>JAQPZY010001303.1:797500-2035080 GCA_029931535.1 Margaritifera margaritifera
TTCAATGGTGACTTTTTTTATAAAAAAAAAATGTTACAGGTTGTGCTGATAATAAAAGGGTAGATTTCAAAGTTTACAAAATTGTAAAGACTGTTAAAATTGTCGGCTCTCCACTGAACACAACGATATGTTAATTGTCACCTACTGTATCCCATTCATGCGCTTTTTGGCCACGTGCCCTAAGTCAGTCTGTTTACCGTATTAATACACAAAACATACAGTCAACCCATGATGAGACTTTCAGGATTCAATGCACTAATGTGAGTAAGTGTGTGTAGCTATAAAGATATACATGTTATAGTAACGAATATATAATAATAAATAGTTTGTGCAAAAAAATAAAAATAAAATAACTGTGGTCTAAGGCCTGAAACGGGGTTCTCAATAGAGACGCGGGGTACATGACGCTTATTTCTCTCATTTTTTGTCATACTACTATGTTAAACCTGAAAGTTGTCACACTTCTTGTATATGTTATTACAAACTTAAAATGGTGTATTTTGATATATTTATAAAAATGAAGTTAAATTTTTGAAATATTTATAGAAAAGTTTAACAATGTTAAAATTGCAGATATTTACGGCTTGGCATCATTTATATTGCCTCAGTATGAAGTTATGTGTGATATTTGTTATTAGTACTCACTTCTTACACCCTCATTTTCATTATTGTTTCCCCATAAAAGTCAAAATAGGGGCCTTTATTTAAAACACATTAAAACATCATTCTAGTAGGTTTTGTGCCATGGAAGTCATTTCCACTGTTTATTGCCTACTGACATGACGATGGTGTGGCATTCTAGTAACAAGTACATATATATTCGCGTATAAGTCGAATCCAACTGCAAACTGTATAGGCATATATTTGCCGTCACATAATGCGCTGACAGATCTGGGTCTATTTAGTTTTGTTAGGAGTAATCATTAGAACAAAGACACTGATCTGCCAGCGCATTAAGCAACGGCAGATAAGGGTCTATGTTGTTTACAGTTGGACCCGACTTATAAGTAAGTACAGACGGTGTCTGCTGAGATAGATTATAACAATTGTTTATTAATACAGTTACATGGTACTTGATGAAAGGATGGAGATGAAGAATTTACAGTAACATTCCACTGTGTTTGTCTACTAAGAATTTGTAGCTGTCAAAGACTAAGATGCGTGAAAATAAATATGTGTAAAATGCATAAAATGTACTCTTCCACTTGCCTTATTAACTCAGATGTAGAAAAAGAAGAAAATTAAATAAGTCTAATTAAAATATATTTATTTTATTGTTCATTTTGATTGAGATATTGATTGCAATAGTGCGGCCTTGTGGAAAAAGCTGATATCACATTAGCATGAACCATTTGACTTAATAATTGTTCATTATGACTGTTAAATATATACCAGAAATGTTCTTAAAGATTATTTTCAAATCAGCTTGTACAATTAATCTTTAAAAGAACACAGTTACACGTTATTCATGAAGAATGTTCTTTCTTATTTAGAATTCCTGACATTAGATATCCATCGTAAAATTTGGTTGAGGCTATGGAACCTAATTGTACTTATGTGTGATCTTAGAGACACTTATTGGGCTGTATGCACTTTAAACATTCAGACAAGTTCCGTCCATACTGAATAAGCTTCCTTTTAGTAAGAAGTGAAACCTCCCTAAAACTTTTTTTTGATTACAAGATCATCTTTGATGGTTTTGACATTGAAACGATTGCATTTTTGCTGTAAAACATGGTACTTGTCCCGTCACTATGGGTAATTTGAGTTTATTAATTAGTCTTCCTAACAACTGGTTGAGTAACTGACACAATAAATCTGGAGCATAGCATTCGTCAGTCTTACTCATAGACCAAATGTCATGCCTTGCACAGGCCCAACATATCACTTATCTTTAATGTAATTCATGGTCAAATTTTCCATCTAAAATTTAGTGGTTTTGTGGGGTTTTTTTTTTTTTTTTTTCCTCAAGTTTTATATATATATATATATATATATATATATATATATATATATATATATATATATATATATATATATATATATATATATATATATATATATATACATATATATATATACATATATATATGTATATATACATATATATAATGTGGTTTTTGCTGTTTATCTTTTAAATTTAAACTTTTAAAAACTTGTTCAAAAGATAAGGTTTTCAACGTTTTCCTTTTTAAATCTCATTTTCTGATAGAAAATATCTTTTATTATTATTAAGTCTTTACTGCTTTGAAAAAAAATCCTGTAATAACGGAAGATACGGCAGAAATTTAGTTTCGTGCTCTTTCAAGCATCTCCCAAAGCACTGCACCTTCCTGAACACCAGCACTACACAATTTTCAGTTTGCCATGAAAATTAATCCGATTTGGTGAGTGAAGTTGAAGTATGTGTGGCATACAAATGTAAGAGCTTGACCAAAGATTTGCCACAAAATGTAGATCTGACAGGCCTCGGACTAAAATTAGCTCCTCTAGGTTGATCAAAATAGGATGATATTCCGAACAAATAGTACAAAGTTCGAAAGGAGCTTTTCACAGCTGACTTATTTTTTAAGCTGTAATAAAGCAGTGAGAATCAGAGGTAAATTCCATTTTACAGATTACAATTACAGGCTCCTATTAAATTGTTTGGCTCTTGATGTAATTTTTACGATCAGGAAGTCAACTTTAGAGCATGTACATTCTACATTGGGTTTTTGTTGCAATACTCATGTTCAACATTTAATGCACAATTCACAATGCGGTTCCATATCATTGACAGAATAAGTTACAAAGGGGACGGGGAGATAAAGCTTTTACAAGTAAAGAAATAACAACCAGAAAAAATGCAAAAATACTTAGAGAGTATAAGCTACGCAGTCAAATTATAAACAGTACAAGAAATACTGGTGCACTGTACAAACGGAGCAGAGAAAAAATAACCGAGAACAACTATTTCAGAATCATATGAAAGGGCCGCTCCAAGAAGCGGTCTTTGGACCAAAGTTCACATGGGAGTTTAAAAAGTTTGACAGGTCCAATCCTAATAATTATTTCTTTCCTTTAAAGAACGAGTATAACTTGAATAAAACCTCGAAAATCATCAAAAAATAAATAAACTTTAGGATTCTATCAAAATGAATAAAAAAACATCAATATCGTATATTTAGAAAACAAAGATACACATGCAAACTCTATCCAAAATACCGTTTTGGACAGGATTTTCAGAAATACCTTTTTTATTTGTAACAATATAGAACAGTGCCGATTACGAAGTTTATTCAGGATGACTACCGCTAACTTCTCACAAGGTCCGTCTTAATAGGAAGTAAAGTGAGGCCGCTGATCAGATAATAATTTTGCATATTTTGATATTTTCGCAGAAAGTCCTTAAAGGACGCCCAACACTTACGTCATGTGTGGAATACATTTATATATTGTATCATTTTCATTTGAATTACATTACTCGTGGTAAGACTGATGAAAATTATCATATAAAAAAACAGGAGACGATCCTTGATCCACTTAAATATAACATGATTTTTTGTATTTGTTGATTATTTCTAATCATTGCGGACCCTTTTTGAGGAATAAATATTTATTCGAGAAACACTGCGCAATAATTTTCCTTCTCATCTCAATGTGCACGAACTTTGAACTGTGTATTTAATTATTACTACGTAAAACCATTCAATCATATGTCGCCGACTAAAAAAATGAACACGATAAAAACAATGTCAGTTAAATGGGCCACTTCCCCGAACAGCCCGAATCGATGAATAAACACCAAATAATATAGCCATGCGGACGGATGCTGAAGTGAGTTATGGATAATTTGTAATAAAGTATTTAAAACTACGTTGTTATTGGGCGTGTTTACGGACTGTTTTCTGCGAAAATGTCAAAATGTGCAAAATTGTTATAACAATATTGTTATTGTTATAGATACCCTAGCGATTCAAGTTTGCGTTCTATTAGGATAAGACTTTTTAAGAAGTTGGCAATGGTTGTTCTGAACAAATCTGCTGCCGGACACTTTTTTTTTATCCGATTACAGCTAAACAGCTTGTCGTAGAAAAACATGTGCAAACAGTATTTGGATATTGTACAAGGAAAGAGACACTAAATCAGAATAGATTTATGAACCAATTTTGAAAGGATGTCAGTAGAATAACTCCTTATAATTTAAGATGTCATCTGCAAGATCGAAGTTTGATCAGTAAAAAATAGCCAGAGTTTATAATTTTAGCAAAGATATTAGTGAAACACCAAACCATAGTAATAGTAGTAGTAGTAATATTTGTTTTTGTTGCTGTTGTTGCTTGTAATAATAATAATAATAATAATAATAATAATAATAATAAAGTATTAACAAACAACCAACAAAACTAGATTGTGTTAAATATCATACTCCTTTTACAAAATTAGAAAATATTAACTCAAAAGCAAGCTTTTTCAAATTACTCTGTGAAAGTAAGATATATCAATGTACTGCTTTCGAGTCTGAAAATAAAGTCACGAGGCCTTCCAATGAGATACTCCAAAACTATATACTGCAGGCTACGACCTGCCAGAGGTAAATCATGTACGAGCCCGGGTTTGTTTTCTGCAATTACCGTTTGATATAATTCCTACTACACATCATAGACCTATATCTGCTGTCGCATAAATTCACCAGCAGATTAGTCATTAAGCTGTTTGCTAGAAATCATAAGTTGAACTAGAAGAGAAAAATCTGCTGGTGGATTATGTGATGGCAGATTTTGGTCAACGCTGTTTGCAGTTGTATGTAATATACGAGTAAATACGGTATTTTCTTGCGCTTCTAAGTGTACACCGCTGCAGTTTGATTGCAAAATGAATTATATAACGATCAATTTCCTATTATGTTACGGCTGCTCTGAACTCCTTCAAGCTGCAAAAGAGAAATTTTTGGCGGGATGAGAATAAATCATATCAAGTTACATTCTGTTCAATTTTTATGTTATCGTTGATACGATTTCTTGAAGATAAGAGACAACAATGTACTAGCAATAGAGATTTCGTCATCTGTCCACAATTGCCAAATTCAATGATCCCGTTCATCCATAACACAATTATTTGATCAAATTAATTGAAAAAAAAAAAAAACATCCGTGTTTCAAAGGTCTATTTGCAAAAGACGTAATTTAATTGCTATAGGTTGTGATTATCTGCATTGATAAAAGAAAAATGTTGTGTAAAACTACTAACTGATAAAAACTTCGCGTCAGTCTCTCTATTACAATTCTCTTTAAAGGCACTTCAGATAATGAAATTAGTTCCTTGTCGAGAAACACGCAACTATAACGATGTCACCAGGAAAGCAAACAAATAATAATTTCCAGATTTTAGAACCACGCGTTCGATGACAAAAAAACAAAAAGTGGCACACTAGTAAACGAAAAAATAAAGTGGCACACTAAAAAAGAAAAAAAAGTGGCACACTAATAAAGGAAAGAAAAAAGTGGCACACTAGTAAAAGAAAAAAATGAGCCTTGTGATTGATAAAATCAAAGAGCATATTCCTGCAATTCACTCAGAATGAATGATTACTTTAGTGTTTGTCACCACATGAACACATGAAAGGTTAAATTGAATAATTGAGTGTTTGGCACCACATGAACACATGAAAGGTTAAATTGAATAATTTAGTGTTTGGCACCACATGAACTCATGTAGGCAATTGGAGTAAAGTGCCTTTCACAGAGACACACAAGGCCGGTCAACACTACCTGTTTTGGGCAAGATTAGTACCCGCATCCTTGTGGTTGAGAGTCCAGCACGCTAACCACTGAACCACCACGACTCTAGCTCAGAATGAAGAATGCAGTGATTGTTAAAGAAATGTATTAGAAAGATGAACAGCTTTCAGAATTTTGCTCCATATTTTGATGGAAACAAACGGGATATATCAATATGAAGAGCATCCAACATGGTGATGTGAAAGCGCTTGAAGGAATAAAGGATGAACATATTACTCACATTCTGTTGAATTAGCAAATTTTTCTATATATGAACCGGCACATGGACATATTCACTTATATATATATATATATATATATATATATATATATATATATATATATATATATATATATATATATATATATATATATATATATATGACATTTCAAATACATCGGCCACGTCGCCGTCATCAAGGCGCCGTCATCAAGGCTAATTCGAGACTTAGCCATTAGACATTCCCTCAAACAGTTTCTAACACTAACATGACAGGCATGTAGGTCAAAGTCCTAGCTGCCTCTCATTGAATATCGTGCAACAATATCCGAACATCAGCAAGTGTGAATTGTAAACATTCTGTAAAGCTATTGCTACCATGCGCGGAATCATTTTAAAACAGTGATGAATAAATCACCTCGACCAGGATTCGAACCTGCACCTTTAGGGAATACTGTCTTTGAGCCTGCCATTCAGACCTCTCTTTCACAGACCCACATTCTAACGGTGAAGTAAATAACGAGTACAGTAAAAAACAATATAACCGACTTTTAAAAATTGACAAATCGAGTATCGTGATCCTTAACAACGAGAAGAACAAAATCAATGTTCTGAGAGACCATCGTAGCAGCACTTAAAAACAAAATAGTAACTTAATGAGTACTCTAGTGTTTTATACTTTTGAGCAGTGTTTGATGGGCTTATATACTTTGTGCTTTATACTTTTGAGCAGTGTTTGATGGGCTTATGGTATTTGTTAGCCGCTTTCAACTTGCTTTGGTTTATGCTGAGTAAAATAAAACTATGGAAGGCCACCGCCGCCAAAAATATGAAATTAAAAAAAAAATAAGTAAAGTTTAAATAAAGCAAGAAAAGCCAAAATAAAACAAGCATGCTTGTAAAATAAAAAGATTAAAGCTCAGACAATAAGACCAATACTCAAATAAAATAAATGTGACACAAATGAAACAGACAAGTATTGTATGATGTCAATAGCGGAATGAAGCAAACCGAGTACAAGCATAACAAACTGATGACGACTGAAACAGACTAAAGTCAAATAAAACAAAATAAATACAATGAACCAAGGAACACTCATGCAAGACAAACAAATATCGAATGAAATAAATACAATGAAATGAAAAAATGAAATACAGCAACCACAAACGTTAACCGTACAAAAATGTCAACAGAAACAAGCAAAATATGAATGAAACAATCAAAGGCCAAACGAAAAAAACATTATTTAATTAAACAAAAAAAGTTCAAGCTGGTTCAGCTAAAATAAAATGAAACAAAGTAACAATAGAAAATTTAAAGAACCATAAACATGTATATCACCCAATGCGCGAACACTATTGACAAATGAACGAAACATGATAGTCAAATAATCAACTGTATCAAAAGAATAGAAGGCGTCCTTGCATTGTAAGGGGAGATTACTTTCATTGAGTCAGGAGCGGAAAACATTTGGACCTGGCGCATCCAGTGAGGCAAATGATATAACTAATGCTGTAAGGCTGTTATCTTAAGCAGTCGATTTGTTCTCACCCGCCATGAACAACAAGACAGGTGAATCGAGACCGCCGCCGCCAACTCCGATGACCCCAGTGCCATTAATAGTATAACGATCGCCCCTGGAATCGAGTAAGGCAAGATCATCGATATTGGCTACCACACACAGCATCATCAACAAACAGAGACCGTTATTGTGAAGAGTTTCAAATGTAAGCAGGTTTAATTGCAATTTTTGTTAAAAAAATTATATTTTTTCCAGAACTTAATAGACTGTGAAATCTTAAGACTTCAAACTAAGTACCCAATAGTTTTCTTGTCTAACTTATCAGAATAAAACTAATTACACCATTAATTACATTGTTGCAAAGCAGTAGTGCTTGACCAACGATGATCAAAGTGAGTCTATTGATCCTTTCGTCATCCACGAAAGTTTCAGAATATTAATCGAAATCGATCATATACTTGTTTGTTTCTAGTTTTTATGATACATACTTACACGGCGAAATATTATTACAAAGACAAGTTGCTGCCAATAATCATGTGGTGGGAAGACGAATAAAATGAAGCGTTTGTCTTAGTTTGGTTTGGTGTTTTATGGCACAGCAAAACATGAAAGCTATTTAGTGCCGACGCAGCTAGAGTAGGTGTCCGATTATAGGATTCGAAATCGTAACTTTCTGTTATGAGTCCTGCACACTAGTCATTAAGCCACCGCGGCTCCGATAAGATGAAAAGATTATTTTCTTGGTAATATAAGGAACACTTTTATATGGAACAGGAGAAATGCGAATAGCACAGTGACTCCATGCCTGAAAAGGGCAGATTTATACATACGAGAAGATAAGGAATATATAATTCGTCGACTGACAATGAACCTTCAAATAAACATTGCTAAGAATAGTTAAATAAACACCTTGTCGTTAACCTCTGAGATAAAGGTTCAGGACTATTTTTCACGGGTATAGACCATGGAAATGGAAGAATACCCTATGAAAAACACCTTGTATATGGAACTCAAGTAGGACCTAACAAAGAAGAATCCCAGCAAAATCAGGGACCTGATAAGAAGAACTTGCTGAGAGGCACCTGTACTTAAAGAACTCAGGAATTAGTAACTACTCTAGGACACGAGACCTAACAAATACGCATACTTAATGAACTCAGGAATTAGTAACTACCCTAGGACACGAGACCTAACAAATACGCATTTTTACAGATGGCTACTCTTCAAGTTTGAAAAACAAAGTCTACTCAGGAACGAGAAGATATGGCCGACGTATGTCCATCATATCTCGCAGACGTACAATGTACAAATGACATTTAGCTAAAGTGATAAAAAGTAACTTTGTTGGGACGAGTATAACATCTTAAGAACCGTGCTTAAAGACAATTGCTCAAAAGCAAGAACTTGAGAACTAGAGTCATTAGCGATTAGCTCACTACAGTCTGCTCCGTGGAGAAACGTGAGTGGGGAAGCAGAAATTAGAAGAACCTGGGTATTCAGGCGTCATGACTCCTCTGAAAGATGACGTGAAATGCCCAAAATTTAAACTCCTTAAAGAATTCATGAATATAAGCAAAATGCCACGTAAAGATACGATCTTGATAGACAAGGGCCATAACTCTATACAAAATAGAGTAGACGAAACTAAACTCATGAAATATACATCTGGATCAATGAAACAATGGTCACCTCAGTTTGCATCTGAATATTTAATGTGGATCGTGAGCTATGCTGATTACAAGCAATATCCCATGTAAAGATATGGTATCAAAAACAGTTGATTCACAAGCCCCGTAACTCTTACCAAAATGTAGTAAAAGGTACAGTTAGGTCTAAAAGTCAATGTTTTTACCAAATTCCATCATAATATGTTCAATAGTTCTTGAGTTGTGCTGATTGCAAACAACATTCCAAGTTTCCATATGAAGACAAGAATTTGTTTGACAAGGGAACATAACTCTGTCCAAAATGGAGTAGACGAAACTTAAGCCATAAAACGCACATGTAAGCCTATGAGACAACGTTCATATTCAAGAGTTTTTTTTATACCACACTTACTTTCAAGACAATTTAAAGATTGTTGATATGAGAAACTGCTCATAATTCAGCTTCGGAAGTAACGAAACAGGTATAGATCGCATGCGGCGACCGGCCTTGCTGGCCTTCACTGCCCTTTGACCATCGGTTTTCTCTTTTAGAAAACAATGACGCTGATATTATTGCTAATGGCCTAATCTGCAAGTATTATATACGGTATCAAATGTTCCCCCACTTCGAGGCTGGCACCATGCTCAGTTAATAATTAGTAGTTTGAGTCCTCAAGGAGTGACATAACGATCAATTCCCAATTATTTAATGGTGTTCATCGTTGCAACTTTATACCAAAGAGAACTATTGACTGGGTTGGTATGTAGAACAAAATGAAGTCGCCTTCTGTGCTACTTTAATGTCATTATCAATACAGTGTCTTGAAGATAAGAGACGGCAATGTGCTAGCATCTGTTCCCAATGATGCATTCAGTTATTTTGTTTGCTCAAAACAAAAGCATTTTATCAAATTGATCAAAAAGATATCGTATTTCTGTGTTAGAGGTACATTAACAAGAAATGTCATTTCATTGCTACAGATCGTGATTATCTCCGTTGTTCAATTACGTTCCGTATAACTACTGACGGGGAACAAATCCACATCAATCTCAATACATTGCAAAATTCTAAAGATTTTAGCAACTTTTTAACTTCGCCATTTTTTACTATCTGTTTCTAACTCGGTAATATATAGCCAGACTTGTGCTGATGTTCCTTTAAAACTAAACAGTGATATTCTCCACCAAGACACTCCAACGGCTACAGATAGGATGTTTTACAAAGATTCCTTTTGAGAAACACCAAATTATAACGTTGGCAGCTGAGAAGCAATTTAAGAAAAACTTTAGAATTCAGAACCTTGCATTCCAAGTAAGGAATTTGCGGTTAACACGCGAGCTTTGTGACTGACACTATCAAAGACCCGTTCACTCAAAATGAAATACTGTGCTTGAGGACGCAGCTTTAGTCCACTAGGTCACGGATTCACACACGAGCAGTTAAGCAAACAATAAGTACGGTCAACAATGTAACCGTAATCATTTTAAAACTGGAGAAAATGAAAATGATAATAAAAACTGTAATTTCTCAACGATCTACATAGCAGCAAGTGAAAATGAAAGAGTATCTAAACGAGTGCTTCAGTATGTTAAAGAATGGGTTTAATGAGTACCTTTCTAGTGTGCGGGCAATTTCATCATTTGTCCTCAATGCTCAATGATTTTGTTTGTCAACAAAGTATTTTATCTAATTGATCTACAAGACTTCTATCGTGTACTGTTAACAAAGAGACTTGGTTGTAATGGTATACTTTGCAGACACCCACATAGCTTAACCACTTGGTGTAAAATTGTTCAACTGGGAAAAACCCCACGTCGATGCCTGTAAATCCTAAAATTCTTCAGAAATACTCCAATCACAACAGATTATAACTTTTAAAGTTAACGAATAATTCAGCAAAAAGAAAATTGTTTAAACTAAAAGAGAGAAAGCAACTTATAAATTATACAGGACATATCGCAAATGGTATAATATACATTGAAACAGATGTCTTATGTAATTTTCACTAAGTGTCTGCTAAAGTATGCAAGACATCATATCAAGTTTATCTTAGCGTATTGTAGAAATCTGTTACGTCATATGATCACACATGTGATAGTAATTCATGTATTTTTAAACAATAACACGCCTAGAAAGATCGTATGTAAGTAATTCGTATATATTGACTTGTACGCTTAAGATAAGCATCATTCACACATGATACATCCGCCTGTGAGATAAAACTTCAGTAGTAGTTTTCATTGATAGGACCACTAGCTGACAGAAATGGAAGAAGGGACTAGGGATAACACAGAAGAATGACAGCAAGATCAAACACCTGATACTTAGAGCTTTCTGAAAAGAACTCGTATGTAAATAGTTTAGGAAGTAATAACTTATCGAAAAAACGAAACCAGTCAATTTCCAATCAATCAGGAAATTAAATCATATTGTGAGAAAAGCAGAATTTAGAAGAAACAAAAACTAGATAAAGGAATCAAACATGGGAGCAGCACGTAAAATTCCAAATAATACGCGAGACGAACGATTTCATAAATAAAATTAATTACATATTGCATGTTGGGTGCCAGTAATGTATTAGCAAATACGTAATTTATTAACATTTCCTGGTCCTGTGCAATGCTGCGGTTTGTTTGCTAAAGAAACGATATCCCGATAGATTCCCCACGAGTTTATGCCTGCTGTTTACCTCATCACACAAAAGAAAAATATTTGTAAACTCTGCATGTAGGACACATCAAATCAAACTACCGTCTGTTCTTCTTTGATATTATTTTCGATACAACTTATTTAAACCAAGAGATGGCAACATATTAACAAAATGTATTTCATCATCTGTCCTCGATAATGAAATCTGTGATTTCCTTCCTTCATAACAAGCACATTTTATCATTGATCAAAAATAGCTTAGTCCTCTGGTTTAGATGGTTCTTAAGAAGATATAGTATTTTTAATTGTTATAGACTGTCATCCTCTATTACTCTGTGTAAAACTACATAATTGCAAATATCCCCACCCCAATCCCCGTGCATTCTAAGATTCTCCACGAAGACACTCCAATCACTACAGATTAGATAGAGTATTAAATTTATTTCTGGAAACACAAATAAAAAAATGACACAAAGAAATCAAACAAAAAAGTACTTCCTAAAGTTAGAGCCTCGCGTTCTATAGAAGGGAAAAATGTAACTTTCTAGTAAACATGGGCTCTATGATTGAGAACATATGACAGCATATTCTTGAAATTTACTCAGAATGACTAATTCAGTTATTTTTTCAACAAGCGGCAGGATGAGCAGCTTTCAGAATACGGCTCCATTGTTTAAAGAAAGCACAAACTGGATATGGGAACACACACACACACACACACACACACACAGACACACGATCAGCATTATCGCCGTCGTCGAGGTGAAATTTTTTTTTACAGAGATTCTCTGAAAGCTTTGTCACATTGCAGCGATATAATTGTATGTGAAAGTCCAAGTATCCCCTCTTTTGAAAGAATGAGTCTCTTCCACGACATCAGTATGTAAGAATTGTTCATACTCTGTAACGCCTTTTCCGGCCACCTGGAGAATAATAATAAAACAATAAGGGTATAAAGAAAATTTGCTCTGCCAGGATTCGAACATGCACCTTTGGTGTATAAAGTCTCTGGGCCCACCGCTCTAGAACTCACTTTCACTGACCCACACACTTATGGTGAAGCAAATAATTAGCAGTAAAGAATGTAACTGACTTCTAAAGTTAGAGAAATCAAGTCTCGTGATCCTCAACAGTAAGAAGAACAATCCTTGCTTTTGATAGACCAGCTTAACCACGTGTTAAAACAAACAAAACAGTTACTTAAGGAGTGGTCTAGTACTTTTCTATCCTGATATGATGGGCTTACAACATTTGTTAACCGCTTTCAACTAGCTTTAAAACAAAAAGCATGTGTCATACAAGGAAGAAATAGTCCTGAGAAAGGTGCAGATTTCTTTTTAAATTATACTTGCTTGACCTTCATGTTGTATAAATGAATACTGACATGTAGGTAAAGTCATGAGTAATAAATAGCGTGGTTTAAAACAGGATTTTGGCATTCTAAAATGTGTGTCTGTAAAATATAAACACATATATATCAACAAGTATAGTATTATTGGTGATTATAATTTCTGAAGAAAGCTTGTAAATTATATAGCTTCAAATTACATTACATTTTTTTTAAATAGTGTGGCTTGTCCTAACTTCATTCATTTTATACACACGAGAAGATAAGGAACATATAATCCATCAAATGACGTAGAAGCTCGAATAAACATCAGTACGAATAGCAATAGGAAACATGTACAGACTCTTAAATTATACAGTTATCGTCATCCATCACTAAGATAACGATTCAGGCATATTTGTATTGGAAGTGGACGATAGAACTAGAAGAAAACCTTATGGGAAATACCTCTTATATGGAACAAAAGAAGGACCTGACAAGAAGAATGCCAGCAAGATTAAAGACCTGATAAAAATAACTTGCTGAGAGGGAATTTTATTCAAAGTACTCAGGAATTAGTAACTAGCCCCGGACACGTGGCCTAACAAATACTCCTCTTTGCAAATGCCTACTTTTCATTTTTTTTTAAAAAACCAACAAAAAAAACCCCCAAACAAACAATTAATTTCTACTCAAGGATGAGAAGTTAGGACAGACGTATGTCCATCATATATTCTAGACGTGCAATGAGCAAATGACAGCTAAAATGATAAAAAGTAACTTTGTTAGGATGAGTATTACAATTTTAAAACCGTATTCAAAATAGAAGATAATTGATCCAAAGCAAGAACTCGAGAACTTGAGCCATTAATGATGGCCTGCTCACTACATTTTGCTCAGTAGAGAAACATGGGGGGGGGGGGGGGGCAAAATTAGAGGTAGATGGGTATGCAGGGGTAATGACTTCTCTAAATGATGACGTTAAGTGTCTAAAATTCAACTCCTTCAAGGATTCATCAATTCAAGCAAGATACCATATAAATACATGATGTTAATCTACAAGGGCCATAACTCTGTACAAAATGGAGCAGACGAGACTAATTCCATGAAAGATGCATCTGGATCAATGAAACAATGTTCACGCCAATTCCATGCTAATTACAAACAACATCCCAAACAAAGATATGGCATAAAAAAATATTGATTAACAAGGGCTATAACTCTCTCCAAGATGGAGTAGACGAGACAAAACCCATTAAAGACATATGTAGTTCTACGAGACAATATTCTTACCAAATTCCATCAGAATATGTTGAATAGTTCTTAAGCTATGCTGATTGCAAGTAGCATTCCAAGTTTCCATGTGAAAACAAGAATTTGTTTGACAAGGGGCCATAATTCTGTCCAAAATGGACTAGACGAAACTGAATCCATAAGACGCACATGTAAGCTTTGAGACAATGTTCATACCAAATTGCATAGGTTGAATGGTTCTTGACCTATGCTGGTTCCAAGCAACATTACACGTGAAGATATGAAGTTAATTATCAAAGGCCTTTCCTATTTCCAAAATGAAGCTGACGAAAGAAAACCGTAAATGGCACATCTAGGTCTACGAGACTATGTACACGCCAGATTGCTTCAGATATGTTGATTCATTCTTTTTAGCTATGCTGGTTACAAGGATTTGCTATAGCGAAGACTTAAAAATCGAAGGAAAAGGTCAATAGCTCCTTACAGATTGAACCTGAAAAGACAAAACCGTTACAATGTACATCTACGTGTAATAGACAATTCACCTTCCAAAAGGCATCATATTATGTGTAAGGGTTGCAGAGTTTTGGTAGTTTCAAGAAGTACGAACAGACGGATCAAAATATGACTACTATAAAGCTGCCCCATCTTGATGCGGGCCCTTAATAAATTCTCAATAAAGCTTAATTACACTGCAATAAAGTTCGGTCTACAAATCCATTACAAGCACGGACCACAAATCTTAATTAGCAAAATAAATATTGCAATAATTCAAGTCACACGCTTAATTATTTACTGTATTCCAAACTACGAAATTGTTTTAAAATAGAATCCTAAATGACATTAAAATCAATGATGTAGTCACGTGTCGAAAAACAATTGCCACTCGTCCTACCTTACGCGCGTTATAGGGTGATCAGATTTAGTGATATGACTTTTCAGTGTTGATTACGGTAACAGCAATGAATCGTGTTTCAAGCAATGCTCAGCTAATCATTGGATGTAAATGTACAAGATTTGAGGATTTATAGTAAATGATATACATTTCTACTGTCAGCAAGGCCGAATTTGTAGAAAGCTTCTGAGGATCATATGTGACATTTATGGGAGATACAAAATATACAAATAAAATTGATGATGTATTGCACGTTGTGGGCATCGTAGATACGAACAAATACGATATTTTCTACGACTTCCTGGTCATGCACAATTCTGCCCTTAAACAAACAAAACCTGTTGTGTGCATTACATGGCCCACGATACAGTACATGCATATTATTGATTGAAGTTAGCTCACACCTTCTGAGTAATAAAAATAGGATGTTTCGAGGCATGTTTTCGAGATAAATATCCGTATTGCCGAGTACCGGTAAAAGTTTTCTAAATCAATAGTCTCTTACCGGGTAGGCACATGATAATTTTGGCCTGCTAGAGAAAACAAAAGTACAAATTGTGTCATTACTCAGACAGAGTCTATGTAGAAGTTGTACACCCTGATACAAGTATCGGAATATCAAACACGACAACTGCAGCAATGCTACGTGAAAATGTTTGTACGCTTAAGTATGCATATCTAAAATATTTAAGCTTATGCTTTATGTAAGTTGAGATTGAGTTGAATTTTCATGGCTATCGTTAGGTGTTTGTTCGTTTGCAAATACAAGGTTGATTTAAATTTGGCTTATTAAATATACGGAAAGCCAATGAAAGAGATGAAGCCTAGTGAGCGCAGCTGACTTGAAGCATGGTATTATTTCGAAAATGTTAGGTAATGCCTCTTACTTTTTGACGGAGGAACGACAATTAAAACTCTCATTGCTTGATCATTTTAAAAAGAAGTCATACAGTCATCTTTTGTTTTTTTCAGATGATATCGCTTAGCTCAGTTATTTTATACGCGTTATTCAAGAGTAATTTTATACTACACTTACTTTCATGACAATTTAAAGGTTAATGATGTCACAAAACTGTTCTTAATCCCAGTTCGGAAAAAAAAAAAAAACATTATAGCGGATCGCTTGCGGCGACCGGCTTTGCTTGTCTTTACCTTAGGTTTTCTGTTGTTTTTTTTTTTTTAATGACGCTGATATTATAGTCAACGGCCCAATCTCGAAATATTATACACGGTATCTAATGTTCCCCCTTTTCGAGGCTGGCACCATGCTCAATTAATAACTAGTGGTTCGAGTCCTCGAGGAGTGACATAACGATCAATTCCCAATTATTTAATGGTGCTAATCATCTCATCGTTATACAGAAGAGAACTATTAGTGGGCTAAATATGTAGGTCACAATAGATGAAGTCGCCTTCTGTGCTACTTTGATGTTATGATTAATACGATTTCTTGACCATAAGAGACGGCAATGTGCTAGCAAAAGAAATTTCATTATCTGTTCTCAGTGCTGAATTCGGTTATTTTGTTCGCTCAAAACAAACGCATTTTCTCAAATTGATCCATAGATTGATCACTTTCAGTTCATCTATTAATGGAGAGAAAATCCGCATCAAACTTAGTGCATCGCAAAATTTCTAAAGATTTTAGCAACTTATTAACTTTACCATTTCTACTATTTATTTATAACTCGGTAATATATAACCAGAATTGTGCTGATGTTCCTTTAAACCCTAAGCATACATATTCTCCAGAATGACACTTCAATGGCTACAGCTAAGATGTATTACAAATATTCCATTTGAGAAACACGAAACTATAACGATGCAAGCAGAGAAGCAACCAAAGAAAAACTTTAGACTTCAGAACGTAGAGTTCGAAGGAAGGAATTTGCGGTCTGTTAGCTTTGTGACTGACAAAATGCAAGAGCGGTTCACTAAGAATGAATTTGTTTGCCAGCACACTAGCAAGGTGTTCCTTCGACTTTCTTTAATGTATACATATACTAAAGCACTCGTTTAGCTACTGTCTCGTTTTCACTTGCGGCTATGTAGATCTTTGAGAACTTAGAAACAACATGCTTAAAAAGATCGTATGTAAGTAATTTTTATATATTGCCTTGTGCACATAAGATAAGCATCATTCACACATGATAAATCCGCCTGTGAGATAAAACTTCAGTAGTAGTTTTCATTGATAGGACGACTAGCTGACAGAAATAGAAGAATGGACTAAGGATAACATATTTGGAAATTCAAAAAGACATGACAAAGAAGAATGAGAGCAAGATCCAATTATACCCTCGTTTGAACGCATGTGTCTCTTCCACGACATCAGTAAGTAAGAATAGCACATACTCTATAACGCTTTTTCATGCCACATGGGGAATAATAATAAAACATTAAGGGTACGAAGAAGATTTGTTCGGCCAGGATTCGAGCCTGCATCTTTGGGGTATAATGTCTATGAGCCCACAGCTCTGGACCTCTCCTTTATCTGTCTCCAGTTATCTGACTCCAGTTATCTGTAATTGGTGAGCGGGAAGTGGCTGCTTTGAAGGGAAAATTGATGACGATGCTCGATACACAGACGAAGATATTTATATTATCACGGGCATTCATTCGTCAGCTGATTTTAATATAGTGAAGAATCCTCTGAAGCTCAGAAAGGTTTGAGCAAGACGGGTCCCGCATGTGTTGACGGCTGATCGAAAACAGACTCGAGTTGAAATTTCCTTATAGCTCTGACCAAATATGAAAAGAGCGACCAGAGACATTTGAATGAGATTATAACAGGTTTTGAAACATGGATTTACTTGTCTGAACACGACTCAAGAAAAATAATAAAGTTTGGATCCGAGAAAACGAGCAGAGACCACAAATTGCTCGACGTAATCGGACGGTCAAGAGAGTTTAATCCGCAATATTTTTCTATAAGAAAGGTCCGGTCGACCAGGTACCTGTGCCTGACTTTGCAAGTCTCACTGGACATTTGTAAGGCTCCAAAGTGCTGCTAAAGCTTGTAGAACACTACCGATCCACCCGTCCGAGCACCTGTACCCGAGCTTATCCATTTACTCCATGACAACGCACCGGCGCATAAATCCGCCGTCGTGACAGACTTCCTGAAAGAGCAGAGCATCCAACCTTCGCCACATCCTCCATACAACCCTGATATCTCTCCAAGTGATTTTTGGCTGAATCCAGTTATCAATGATTCGCTATGGGGCAGACGATGTGAAAGAAGCCTTGCGGTTGGAAGTGCAGTTTTCCAGTGTATGAACAACATACCAAAAGGTGAATACAAAATGGCATTTAATAATTGCATAATCAGGCAATGAAAGTGTATAGAGGTGCATGGGGAGTACTTCGAGGAGACGCACTGACGTACTGTTCACTAGTGAAGAACTTTGTTGTACAGCGCAATAATATTCAGAACGTTTCAAATACCCCTCCTATCAACAAGTATAGTAGATTTTAGACAGTGCATGAGATTTCTCTCAAGATTTCTTTAGGATATCTTATGAATATAATTCCTGAAGAAAGCTTCTAAATGATATAGGTTCACATTACATTAGATATTTTATAAACAAAGTCACTTGTACTAACTTCATTTATTTTATACATAATAGAAGATAAGGAACATATAATCCATCGACTAGCATAGAATCTCAAATAAACATCAGTAAGAATAGTAAAAGAAAATACGTATAGACTCTTAAATGTTATTGTTATAGGTAACCGACTCTGAGATAATGGTTCAGGAATATGTTCCATGAATATGGACGATAGAAATAGAGGAAAACCTTATGGAAAACACCTCGTATATCGAACTAAAGTAGGACATGTGAAGATAGCAACGAGGAGGTAGGACCGACGTATGTCCATCATATCTTCTAGACATGCAATGTACAAATCACATTTAGCTAAAATAATAACAATTAACTTTGTTGGAAAGAGTATAACAATTTAAGAAACGTGTTCAAAATAGAAGACAATTACTCCAAAGCAAGAACTAAGATATTAGCGATGGCCCACGCACTATAATTTGCTCCGTAGAGAAACATGTCTGTGGGAACCAAAATTAAGAGAAGATGGGTATTCAGGGTCCAGGACACCTCTAAATGACGACGTGGAACACCTCAAATTCGACTCCGTCAAGGACTCATCAATACAAGCAAGATTCCATGTAAAGATATGACGTTGATTGACAAGGTCATAACTCTGTACAAAATGGAGTATATGAGACTATACCCATGAAAAATACATCTGGATCAATTAAACAATGTTCATATCAATTTGCATTAGAATATGTTAAATGGTTCTTGAGCTATGTTGATTGTGAACTCAGGTAAGTATTGGAAAATTCTAGTATAAACAGCTAAATTATTACCTCATTTTTGGCAGACTGCAGCTTTAATATTGATAGATTCATTATGCGTGAAAAGTGAAACGGATTATGAATGACTTCTCGTAGACAAAGAGATGGATGGATCCAGCTGTTTTTCGAGCCTGGTCTCTATTCATATACCAATGGACCGTATATGTCTATAATAATGTCTTATGTTGACCCTATATTAGCCAAGAAGTAAGCAACGCGAACGTGTTCATCCATGAATCGCAACATGAACAGTCCTCAGACTAAAACATATCACGAACTTAGGCCACTAACTTCTGGTTCCTTTCCTTGCTCACAATCAGAATGGGTCAATTCAAGCATCGATAGCAACATATACGACTCGTATCCAAGCTAAACATTGGACGAAGATAATTACAGCCAGTGCATTACTGCTGAAAATTATTGCAGTCCCGAATCACAATGCTCATAAGTCCCGATTCATGGCACTATTGAACATCTTGACAACGAACTCAATCGACTCCCTAAACAATCCTACATCGACTAGTTGTTAAAACTATCCAATGGAAAAGAAGATATGGTCTCATGGCATAGATAAGTGCTATATTGCAGAGCGGAAAGCCTCCAACCATTTCCTAATACAACGTTAGTTTCAAGGAAACCAACAACGCAAGGCACGAGTGCGGATAAATAAGCTGTAGAGTGCTACGCTTTGTATTTGTTTTAAACGGTGACAATTCAGAGATAAAAAAGATATTTTGTAAGACACCATTATCAAGAGTACCTCCAACTACACTTTGCATTAGTAACACCGAATCTGCGTCTCAGGAACTAATGACCAGCAGCGTGTTAAGCGGAACTGCTCTCTTTTGTTGTAAGAATGAATGAATTAGAAACTGAGATAGTCAACGCCGTCAAACTTATTCATGTGTGTGACAAAAGGAGTACTAAATTAGAAAAGTAAAACGACAATTTCAAATCTAACTCTGAACAATTTTTTTCATGATTTCAGTGAAGTAACTGTAGCCAGCAACAACGCGCGTCTAGAAAAGATGGAAACAACTATATCAAAACTGTCAGTTAAAGTGTCTCAAGTGTCATAAAAAGACAAAACATTCTCCACAAAAAGACAAAACCAAGGAAGTGACAATTTCACAAAAAATAACGTTACCGCTGCAGATGTCACGGTCTGTCAGGCGCCTAGGACCGAAACACGACTAGCAACTCGCTTGTCTAAATCAGTGAATTCGAACATAATTCTCATACGAATTCACCGGCTGTTCCGGGTAATTCAGACTCATTGCATAAGCTATGTGATTTCAGTCAGGCAAAGATGTGGTTGATTCGGAAACAACGCAAAGAACTCCCGTAGCCAACAAGTCTAAGAACAGACGCGACCAAACACATGCAATCCATGCAAGAACGACGAATAACACCAAGAACATTATTAGTCAGAATTGTCCAAATAAAAACAGTAATGGAAGGGACAAAACACGCATATAAATCGTTCTCAAGCAAAAGACAGCAAAACTAGAAAAATAAAATATAAATCCATGAAAAGATAAACAAAAACAAAAGGTGTGAAAGAAATGGGAAAAACGTGGATCAGACTAATAGTAATAGATGAGATGGTCAACTCTTTATTGGTGTAACACAACGCAAAACTGTTAGATATTCCTGGGAAACACTGATAGCAGATCTACACCAACGGGAATAATATCGTGCCTGGAAAATAAAGGGTTACATCCCACAATAATACGAATGTTTCGTAGAAGGAACGCCAGAAACCTCATTGTAAGGTTAAATATTCCTGCTGAGGAGTCAGGAATTGTATAAAATCGTGATTTTATTCTGGCTGCGCGGTTTAACTTGTGATAAGTGGACGACAAGAAACCAATTCGTTCAATATATGACAGTGACAATGTGTTTAGAGGAAAGGGATCACTTGTTTCAGATGATTACATAACTATCATGCCACAAACTCAAATTGGTATGGTGAAAACAGCAACAGAAATAGCTATGATGACTATGATATCGATGACCACGATTATGACAATCATTATGATGACCGTTGCTATTCTAAATATGAGACACACCATTCCATAAGATATTATGATGCACATGGTGAGTGGTAGTATGCTGTTAGTATGTTGTTACTGTGCTGTTCACTCAAATTCCAGCAAGTTGTGATCCTGCCTATATTTGCCTTTTTTCATATAATAATGCCTGATAATAGTCTTAATATAATTACTCAGAATGTAAGGGACATACATTGAAGTCATATGTGAACACAAGTTTCAGAGAAATTCTTGAATACTTTACATGATAGCTGTACAAGATACACTAAAGTAGATGATAGTGAATATGACATTAATACTAAAAGTCGAACAAGTCACGTGGCAATAACGTATAACAAAAATGTTGCATATTCTGTCCGACAATTAGATTGCGTTAACGACCGAATCGTTGGAATTGAATTAAACATGACCTCATAAATTCTGCTTTTCCTGCCGATGACAATCTTTATTTCTATAAAAAAAATGTATAGCTATTCTAGACTCTCTGTTTGAATATTATGCTTCCATTGGTGAAATAATACTCATGGACGACTGTAATGCCAGATATGATGAATTTTCCCATTCTTTGTGTTCATGGTATAAAAGCCAATTGCTGACAAACGTTTTCGACAAAAACAACTTAGTGGCCCTAAAACAATAGAAACATGAACATAGGAGTTACACATTTGAGCCTCTTAGAATATCTCTTGACTTTGTTCTTGTTGGCAAAAGTTTGCTTCAATAAGTAAATGACTGCGAGGTAGTTGCAAATCAGGATACACGTTTGGGGTCAGATAAACATGCATTGTACACCAATCTCTCTGTCCCGGTCGCAAGGTATGCAGATCCATTCTATATCTCTTCCCTTCTGGTGTATGGCATATTGCTTACACAGCAAGGCTTATATCTTACCAACTAGAGCTTGACAAAAGATTAAACGAATTATTAGATTACATTCCACTAGCTCCGAAACAAATTGAAGAGTTAAATAATAAACTCGTGCTTCTTATAAAAGAGGTTGCATTAAATGCTATACCTAAAAAGACATATAGTCCATATACAAAGCCGTATTGGTTATCTTATGTCCACGAAGCAGGTAAAAGGGCTAGATGGTTTAGAATGATCTGGATTGAAAATGGGAGGCACAAGGGCTTGTTGTATGTCAGCTACAAACAATACGAGGATGCCAAGAGAGAATGAAAGAAAATTAGAAATATTTGAAAATATACTTCATTAAATTAAATCCGCCATTTTATTGCAAATACCAAGGTCAAACAAAGAGTTTACACTGGTAAACGTTTTGCCAGGTTTCTGGTCACTCCGTACAGTATAATACGTCATAATTGTCAACATTGCACTACTCCTTACACTAATGTTATTGATTGATGTTAGCTCACACCTTCTGGTCTACATCCTGGAGCGGGATGGGCTCCACCAAGATGCAACTGCCCATGATACGCCAGGGATGATGCCAGGGTGTCCTACATGCAGAGTTACAAATATGTCTCTTTTGTATAATGAGGGAAACAGCAGGCATAAACTCGTGGGGAATCTATCGGGATATCGTTTCTTTAGCAAACAAACCGCAGCATTGCACAGGACCCAAAAATGCTAACAAATACTGTATTTACTAATAAATAACTTGCACCCAACATGCAATATGTAATTAATTTTATTTATAAAATTTTTCGTAATGCCCATATTATTTAGAATTTCACTTGCTGCTCCTATGTTTGTTTCCGTTTTCTGGTTTTTGTTTCTTCTAAATTCTGCTTTTCTCACAATAGGATTTAATTTCCTTGATTATAGCCTGTAGAAGTATGTCCTTTTATGTATCCTATAAATAGCTATAACTTCAAACAACCCGCGGCATTCCACAGGACCAAGAAATGCTAGTAAATACCGTATATGCTAATAAATAACTTGCATCCACCGTGGAATATGTAATTTAATTTATTTATGAAATCTTCCGTCTTCCTCGTATTTTTTTTTAAATTTCATGTAGTGCTCCCCTGGATTTTTAAAAAAATTCTTCTTTTCTCTCATTAGGATTTTATTTCTTTGATTTTAACCCATAGAAGGATGTACTTTTATTTTAAGTATCCTAAGATAAGCTAATGCTTTGCTTGGAAATTACTAGGTTTCGATTCTTCGGGAAGTTATTTGATGTGCCTTTGCCCTTATATTATGTGCAAACTTCTTTATATGATGTGCTTTCTTGGGTATATCATGTGCCTGTAGAAGTATATCCTTTTATGTATCCTAGGAGTAGCTAAAACTTTGCTTGGCAATTGACTGGTTTCGTTTTTTCGATAAGTTATTTCTTCCTAAACTGTTCACATACGAGTTCTTTTCAGAAAGCTCTAAGTATCAGGTGTTTGATCTTGCTGTCATTCTTCTGTGTTATCCCTAGTCCCTTCTTCTATTTCTGTCAGCTAGTCGTCCAGTCAATGAAAACTACTACTGAAGTTTTATCTCACAGGCGGATGTATCATGTGTGAATGATGCTTATCTTAAACGTAAAAGTCAATATTGAAACAATTAATTACATACGATCATTCTAGGCGTGTTTATTGTTTAAAAATACATGAATTACTATTACATGCGGGATAAAATGAGGTAACAGATTTTTACAATACGCTAAGAAGAACTTAATATGATTTCTTGCATACTGCAAGAATATGCTGTCATATTTTCTCAATCATAGAGCCCATGTTCACTAGAAAGTTAAATTTTTCCTTTCTATTTAACGCGAGGCTCTGAATTTCGGATGTCATTTTTTGCTTCATTTCTTTGTGGCATCTTTTTGTTTGAGTGTTTCCAGAAATAAACTTAGTATTCTATCTGATCTGTAGTGATTCGAGTGTCTTCGTGGAGAATTTTAGAATGCACATAGATTGGCATGGAATTGTTGCAATTATGCAGTTTTAGACAGAGCACCAGAGGATCACAGTCTATAACAATTAAATATCCTATATCTTCTTAAGAACCATCTAAAGCAGAGGACTAAGGTATTTTTGATCATAGAATAAAATGTGTTTCTTATGAAAGAACGATTTCATTATTGAGAATAGATGATACAATTTATTTTCTTGATTCATTGGCGTCTTCTGGCATTAAGACGTTGTATCGAAAATAAGATCAAAGTGGAACAGAAGGTGATTTAATTTGATGTGTACTACATACAGAGTCTACAAATAGTTCTTTATTGTATAACCATGAGGTAAAAGCAGGCATAAACTCGTGGGGAATCTATCGTGATGGTTCTCTTTTATCAAACGCCCTGGTTTCGAACATGTGGCCGTTGAGTTCGTCTTCGAACCCTTCCGCCCTGGCCGTTGACTTCAACTTGGAAGGTGCGCATTAGAATCCAAGATGCAATTGGACCATATGAAGATCTGCTTACCACCATAAAGAAACGCAAACTAAGATGGTATGGTCACGTCTCACGCTCATCTGGCCTGTCAAAGACAATATTACAGGGCACAGTGACAGGAAAGAGAAAACGAGGCAGACAGAAGAAGAGATGGGAAGATAATATCAAAGAGTGGAGAGGCATGGACTTTGCAAAGTCCCAAAGAGCAGTGGAGAACAGGGCAAAATGGAGAGAGATTGTCGCAAAGTCATCTGTGGCGCCCCTACGACCAGCCAGGTTACGGGAGAAATGAAATGAAAAATGAAATGAATGTAGGACACATCAAATCAAACTACCGTCTGTTCTTATTTAATATTATTTTCGATACAACTTGTTAACCAAATATATTTCATCATCTGTCCTCGATAACGAAATCTGTGATTTCGTTCCTTCATAACAAGCACATTTTATCCTATGCTCAAAAATACCCTAGTCCTCTGCTTTAGATGGTTCTTAAGAAGATATAGGATATTTAATTGCTATAGACTATAGTATTCTGTGTAAAACTGCATAATTGCAACAGTTCCACCCCAATCTACGTGCATTCTAAAATTCTGCACGAAGACACTCAAATCACTACCTATTAGATAGAGTACGAAGTTTCTTTTCGGGGAAATAACCAAATAAAAAGATGGCACAACCGAATCCAGAGCTTCGCGTTCTATAGAAGGAGTTTTATGATTTAAAAAAATGGACAGAATATGCTTGCAATTCACTCAGAATGACGAATTCAGTTATTTTCTCAGCATATCGGTAGGATGAGCAGCTTTCAAAATAGGACTCAAAAGTATATATATATATATATATATATATATATATATATATATATATATATATATATATATATATATATATATATATATATATATAACCGACAGAAGATCTATAAACATTACAAACATATAAACATCGGAAATAGATCATCTTTAACGCCGTCATCTGGGTGGAAACATTAATATGCAGCGATTATGTGAAACGTTTGTCACATTGCCGTGATAGAAATCTATGTCAAAGTCCATGCATTTCCTCTTTTGAAATATGTGTCTCTTCCACGACATCAGTAAGTACTAATAGTACATACTAAATAACACTTTTTCTGGCCTCTTGGAAAATAATAATTAAACAATAAGGGTATCAAGAAGATTCGCTCGGCCAGGATTCAAACCTGCGCCTTTGTTGCATAATGTCTTTGAGCTCACCGCTCTAGGCCTTTCTTTCACTGACCCACACACTAATGGTGAATCAAATAATGAGTGCAGTAAAGAATGTAAGTGACTATAAAAAGTGTTGAAATCAAGTCTCATAATCCTCAACAACCAGAAGAACAACCCTTGCTTTTTATAGACCATCTGAACTATAGTACTTTTGAGCATGGTTTGATGGGCGCACAACATTTCGTAACCGCTTTCAACTTGCCTTAAAATAAAACACATGTGTCATGCAAGGGAGAGATTGTCCCGTGAAACTTAATGAAAACTAGTTTATCATTCCCACGAAATTTGATCCTGTCATTTTTTCCTTTCAAATTATGTTTGCCTGATCTGTTGTGTAAATGAATTCCGACATGTGGGTCAAGTCTTGAATTATAAAAGGCGTCGTTTAAAATAGAATTTTGGCAGTATAATATATATATATATATATATATATATATATATATATATATATATATATATATATATATATATATATATATATATATATTATGTTAATGTTATCAAGCATTCTCCTGTAGAATCCAGCGATAGCACCTTCCGTTTTGTTTCTCTCTCTCTATTTATATATATATATATATATATATATATATATATATATATATATATATATATATATATATATATATATAAACAAGTATAGTGTATCTTACACGCTTCATTAGATTTCTCACACGATTTATTTGTGATATCTTGCGAAATATAATTCCTAAAGAAAGCTTGTAAATTATATAGCTTTAAATTACATAAAAGATTTTATAAATAACATGACATGTCCTAACTTGATTCATTTTATACATACGAGACAAATGAGGAGTATATGCGGCATTTAAGATCGTGTAAGATGATCATGACCAGTTCTGGTTTTGTGCTAAAGGGCATTGTAACAAATGAGCAATAGATGCTTGTGTTACTACTTTAGCAAAGAAATGGCCGCATTGTGCAAGACCAGGAAATGCTAGAAAACATCGTATTTGTTTGTATATGACAAGCACTCAACGTGCGATATATGTTCGATTTTAATTACGAAATGTTTTGTCTCATCCACAATAATGAATATAATCGTCGCACATACTCCTCATATGTTTCCATATGTAGCCTGCACACACAGCGTGCGTTGTATCTTTTGTCGCCCCAAATTATGATCTAAAATATCGAATATGCTCCTCACATACGCTTTCTACACATTTGTCCATGCTCGCATCAGAACCTTCTCTTTCTATAATCACTAAAATGTAGTGCTTTTGTGTATGCTACGATTAGGTTGAGCTTTGCTTGAAATTTTATATTTCTCATGTTCATGGGTAGTAAGCAATTTCTGAGTCCTTTAATTATAATTTTTTCTCAGCAGTTCGTATTATATAATTTTTCTCAGCAGTTCGTATTAACAGGCTTTTAATCTTACTCGTATTCTTCTTTGTTATGTATTCAATTAGTTCCTTATACTATGTGTTTTCAATAGGGTTTTGTACTATTTCCATTATCCATATTCCATGAAAATTATTATCGAATCTATATCTCAGAGGCTGACGACGATAAAAGTATAATTTAAGAGTCCGTACGAGTTTCACATTCCCAGATATTATCTTATATGAAGCTGATACCTTCCCTGTGTGTCGGTATTGTACTTTTCATAGTATGCTAGGTAAAATAACACTCGTGTGCCAGGTAAAGAAGGGATAGTTCTGTATAAAGGTACAGCTTGTAAACGTGGCGAATAAAAACAAATCTTTTATTTCTCTTAAATTTGATCCTGTCTCATTTCGTTTCAAGTCATTTTGAAAGGGTTCCCTATTGTATAAATGAACATTGGTACGTGAATAAACTCTTCAATGGTAATCAAGCGTAAGTTTAAAAAAAAGGATTCTGAAGGGCTATAATTTATGACTGTTGCAAAAACTAGAGAATTTGTTGAAAAACAATCTTTGTACTAGAATTAACCCAAATATTAATTAACTAATCAAGATATCTCATTAGCCTTATATATTAAAATTAAATCAGATATTTTATACATCCTGTGATATGGTTTTATTTTATTCGTTTATGATAAACATATAATTCTGCAAGTTTATCATATATCTGCTGAAGCTTTTAAAATACGTTACGTTGAAAACGTTGTAAGAAATTTTTGAACACATAAGATATTTCACAGGTTTTATAAAGTTAGAGATTTATCAAATATCCATTAAAATATATGACATCTTTTCAAAACATCATAATATATCATATAAATATATGCCAGTTGTGTGCAAAATATCTCGTAAAGATTTTAAAACAGTGTATGAAATTTTGAAGTAAAACATATGAAATTCAAAATATGTGCAGGAGTCAAAAGATTTCATAAATAAAATCAGTTACATATTGTACATTGGGTGCACATTATTTACGAACAAGTATAGCAGTTTCTAGTACTTCCTGTGGAATGACTTGTCTTAACCTTATTAATTTTATACATACGAGAAGAGAAGGAACATATAATCCATCGACTGACATAGAAGTTCGAACAAACATCAGCAAGAACAGCAATAGAAAACTCGTACAGAATCTTAAATTATTATTTCGCTGTGGTTTGACGCTGAGATAAAGGTTCAATAATATTTTCCATGGATATGGACGATGGAAATAGGATAAAACCCGATGGACAACGCCTCTTATATGATACTAATGGAAGACATGACAAAGAAACATGCGAGCCAGATTAAAAACCTGATAATACGAACTGCTGGGAAGAAATTATATTCGAAGTGCTCAAAAACTATTTACTACCCGAGAACACGAGACCCTGCATAGTTCAAGCAAAGCTCAAGATAATCGTAGAATATACAAAAGTACCACGTTTGATGGATTATACAAAAATAAAGAAGGTTCTACTGCAAGCATGGTAAAATTTGTCGAACACGTATGAAAGGGGCATGTGTGATATTTACTAGCATAATTGTGGGAGACATAAGATTTCGTAAATAAAATAGATGATATATTGCACGTTGTGTGCATGTTCCATAAAGCAAATAGGAAAACTCTCTATTGCCCATTATTATATGATGCTTTTTACTTCATCATTATACAGAACAAGAACCAATCGGATGAAGTTGCCTTTTGTTTAGTTTATGATGTTAGTATCCATTCGATATTTGTTAGGTTTAAGATGTCAGTGTGCAAGCAAAAGTTATAGCTCCTTAATTGAGCATCTGTCCTCTGTGCTATGTTCAATGGTTTTGTTTGTTCATAAGAAATGCATTTTATAAAATTAATCAAAAAGTTCCCAGCCCTTTAGATATCTTTTAACAGAAGACTTAATTTAATTGCTATATGTTGTCATCATCAGCAGAGATTTATTACTTAGTGGACAACCAGTAATTAAAAATAAAGATTCCACGTCGATCTCTGTACATCCTAAAATTCTACACGAAGATACTCCTGTGGCAATAAATTAGATTTTGTACAAAGATCCTGCCTGAGAGGCAGAAATTATAACGATGGCAGCAGAGAAAGCAACCCAAAAAACTTACAAATTTAGAGTATGTCGTTGGAATGAAGGAGTTTTATGATTGAGAAAGCGTGAAAGCACCTTTTTGCAGTTCACTTAGAATGAAATACTGTGTTGGAGGCTGCAGCTCTAAACAACCAAGTCACAGATCAACACACAAACAGTGATACAAACAACGAGTGCAGTCAATAATGCAAACAACTTTTGTAAACTGGAGAAAAGGAAAATGAGTAGAAAATTCTTAAAGACTTGCGTGACCTTGGGTGAAAACAAAACAGTTACTTAACAAATACCTTAGTAAATTTGAACGTTTAGAATGGGTGAAAAGAAGACCTTGCAAGTGCGCTGACAGAAGAAATGTTGTCATTTGTTTTCATTGCTAAATTCAGTGATTTAGTTCGTTCATAAACAAAAACGTATGTTATAACAAATGAATCACGAAGACCTCACTCCTCTACTTTAGAGATATATTAACGGGAGCCTTCGTTTAACTGATATCAGTAGTGATCATCTGTATAGCCTAATTATTTGTTGCAAAAACTATTTACTTGGAAACCTATTCCAAGTTGTTGTCCAATCATTTTAAAAGTCTCTACAAGGACACTTCAATTACAACCTTTTAGAGATCCTACTAAATGTGTATTCAGAAAACAATCAATTATAACGATGACGCAATGAAAGCAATCAAAGAAAAACTTAAGAAATCAAATACTTGAGTTCGATAGAAGAAAGAGAACGATTTTCCATTCAATAGATGTGCTTTATATTTCAAAATAGTGAGAGCATTTTCTTGCTGCTCACTCAGAATGAAAAATGTTGTGAATTTCTAAACAGATTAGCAAAAAAGCAGCTTGCAGAATTCTGCTTCACATTTTGAGCGAAACAAAACCTAGATATGAGACTGTAGACACTTAATATCATTCCAGATATAAAGGGGACACTGTCGTCATCAAGTTGCAAATATATGTACATTAGTTAATGTAAATTCATTGGAAACGTTTGTGAAATTGGCTGGAAAGAAAACAAATTGAATAATCCTAGCTTCCTTTTATTGGAAATCATGTATCACTTTCGGGACTTCAGCAAATACGAATGGCACACACTCAATGAAGCAATGGCGGCCACATGGGCAAAAATCTTAGAACAGGAAAGGTATGAATGAAAAAATCAGCTCAGTTAGGATTTGAATCTTTTCAGAATACTGTCTTCGTTGCTACCGATCTAAGCCTCTCGCTAACCTTGTAGGGGGTGAAAATCATACAATTTTGGATAGGAGTGTGCCGCTCATGGTTTCCAGAAAGCTCCCGAACATGTATTGTTGGGAAGTTAAATTCCTATTCATGTACTAGTCGTTTTCTACCTCTAGATAGCAATACTCGACAAACCTGGCTAAGCCTTAGATATTACTTCTTATGTATACAACCTATTTTAAGGTACGTGTGTGATTCTCTTTTCTTGGTGGTTTGATCAGATAACAAATTAGTGGCCATAAACACGAGATGATCAGTTTATGACCTGTTCAGTTGGAATCATGATCCAACTAAGTAATTATACTTGAAACAATAAAACCTATTGATATACCGACAAGCTTAAAAAAATGCACCGAAACAGATGTCACGTCCTCAAATATCATATTGGAAGTTAACCCCGTCCCTCTGTGTCGGTAATGGATCTGCACATAAGTGTTGAAGCAAATCATGAGTAAAGTAAGGAACATAAACGACTCTTCAAGTGTAGAAATCGATAACAAGAATAACAAGCTATGGTTGTTAAAGACTTTAGCAACCACAAAAGAAAAAAAAATAGTTACTAAACAATTGCTGTATTATATATGTACTCGTTTAGCATGGGTGGGCATCCGGTATTTATTAGTCACCTTCAACTTGCCTAAGATTATGCTAGGTAAAATAAAAAACATGTGCCGGGTAAGGAAGAGATTGTACTGTAAAAGGCGAGGCTTTTGAACGTGGCGAATGAACACTAATTTATAATTTATCTTACATTTGATCCTATCGCATTTCATTCCAAGTCGATTTGAATATGTTTCCTGTCGTAAAAAAAGAATATACATGTACATGTATACAGTTTTCAGTGGTAAACATGCACAGGTTAAAACAAGAGTTTGGATAGCTGTTTATATGCTTATTCCAAACGCGAGATACTTATTTGAAAATTGTATTGTTAGTAGAATTAATCCAGATATCTCATCAAACTTATATCTTAAAAGTAAATCGGACATTTTATAAATCTTGTGTTATATCTTAAATTAATTCGTTTATGATAAACATATAAATCTACAAGTTTATGAAATATATTTTGAAACTTTTTAAAGATCTTGAAAACTTTATATAAAATCTTAAAATTTTATAAGAGATCTCACAAATTTTATATCTGACCCACATTATAACATATGTCATAAATATTATTATATATTTGATATATTTTAAAAACATCTTATAAACAGAAGTGATTAAAAAGTCTAAAGAGATTTATAAAACGTCGAATAAAATATACAGCAAACTTTGTTTAAATTTCATAATATATCCTATAAATATATGCCAGACGTTTTACAGCGTGTAAAAAATATCTCGTAAAGATTATAAGAGCGTGTATAAAGTGTATTAGATATCTGATATATTTATATCTTAGAAATTCATATATATATATATATATATATATATATATATATATATATATATATATATATATATATATCGCCGATTTTACACCTCTTGGACTTTCTTATATTCACTGTGACAAGATCAAATTGACGTAATGGGTGTCTTAACAAAGACCCAAATAAGCTTAAGGATTGGCACCAACACTACTGCCAAGGAATCAAGGATTGGAAAGACGAATGAGCTGGAGAGATTATTTTCCTTGGAAAACAAGGGAAACGACTATCTGGAATAGAAGAAATGTGGAAACCACAATATCTGCACACCAGGGAAGGGCAGATTTATACATACAAACTGTTAAGGAACATAAATATCCATAGACTGACATGGAGGTTTTTCAAATGAGCATTGGTAAGAATTGTAAATATAAACACGTATGGCCTCTTAAATGATAGATCAGTCGTGGTCTAGGAATAATGTTAATGGATAGTGACGACTATCTAAGAGAAAAGCATATAGACCTTTCCATTGCGGTTTTAAAGGGCGCGGCCATATATAAGTCCATGAAGAAACTGTATGGTGATGTAGCACCAGGCAAAATCTTGGACTTTATGAGGGAATGCAGTATAATTTTAGCCCTTTTCCAGTATTATTTCGTCTGATTAGTTAGGGTTTTTTATTTTCCGGAGGCAGACGTTATTGGGATAATTTTTTCTTTTCCTCGATTATTTGTATTATATTCACAAATTTTGAATTATTTAACTAATTTCATCAAATTGTCCACAAAAGAAAATTTTGTTACATGTTTTCGCCTTATCGTTCATCTCAGCTGAAAAATAGGTTATAATTGTTGTTATTTCACTTTTGTTCACATATTCTTTCATTCCCTAATTCTTTCAATTTTTGGTGCAAATATAAAATAAGTAGGTACATCAATATATAAATAAACACAAAGATGAATCAATCAAATAAGTAATAAATTATGTAAATAATTACATTACTTCATCGATCAGTAAATAATAGTCTGTTCGGTACCGATAAAGGTAAAGTCCAATTTATAAATGAACTGAAGACTTAAAAGATATAAACTATTTTACCTATCAAAAATGTAAGTTTATTAACAATATTTTTGCAATATTTAAGAAATTAGTTGTCTTCACATGGATACAACTAAATAAATACTTTCATTTTCACCATGATTTGAATTTCAGTATTTTTGGGTGAAGAAATTAAACAATCTTCGAACTGGAGATTTGTTTTAACGAGTCCATAGGTGTTTCCCTTGCTAGATAGATTTTTGTCTGTGTTCCATTGCTGAAGATATATGTCTGTCCGTCATGTCCGTCAGTCTGTTCTTAATAATGTTGATGAGCCAATGTTTATCAGAAACATATTGCGAATACCAAATGTATCCGAATCCACATTCTTCGAAAATAGATTTAACGTAATCAAACCATTGATAAGTATTATTATGTGTTTTGATATCGTTCAATATAATATTATATATGACTTTAGCGTATTTTTCTTGGTTTCCCTCAGTTAGTGTACACCAATATGTGATGGTGTTCAGTTTCACTCTAAGTCTCTAAGTGTAAGTGGTTGTCTTCCAGTTTCTCCATATAGCACGTATAACGAGATACTCTTTTCACATTTTAAAACCCATATTAGAAAATCTGTATGAATTTTCTCAATGATTTCGCAATTGTCAAAGCCCCAAATCTCCTACCCATATATCAGAATAGGTACTATGGTACTATCGAATAGTTTTAGCTTGCAATCTATAGGTAGGTCAAGATTCCATATACGCTTTTTTTTTATCAAGAATAACGCTTTCTTGGATTTTGATATTGTTTGCTTTATAGCTTTGAGAAATCTTCCTGTCTTACTCAGAACAACCCCAATATAAATGTATTCATTAACCTCTTCTAGTATCGTACCTTGATATGCAACATTAAACTTGTTTTTATAATCTTTACCGAAAATAAGCACTTTTGTTTTTTCACATTCACTTTAATTTTCAATGATCGCAATAATTACTTAAGTTATTGATCAAAGATTGGAGATCTTCGGGGTTCTCTGCGAAGAGAACTGTATCGTCTGCATAAAGAAGTAAAAACACTTTTATATATTCCGTGATTTCATCATCTGGAATTTTTAGTTTGATGCCATTGCATTGTTTCGATTCACGTTTTTTTTCAAGATCATTTAGGTAGATAGCAAATAATAATGGTGATAGATTTTCACCCTGGCGAACTCCTTTTATGTAGGGAAAAAAAACCTAGAAACATTACCATTGACATTTATACCCGATTTAGTGTCTTTATACATATTATGTGTTACATTAAAGAGTTTTCCCTGAAATTCCCCTTTTTTCCCATAATCCCATTCTCCATATATTATCCAAAGCTTTTTCAAAAATCAACAAATAGACAATTATGAAATTATGTATTGCAAAAATATGGTCAGTGGTAGAATAACCTGATCTAAATCCAGTCTGAGATTCATTTAAAAATGATATATCAGAATAATAATCATTTAAGCTATTGTTGATGATTGAGGTAAAAAGCTTTCCTAAGCAGATATGTAATCTTATAAGTCTATAATTACCTGGTTGCTTAGGGTTTACTTTTTTATATATTGTGTCGAGTTATATATATATATATATATATATATATATATATATATATATATATATATATGAGTATTAAATTGAAAAATGAAACATATGTATCCATACAAATAGATTCAGTACATTTAAGGTATTCATTACATACTTCATCTAACCCTGGAATTTTGTTATTCTTTAGATTTGACAGTGCCTTCCGAATTTTATATTCAGTAATTGGATTATCTAAAGAAGAATGGATATTAATAACCTCAGTTAAATTAAGCTCATCAATTCTGTCTATATCATCCGAGTTTAGATCTTTAAAATATGTCCTAATCAGCCTTATCTACAGAATTAATGAGATTCCAAAATCCTTTCGGGTTTTTAAAACGCATGTGTCTTATTTTGTTTTGCATAGTCCTTTTAAATTGGCTTCGGTAATATCGAATAGTGGATTTATAACTTTGATATTCACTTTTCATATGATCGAAGTTTTGTTCGTTTTTATTCAAAGAAAATATTTGTTTGATATGTGGAAATTATTTATGTCCGATGAATATTGAGTTCTAAGCAAAGGTTGACTGACTATTTTTTATTCCTTTTGGGGAAGCTCTTTATCAAAAAGATTTATAATATTTTCTGTGACTTGATTTATTTCAATTTTAGTTACTTCATCTGTTTCAGAAATGTTTTTGATCTGCGTCAAAAGTTCTTGAATTTGTGTAATTTTAATATTATCGATAAAAATGTGTTTCTTTTCATGATTCCATCTTTTTTTCTTATATTTGGCTTTGGAGTCTATATTTTCTCTGAATATAGTGCTTATACTAAATATCAGAGAAGAATTGATATCTGATAATAAAGGACAAATCTAAAATACGAAATTCGGATACTAAAATGAGTGCATCGGGTTTAGTAATCAGGTAGTCAACTGTACTTGTGTTCTTACAAGTAAGTTTTCCAATGTCTTTGTCTTCACCGACTCTTCCATTTGCTATATACATATCATTTGATTTGCAAAAGTCAATCAGTTTATACCCATAGTTGTTCACTTATCATCATGGTTATTTTTGTGCAAAGATACGCCAGCAGTTATGAGACGATTGGTATTATTAAGACTCTGAAATACATATGCAGTTACTGTAAGTTATGATCATTATCACTAAGTAACACATAATCTTGCATATTCTTTGCTCTTGCATTAAAATCACCAATTAAGTATACATATTACATATTTTGTAACATTAAAAATATCAAACATTTCATTTTCCATTTGATCAAAATCATCATTTGAGGTGTAAGGTGATCCCTCGGATAGAATGTAAACGACACCAACTATAATATTATAATCAATATCAAAAACTTCTTTTTCTAGTTTTATCCAATACACAAAATCGCAGCTATTTGCAATCTCGTGTACATACCTCTTTAACTCTTTCCTGATACAGAATTCAATCCCACCTGATGGAATGTTTGTCGTTGAAATTCGAATTTTTGTGTACAGAGAATGAGTCTGTAAATTCACGCTATCTAGCACAGTCAATTTGGTTTCCGTTAATCCTAACAAATCAAAGTGATTAATAAAATCATGAACTTATGGAAAATATCATTTGTCCTTTAAACCACAAATATTTATAAATCCTGCTTTAAATACGTGTTTTGCTTCGAGGTTTTCATCTGCAATTGGTGATCTATCATTCCATTGATCAAGGTCAATAGGAAGAGTATTTGTTCTATCAGAAACTGTTACAGTCCTAGGAATTTTTTTGTTTTTGCTGTTGCTCTTGTTGCTGGTGTCCCCAGTGACCTCCCTAAGCGTCAGTATTGTTAGCATCCATTATGGCTTCAGTAGTCGGGTCATGATTAATAAGTGCGGAAAACCTGCTGATACTCGTGAATGAAGGTGATGTTGGGCCTTGGTAACCGTTGTTTTAGGTCACGCTGTCTTGAACGAGTTTGGGGGGTCAATACGGGGGTCTTCAAGTACTTGAGATGTACCGGGATGATTCTGGGATGGCGGACACGCCTAGTGACACGGTTCTCCGGCTGGCCGAGTGGTCTAAGGTGCTCGCCTTTACAGATCACTCACACATCTCACCTCTGTCGGCATGAGTTCGAGTCTAGGCTCGAGCAACGTGGGTATGTGAGAAAACTTGCTAGTAGCTTCCCGTCGGCCGGTGGTTCTTCCCAGGTTCTTCCTCCCCCAAATATACTGGCCGCCATGTATAGAATATCATGTGCTAAAAAATGGCGTTAAACTCCACCAAATCAAAACAAACCAAGTGACACGTAGTGCACAGAGGGATATCAGTATGCATCAATAAATCCAATGGAAGGGGGTCTACATATTATACCACATATATGGAACATATGGAAGACGCAACAAAAACGAATGAATAAATATTAAAGGTCAGATATGGTTAACATCTTCAATTACTAAATGTTTTATGCGTTTTGTTAGAACAAGATGTGAAAATTAAAAGCCCACTTCTGTGGTAAAATTTACTTTTGCCGAATTCCTAAAATTTACCGCTAAAATTAATTAAGAATTAGATTGGCCAAAATTACCGACTGCATTACTTTCCTTGGCTTAGGCTCGGTTTGCTGTTATGTATGACGTCGTTCAAGAACGACCCATCTTCCATTACTGAAGAAGTGTATTGATTAAACAGTCATTTCAAGTAAATATAACGTCTTATGTGCAGCACGAGGCCAAAAATGTCAACTTTATTATTATTATTATTATTATTATTATTATTATTATTATTATTATTTTGTTTTGTTGCTTTTTTTCATTTTCGATAGAAGAAAGGTGCATACTATATTGATTTACCAATTATAGAATGTACAACTGGGAAATATCGAAAGGAGCCTTGCGAGTACTACTCATAAATCCTTACTCACACTGTTACGACTAGGGGTAACTGTAACAAAAGAAAAGACTCAAACAAGCTTTCAAGATTTAAAAAACAAATATTTAATTTCCTAAAATATTAAAATATTTCGACAAACAATCAAAGTGAAATAATTAAAAATAACTTACAGTATAGAATATCCTTAATAGTCCTAAATTGTTATTAAGTTCACTGATCCGGAAGTTAATCCAAATATTCCGAATGAAGAACGTTCCGAATGAAACCACTAACATGTTGATGTACTAACAAGAATCAGTTATATCCAAATATTATTAACTCCAAATAATCCTTGTGAATATGGAATATCACACAAGTTCTAGAAATGTTTTCGATAATTAGATCGGAGCTGTATGATACTTATATTTTAAGTAGCAGTACTAAATCCAGAATGTACTGTATAATAATCTCTGAAGCAGAATATCGCACACAAAATGAACCAATCTCGTTTATGACCTCTTCGGCTGAACGTACTATAGAAGAATGACGAAAGTTCCGATTACATATATTTTATAGTTTCTTTACTGCGTCATTGAAATACAAATAAAACCCATTTCTTAATTCCGTCTTAAATCAACATCTCGGTATTTACGAACTTATTCTACTTCTAGTCAACAGAAAATGAATCACTCACTGAACTACTAAATCCAGGTCAGAACATTGAATGCAGGTCAAAAGGACAAATCTCACGCGCTGAATCACGTGATATGACTCATGCTTTAACCGACAATTGTTATTTTACCGTGCACTCTGCAAAACGACACCTATTAGACTATTATACACAAGTCATAAACTAATAAAACTATACCATTATTTAAAGAACTGATACATAATTCCGTAACAACACTGAAAAAGGATGTAAACATTTAATTGACGCAATACTCGGAGAGAGAGAGAGAGAGAGAATAATGGCTGGTTGCTTGGTTCGTTTTTAACGAAACGTTTCACACATTCTTAGTCTTATCATGTCGAGGAGATTTAAAAAGAAGTTATCCACTTTCCAACGGTACAGACTGTTTAACAGGGAAAACATATTTTCATGTTTAATCTTTGCTTTTTCGAATACCGAAATAGGAATAAGAACAGTAAATATCAACTAGAATAAAACTTAGAATAAATGGTATGTTGTCCTTGGAGGAAACAACTAACTATCAGCAAAAGTAGGTCACAGTAATCAGAGATACTTTTGTACTTACGGTCATGAAATTGATGGGTGTGCTCACATTTGAAATCACCAAAGGCAGAAGGTACATACAGGTTCTTTTCTAGTCTGAATTTCTTCTGACCTTTCCCATCTAGTTTGATTGATAAGTAGATCTCGATTTTAATCAAATTGGGTTCGTGCGTTTGGTTTTGTAAAGAGACGAAATGCGTTTAAATTGTTATGAATGAGAAGATATCGCGTCGTTTCAGCTATTTTCATATTTTTCTTATAGGGAATGCGCTCTGTCGCCACTCTCCCCCCCCCCCCCACATAACAGTCTAAAACTGGGTAAAAAAAAAAGGTCAGAGAAAACTCTGACTAGTACTTTTCATGCACCATGGAATTGTTTTTTTTTTGTTTGTTTTTTTCATTTTCATATAGCACAGTTTCCTACACACTGCTGCGTGTCCTGTCATGAAATTTGATGTGTGCATTCACCTTTGTCACTTATGTTAGCACCTATTAAAACAAAATGATGATTACAGTATCGAACTTTTCTTGCTAAAGTATCTATGACAAGTTCGTAGACCATGTACTGGCGAAACCCGCGAGACATAACATTTACAAGAAATCCTGTTAGATCTTTCTTTGCTCAGACCATAAGCCTGAATGAAGAGAAAATCTGTAATTTGGATTGATTTTATGAATGGGAAATACAGTAACAACTCCGTTTCATGCAATTCACTCGCTTCCTCTCTTGATATTTTTCTGCCGTACCAATAGTATTCTTGTTCTAGTGGTAAGTCACTGCACATTTTCATCTCAGGGGCAGGTAATACATGCGACAACTTTGTGAGGGTTACACTTTTAAAAGCAATGATTTATAAACTATGCAGTGGAATGTTATAAGAACATTGACTATAGGATTTTTAGGTATGGAAGATTCAAAATTGGGGAGTTTTAGGTGTGGAAGATTGGAAATTAAGGGATTTTAGGTATGGAAGATTCGAAATTAATTTCAAACATAAAATTACATATTTAACCTTTAAAAGCCTAATAATTATTATTTGCTGTAAAGGAATAATATGGAGAAGAGAGAAAAAAACCCCACAAAACCCTCTATGATACATAAAAAGTACGTTTTGCATTTATGTTGTTTTGACTGTAAGCAACATAGCGAGTATGAATTTTTTTACGAGAGAGAGAGAGAGAGAGAGAGAGAGAGAGAGAGAGAGAGAGAGAGATTACAAAAATAGGTGGGAGAGCTCTGATTTCCGAAATGTTTTGGTAGTCCGTATGTAATAAAGTTAGGTCTAAAATAAAATCGAGAACGAGTGTTCTAGCAATTTCCTGTATAAGGTACAACTACCAATCAATCTCTCTATCTGTAAATCTGTATGTCGTTCGGTCTGTTGGTTGTTAGGTAGGCGGGTCTGTTTATCTATATTATACATTGAATGTTTACTAAAAATTGATAATACTAATAATAATAATAAGAAGAAGAAGAAGAAAAGAATGTGGAAGCTATTGCTTGCACAATAATGATCAAAACATAGAAAGAAAATGTTAACAATTATTGATCATAAACTAAATGATTGTAATGCATGATCCTATTTCCAACTTTCAATTACTACAGGGTCCAGACCACTAATACCTTTTAAGAAGACAGCAAAATATTGCTTCCAATTAGACAAAATATTCGCGTAGCTGGTTTTCTTGTCGGAGCTGCTCTGAATTTTTCAAACACTTCGACCAACATTGTGAACCGGCTTAGAGGGTATAAGATTTAAAGCCAATACAGAAAAGCCTGAAGTGATCCGAACGCCCGTGATGTAGGGTGGTGAAATTATAGTTGGCACCGTTCGTATGAAGACACGTTTTCAAAAGTCTGTTACATTCTTGATTACTCGCTGAGCACGCCCTCAGCACAACTATAGTGTTTCAGGAGGTTGATTTCAAAAATGTATAAAAGCTTAGACTATTTGTGTTAAAGATCTATTGTATTCCTCTTCACAGAATGTCGTCAATCAACAAAACCCATCAGAATAAGTCACATCCAGACTGATGAATTTACATGTGCCAGACTGTTGCCAAGATGTACATACTTTAAGTCATTCTATCTGTGCTGAAAATGAGGCAGGAATTTTAAGAAATGTAGAAATATATCAGCCATGTGAGAGAATTTTAATATAAATATAGAATTTTATCACAGTGCATCTGCATCTTTCTAGCACTTCACTTTCTTGTACTAAAATCCAACCTTAACCATGATGCAGGTATTTTGGTATACATTTTACACTTAGTATGCAAAATATTGTTACAACCACGAGATAATACTCTTGACGGCACATATATTTATCTCATGTGTTCTTTCAGGAAGTAAACCTGGAGAGAACATACCTTTGAATGGCATATCCTCACTCTTTTGTGGAATGGAGATCTAATCTGGGGCAACGGAGGTGCAAAGTGACTGCATAATAGCTACACTATTCATACAGCAGTTTTACAAAAAGAGTAATAAGTTAAATCAAATCATCACAGAAAACGTTTAAAGCCTTACTTTCTTTTGTGGTCTTCTTTTTTCTCGAATTTATAAATCCTTAGAAACTGTTCTTTACAAAACAAATATTAACACAAAGATGCATATTGGGACATGATGCAGTGTATAGAAACAAGACAGAGTGTGTAGGTTGACTTTGGTATGCAATGTGTGGATGTACATATTATTGTAAATACAAAGCGGTATGATCCAGTTTTTGGGAGAGCAGGTTGTATTATTTTATTCTAAGCAACATATAAGTAAGAAATTATTAATTTAGTGCAGCTGTAAGACCCAAGACACATCGCCTGTATGTTTCAGTCAACATTCTACAACGAGGATAAAGTTTTCAATATTTATTTCACATTCATTATATTGGTTTGCTTATAATCAGCACGTAAATCTGGTGTTTGTTTTTGCTGTTTTATCTCAAGTGCACTACATTCTATCGTTATTTTGCTTTACTTTTACAGGGGGCGAAGCCTCAAGATGTCTGGCAGATTTTCCAGTTTGCCTTATGAGCCTACGCATGCATTTATTGCACTCTTTTCATGCATGCTAAAAATATATCCAACCAAGTGATGTTGCCTCTAAATAAACAATAAAAAGAAAAGCTGTATCCATTTTAGAATAAATCTAATATCTGTCTTAATAATCTTGCTTTGTTTGGAATACTGATGTGATTTTAACAAATTAAATAACTGTACCATACATATATTAAAGGTTTTAGAGGAACATAGTTTTGCGCACAAACAAAACAATCGACGCTTATACGCCAGTCATAACCCAACTCCAAAGACGTACAGATTTATACAACTTTCCATCATTTCATTTCTTTAACATCTGTCTACCGATAACTAGAGAATGGCTTTGTGCTTGCACATCCCGAACTGATTCGTGCATTGACCCCAAAAAGTCTGGAACATGAAAACATATATTTCTGCTAATTGAATACAGGGAAGTAGCCTGCATCAGCCTTAAATTAGTATAAAAAAAAACGTTTGATGCAATTGAAAAAGTATGAAAAAATAAGTTTTTTTCTCCCTTATAATTAATAATACATGCCAAAAGCTGCTTTCTTGCAGATTTCCTGGTATAAAATGTCATGCAAAAGACACGGTGCCATACAGTAGTGTCAACATAGCTTGAGCTATTTAATTGTTCAAAAGTTAAATTTAAGTGATATTTAGAGTTTAGGATAATACACGTTTTGCATAAAAAATGGAAGTTATTAAAGTTTAATTTCCATTAAATGTTGCTTTTGTATTTATGTACTTTTTATGTGCAACCTTTGCCCGTTTCCCATGAGAATTGTTATGGTATTTACTTTCAAACGTCAGGAAAGTGTCTGAAATCTCCTACATGGCAGTTGTAAAGAAAGCGTTTCCTTTACTGGCCCATGATTCCTGTAATCATGTAAAATGATACTAATTTCACTGGAAGAAAAAAAAGGGGCCTTCATCGAGAGATCCTTCAGGTGGTGAAAAAGAGCATTCACCGCTCTTACATAGTTAACTTACTATAGATCCAGCATTATGTATGAGGAAGGATGAGCGCTTGGCAAATGAGTTGTACATTACATAGTAATATAGTTAAATACTAGTACACATTCAAAGTCATATTCAAAATTAAATCTTCGTGAAGCTTTTTTTATTTTCACTGTGTCAATGCTGAAACTAATTCTGATACTAAGTGAACATTCAAAGTTTTCATTGTTCACACCCTAGATCTCCAAAATAAAAAACAAACAATATTTAATGTTTTATAAAGGAGAGAGAGAGATTTTGAAGATTTAAAATGCACACTAAAAGCTTGTACTTTTATGCAAACATTAGCAAAATAGTTGAAGTAGATCTAAATAAATAAATCTAGGGATAAAATCCTCTGAAATAAGGATGTCGATCAAAAAGGTGGATTTGTTAAAATACACATAATATATTTGTATCTATGTGTACAAATTTGATCATTTTGCAGATTAAATCACAAATATTTCGTCTGAGATGCATGCAAATAGAAATATAAGTGGAAACAATACACGCAAGCAGCATTTATTTACACCATATGCTGGTACAATGACTATTTAAACGTCTGTTGGTTTTGTTCCCATTCAACAATGTTGTGAGGCGCTTCATTTGTTTGTATCGATCGATATATTTGGTATTATGTATAAAGTTTCCTCGTACAAATGAAGCATTGAACTCAGTTATTTCATACATAGCCATTTTCAAGTTACTGTTCCCTTCTCCTCTGACTGGTTGATCTGATAATGGCAACATTAAAATTATCAATTCAGTTTCACTCTAATTTTAGATTTCACATGTTCATTCATTTGTTCATCCATTGATCTTTCTATCCATTCACGACCATTTTATTTGATCAATTGTGTGTCAACAATGTTCGACACGGAAACGTTTCTACAGTTTATTATAAATCTTTGAAACATTCAAATTGACTAGTTGCCTTGATAATGGCAGCATTTAAATTATCAATTCAGTTTCACTCTATTTTATAGTTCACATGTTCATTCATTTGTTCAACCATTTACCTTTCTACCCATTCAGTACCATTTTATTAGATTGATTTGATCTGTTAAACTGATTCGTTCATTTGTTTAATGCGATTTTTCCATGTTTTGTTGGGATAATTTGGTTTATTTTATAAATAGTATTCTTTCGTTCATTTGCTTCCTCACTCATTCGTTTGTTTGTTTCTCTATCTAAAGAAGCAATAAGGAATAAGAAAGATTAAGTGAACCTAGGTTATAAATTGGTAAGTATAATAATGTTTGCAGTGGTCCATCAGCTTATAAAGTAGGATATATTTTAACTATAATTACCATATACAATATCAACAAATACACACATCATCAAAAATAATCTGCCAGATAAAATTTGTAATGGTCCTGTCGATTCTCATATGAAATTAGAGTAAACTTATGCATGTGCAACTTCTGAACAAGTCAGCATCAACATGTATCTACTTCATATTACATATTACTTAATTACTGCAGTTTTGGTCGCAGATAAATTTATTTACTCTCATGGAAAACCTATTTAGTATATTAAAAATAATCTTGCTGCCATTAGCAGTCATTCTACTTCAAATCGGAAATTCTCAGGCATAATACAATCAATTCCAATTAAACTGTAAAAACAAACCAAATATTTACACGTATTATCCCATGAACTTTATTATAACTTAAACAAGATCAAAAGTAGAAATGTATCAATACAATCCTAACTGTAATTTAATCGTTTGCTCCATGTGCAAGGAATCATTAACAGACACACAAAGGGGCAAATAAAACAAAGAAACACAGTATGATTGTTAGGGCCTTAGACGTGTTTTTTATACACTGTCAATCGATAGACAATGACCTTGATAATAATGTATTTTTCTCATATGGTAGTAGTGGTTAAACCTTGTGTCCTAAAACGTGGACTATGAAAGACTGGGGTCCCATTTCCAAATAATGAAAAAAACTTTATCTTGGGAATATAGTACCTTAAAATTGCATTATTCCAAAAAGCTAGATTTCATGCATCAACCGACTGATTTGTTATATTTTCAAAAATCAACACCAGGCATATATTTTTCTGCAGACATTTTTTTTAATAATCAATAAATGAGTCCAAGGTTTCAACTAATAAAAGACAGTGGAAAATATCCTTGTCTGGCCAAAACGTTTGGAAACACCAATAAATGAAAACATTCGCAAACAACAACGGGTACAACCAATAACTATGTCAGAGATAGAGGAACAATTTAAAAAATTAAAAATATATTCTACTGAAGATACATAGTTTACAACTGATCTTCACAATATTTGTCAGAAAAATGGTTTTTTATTTTGACAGTGATGAATCATGGTCTAGATATAGGGAAAGATGTATCAAGATTTTGTTTGTAAATCAAGTTAACTGGGTAATATGCTTAACAACAAAAGAATATAAATTATTTATTTTTTGGCATATAGATGAAGGCAATAAATCTATCCTTGAATTTGGTTAAAGCACTGTACAGATTTTATCTATATTTTTAATTCATAAAAGTATTAAATGAAGCTGAAGTTCTATTAGCGACACAATTAACAACAGAACGTAGTGATAACAAAACATGTAATACAAACAACAATAATATTAATTATTTTAAGTTTTAACAAATATGCAATTTATTTAAAATGTCACCAGATACATATGTTAGACATTATTCAGGACAAAATGAAGCAGCAATTGCATATGCAATAACGTATTGGAATTTCTTTATAATTAGATGTGGAAGAAAAGAAACATATAACAGGTGATGAAAGAATGTATGTAACATGGACAATAATTGAAGTATGGATACTTATGAGCTTTTTAAAACGATATTAAGCGATGTTGAAACAAATTGTTGGAAATATGTTTCCATCAAACAGCAGTGGATTAACACCAGTATAAACTTTAATGTATTTTTAATATTAGGTGCACAATTATCAAACAGGAAATCAGCTGCTTCATCACCAGAAATAGCTAGTGAATAGTTTATTTAAGTATTAGATAATTATATTACGAAAAGGGAAAAACATGACAATTATGAAATGTTTTTGTAAATGTGTCAAAATCATATTAAATTATGCTATAACAGAACAAATTATGTTATTCTATGTTACAAATAATTCAGATAATTCCTTCAAACATGATGTTGATAATAGGATTATTGGAAACTTAAAATAACAATTTAAAAGCATCAACAAATGATATGAAATTATGTACCAATGATATTAGTTTTCCCCAAAATTACCCACCAAAATCCAAAACTTCACAAAGATGATCCAACAAAAAGACAAAAAATAATAGATACCACAAAGAACAAACTGTGACTCGGGACTATATAGATAAACAAAGTGGTGATCAGCAAATACCTGGTCCAGTTCATGATTTAGATTTTTTTAAAAACTAACAAAATAATTACACCATGTGATACAATTAAAGAAACAACACCACCAAATCACTAGACAAAATTATTTGATTTCTTTTCAGTAATATTAGGAAAGGTACTGGGATCATTGTTTATTTAAAATCTTTTAAGTTTCTTACTTGTTTTGTTAATTACAAAAAAAACTATGGCAAGTATTAGTCCCACAACAGCTTACAAAAAAAAACAACATAAAGAGATCTGCTAAGAATGAAACAACAGTTCCAGCTGATTTACACAACCAGCTGATAACTATGCCAATGATTCATAGTAATGCTGATAATGCTTTATTACAATATTCTTTTAAGCTGTTTGCAATGTCTTTTAAATCACTTTCAACTCTGCCATCAAAACCATCACCTTATGGTTCTGGCGATGGCCCTGGTGATGGGAACCGTGTACGGCCTGCAATTCCTTTAATTTGGTTTCCAATTACCGTTGCAATTGCACGTATTACCATTCATATAGCACCATCACTTGTTCCAATGGTTAACCCATTATTTTGAAAGAAAAACAAATTAATTCTTCACCTAATGGAAGTTCTTTTTCTACCAAAATAGTTATTTTATTTATGTTTTTTTTTTTTTTTTTTTTTTTTTGTGGTTTAAAAACTTTTACTTCGCCTACCAATATATTTCTTCAATATTTTATATTTTCATGTCTTCATGTACAATTCTAAGTGCATCTTAAGTTGCTCCTACTTTTCCGATGTATCTTTTAATTCTGTTTTTTAAATCCTGTCTGTTAATATCAGTATCTGCAAATTTCAACATTAACTGAATCAACATATCCACACAACTCCATTCTTTGTTGATCTGAAAACAATCACTGCTTATAAGAGCATTGGCCTGTTCTAATTGATTGGCATATTCTAAAGTTAAATCTATTGGTTCAGGAACTTCTTGTTGTCTTTCTATTTCTTGTCATTGTGTTGGATAATTATAAACAATAACAGTTGGTTCTTATGGATACATTGGTGGTTCTGATGGATTTGATGTTGGCATCAAAGGAATATCTGCTTGTCCTATTCTATCAAACTTTCATCCTACTTTACCTGAATTTTCTAATAATTTTGCTATAAATTGTTTTGCACCTGAATTACTTTTCACTGATGATGATGAATACACTTTCATAATATTATCTTCCTTGATTGCTATAAGAACTATATTTCGTTTACCATCATAATAAATAAAGGAGCTGAAAGAGCTGAGAGATATTGTCCTTGCTGTCGATTCTTGAATATGAGTTTCAATTTTTTATGCCCTCTATATTTAAAATTAACAGAAGAGTATCTTTATAGGTATATCCATGGCAATGTAACATCATATTTTGTTCACAGAAATATGATAAATACAAACGCTATTTCTTAATAATAATATAGTTGTATACATTCACTATGCACTCCAGAGACGCAATCTGTTGCATAATTACTATCCATTGAATTGTTGATCGTGCTGCAGATGCATATGCATTGTGAACTATATAGTAATGGACCTGAGGCCTGAATTAAGTAATAAAGTATCATTATCTAATTGCTCCCAAAGCCTGGCAAATTTGTTTCCATAATCATTTAAAACAATGTGTTGTATATCCATTAATACCGGATTTGGATAATAATCAGTTAAAATGGTTGTTCTCTCCTGATCATAATGATGGTATTGTTTTATTTCAGTCCTTGTATCAACATCATCAAAAGTATGCATTTCAATACCTTCAGGTTTGAAAGCGATTTCTATGTATATTTAAATGGATCAAAATCAATTATAAAAAGAACTTGGATATATTGAAGAAGATACTAAGCCATTTGATGTACAGCTGAAAGAATATAAACAGCAGTTGATAATTGTTATAGTCAGTAGAACCTACAAAGAAAGTGTTGGCATATCGTTAACAGAAAATAAATTTGAAAAATGGATGAAAGACGGTAAAGAAAATTTATGAAATACTTGTTAATGGAAACTTTGAAAAGATGTTGTGATTTGTGCAGTGCAGTGCCAACCATAGTTAGTAAAATATTACCAGTGGATGGTCTAAACAAATTGCAAACAGATTTGATGGATAATTATATGGTTATCTAAGGAAGATGATCTGCAACAGGATTTTTATCTCAAAGATTTGGTTCACCTTTGTCAGCATTGTCTGCTAGTACAGCCAAACATATTACATAAAACAAATGGTTGAAGTAGAAAAGGAAATAAAGCATGATGAGCAAAAGCAAAGAGCGCAAAATGAAAGAACAAAAAATGAAAATAAATTAGAATTAATCAATAATGAATAAAATATGATGTTTGTGTTTGTTTCAAATGTTTATGTTTGTTATAAATTTTATAAGGAACCAATCCTTCATGAAGTGAAAAGTTAATTCTACTGTAGAAAATCAGACTTTCTAAGCCTAAAATTCATGTATCATTTCAAAATATTGTTTCTATTTTATCCATGCTTGGTATTATATTATATTGTTCTATGATATCCATTGCCAAAATATGTCTTGTATTATTCCTATTAAAACATAATTTGTGCTGATATGAAACTGATAAATATAATTTACCAAAAGGCGAACGATATTCAATATGAAGATTATTACTATCAGTGTTTCGATAAAATCTTGTAAAGTGTGGCAACTTTTAGAAATGATCACAATTTGGCAAACCAAAAAGTTCAAGTGATCTAAACGATTTACTTATTCCAAATCTTATATTACATGCAATTATGTAGTTTTCAACTTTATTGTATTCTTAAAGAATTATATTTTGCTTATTATATTCATTGCTGCATTTTGTATATTTAACTTCGTCTGCAACTTTAGATATTAGTTTATTTCTTTTACAAATATAACATCTTCAAACACCACCTCTTTTCTAGATTGCCCAATTAATCTATTAACTTTATTGCAATCTGGTATGCATTTTTCTTGTCTTTGAAAAAATTAAATTTGCTTGTCTTTAACTAGTGTGCATCCCATACACTTTTACAAAATCCATTTATTTTGATTGCAGTATTTTTATACACACGTAGTAATTCACAGAAAATAAAGTGTATAAATTTTTAACATTATTGAACATCACTTTGAGAATAACTTGAGATGATCTAGAAAATGTCTGTAAAAAAATGGCATATGATCAAGCTCACAATAAAGAAGAAGATAAAATCACTCTCCTCCTCCCGAAACAACTAAAGAAACTTACAAATGAAAGAAAAATGGACCCTAGAAAATTAGTTTTGGAAAAAGAGATTGGAATTAAGTCACATGAATATATAAAAGACTAAAGGCAGAAGGAATTAAATCTGAAATGGATACTCTTAGCAATTAATAATTAAAAGAAACGATATTTTGCAGAAAGATGCAATTTATAGCTGGTGGCTTGCCTTTTGTAGTTGGTGCCATGATTTTTATTTCAAGATTTCTTGAATTATTTTGAATCTGATAATAATCAGCAGTAAATTATTATGCATCCAAAGCAGCCTGAACCCAAACCTCATAAATTATAAATAGCAACACAAAAATGTCAAGTATACAAATTATTCCATTGAAACCAGCAACACCTGTATCAGAAAATATGATCGAAAGATTTGGAAAAGATGTTGTAAACGAAGCATGGTCCATTGTATAGTAAATTTAGATTGCAGTTCCTACACCAATCACATATCATAGAATATTTATGTGTGAGGGAAACATCCCCAAATGTGTATTACATCCCTTAAAAGTGTACCTTGTGTTCCTGCAATCGGTGCTAGCGGTCAGTATTATTTTCAAACTAAGGCTATGTAAGCATGGCAAGTCGAAATTTACAAAAACGCGGTCTTTATGGGAAATACCTCTCAAAAGTTTAACTTGGTGTTCCTGCACTCGGTGCTAGAGAAAGACTTTTTTTCTTTTTGAAATATTAAGTATGAGCAGGTTGGATCGATATTTGGAAAAGTGCGGACGTGAAGGAAAACATCACCTAAACGTGTACCTTGAATTACTGGACTCATTGTTTGTGCGAGATTTATTTCTTGTTGAAATTGTAAGTGTTTTTATTAAGTCATTGTTGTCTACTAACGGAAGTTATGTCAGCAGGGAGGATCTAAGTTTCCAAACACGTGGCAATACACATCCCTCAAAAGTGTACCTTACGTTCCTGCACTCTGTGCAGGTGCAAGAATTTGTTTTCTCGTTGAAATTTTAAGTTTGTTAAGCCACTCAGCATTGACTACAAACCAAGGTTATGTGAGGAAGGCGGATCTAAATTTAGAAACGCGCGGACGTGATAGAAATTTTTCTCCGAAAGTGTACATGTATGTTATTGCAGTTGTGATCTGTGCAAGATTTTTTTTTTTTTTTTTTTTTTTTTTTTGTTGTTTTTGTTTTTGCTGTAATGTAAAGTCGGTCAGAATTATCTTCAAACTGAGACTGCGGTTATGAGAGCAGGGCGGATCGAAATTTACAAACACGCGGTCTTCAAAACGCTCCCCCAAAATAGTACCTTGTGTTATTACACTTGGTGCTTGTGTAGGATTGTTTCTCTTTTTGAAATCTGAAGTGTTTTAAATCAGTCAATATTGCCTACTAACGGAGGTTATTTGAACAGGGCAGATAGAAATCTATAAAGGTGTGGACGTCATGGAAAACATCTCGCATAAGAATACCCTGTGTTCCTGCACTCAGTGCTGGTGAATGATTTTTTCTTGTTGAAACCTTCAGTGTTTTTAATCTGTCAGTATTTCCTACCTACGTAGATTGAACAGGGCGGATCGAAATTTTGAAACGCGCGCACGTGATGGAAAACAATCCCAAAAGTGAACACTTCATCCTGCGCTCAGAGCAAGTGTGAAACTTTTTTTCTTATTGAAATTTTGCACAGACAAAATAAAGAATATTTTATATGATTTTTGCAACTGAGCCAGCTGCACAAATCCAGGGATGGTTAATTAAGAATGAGTTAGCATCTTTCTAAAAAAAATTGCCTGTATAATTTGATAAGCACAAAGAATCGGTATCTGTCATCAACAGTATAATTTTACCACCGTACATTGGTTTCATGTTGAAGTAGTACTGACTGTGCATTAACTGTTTGCTATCTTTCAGTATCCCTAACTAACATTTCATATTCTTAATTAACTGGTACGTAATTTAAGTTTTGTTTGTTGTCTTAAGTTTTTCATTTGCTTGATTTGTTCATCAATTTTAAAGAAAGTTTCAAAAAATTCAAAGTTATTGGTTGCTTTTGTTGTGTAATATGTATTAAGTTCTATGCAAGATTTTAACCAAGGTTTGCAATCAAACGCAACAGCCCTTTTTAAGCTTTTTACGTTCTATGTCAAGCTGAAGATAAAGGTTCAGGATTCTGTAATGCACATCATATGTACGTGTATCATACAATGTGCACAGTAATTTTGCTGTTGATGGATTTAAACCTTTTATATTCACTGATCAATTGTTTTGAAATGGTGATCAATCATTTTCTGATGGAACAACTTCTTATGGTTCTAATGGATAATCCTTAAAATACTCATGCAGATGTTGTGAAACATAAAGATCAACTTCTAAGATTAGTCCAATATCTATATCATTTTTCCAATGTTTGATATTATTTCTTTAAGTAAAGTTTAATTCTTTTTTAATTGCTCACCTAAAGGTTGTTACTGGCATTGGTAACCATACAAGCTCAGTGTTCTCCCCATGGCCATTCACCGTCGCGCTCACGATACGCTATTATTTTAGCACACGATGCTTTTGAACCCGCCGATATACTCTGTACCATTGCTGATATACTTTCATGTTTTCATATCTAATAAACATTATATTACCTAATTCCAAGCCATATCATTCGAATGATAACTATTCTTGCCTCTTCTTGGATATGTAAGCAAGATAATTTGCCTGCGATGATGGAGCCTACTGGTTGGTTATATATCAATTGTTTCCACTACCAGGACAGTAGATGTGGCGCGTGTTACTTTTCAAGTTAGTGAAATCCTAAGTGCTCATTGAGTAATATGCGCATACCACCGTCAAAAACAACATAACATTATCACGTAGCAACGGGTGAGGTGAGGTGGTGGTGGTGGTGGGGTGGGATCGCGTACAATTCCTTGGGTACAATTACAATCTATTATTTTGGTTTAGCAGTAGTAGTAGTAGTTGTAATTCTTAGTGTTACTGTAGTTGCTGTTGTGATTGTTGTTGTTATTTTCCATAACAAAAATGTAACGAGTACAATTTCATGAATGAAAATGGCATGAGTTGCTCTTATATTTGCATAGTAAACTCTGAGTGAGAAAAAACAAGTAAATGATAGATAAAAAAGTAAATTTTTAAGTGGTTGCTAAATAAAGATTTTTCTTATCTGTCTATCCAATCTTTTCCAATGTTTATGTTCAGTTTGTACTTGTTTTGAAAACATGTAAAGAAAACGTTTTGGATTATTCCTTCATTTTTATTTGAAATATTTCTCCAACAATAAGCAGATTCTGTTTACTGTGTCTACAGCAGGTAAAACAAGTACTAAACTTTGAACACTATCTTAGCTCTCTGAAATTGAAGAAACTAAATCATAGCAAGCAAATCGATATATTGTTCTTAAAGAAAAGGAATTTGCGTTATATTAAAGTGTATGTCAATCTTAATCTTAAATTAAATATTATTTGTTGTTCTAAAATTTAATCCTAATATAGTTTAACCAAAGTCCATTTAATCCTGATTATTGAATGCTCTATACCTTAATTGTAATGAAGAAACTTCCAGACGAAAATTATTGATCGCTATGGACTTTTACAATAGTGGTCAGGTACTAAACGAGGTCAAGAAAAGAGCACGTCGGGTCTAATCGTAAAAATATAGGGTAGTACGACTTTTTTTCAACATGCGTAGCTTTCATTGTGACCCAACAGCGCACGACATTCAATCCGGTTTCTACTGGATCACACCTTTAGGTTGACCTTGTCCATAAATGTCCACGTACTTTAACATTGATTTTTGCCGTATGTGTTTATCGGGGCGTGTAAATAATGACCTTCCAAAGGAATATCGATGTATGAGGATTCAAATAAAGTGAATAATCGTCGTTTAAAGGTATGTGTAATCAAAATCTAAAACATGACACCCGTTACTGAAATAGTCGGTACTGAAAGCATACATGACATGTATTACTTGTACTATAGGTATCGTCTCATTATTAATCAGAAACACATCACTGTCTTGACCATTGAATAAGTCTTCCTTGGCAGCTCACTTGGGAATCAGGTAGTTTTGCATTTTGTCTTACATCCATTAATAAACATTTTGTTCCAGTTTTTATCAGACTGTGAAAGGTCTTTTTAACCATAAACAGGTTCAAGAGTGTGTTGAGAAGCAAGCTGTCAATTAGGGGTTTTCAATTACCTTGTAACCAACAGCACTACAGGATTTTTCCTTAAGATGGGTAGTGAAAAAGATATCTATCATTTAAATTGAAAAAGTGTAATGAGCTTTGGGATGAAAACATGACATAAATTAGGAAAATAAAGAATAATATGTAAATATATGTGCTGATTTTATTTATTTATTTTTCACCGTTAATAACGTGCGTTTTAAACAAAAGATTTAATTTTTAAAATGCTATGACGCAACCTCATTTAACCCCAGTGCTATCAAACATTCCTGGTGAGAGCACTGATTAGCTATTTGCATCCAAATACATAATACAATTCTTTGGTTTTGAAGTATCATATTCAACATCATTTCTTAGTTTGCCTTCATCATCAACGTACTATTAATTGTTGGATATATGCAAGATAGGAATCATAAATATGTCAACCATTTTCCAGATTCAGTTATCCGAAACATATCATAGTCAGTTAATAATTCCAGTTCAGCACCAGTTTGCTTTAAACGTGCATTATGTGTCAATAATGATTCTGATACATATTGTGCTAAATCTAATTTACACTTAACCAGGAATACAATTCTGAAGTCTTCAAATATATCACACAGCAACAAAGTATCCTTTTTCACGTAATAATCAGAAAGGTTACCTGTTCCAAATGCTTCATAACATCTTTAACATACTGATAATCTTCTGTTATGCTGGAGTTTTTCAATAAAGAATAAATCTTTTCTATTGGTGGAATTTCATTTTTCTTTAACTCTGTTAAATGAATAAATATATTTATATGGATAAATATACTTTCTCAAATATTTACTTTTCATGTTATGGAAATGTTGAATTGTTTCATAAAACGTACAATCATCCAAGTTATTTTCCAATTGAGCACATGAACTTCGCATAAACCTATAGCTATCAATAAATCTTACTGCACGTTCAGCTTTAACTATTTCACCATATTCTTTTTCAAATTCATCAATAATAAATTCTTCTCTAAAGGAAATACATTTTTCATTGTAGTGTGAAATAATCTGAACATCAATATCTGAATCATTATTTGCTAGTTCTACTCTAAGTAAGTGAACATTATATTTTGATAACTTGCAAAAAAAAAATCATGCAATAAACCTTGGACATTTATAATTATATTACATTCACAGTATGCTGGTCCCCTATATTCACGTGTTAGACGATCATGATCTTTAAATATATATCTTCTTAAATTATCTGTTTATTGCAAATGTGTCAAATATTTACTTTTAAATAATACATTCTAACTTCTGGTGTAAAATTCAATGGCGCTGAACTTGCTGTTCTTTTTTCTTCATAAACTTATTTTAATAGTTTTCACAAATATTTGTTTAAAAAAACTTTATATATTTTCCCTCTGTTCAAAATTGGTTTATATTTGTGTGTGTCACCTTAACATGCAAACAAAGTCCTGGAGGAATATATTTTGTGATGTATGTGTCTATGATTTCATTGGCTTATCTATGCATGTGAGTATTGAAACCATTATTGTATTAAAATCACAATATATAACCAATGGGACTTTCAGCTAATTATGATCCTGTTCTAACTGTTGATACTTCTTCTGGCATTATATCCATTGATTGCATATTATTGTTACGTAGTATTTTGTAACTAAATAATTTAAATGGTGTCACTGAATGTTTACAGCATTTTCTACACAATATATTTTACCTTATCTGCTGCTAATTTTTAAAGATACCAATGTTGATATAAAAAAATTTTAACATAATGATACATATCTTGGTCAGTAATATTATCTGTATCACATAAAAAATCAACATAAATATTTTGTCCTGTTCTATTAATCTGGTAGGAGTTATATTTAGTTAACCTATTTCATAAACATTTCTCGATATATTGAACTCATTTCAAAATTTATCAACATCAACCAAACCAATTAATATTTTCATTGTCTTTGTGGACCCATGGCTGGCTTATTTATCATTGATTCAATGCATATAGAAAACATTTATCATTGTTTTAAACACTGATGACAGATTTGTTTATTTTTAACCCAGTATGATGAGCGTATATTAGACCTTCCTCTTAGTGGAACATCCATGTCAATGTGACAAGTGTAATAATCAGTGTGAAGCAACATCCAAGACATACCCCTGTACATTTGGTTTACTATTTTATGTACCAATTCAACAATTACTTTGATCAAAAATATTTGCTTCATCCAAGGACATATAATTGTAACATTTCCCTTTTCAATTACAACATTTGTAATATTCAATCATCTGTATTTTTGCGCATCAGACTTGCAGTAATTTGATCTTCAACAATCATGGCATCATAAATATTGTCTTCACATTTAAGTTTCTGATAGCAGACTAATTCTTATTCTTTCAAACATTTATCAAAAACGTTCAGAGGTGAAATTCCATATCGAGTTGCATCGGAAACATTATGAATATTTTTATATTGTTTACGGATATTTGTTTCCAGGTCGCAGAACAAAAATTTCTAATACTCTCATACTTTATTTGAATAAAATATCTTTTAAAGATTTATAATTTAGTTCCAACATTTATCACCTTCATCTTTTAATTTAAACTTTTTCACATAGCACATCAGCATATTTATCAAACCGTTTAAACTTTGCTTCCAGTTTCTATGTATTCCATATTTCCATTCATTTTAATCCTGCTATTTATTTAAATATGTATATTTTCAACCAATTTCTTTGAATTATATTTACCTAATTTTACTTTCCATTTTACCAAAACAAATTTGTTTTCCACCAATTTTATAAATATCTCTCTTGGAATATATTCCTCTTCTTGCTTTTCATATAATCCAAGTTCTACTTCAGAAAATATTCCAATGATATTTTCACAGGATTGCCCATACTTATATGCCTCAATTTTTTTTCTCTTATTATTCTAACAAGTTGACCAATTTTATATATTGGATTCTCAAATTGGTAAACTGTCATGTAACCATATAAATTAAACCGAACACGAGATTGGTCTTTTCAAGACTTACTTCTGCTGGTATTCTATCAATGGATCTGTGATACGTATTATTATATGAATATACCATACTTTCATAAATATCTACCCATATGTTTGCGTTTCTTTTTCCATAAAATATTTGCACATTCTTGTTTCAGCCGCTCAGTTCAATCTTGCAAATCAATATGCGTAACATTTACTTTTTATATTTTCTTGGATATATACGTTTCCTAATGTAATGTACAAGTTTTTAGTTCTTTCGTCCATTCTTTGTCTTTTCTTCCTTTATTTGCTTCCATATCAAGGTAACCTAACTGGGTTCATAAATATAAAAATCTAAGATAGTGTTCATGATCCTTTCGTTATTTTCATGATCCGTTTAAAGGCACTAAGATACAAAGATACATGTTTAGTAGAACAGATTCAACCATCATATTTTAAAATGTTATTTCATCACCTTCAGGAAACTTAAAATTAATGTAAGTTACTGTTTCTGAAGCATTGCATGATTTTTTAAATAGTTTTTTTATGTTACATCGTATGATAAAACTGTTTGCCCATATATTTACATTGCTTCAATTTGTAAACATTAATGTGAAATAACAAATGTTGTCTTGTCATGCAAAGTGTAAAAAGTGAACACTGATCTGTTAATTTTATTTTCTCTAATTATCTGCCTAATGTTAATTTTTAAAAACATAAAAGTCCGCCGCTGGAATTGTTGATGCCTGAAAGTTAGCTCTTTATGAAAAATGCCATTTTAGGGTACTAAATGATGTTGGGTTTTTTTGTTGTTGTTTTTTTTTTAATGTCATTTTGGGATACGAAGGCTTATTTTTTATGGTTTTCCATTCATTTCTTTTTTTTTTCTTTGCTTTTTTTGGGGCGGGGTGGGAGAGGGCATGGGGTCCCCTGTCTTTCGTAGACCATGAGCTAGAACAAAAGGTTTATCCACCACTCACGCTCGTAACTATGACGAAATTTCAAAATGTATTGTATTGTATTTTCCTAGTGATACATATTTGTTGTACGTTCCCAGTGACTTTTAAGAAAAAAATGCCATGAATTGTGCTCATTAAATATTATTTTTTCTTACTGTTAAGCTTCGTACTAAATTTTAAAATAGAAATAAATTTTTAACCCCTATCCTCCAAGTGTCTAATGCAATTCTTGTTCACAAATGAAGGTCTGGCATCATTCAAAACCGACATGCTTTACACATGCACAAAAGTTAATTAGAGTATTGACTCTACAAACAAGAATACTGACATGCTTAAAGTTCTAGCATTCAGATCAATTGACATTTAATCGAGAAGTCGGCGTAATAGCCTGTTGTTTTGGGAAACTGGGGAAAAGCACAAATAAAACTGTATTGAACTTAATCGAAAGTGTATTCAAGAAAAGTGGATCTCGATGCGGGTAGCATTTATTTGGTCCGTGCACATAGGCTTGGGGCGCGCAATAGGGATCGCGTTACTCAGAGGTTGTGAGTAATAAACGTCCCATTATAGTGGCTTTTAGGGACTATGGTGATGTAGAATATACCCTTGAGTATGCACGATTGTTAAACGGCAGTGCTTATTCTATTGACAAGGGACTACCCACGAGAGATTTTTGAGGTGCGCAAGAGACTTCGGCCCCTTTTTAAGCAGGTTAGACTGAGAAATTCCTTGGCAAAAGTCTCTATTCAGTACTCCGCTAACCTAGTAGTTAATGGGAATTTGTTAAACGAATAATTCTCTGAATGGAACGATATTATTAAATGTTTTCGTGATGTTCCATTTGCTCATGCTGAACCAATTCATAGTACGTGTCTTTGCTCACGCTGAACCAATTAATATTACGTGTCCAAACGTTCCCTCTACTGAATCTCTGCAAAATGCAATCAATAAATGCCGACCTAGTCACAAATAAAAAAGAACATTTGTGAGCACGTGCTGGATAAGGTCATAGAAATTACGAACGGCGAGGTTAATTGTACTACATCTGTAACAAGAGAATCATATGACCGGATTTGGAATACACAAACACATATCTCGGCCCAGCTAAACATCAAGTTGTTACAACATCGCAACCAAAACCAAATCATGTGCCTTGTACATGAAATAGTAAATCTGATGAAAGATAATCACAGCATAACGAAGACACACTTACAAAATGTAACCCATTGGTCTAGATATTTACTTCTTTGAATTCAGCTACAACCAGTGTTGTATTGCCAATCCTCCCGTGCAGTCGCAAGAGTGCAGCAATGCGTCATCCACTGTTCCCACTGATTATACACGTAAACCTTACGAAGGCAATATCCATCACGCCAGCCTTTTGTAAGATATGAACCAACTCCGGCAAGAGAGCAATCAATATATCGATCTAATACACTTGCGAATAGCACGACTCGAGCTTTTGCACAAAACAACTCTTTACAACAAAATATCAGTACCCATACTACAACAGCGAATAGCAGTACACCTGATCACATGTCGCAATCTCGGTCAGTCTGTAGAAGGCCTCTAAGAGTGATAATGACTGGTCTACAGCCAAAATGCTTCTGCAATAAATGTTGTCAAACTTTACTAATTCTGGGTCACTGAGAACGAAAATGATGCTTGAAATTGTTGAATGGCTCTAGTTTTAAAGATATGATACTGGGTTAGTATATACGACCCATGACTTGGGAATGGCGGAGGATAAGTGAGTTTTAAAGGGAAGCGATCTCAATTTAAACCAGAAATGACTAAAATACATCTTTGACTGGATCTATGAATAAATCTATGACTGGGTTTGGACAGTACTTGCTTTATAGGCAAAACAATGAATGATACAATCTGAAGCTGGTATTGCGTCATACATGATATGAATTGCATCATGTTATTCCTAGAAGTCATGGATGATGCAATCATAACTAAGCTTACATCACTCTGCCGAAGAAATTGCCCTATATCAGCTCTACAAATCATACAGTGTCGTGCTCTCTTATTTGTCAGTGTTTTATTTTGCAAAGGGACACATTTCTGTTTAGCCAAAGTGAGCAGAGATGCCTCGTACTTGTGTGAACAATGCAGATAACTTCTGCTATGTTTGTGGTGAAGTAACTTTTGCATCACAAAAGCGCAGTATAACCACCATGGTTAAGAAAGCCTATCACCTTTATTTTGGCTGCAAAATTGGAGATCAGGACAAGAGGTGGGCCCCACACATATGCCACACTTGTGCAACAAATCTTCGCCAGTGGTTGAACAGGAAAAGGAAATCTATGCCTTTTGCAGTGCCAATGATTTGGAGAGAGCCAACAGATCATATCAGCAATTGTTACTTCTGCATGGTGCCTCCAGTTGGGAAAGGTGTCTCAAAGAAGAAAAAGTGGACTGTGCATTATCCAAACATTCCATGAGCTATACGCCCAGTACCTCACACAGAAGGACTGCCGGTTCCTGATGCACCAGAATCATTCTCACTTGATTCAGACGAGGAAGAGGAAGAGGATGAAACTTCTACTCCTGAACCATCAATGTCACATGACCCATATTTTCTCCCATCTTCCTCCTCTGAACCACACCTCATAACACAAGGTGAACTGAATGACCTTGTCAGGGATTTGGAACTACCCAAGAGTAAGGCAGAGCTGTTGGGCTCCAGACTACAGCAGTGGAATCTCCTGGCAGGTGAGTTAGGGTTTCCATGTTTCCGTGACCGTCAAAAGGATCTTGTCCCATTCTTCTTCATGGAAGGTGATCTTGTAGCCTGCAACAACATCGATGGTGTGATGGCAGCCCTCAATATCATTCATGATCCAGATGAGTGGAAACTGTTCATTGATTCATCGAAGACGAGTCTTAAAGCTGTTTTGCTGCATAATGGCAGTGTTTTGACATCAATTCCAGTTTGTCATGCAGTCCATATGAAGGAAACCTATGAAAACATGAAACAACTTTTGAGGTGCATAAACTATGACCAACATCAGTGGCAGCTTTGTGGCGATTTCAAGGTTCTTGCTCTCTTGCTTGGTCTGCAGACTGGATACACAAAGTACTGCTGTTTTCTCTGCGAATGGGATAGTCGTGCGAGTGATTCCCACTACATCAAGAGAGATTGGCCACTTCGGCAGTCATTGGAGCCTGGGATGAAAAGTGTTCAGCATCCACCACTTGTTGAATCAAGGAAGATTTTGTTACCACCCTTGCACACCAAGCTGGGTCTGATGAAGAACTTTGTCAAGGCCATGGAGAAAACACAAACAGCTTTCAAGTACCTCCGTGGAAAATTTCCAAGGTTAAGTGAAGCTAAGATAAAGGAAGGTGTCTTTGTTGATCCTCAGATTCGTGAACTTCTTCGAGATGATGCATTTCACCGTGCACTGCGTGGTAAGGAAAGGACGGCATAGAAAGCCTTCCAGTTAGTGGCAACAAATTTTCTCGGAAACAACAAGGCAGGCAACTACAGGGAGTTGGTGGAAAACCTCCTCAAGGCATACAAGCCTTGGTTGCAACATGTCACTATAGATACATTTTTTGCACTCTCATCTAGATTTTTTCCACCGAACTACGGAGCAGTGAGCGACGAGCACGGCAAGCGATTTCACCAGGACATTGCAACAACGGAGAAACGTTATCAGGGCAAATGGAGCACATCAATGCTTGCAAACTATTGCTGGACAGTGACAAGAGATGCTCCATTTAATGAATATAAGAGACAAGCCAAGAAGCGCCGAGTAGACACTGAATAAGGACTAAACTATGTACTTATATATACATACTAGTTTTTTGACTTTTGTTTCAATATATTTTTTATTTATATAACCCTTTTGCTGTTTTTTAAAGTGTTACATAAACAGGACAGGTGAAATATTGTCATGTAAAGCAACTGTAAACACATGAAAAGACCTAGGTTTACAATGTATGATTAAAACTCTGCTATGTACACAATATACATAGACGTAAAATGTAAAAACTTAAATATCTTGTAAACAGTATCCAATCAGTTGTTTTAATTGTCATATTGGAATTCAGCACATCAAAATCCCTAATAAATAGCACATTTTATCTCTGAAGCAGACGACTTCTAAAAAAATTGTAGACCGGTGTAATATTTCGTGAAGTTGAAACCAGAGGTCACCTCAGCTTGACATCAACAAGCAGTATGACGCGGTCAATGGTAAAATCACGAGTCTGACACAAAATATGTCCAGGGTTAGGGCAGAATAGAGAAAGCGGATTTACGTTTTTCATTCCTGAATATTCAAGGTCTATATACCAAAAGAGTAAATAAACTTAAAAGCAAAGAACTAATTGAAATATTTTTAAATAGTGATATAGATCGAACAAACGAATGTTCTTACTTGTATATTGACATTTTCAGACTTTTGTATAACATTGTAAATTAAAAAATAAAATCAATAAGAGAGGTTCTGGAGTGCTATTATATGGGTTAAACTCAGTGGTGTGAAGTTTGCTTTAGATAATAAGTGGTATGTATGTTTGTGCTGTGTGTTACCAGATGGATCAAGTCGACAATCTATGGTAGAAAGTAATATTTTCGATAGGCTGTTAGATTCACTACTAAAAACAGAAAATATATCTAATGAACGTAATTCTATGTGGAATTGAGGTTTGTAGATGGGCAAGACCTTACAAACTAATTGAAAAAGACCGTGTTCCATATGCAGTACACTGGAGATAGGGAAGAACGTATAAACCAATTGAAAAAAGACCCTTTCCATATGCAATACACTGGAGACGGGCAAGACCGTACAAAATCATTGAAAAAAGACCCTTTCCATATGCAATACACTGGAGATGGGCAAGACCGTACAAACCAGTTGAAAAAAGACCGTATTTCATGTTCAGTACACTGGAGATGGGCAAAACAGGACAAACCAACTGAAAAAATACCTTGTTCCATATGCAATATACACTGGAGATGGGTATGGCCCTACACACCAATTAAAAAAAACCGTGTTCCATATGCCGTACACTGGAGATGGGCAAGACCATACAAACCAATTGAAAAAAAGACCGTATTTCATGTACAATACACTGGAGATGGGCAAGACCGTACAAACTAATTGAAAAAGACCGTGTTATCTGTGCAGTACACCGAAGATAGGCAAGACCGTACAAAACAGCCGAAAAAACCGTGTTCCAAATGCAGTACACCGGAGATGGGCAAGACCATACAAACCATTGAAAAAAGGCCGTTTTCCATATCCAATACACTGGAGATGGGCAAGACCGTATAAACCAATTGAAAAAGACCGTGTTTCATATGCAATACACTGGAGATGGGCAAGACCGTACAAACCAATTGAAAAAGACCGTTTTCCATATCCAATACACTGGAGATGGGCACGACCGTACAAACCAATTGAAAAAGACCGTATTTCATATTCAGTACACTGGAGATGGGCAAGACCGTACAAACCAACTGAAAAATACCGTGTCCCATATGCAGTATACACTGGAGATGGGTATGGCCCTACACACCAATTAAAAAAGACCGTATTCCATATGCCGTACACTGGAGATGGGCAAGACCGTACAAACCAATTGAAAAAAGACCGTATTTCATGTGCAATACACTGGAGATGGGCAAGGTCTTACACACCAATTGAAAAAAGACCGTGTTTCATATTCAATACACTGGAGATGGGCAAGACCGTACAAACTAATTGAAAAAAGACCGTGTTCCATATGCAATACACTGGAGATGGGCAAGACAGTACAAACCAATTGAAAAAAGACCGTATTTCATATTCAGTAGACTGGAAATTGGCAAGACAGGACAAACCAACTGAAAAAATACCGTGTTCCATATGCAATATACACTGGAGATGGGTATGGCCCTACACACCAATTAAAAAAGACCGTGTTCCATATGCCGTACACTGGAGATGGGCAAGACCGTACAAACCAATTGAAAAAAGACCGTATTTCATGTACAATACACTGGAGATGGGCAAGACCGTACAAACTAATTGAAAAAAGACAGTGTTCCATATGCAATACACTGGAGATGGGCAAGACCGTACAAACCAATTGAAAAAAGACCGTATTTCATATTCAGTACACTGGAGATGGGCAAGACCGTACAAACCAATTGAAAAGTCTGTGTTCCATATGCAATACACTGCAGATGGGAAAGACCGTACAAACCAATTGAAAGAACTCCGTGTTCCATTATGAAAACACTGGAGATAGGAAAGACCGTACAAACCAATTGAAAAAGATCGTGTTACATGTGCAGTATACTGGAGATGGGCAAGACCATACAAACCAATTGAAAAAGACCGTGTTCCATTTGCAATAAACTGGAAATGAGCAAGACCGTACAAACCAATTAAAAAGACCGTTTTCCATATGCAATACACTGGAGATGGACAAGACCGTACAAACCAATTGAAACAAGATCGTGTTCCATATGCAGTACGCTGGAGATGGGCAAGACCGTACAAACCAATTGAAACAAGACCGTGTTCCATATGCAATAAACTGGAGATGGGCAAGACCGTACAAACAAATTGAAAAAGACCGTGTTCCATATGCAATAAACTGGAGATGGGCAAGACTGTACAAACCAATTGAAAAGTCCGTTTTCCATATGCAATAAACTGGAGATGGGCAAGACCGTACAAACCAATTGAAAAGTCCGTTTTCCATATGCAATACACTGGAGATGGGCAAGACCGTACAAACCAATTAAAAAAGTCCATTTTCCATATGCAATACACTACAGATGGGCAAGACCGTACATCCTTATTTATAAGATATTGAATGGTCAGTAAATAGTCTGGAATCAACAAATTACTGATTCATGAAATATAACAGGTATGACTACTGCAATCTCATTCATTACAATGGCATATTTTACATGCGTATCGATAGACAATATATCCACCTAATCGCTAAGTAGGGTTTTAAATTTATATTTATTTAACATTCGTTCTCCCTACGTCTGATCAAAATCATATCATTACGATAAGGTAAAAAAAGAAAATCTTCCAATGTTTAAAACGTAATAGGTAGATTAACCTGCCGGCATGAGTGATAATCCCTACAGAAACCCTTATCCTTATCCTTAAACTAATTGGTTCGGAATGAATCCAAATGGAAAATATAACTGTTGATCATGATTGATTTTCGTGATTGGTAATGTTAACAGTACCGGATCCCGACCCTGACTAACGGCTCGGGGGTGGGGAGAACCTACATCCACACACCCATATGTTTGATTATTTTTTATAATCTTTTGTTATCCTTTATAGATTTTGATACTGTTTGTTTTTATCTGATATTTTTTATTATTTAGCTCTTTTTATAGATTTCCCCTGTCAATCAAACACGTAAATAGTTCATGTTTTCTCTCGACTTTTGTGTTACCTGTATGTTTTTGTTTTTATAAGTTGTTTCTTCCCCTGACGAAGACCTTGATTGGCTTGAATTGATGAGTTCGGAAGGTCAGGAATCTGTTTTGTAACTGAACCGTTACCTATTGTACAATTCAATATCATCGCAAAAAAGACATTAAATTAAGAAATTCTAACGCAATTAAGTCATTGTATATATGCATTAAAAAATATTGTATCTTGATTCATTTTCATCACATCTGCACAAAATTAAATGCATTATAACCAGACAACTGTATTCCAAGAAGTCAAAATACCAAATATGTTCCCGAACAGTAAAAGCCATTGCGAGTATCCGCATTTTTAAATGCATGACTTTCTGACCCTATTACCTCATGGGATGCAAGATCCAATACGTTCTCTATCATTTATTCATCTCCCTGAAACATGTTAACAATAAATTTACCACCCTTTCTTAGTCGGTGTAAATAGAGTTCACGTTACAAGTTTATCTCGCCTCTTTGCGTTTCAATAAACGAGTTTCACAATCGCTGATAATCAGAGATAACGCGGGCTATTGCATTAACCAGCTGATCGAAAGCGAGGCTTAGAGTGTGTGTGTATAACAGACAACGGTGGACTGTTATAGCCAACAGCCGAGATAGCTCTATTATTGACATTAATGGTCCAAGTTTGAGAGATGACCTTTAAAATCGAATGAAAAAATAATAATAATAATAATAAAATAGTCTGAGGATAAATACATTCTTAATAGCTATATATTATACTCCAAATCCCATCTCCGATGCCAACAACTTGAGTGAGTGTGAAATGCTTCATCAAAGCAAACGAGCAGGCCAGACGGCTTCTACCAGATTAGTTATATGTAATTACCTTTTGAAGTTGAAAATTACATTAGATAATCACCGTAAGTTACTTCCTCAGTTTAACTTTAATTAGCCGCTTGACTTATTAGTAGTGAGGAGTGCTGCGAGAAACTGAGATTTTAAAAAAGTTCTTTAAAAAACAATATATATATATATATATATATATATATATATATATATATATATATATATATATATATATATATATATATATATATATATATATATCAACTAGTGTGAAATAAAAAAGGGATAAAGAAAAGAAAATCGTTTGAAAGGAAAAATGATGTGTCTCAAGAAAACATGAGGAATACAAAACGGCCATCGTCTTTGTGAATGGCAATATGGATCCTGGTGTAGACGAACTCTACCTTGATTGACTGCTGTAGAACGTAATCATATGCATATTAATAAACCAAGCTAAATATATGGTATATATACTAACTGCACATCCTTAATTTCATTGAAATCTCAATTGAGAGACAATAAATAAACACACCAAACGAGACAGTGACTTTGGGAGCGGGGTGATATAGAAGATATAAAAAAAAATTCACTATGAACTAAATTGATTATTATTTCAATTTTAGTACACTCAAATATATGAGAGCAGCATGTAATGTTTTGCCGTGATCTTTACGTCGCACTGCTCTCAGGCAGTGTCTTTACATTCTAAGCCTCGTTCTGGATACTTCTCCTAGCACGGAAGGCAAAGTCGAGAATGCTCCGACTGGATCATGTGAAAAGGGTCTATTCAGTGTATTATCACTATATACATTTCTGTCTCTCTATCCATCTTGTCTTCCTTGCAACTTTTGTTTCTGAAATTGCTTCCCCTACTTCACCCCCCCCCCCCCCACCCCCCACCTTACGAAATTGACAAGAGTGGCCTAGCAGTATTACAGAAGGCTGAGAGATAACAAGTAGAACTGACGGACGCGCGGAGGGATGGTGTTTCTTTTGATAAAAATTACATGAAATAAAATCGGATAGATCAAATCAAAATAATTTAAAATAGACATAATTTAAACACACATCGATGAATGAGATCTCGAGACATTGTAACGTTCACATTTTACTCTATTTCTATACATAATTGTCATTAGAACTATGAGATTAGTTGCTACCTATGAAATTTGTTTGAAATTTAAAACAAAGATATTTTTCCCAGTTGTACATGGAAAGCTTCGCTTTAACGCCTTTTAATTTCTTTGTAACTGGTTTCAGTCATGAGAATGGCTTCTTCCAGAAAACAATCAGCTGTAGAGTAGAGAAGCCATCAGTTCGAGCAGGAGTCTAGTTCCAAAATATTTTTTTAAAGATAGCCATTAATTTTGAAATAATCAGTTATAGCCTGATTATAGATATGACACAGTGGCATAACAAGCACCAAAGCAACCCCCGCAACTGCGGGGGTGGGTGTCACGGAATTGTATAAATCCCTTTTATTTATTAAATACATGTACTCGGGTTTCGTTTTTCTTTTTCATTGTAACAATGATACCCGAGGGTGATTTATGTATATTGTACAATATTTCGAAACAGTGAGTTCGGTTCACCCTATGCCGCACGTGCGAAGTGCTTTCGATGGGAAAAACCGAATACATCAAGCGCAGGGACGATGTAGGGCTGCATCGTCTGTGTATAAATGTCTCACCGTAAGACTAAATCTTTACATTACGGAACGTCTTGTCAGTGAGCAGTCTACTTAAGGATTTGCACATCTTCAGCTGTAGAGGTATGTAAATTATTTATTAATTTCTGATGTATATTTTCTATGTAGCTTCGACTTGCGTAGTACATTTAAATATTTTCTATTCTTGTTTGTGACTTAACAAGAGATTTATATTAGCAATATAAAGTGGCATTTTTAGGAAACGTTTAGTACCATAAGATTCTTATCGGACACGGGTAGGTTCACTTCTGAACTTGTTTATTGCTTTGTAATGTTGTGCCGATAATGTAATTTGTATAACTTACCGTATATAACGTCATTACGTGTTATCGTATATGCCCGTGTCAATCATAATACACGGTGTTAGATTTATTTTCAGCTGATCAGAGTCGACGAGGTCCCAGCTGTAGAGCTGATCATAGAAGTTGACCATAGCAGCTGTAAAGCTAACCATAGCAGCCGTAGAGCTGAATTAACAGTGTGTTGCTTGAGTACCAGGTGATCGGGCGTTGCTGACCGATTGGTGGGCGCTGATCGCTTGATTGACCAAGGAATTGAATGGTGGTCGGTGACTACCTGTAATGCTGACTGCTTGATTGACCAGTGTGACTGATAGCCAAGTGTGCCAGTGACGGAGTGTTTTGTGTTACTCCATACACGTGGGTTTTTTTAGCCGTGGGCTAATTTTGGGGTTTGTGATACCCAGTGGTTTGGGATTGTAAAGATATTTTGTGTGATATCTATCCCATTGTTTTCATCATTTTATTATTTGAATAAAATACCAGTATACATTTTTACTATATGAGTAAAGTACATCATTTTTACTATTTGAGTAAAACGCATCATTCTTTTCGTCGTCTGAAAGTACTGTGAATCATTAACATTTGTCTTTGTACTGTGTATTTATTTATTTGTATTCACATTTGGGTTACATTATTAGGTTCGTTCGAATTATGTTAATTTGTCCAATATTTGGACCTTATAGATGCAATTATTAATCATAATTTTTTTCCCATTCAAGTCATTCATCAATAAACATTGCATTTTGTATCACCATCAAAAGTGTTCTGTTATAAATCCGAAATCCAACCCGGTTATCTTGTTACAGTGGGGGGCTGGCACGTTGGGGGCCAGAAATTACCATCAAACAACCTTTTTTTATTGAGAGGGGGGCCCATAAGTAAGTTAAAATTTCTTGCTACTCTACCCATATGACACCAAACTATTTTATCCGATATAAACCACAGGATAAATATTAACTTATTTATTTGTTTAGTATTCGTTTATCTATTTCTTTATTACTTTTTTATTTCTTCGTTTTAATCATTAACTGAAATAAAATTAAAATTAAATCGAAAAACATTGTAATGTTTGTAATATCCACACATGTTATGTTATGATCTTTAATATAAGCTTAATTTTATGTCATAAATAAATAAATATATAAATAAATGAACGAATGAATGAATGAATGACCGAATGAATGAATGAATGAATTAAATATTTTCATTATATCTTTAGGATTCATTTACTAAACGGTTCGTGACAAGAAAGAAACTCGCTCATTGCTATAACTCGGAGTATAAACTAGGAAGCAAACTGTAGCTTCTTGAAAATAAACTACCTAGTGCACAATTGTTAACTTTGCCGTGAACCAGTAGTACACGCCCATTTTAAACGCAGTAAACAAGGAGTGTATAAAGGTGTCAAGTTATCTTGCTTGCAATTAACTTTAGGTCATACACGTCAGTCAAGTATATAGACCGCCTCTATTGTCACTCTAACAAAATTTGAGGAACATTGTTATTTAAACCTTATTTACTGCCAAACGTTTTTGAGGGATTATGATCGTGACAAGTATAGATATACCACTTATCTACAAATTTGCCAAAAAATCTTATAAATATGGGAAATATATCGGTAGTTATTTTGGATAAACGAGCAGCCAATTGTTATCTTTCTTGCTGCATATTTGAATGTTGATAATACTAGCAGGTCAGTCATTAACTGCTATTTATAGTCTGTATCTGGCCTTTAAGGCTTTATCAGTAATTTTTTTTTATAAATCTTCAATTACTAAGCACAAGAAGACCTAAAAAAAATGCAGTTAGCACCTTGATAGCATACAACTGTATAATCTTTATTTCTTCCTACATGAGAAAACTGCCATTTCTGAAATCAGTTATGTTCATGTTTTGTTTGTGCTTTTTATCTTTATCAATCAAAGTTCACTGTACTTCCAAAATTATTACAGATGTAACTACAGCTAACATTACAGCTGTTACTACTATCTCTGAAGAATAGTTTGAGTTTTGTAACGCCTCGATTGTTTCAAAACAAATAACTTAATCATCTCCAAGCAATACATAAAAAGAGAAAGTTCTTAAAATGATTATCTCATTTCTCCTGATAAATACAAGAAATTATATATGTCTTCTAGAAGGAATGAAAAGAGAATGTGTGAAAGTACATGTACCTACTACTACTACTACTACTACTAATAGTATTACTACTATAATAATAATAATAATAATAATAGCAATAGCAATCACAACAGCAACAAGAACAAGGATAATAATAATAGTAATAATAATAATAATAATAGTAATAATAATAATAATTTCCTACATTAAAGACACATGATTTGATGTCACACATTCATCTTTCTTTACATAATATCTGTACTTAATATATTTCTTATTTTTCTTTCTTTTCTCTCCAGCATAAATAACAGTGCAAAGGTTGCTGTCTTTGAGTCCAGTGTGTACAAGTTGTATGTTGGTACATAGCAAAATAAACGTACATTACATAAGCTATATGTATGAATGTCATTTTACATGTACACGAGTGTAACATAGGTAATATATTTTGAGTTTACTGAAGCTAACAGTAACAAAATATGTGTGTAATGGGAAACGAACTGACTAAATTAATAAATAAACAGTTCATGTCGTTTAAGATGCCAATTCATTTATAATTTACAATTTAGCAGTAAAAGGCGTGGACATTTGTTTTATATTAGATGTGAAAAAGATAATGAATAAGCGAATGGCAGAAATTAAATAGAAGAAAGCCTAATATCTTTATTCACAAATTAAAAAACATAATACTCTACAGTCACACATGCGCCCCCCCCCCAACATATTTCATTTATGACCTATGCAACTGAGCAATAGAAGTAAAATGTAATAAGAGAATAAGGAACGACAATATACGTACATGATACTCACGGATAACCACCATTCATTTAGATCTCATGTGTAGAATGTTATTGTATAAGCATATAATAGCATTCATAATATTATTTCTAATAGGTGAATATATAATCTAATAGTATGATAACAATAGAACAGTACTTTTCAAATTCCTTTACAATATCCATCTTCTATCAATTTATTGTCAGCTATAATTCTTAAAAGTAATGCACTTTTTACATGAAAGTTTAATTTAAGTATTGTTCTAAAAAAAAACAAGTTTGGTTTGTTTCTCTATTAAATCTACAGCTGTAAATGCATCGTTTAGCAGTCCAAATTAATAAGTGTATCATTTTATCAGGCTGAATACGTTATTATGAAAACTAAATTTCTTTCTGAGAATTGTTTTGAGTCTGCACTTTCTCCCAATCAAGAATAAAATTGAATTTAGAAATACATAAGAAATTTAGCAGTCTCAGTTCATCTGACAAGTGGTTTTTGCATATGACATACCAAACTAACAGTGCTTGTTTGAATGTTGTCCTGTTCTTCTTAGGAAGAAACACCCAAACATTTATAAGTACATGTAATAATTCTACATAATTTTTCCCCGCATCCTTCTAAGCTTGGGACATTTTGGTAAGTCTGTATGGAAGTAAAAAAAATACACAGATCTTAACATACTGATTTATGTATCTTTAAGGTTTTAATCACGAGTCAGAGTTTGAAAATGTTTAATTATTACCCATTTCTAAAGACACAGTCAAATGCTTTCTGAAGTCCACGAAGGCACAATTAAGCAGTCTACACGGGTTCAAATTCTATTCACACTATAAACAAACAAAGAAAGCGTGGATTGTCTCCAGCCTACGTGATAAATCTGAGCTTAGCATCGGATGTTTCATCATATTTTACCAAAAGTACGCGTCTTTCTTTTAATAAGGGTAACAAATGTGTGATACTGTCAATGTGAACTGCTCACACGGGCTATTTGTACAGTAATCATTATCAAGTCGTGACGTTTTCTTACTTAAAAATAATTCAGTACACTTTTTTAAAAATATATATTTGTATTTGCATTGCTATCTATCAATCTATCTTATAGCGACTTAATTTTACGACAGTAAATCTTTACAGAATTGAAGTAAAAAATGCATGAATAGGTTTTACATATTTATTTTGTGTAGGAATTAATTGACTAGGTAAATATGTGTAATTGTACATGTTGCTGTTACTTTTTACGGAAGTACTGGGCGCGTAGGATTTAGTACAAATTAGCAGCGCATAAAAATACCTTTGTACGATATTTATTTATCTATCATGTTATTTCTCCTTATATTTATCAACATGTTAGGATGAATTTTTTTTTATGTGCTGAATATTTCTGGCAATTTTGCATGGCATTCTGGGGTGCATATGTTATGTTTATTATTTCTGGGAATTTTGCCTGGCATTCCAGGGTACATATGTTATGTTTAAACTAAAATAATATATTTTTAAAAAAAATAATAATGTGCATCAGAAGTCTGATTTACTATGAAATTATGTTCTTCTCATATAAACATTAAAGACCACCCTAAAACTTGATACTTGATTAATGTACGTGCGTGCAGAGACGATTACAAAATGCCTATAGATTGAGTTTTGCCCCTGTGTGTAACTTAAACAGTCCTCATTGCAAAGCTTAGATAATCTGTCAAATGTATATCAGTCACATTTACTTGACATATGTAGTATTTCTGGAAAGCAATTTTTCCTCTAACATTCTGATTCCCACAGCTTAATCGTCTATATATCTGCTTTTTGCGTTCATCCGGGTACAATTGCCAACTGTAAATATTAAGTCCGCCAGACAAGTTAATATATGCAGCTAAGTACTTACCATTGCGTCGTTTGCTGCCGTCATCCTGGAATCACGTGTAGTTTTAATATTTTCACATCAGATATTGTCAATTGGAAGTGATACTCCCACTATTTATCCAATTACTTTAGAAAGTAATGTGGAAAAAAACAACAACACCAAAAAAACGAAACTAATAACGCACCCCTCCAAATTTAAACTGACTATAAAGTTTAGTATCGCGTGCAAAAGTCAAAATCGTTTCGTCTGCATTGCTTGGCGCCAATTATGTGTTTCTGTCAAACTACTCAAGGTATAAACGTACAAAAGCAATAATAATAGTGTCATTAGTATCGGTGTAGTCATTTGAGACGTTTGCCAATAAAACAGCAATGCCGATAGTATTGTTTGTTTCCAAGGTAGTTCACCGCTAGGATATGAAAGAAAATTGCATTAGCGTTCTCCGTTATAAATACCGAGAGGTCAAAAAGTCTTAAAATAAGACAAGTTCAACATATGCATTGAGGTGTGCATAGTAACAACTTATGCATCGACACGTGACCATCTTGCAGCTTTTTCAGGAATATCCCATTTGATGTCTGGTAAACCTTTTTAAAATTAGACCCTTACTAATTTGGTTTTGGATATCTTTGCAAGACGTATATATTACAATGGTCACCACAGGTAGTTTTCTTCGATTTATTGCGAATATTTCGAGCTGTTCTTGCCCCCATTTCAAAGATTTTTTATCGATTAAGTAAACAAACTCGTATTGACATTTGCATGCAATGCACACAGTACTGAAACAGGAAGAGATATTTTACTGCTCTAAAATATTGACAGTGTGTGCATGTACACAGTTTAAGGACACCTAACATAATAAGCAGTGAGTAAGAGTATTGGAGAGGACCTGGGACTAAACTTGCAAATATAACTAATGAAATATAAATCTGAATATTAATTCTTGCAAAATGTACGCATATCCATATGTACAAAATAAACTCTTGCATCTCACATTTGACCTCGACATCAAATCATCGTCGAATAGTACTGGTCGATAAAAATATGGGACATCCGGGATATAGTGAGATTGTAAATAATGACTGTAAACAACGTAATATACACAAATCCATGAAACAAGACCTCGTTTTAATTGGACAGTGTGTCTGGACCGTTTGTCTGGTGATATACTGTTGGATTGCAGATCTGAAATTGCCAAGTATGGGTCCTCTTGTTATATATATATATATATATATATATATATATATATATATATATATATATATATATATATATATATATATATATATATATATATATATATATGTTATACGTCAATCTAACAGTTATATATATATATATATATATGTTATACGTCAATCTAACAGTTAAATCTTTAAGCGGACTAGTCATTAGAGAAATAAATATCGGCGTACATGCATCTTGCATGCATGGCGTGGACGAACTAATAATCATTCATGCTCAGTTTACGTACGCACATAGGATGCACACCACTGACCCTGTTTCCATGGTGAAAAATGTCCTAATAAAATAGACTATACATATTTCGTTCTAGTTTTTGTATACATCCAATCAGAGATATGGATACGTTGGTACTTAACGGACGTACTGGGACTGCTAATTGTCCGAATACAGACTACTAATAAATAAATGTAGTCTCATGAAAGGTCAAACCGGCAGGCTATTTGGTTGAGCTATACCTGGATGTGCACAAATACCTACAGTATATTTGCTGCCATTCAATTGTCCATAACACTAAAGTTTTACTACTTTTTTTAAAAATTAAAGATGACTGATGCAGCTCACTCTTTTAAAGTTTTTTTCAGCTTTTTTTTAGAAAACAGCTTTTGTTTTATTTTTCAGAATGTTTAAGGTATTTTACAAACTTTTGTTGTCTTATTTTAATATAATTCACAAACAAGCACTTGCCACACAGGTGGTACTCAATAAATTAAGCAACCTAAGGACAAGATGGGACTTGCTGGCACCCAAGGTTTAGCCTGTCACTACACGCATTGGATTGTACTGCTGGCCTTGTTAAATGCTCTATTTATCCTACAGTAAGCACATAGTTACTGTTTTTAGAATTGAGTATTCCCTGTTATTGACTGTTTTTAGAATTGAGTATTTTCCCCTGTTATTGACTGTTTTTAGAATTGAGTATTTTTCCATGTTATTGAATGTTTTTAGAATTGAGTATTCCCTGTTATTGACTGTTTTTAAAATTGAGTATTTTCCCCTGTTATTGACTGTTTTTAGAAGTGAGTATTCCCTGTTATTGACGGTTTTTAGAATTGAGTATTCCCTGTTATTGACTGTTCCTTCTGTAAGAACAACTAGATAGGATGGAAACATTATCTATGCTCAAGGTATTTTGAAATATGCATTTTCAACGAGTAATATTAACTTTTATGGATTTACCGGGGTCTCATTATTACATATTTATATTTTTGTCCCCCATAAACCCCCATAAATGACGTGCCCTTTCTTTTCACAGTAAGAGCACTTAGGAAGAGATAAGGATTTCTGATCAGTCTTATCAGATATTTGATTTCTAAAAGTTGTGCCGTATTGAAATTTGGAAGTACTCATATGAGACTGAAATGGATTTTTTTGTATTTACCAAAACACTATTGAGAGGTAGTCTTAACAAATAAAACTTTGTTAATCAAGAAATATTCATCAGCTATGCAAGCAGCATTTCCAAAGTATCCCCTTCTTGCTCATCAAGATAGTTCTTGACATCACTATCGATGCACTTCTTGAATTTTTCAATTATTACGAGCTGTCTGAGGTTTTCGTAATCTTGATCAGCCTTCTTGGCTGAGCACCACCTATCAAACAGTTGTTCTTTTTCCCTTGCAAATTCGACATGAGTTTGTCCAGTCTCTTTTCTACAATTCCTAAACCCCCATCGATATGCCTCAGGTACCAACTTCAAGATATATTCCTTAACCACATCATAATCAACACTCTCTTGTACTGACAGTGAAGTGTAGACTTCACGAGCTTTGCCAATAAGTACACTTTGTAGTAAGAAAGTCCAATGCTCTCTTTGCCATTTCAAGCTTTCAGCAATTTTCTCAACTTGAAGACAGTATTTATCTACTTCTTTTTCCTAAGAGGGGGTACTAACCTAATATATCTGGTAACATCAAAACCTGAACTTGTGTGTAAAGGGTGGGGTGGGGTGAGTGCTCCACTTAGCAGTTCTAATTCTTTTAATCTATATTGCATTGCTCTTTATTATCTCTGCATCTGTCTTTCTTCTTTCTCTCTCTCACTCTCTGTCTGTCTCTCTCTCTCTCTTGCAGTATCTGCATTTTTCCCTTTCCTTCATTTCCCTCTCCTCTTTCTCTTTCTGCATCTGCATTTATATTTCATCTGCATTTCCTCTCTCTCTCTCTCTCCTTTTCCTCTTTCTGCACCTGCATTTCTATTTCCCTATCCTCTTTCTGAAACTGAAGCTTTCTTAATTATAATTCTATCTGGGGTTTTTTTTAGATGTAATTCCCTTAATTTCCTACCAAACAGATACATACTTATCGATTAAACCCAAAGCGCTATTATACAAAATTTCCTTTCCCACCAAATATGGAATTAAAATATTCTTTATCTCTTGCTTTGTCAAAGACGCTTTCGCTTCAGAAAGATCATAATGTCTGGCAAGCTCAAACAAGTCGTCTTTTTATAGACTCTAACCATACCCGGGTAGGACTTGAAACAAAGTTCTCAACCTTAGATGCATTGTGAATGCTTGCTGGTTTCACTAAAGATTTCTCAAATGGGTGAAATAAAACGCTTCACCAGGGACAATGAAAATTCCAAAATAAAGTCAATTTAAGTTGTAATTTAGAGACATTTTTATCCCGGACCAACCTCCAATTTCTGTTACGACCCTAAGTCTTACAAATATGTAAGAGAAAGAAAGTGAAACCGTCAATGTAAGTAATATCAGCAAGCTATTTATTTCCTTGTAATACAAAGTGAAATTCAAAAAGATACTTACAGTATTATGAATCGAATTCCAAATAATCCTCCATGTCCTCATCGCAAGTCCAAGAATACGGAATGTTCCGAATGATTTCCAATAGGGTTGAATGTCCTGCTATACCACAATGATACAATCCAGAATGTCTTTGAATGAGTTCACAAAAGTCCAAAGTAATGTATTCATTCAAAAGTCAACGAACACTTTAGTAATTCCAATGTATATATATATATATATATATATATATATATATATATATATATATATATATATATATATATACATACATACATACATACATACATACATGCAAATATACATATACATACATATATATATGTATATATATATATATATATATATATATATAAATATATATATATATATATATATATATATATATATACTTCCTCTCGAATTATATCCGATTTCAAGGGCACAATGTAAAATCTAATCACAAATGGATTCCGCAGATTGATCTAAAAAAGGAATGAATTTAATGCGTATCAAGTCTCTATTATATACACATCTTCTAATGAACCACATCATAACAGGACGTGAGTCATCCTAATGGAAAAAAAATCCAGCTAACTGTCAACATGACTGGCCTTGAACTCAAATTCTAGTAAACATTCTATTTACTAGTGACCCTTCTGGACAATATTTAAACACATTATAGATTAAATATACATAACACTCCTCAGAGGATATCCCTTTCATCTTTATCAACTGATATGGCGGACACCTAATCTTGGCACTATGATACTGTTCCACCTTCTCATCTTTTGATGCATACAATTTCCTTAATGCTTGCCTATATTTGCCGACTACCAGTGGCATTAAATAGACTGTTTTGATTCGTCTTTCTAAAGCACCCCTATGTCTTTGCAAATGATAACACTGTAACACGATAAAAACTCACTGACCCAAAGTCTTCAAATGTCACGCAAACAAATCAATCAATATTTAACACAAATCCAAGAAATGCCAATAAAACACCACCAAGATGTATATAAAAAAATCGAAAAATAAGTTTAAACTTTTTCTATACACATGGCCTAATTGACACACCGTAGATTTAACTGTAGAAGAACACTAGGACATATACATTTATACATGTCAAACTCACCATCTCTGATCATGTTACCCAACACGTTGTTTAGAATTCACGATTAGTGACAATCGCAACATCCAACAGATCTGACGGAACGGCGCTGTTATAAAGTATGCAATTTCTCATATATCTTCCTGGATCACTTCTTAATTGTAATATAATTAACGATTTTCCTCTCTTCAAACACACTCTTTGCCTTGAGGGAAGTGCCTTCTCACACACTAGCTGAAACACATCCTACAACTACACTAGTTCTCATAATTGCAAGCAAAATCAATATATGTAACGTCTGCGAGATATATAATGCACATTTATGATATATAGCAAGTTTGAAGTAGTTTTCATTATCTTTACACTGGTACTAAGAAGAAACGACAGGTAATACCAAAAGATATAAAGTTCGGCGGATTAATATTTACAGAACTATTGTTAGAACTCTATGGCCTATAAATATGTAACAGAAAGAAAGTGAAGCCAACAATATAAGTAAAATCAACAAGCAATTTATTTCTAGACAATTGGATTAAAAAATTCCTCTCTCTGAATTTGCACTGATTTTCACAACACAGCTGTAAACATCTGATTATTAAAATGATTTTTCATAGACTGACCGTTAGAACAAGAATGAATTATTGTTTACCCAAACTACCCATATATAAACACAAGTCATCTGACATAATTTTCCAGAAAATCAATATGCCTACATAACAAATATCAGTAATTCTAATAGAAAAACCAATCTAATTGTAAACAAAAGCAACCCTGACTTCGAATGCTAAGTAAACAACTTGTTTACATCCTACAATCAAGGACAAAGTTAAATATGTAAACATTATACTACACAATTTATGCTACACACATTGAACCTTTCATGTTTTCATCTCGTCCTCTATCCTTGTCGATGTGAACTCACCCGTATATATAAACGTCAGTCATAATAATGCCGTCTACCTATATACATAAGGAAAACATTGTAAAATGTGTTGATACTGTAAAGTTGAGAATTCTTTTCACAGTTTCTATGCAAAAGTAATAGGAAGAAAACATCCAAGCAAATAAAACACTGGAAAAATTACTCAAATCTAAGATTTTTTCCCTAAATCTCAAAGATTTGTGTCTAAAAACTATGATTACTTTTCTGCGAAGTGTCAGATTTATATATTTGTATAAACTTCGTGACAGCCATTGTTGTGCTGACGTGCTGTTCAACGCTAATACGTACAAACAACGTGACAAACGTCGACCTTCAGGATTTGGACATTTACTTAACTTATTTAACCTAAAGATGCACTGCCGCGACCTAAAGTATTACTTACGTGTATGTATGTATGTACGTATGTATGTATGTATGTATGTATGTATGTATGTATGTATGTATGTATGTATGTATGTATGTATGTATGTATGTATGTATGTATGTATGTATGTATGTATGTATGTATGTATGTATGTATGTATGTATTATTATTATTATTATTATTATTATTATTATAGTTGAAGTCAGTAACTTTTTAAAAAGTCAGTAACGTTTTAAAAAGTATCGTGACCCTAGCCAATGTCTACGTTTTCTATATATAGATAAAACAAATTCACACACACACATACATATATGATCTAGCTGTTAATGACCGGTTGACGTCATGCACTTTTGTGACGTCAGCTGTACTGAGACATTGGATTTTTCACTTGCAGCTTGAGTATAGGGTTTTTCGTGTTGAAAATCTCCTTTTTGTGGGGAATCTGGTTTATATTTTACGTAATTAGGAATTTGGTCATGTTAGAATAACGAGCATACCCGGTGTGTTGTGTGCAAACGTTTGCCGCAGCAGTCGGGAAAGACTTTGATCCATCGAGCTCAAACTCTTTCCTCGTGTGCATTATATATCCATCCATGTATCCATGCATGCATCCATCCATTCATACATACATGTGTATATACATAACTTGCAGATTTAGAAGGATTTTGAAAAAAATAAGACGTATGGATTCAAAAGAAAAAGATGTAAATAAAATGTATAGGATTGGGCAGACTGTTTTCTCATGATATAACTAAAGATAAGGAAAAAATCGAACCATATACAAATTCATATACTAGTAATACATTTTCATTATCCCTTGCTTTTGCATTGATTTCTTTGAAATGGAAAATGCATGAATATTGTGGAACATGTAGAATAATAATACTCCTTCAATCCACATTCATCACAATAAATTGAAATAATGTGTAAGCAGTTTTTAATGTTGGTTGCTTTCTAAAACTCTTGCATCAGATGTTATTCATGTCAAAAACTTGATAAACTGACATGTTAGATGAATTGTTATAATTATAGTTAGCGCTAATAGATAACCGACTATAATGCATGTTAAACAAATGGGAGGGAACTTGTCATAGTTTCTTAGGGTTAAGAATGTTATGTAAAATACGTTTATTTGGTCCAAGGGACATAAATTTCTACAGAACATGAACGACTTCGTTTTGACTGAGTTATAACACATGGTTCAAATTCCTTCGACACGTTTTAAATTCCCACTCTCCCACCTTGACTAACTACTTTATTATTCTGATACTGCTGTTGACGTTATCTCTATTTTAGTGGCAGCTTCTCAAACACCCATCAAGAGGGAAGAATCCATGATATCCCAAGGCACCAGCTATCAAAAGGGAAGATTCGTGATATCTGAAGGCACCAGCTTCTCAAACACCTATCAAGAGGGAAGAATCCATGATATCCCAATGAACAAGTTTCTCTAACACATATCAAGAGGGAAAATTCATAATATCTGAAGGCACCAGCTTCTCAAACACCCATCGAGAGGGAAGAGTCCATGATATCCCAATGAACGAGCTTCTCAAACACCCATCAAGAGGGAAGATTCATGATATCTGAAGGCAACAGCTTCTCAAACACCCATCAAGAGGGAAGAGTCCATAATATCCCAAGGCACCAGCTACAAAGAATGTCAGACTATTGACATGGCTTACATTTTAAAACTAATTTATCACTTCAGGCATTTGGATCTTTATCCAGTATTTGGTGACAACATCATATGCTAATGGCCATAAAAATGGTAAAACCATGTCAGTCTAGAACTTCCAATCTTTGAATTCGACTAATTCTTTCCTCTAAATTAATAGAATGCTAATTAATCTGTTTAAGACCATATTACATTAGATAATTTTATTGTACTAATAGAAGCAAAAACAAACAAGGCCTTCTCATAACTGTTATTGCAAAAGATGATACAATAAGGAAAAGACACAAAAATAAAATGAAAACAATATTTACATTGTGCTTAATTTTAGTTTCTTGGTTAAACGTCACATACTTAACTTTGCAAGTATCTCCACCGATGTAAACAAAGCAAACAAAACAAAAGAAATCCCCATCAGGCCTGCAAAAAGGGGGGGGGGAGGGTTCTTCTATTCGATGAACTAGAAAATGCTACTTGTAACTTAAATTACTACTTTTCATTCGCACCCTGGCAACTGTATCAATCAGTCTTAATTGTAGCATGTCTAATTTGCACACAGTGGAAAGTTAAATACATGGATTTAAATCAGTCGGAAAAGACAGAATTTTTTTTTAGGTAAGAATGAACAAAGGTTTTAACTAATGGGTCAAGAAAATATGACGTTATTGCTATTATAGATGTAAAACTATTGTATTATTTTTTTAAAATATTAAAAATCTGTCACAAATATGTCGGCACAGGGAACAAAGCAATAGTTTGGAACGGCAGAGTAAACCTGCATGCCAAATTTAATGTTCATATCAAAATAAATTTTGAAATTGGCTGTTCTAAGCATACAAATTCCAAAATAGCCCGCTGCTAATATTAATCATTAATGTATTTTATTCGGCTTTATTTTTTGGAGACGGTTTACTCTTAAGGTAAGCGTATTATCGAGCAAAACTGTTGGCAGCGCTTTTGGATTTTTTTAAAATAATAAATTATATATATAACATTTCTATCGTAACTGACGCTTCATTTTACATCGAGATTTTCCCATATAGTTACAATATGTGTATTTCTTCTCTGCATACATAAGTTCTTCTCTCCACATGTTACATGATAAAAGATAATCTTTCTATAAATTAGACGGCTTATTTTCCACGCTGGCTTTTTTTCGAGAGCAAAACATCGTAGGAAAAGGATTGCTTATTTTCAAAGTAGGCTTACTTCCAATATCCACTGAATTTCGAATTTCTAGATTTGAATATGTGGGATTATTAAATGCATCTTCATGTTCAAAGAAATCTCTAGATCACTAATTCATTCGGTCTAATGAACCCATAATCTTGTATTCATAAATTCAGGGAAATATGCATTAAATTGGCCAATCAGCGCGCGTTTACATGTCTTATTCTGGTCGTTGATTTGTTCATTGTAGCAAGGAGTTCTCTTGCTAATAGAAACAAGCAACCAAACTCAGTGTTAGGTAAGCAGGTTCAAAGATCAATAGGGCTAGAGTCTGATACGTTATTATAGACTGTTATACAGACCTTTTGGAGATACTTGGTGCACCAAGGTACAAGTAGTAGATACTTCTGAAAGGGAAAATATAGCAGGTGCTTTAAGACAGAAAGACGTGTATTGAAATCTCTCAGGCAGTATAATCAAAATGAGAAAAAATATCCCTTAATCGATATTTGTGCATACAGTCAATCACGTACACATGACTAAAGTAGGGGAACGTATGTTAAAATCAAAACTTGACTGTGACAGATTGGCGTTCAGGGCATTAGTGTAGTGGGGGGGGGGAGGGGGGTCAGGTGTGTTCACATGAATAAGCACATAAATGATGAACGAAGCTCCGCATATTTAGAGAAATGAATTTTAACTAGGTTCCTTTGGTTCCTTTCCTACGTGCCTAGACTGGCTGAAGAAGAAGACGTGGTTCAACGCGTATGCTCGTCCTTACTTATAGGCAATACAATTGTTGACATGAAAGAAGACAAAAAAGAAACTGGAATATTTTGGCCGATGCGACATAACAGAGCCCATATTAATGTCTAGTTTGGATAGTCCAGTTACAAAGAACATTTACACGAATCCATCCATCCATCGATCCATACATATTAGGGGTTTTGATCAGAACGAAAATATTAGACATGTCACTATTTATGCATGTTAAAATATGAAATAAATAAATAAACCAGTCAATCAATCAATCAATTAATTAATTAATTAAAATATTAAAGAATTTATCAAACTTATTTTTATATGTGTTGATTGTGAGTTTGACATTAGAATTGTACACAAATAGTTTTGCAAAGAAATCTAAGATAAGGAAAGCAAACAACTGTAAAACGGCGAGACAGATTTTCTGAATAAATTTATGAAGAAAAAAAATAAAGAATATCATGGAGCATGGAAATATCAGTTATTTCACTTCCGCACTTCATAACCTATTGGAATGGGAGTCGCAGAGGATTAGTGGTTAGCGAGCCTGACTTGCAAGAAATAAGTTGCGGGTTCGAATCCTACCAAGATCAGCCACGGTCCGCTGCTGTGGTGTGTTCTTGAACAAGACACTTAACTCTCATCGTCTCGGCACTAAATATTCTTTCATGTGTTGATGTGCCGTTAAACACCAATAAATTATTCAACCATAATTTAAAAAATTGTATAGCCTTTTAATGTAGTCGACCTTAATAGTCTATGTTGTGTTTCAATTCCTATGTATGCATGATTGCATATTTGAAAATATTAACTCAGAGAGAGAGAGAGAGAGAGCATTGTATTTGAGTTTTTTGTTTGTGTACACTATGGGCAATCAAATCTGCAAGACAATGCGTGCCATATGGTGACAATTACAAAATATACGCGCAGAGTACAAATTCAGTACACATAAACTAAAGCTATTTTCAATAAAGCATGATGTTAAATTTATCTGAAGTTTGAAAGAATTGCGGTTAAAAGCAGATGATCTCTTGTATAAGCAGATGATCTCTTGTATAAGTTTGGTAACGGACGATTTATCTTATTAAGAGATAGAGAGATAGATGACGTAGTCATAAATATAGTCTAGTCCTCGTTGTAATTTTTGTTGTCGTCACTTTAGTAGTAATAGTAGTTTTTGCATCAGAAATATTTACCTATAATATTCATATGTATTGTTATTTGTGTTGTTGTTATTATTATTATTATTATATATATATATATATATATATATATATATATATATATATATATATATATATATATATATATATATATATATATATATATATATATTGTTACGGAATTATGTATATGGAATCTATAATGTGCTTAAACTTTTGGCCTATGACTCTACTTGAAAGTTGTGTCAAATAGTGAGTCATATTTAAGTTGGGTTTAGTTATACTATTAATCAAATAAAAACATATTTACTGACCTTTTGTTCAAGGTCAGAGCTGTTGATCATTCTTCAGTAAAATTCCATGAAATAGACGCATTTAGTATTGCATTATGGGTCGTAATATGACACGTTTCCAGTTGTGAAATGTGCCATTTGCAAGTTGTATAAAAGACCTGGAAATACGAATTATTTCCATTCCGTTTTAGATCTTGAGTTGAAAAGAACTGTTTTTTTTATGATCAGCTTTGGAATCATCAGATCGTTTGAAATAATAGCCGAGCTGGAATCCTGTAATGATGTAATGCCATGCTGTATAAATAATTCAAAAGGAATTATTTATTGGACCATTCATCAGAGCTACCTGGAGTCATAATTAGGACTTTCTCGGATGCCTCTGAACATTCTTTAAAGATGATCTGACATTATCGTTGATACATTGAAACATTACAGACTCATTCATTCGGAACCAGCATCTATTCGGAATATTCGTTCATTACGAAGACTCATTCTTTCGGAACATTCGTTCATTACGAAGATTCATTTAGAACATTCATTAACTTGGAACATTCATTCATTTTGGAACATTTTATAGTTTCTATATATACAGGACTTGTGATTAGGGCACTAATAATTGTTGTATTATTTGGATTATAATACACGATACTGTAAGTGTATTTTGATTTTAACATTAATTATTTAGAATAAATTGTTTGTTGATTTTTACAAACATTGTTGGTTTCACTTTCTTTTTGTTACGTTTGTTCGAGCCATAGAGTCTTAATATATATATATATATATATATATATATATATATATATATATATATATATATATATATATATATATATATATTACCCTTTTTGCATACCTGCAAAAGCCCAATGTGAACGCAGCGTCAATGAACTCTGACACACCTCCTGAAATGAATACAGTGCAGATAGAGTGCGAATTCAGTGCAGGTGAACATATAAGCAGTATTTTTCTCAAGAATATTTTTGACTTTAATTTCTGTAAAACTACTTCTTGAAGGACACTGAAAGGACAAATAAACGCAGTTTTATTAGAAAGCTTCGTGCTTTTGTACTAACTAATTAAATGACACCGTTATGATGTCCTTTTATAAATAATGTCAATCTATTTGACAATTCCATTGCTAAACCCAAAAGTCTATAGATTGTTTGAAAATATGGAACTGAATTGATATTATATTTGCTATCATAACCGACAGTCTAAGAATGAATAGTAATATAATTATGTTATGCATTTCTTTTCTTCTTCGGTATGAAATGCGTTTGCTAAATCCTGTCTAGCTGTTTGGGACCGACCGTTTAATTTTCAGGGGGTGGGGTCGAAGGAACGGGATTTTTTTAAGAAACAAAATCCGGCCTCAAAAAAAGCTTAACAAAAAGTTTCTTGGTCTGATTTGTAGAAATAAAGGTCATATTCTATCCATCATTTTAGTTGAGAAAAAAAAAAAACATTATCTTGTGATAAAAGAAAAATATTCTAGTTGGAAAGAAAATCCTCGCTCTTCCAAAACAATCAGCGAAAATTTAATGATCGGTTCCTTACAGAGCAAATCAGCTAGGAATATAAAAAAGAAGAAAAAAATATAAGATTGTTTACAAAATTGTAGATTGGGCTAAAATTATATCTCTTATTATATCTATATATGGATTGATAGACGGACAATACTCATCACCAAACAGTGCCGAATAAAAATTTGGCAGTAAAAATGGTACCGTAAAATATTGCCAAATTCTTTAGGAAGACAAAACCTTCCAAATAAAAGTAAATATGTACTTTAAGATAAAAGTTAAAAGGTCATGACTAACCTACAGTTGCTTACATCGTCACCGCTGTACATAAGTATTAAAATGAAGAAAATACAAAAAAAAAAAAAAAAATGTAAAAAAAATACACGTAGCCATAATCAAGCATGGCTTGACTTTGCACTAGCATCCTTTTTCCTTGTGTCGTCAGTTATCGCATAATGTTCTCTAGATCGAGTTTCCTCTGTCTTGGAAATCGAATTTCATTATCTGGCTATTACTGTCCATTTCCGAGACAAAGTGTGGTGGATATAAATCATGTGCGGAAAAGTATGAAATTTCCATTTTTTTTATTTTTTTATTTAAATTTTTTATTTTTCGGGGGGGGGGGTAGAAATTTTCAAGGACTTACTCTACATTTAGGAAGCAAATATTATCAATCAATCAATCAATCATAAAGTTTTAGTAACGACATAGATTGCACAGAAATACCTATTTTTCGAGTGAAACCGGCCCTAATGACTGTTCTACTGCAAGGTTTAGTAGAATTTCACTCCAAACGACCTATAACATAAATATAATAAAGGACCTAAATTCCGCTATTTCAGATTTCCAATCCAATTATATATCACCAGACAAAATGGGCCATGCACACTATCCATAAAGATATGCCATTTTCGCTAGGATTGTGTAGATTATACTGTTTACAAACCATTGTTTACAATATCGTGATTGCCCAGATGTGCTTCTTTAATACTGTTCGATCACGAGTTAATGCCGAGGTCAAATGTCAGAAGTGTCTATTTTGTGGATATGAGTATGTATAGATTTTGCAAGAATGAATATTGAGATTTATATTTCTTGACCTTTATTTGCAGATCTGTGTGATATTTACCAGGAAATAAATGAGCATATCACATCACGTAGTTTTGTATGTAATGATCATTTTCCACACGCCGACTTAAGAACGTGGGAATTCCGTGCACACTTGGGTTCACATGGTAAGCGTATTCCTTCAACTTTTGTTTTCGCCATGAAATTGCATGTGAACGTAAAAGCAGTATTTTTTCAAGATTTTTTTTAAAAACTATAGTTTTCTTTAATCTGCTCATCGGTGTACGCTGAAAGGGCAATGGGACTCAATTTAACAATTTATAAACTGATCAAGATAGAATTTTAAGTAAACTAAAATAAAAATGTCGATTCTGTTTTTCGCCATTAGTTGGGTCAGTTTTGGCATAAGTCTTTTGTGTTGTCATACCCCTAAGAAACTGAGACGGGGCGACAAGGAGCTACAAAACCTAACATCTCATATAAATGTGCCTTTTGCGATTTATCTGTTAAAGACGAGTAAATCGTTTTTGTCTGTGTTTCAGTAGGCAAGTTTATGTGAGTAATTTTTTTGTTTTTGTTTTTGTCTATGCTTAAGGGTGTGTAAAGACGATAAGCGCTCTGACAATTTTCATTGTTTGCGTATTCACTGTCTTGTGGTGGGCGAGCGATCTTGTGAGCGCTAACATATGTTTATTATATATTTCATAATGAGATATTGAAATATATCAGTGGGATAAAAATGATATCAGTGGAGGTACAACTTTTGGAACTACTTTCTTTTACCATTTAGAAAATATATCTGCCCTTATGTATGTTATTCAAATCCAGATTTCCATATTTAGGCCTATTTCATTTTTCTTTTTCTTCTGCTCCTTCTCTCTCTCTCTCTCTCTCTCTCTCTCTCTCTCTCTCTCTCTCTCTCTCTCTCTCTCTCAGGATTACAAATCTTAAAATGTGTCAAGACTGTATACCCTATACAGTGTATACATTTATTTAATCAATAAGGAGGCGTCATCAAAATATGCCTAAAAACAAACTCCAAACAAAAAAGTAGGCTTAAAGTATTAACTTTTTTCAATTTGTTTTCCATATGAATCCCGCAAATTGTTAGTGACTGATTTTACATGAACTGTTGCTATTCGATATTTTGTCACCCATACAGTATCGTATGTCTTTTACACCTTACGACGAATGGACACATTTTTAGGAAAAACTATTGATTAAATATAGTAATAAAATTGTTTAATTAGCGATCCTAACTCTCAACACAATCATAATTATGTTAAAAACGATGGGGAAAGCGGACAGTGATGAGTGTTGATTGCAAACTGAAATTAAATGACAATCGAAATTTGGGTGCAGCGTCTGTTACCGAACTAGACTGCAAGTTTGCCACGGCCAAAACTTACCGTTTTAATGCAGAAATGAGGCAAATAAAGGACCAAACTCAATACAAGTAAAGTCACAATCATTAAAATGTTTTTTGTTTCAAGATGTTACGCTCTGAAATCTCTGGGATGCGACCGCGCAGCGATGTTTCTACAATACATCCACCCCACCAATGTTCACTGTATTAATCCGCGCAACAATAGTGGTAACGAAAATAAAAATCTCTTCATTTTCGTTTGAAAACAGTCATTAATTTGACAAAATACACAATTGAAAGCATTATATGTACAAGATAAATTTGTAAAAGGTCGCTGTCCTAAAATTATTGTAAAATTTCGGAACTTCTTTTTATCGATCTAGTAATGCAGCCGTTTATCACATTGATACAGAATGGAGAAAAAATCCATGCAAATCGAGGATTTTGCCTTTATAAATATATTATAAAAAGAAATCTATACCTCTAGTCCCTAAAATCTATTTTTTTTCGCACAGTCTAAAACCTACTTCATTTTTTAAAACTTTGGCAGAAAACAATACATAGGGACATTTTTGTCAAATAAACTTTCTCTTCTTAGGTGGTTTATGTCTTATAATTTTGTTTGACTTTCATTTTTCTAAGCGTTGCTAGTATCTTTGTTTATGTTAATTATCCTAAGGTATGTTTGAAAGGGAATGCTATAGGTTGATATTCCTATAAGTGCGATATGTATCGATTCCCCTGAAGCATAAGTGTTCTGTCTAATTTACTATAACGCATAACATCAGGAATACCAATGCATAACGCTCATATGATAGCAATATTTTGTGTCGAATAAACGAGCTCATTTATCTATGTTTAATATGTTCTTCCTGGTATGTAAACGCTCTGTCATCATAACATTCTTGTACCGTACGGCACGTGGCTTTTGTTTAGGAATATAATGTTTTGTTGTTATCATGTCACAATGTCGCAAAATTATGTGTAACTTCTGAAAGGTACAGGCAATGACCTGTGGAATAAATTCGAGACCTTGAAAAAAAAATATTTATTGCATCTAATTATCATGCACTCTGATATTTCTCAATAAAAAGGTAAAAGTTATATGATACACTAATGCTCAACTTTGGACACATGTATATAATGTCAAAAAATAATAAATAACGCAATATATATTACTTTCAGGCCTGTCATGATATATATATATATATATATATATATATATATATATATCCGAAATTTCGTACTTCTGAGTGCAATATTTGCTGTCGAATATGACATCATTCCCATTCTCCCCAAGCAGATTCTTCCTCGCATATGTCAACATATTGTAACCACGCCACACACACCAACATAGTCTTTTATTTGTAGACGTGAAATAGAAAGAGTCTGGGTTAGAAATAAATTTGTGAAAGTTGTATTCTTATCTGGTTCAATCAAAGCTGTTTTCGCGCGTAAACAGGAACATATTTTAGGTCGTGAAATTTCAGAATCGGCTCGTTTGGTCAAACCGCGACACCCGTATTTTGATAGTTTATATTACACACATATAACCTTACTTTTTTAAGTCTCAGCTATCTTTCTTTGTCTGTTTAGGCATGAACTCTCATGTCGTTGTAAACGTGGCGCATAATAACGCTGTCAACCCATTGTTGGCATCCGTCTGCTTGTGTAAGACTATGGATGTGCAGTAGCCATTGGTGATTAGTTAGTTTGTGCCGCATTTCCTCTGGTAGTTTCGTCAAGTGACAGTTGTAGGTCAATGTAGATTCTAGGCAGCAGAACTTAGTGACACCCTTCAGGGGAAAGCTATCGACGGTGATCGCTGGCTGCTGTGCGACGCATTGTCCCATGACTACCATTTTATTGATGCTGATGGTGAGTGAGAACATGGAGCATGCATGAGAGAGACAGTCCATAAGGCTTTGGAGCCAGCTTTCTGTGTAGACGACTAGTGCAGCATCGTCTACGAACAGCAGTTCTCTGATCAGGACGTGCCGTATTTTGGTCTAGGCTTTCAGTCTGGCGAGGTTGTACAGCTTTCCGTCAGACATCGTACACTCCTTCTATTTCCGCGTAGAAGGCTTAGTTAAGGAGTACTGAAAAGAAGATGCTAAAGAGTGCTGGTGCCAGGATGCAGTCCTGTTTCACTCCACGCTTGATCTTGAAATTGTCGGACGTGGAACCGTCAAACTGTACCAAGATGCGCATATTGTCATGAAATGAAAGGATAAGGCTGAGGAATTTCGGAGGGCAACCGATCTTATCGAGTATCTTGAAAAGACACGCCCTGCTGACCGTATTAAATGCCTGGGTAGATCGACAAAGGCAACGTAGAATGGTTTATGCCGCTCTCTGCATTTCTTTTGCAGTTGACGTAGTGAGAAGATCCACTGTTGATCTGCCTGCTATGAAGCCACACTGCGCCTCTGGGAGCGCTTGGTCCGCTAGTTGTTGGAGCTTCCTCAAGATGACCATTGGAAAAGCATTCTCTGTAATGAGGAGTGAGATGACGCGGTAGATGTTGCAGTTTCCGCGGTCGCCTTTATTCTTGTACAGCGTGATGATGCTGAGAGGTCATAGAGATGTAGTAGCAGGCTGGGTGTTCCACACTTGAGCACTTCGGCTAGAATTCCTTACTTTCCGGGCGCCTCTCCGCTTGCCAATGAATCGATGATTTGGTTGAGTTCAACCGCTGTTGGTTCCTCGTCGAGCTCTTTCATGGCGGGTAACTCTGGCAATGTGTCAAGCGCTCGCTGGGGAATGTCCGTTTCGCGGAAGTACAACTCAAGGTAGCGTTCCATATATACATTTCCCCATATATGAGGAATACCTTGTAAATTATGCAGATATTATAAAACTAACAAAAATAACGGAGGAAGAAAAGAACACGCAGACAAAATATACAGAAACTCACTCAGATCTAAGAATTTGTTTCCAGAGACTTGTGCCTAGAAACTATGATTACATTTTTGCAATGTGGCAAACTTATATTTGTATAAACGATGTGACAACATACTGTACACATGAACTGCCCGGACTATGCAGCAGTTCTTGATCTAGGTGGAAACGGTCGACCTTTGGAAAGTTTAACAATACATTGTTTCTTACTTAACCAAACGATGCATTGCCGCGGCCTAAATTGTTAGTTGCCGTATATTGTATTATAATTATTATTATTATTACAGTTCAAGTCTGTAACTTTTTAAGAGTATCGTGACCCCACTCAATACCTACGTTTTCTACATATGCAGAAAAACAAACTGACACATATATACATACATCTGAGGTGCATCCATCCATACATGTTCGGGTTGGTTCAGGCCGTTTGACTGCATGAGCTTTTGTGACGTCAACTGTACTCGAACATTGGAATTTCACGTGCTGCTTGAGTACAGGGTTTTTCCTGTTGAAAATCTCCATTTCATTGGTATCCGGTTAATATTTTATGTATTTAGTAATTGGTGTGTTGTGTGCAAACGTTTGCCAGAGCACCCGGAAGTGACTTAGAGCCCTCCGGACCAAACTCTTCCCTTGAGTGTATCATACATATATACATACATACATTGGTGGATTTAGAACGAATACGCGCAACATTTCATTTGTTTGTAAATAAATCACATTTTTCTAACTGGTTTCTTACGATATACACTGAATGCGAGGCTAATCACTTCATTATATGGAACTAATCTTCATGCCAAATCTAAAGATAAGGAAAAAGCAAAATCATATACAGATTAATTTATGTAAATGTTCATTACTTCTTTCCCTTTCATTGACTACATGGACATTACAAATTAAGGAATATCGTGAAACAGGTAAAATAATAATACTCCTTTATTCCCCGTTTATCATAATAATTGAAGGACCGCGTAAACAGCATTTTAATATAGTTTACATCGTGAAAATCTGCTATCAGATGCCGTTCACGTCAAAAACTTCATAAATTGGCACATTAGATAACTTGTTCGCTAATAGATGACCGCCTTTACTAAAAGTGAAACAAATGTAAGGGAATTTAGCAGTATTTCCTAGAATGATAGTATGATATGGCAAATACACTAATTTTGGTGTAAGGAACATAACTCTCGAACATCGAATCGACATGTACGACTTCGATTTGACTGGTGGAACGCTTAAGTACAACGATTGAGACACGTGCTTTAAACTCCCGCTCTCTCACCTTGATTGCCTGCTTCATTACTCCGGTACTGTTATTAAATGTATCTCTATTTCAGTGGCAGCTTCTCAAACCCCCTTCAAGAGGGAAGAGTCCATAATATCCCAAGGCACCAGCTACAGAGAATGTCGGAGACTGGACAGTGCTTGCATTTTTAATACTTTATCACCTTAGTCATTTAGATCTATATCCCGTATTTGCTGATACCATCATACATTTTGTGTAAGTACATGACATAATACACGCATTGATTTTAAAAACATAGTAAAGTTTGATCAATCTGATCATATGCAAGAACAAATTTAGCTTGGAACAAGCATTGAATGTATGAGTGTGAGTGTGTGTGTTGCTTTGCATTTCTATTGGACATGCCAATGATTAACCATGTCAGTCTATTAAGTTGCAGTGTTTGGATTGGAATAATTATTCCCACTGAATAAATAGAATGCTATTGAATCTGTTTAAGACGATCGATAATCAAATTTAAGAACTCTGTAGAACCAGGAGACTCAAAACTAACATGGCAAGATGACTCTATAGCACCAGGAGAATCAAAACTAAAATGGCAAAATAACATTTTATATTTTACCTCCTGTCGATTTTCCATATCTTCTTCAGTGAAATCTTGTTCAAGTATATGGATTAGAAGATCTAAAAGGATGATTTATTCTGAAGATTTTGTTATATTTTGCCTTTTTGATCATTGTTCAAGGAAAGTCGGGACCATCGCAGTTCTACGTACTTTGCAGTTGGGGGCGTGGTAAATGGATGGTCAACGCACGAGTATTAGAGCGGGACCCACTCGAGATTCGTTACCGACGATGAGTACCCAGCCTACCTAATGTCAGAGAAGATGATTATTCAGTTTAGTTGGGCAACTCAGACTGGGGAACTTGGATCTTGCCCTCTCTCTGTTGGTATGCCAGGAGGGAGTTGCTTGTCAGCTCCAATTACGTCCACCCACGAGACTGAATCATGTTTTGGTAGTTAGTCTGCATATCCCCTTGGATCCTTCCAATGGCAACACACTTTTGCATCCACCAATTAGTTTGGTTTGGTGTTATTTAGTGATGAAGCAATTTTAGTACAGTGTCTTGCCCAAAAACACACAACATTTTAACCGACCAACAAGGGACAATCCGATGGTAGGATTCGAACGTGTACCCTTTCGGTCGCTAGTCCAGCACGTTATCATCTGGGCCACAGTACCTCCTCGACCAATTAGAGTTTGAAAAGAATGTCTTTGTTTAATAAAAATCGTGTGGTGGCAGTTTTGTGTTTTCATATTACAAGAATCATTTATACATAAACAATACCCTCAATAACCCCCCGCTTTCCACACCTGCTAAAATCCAATGTGAACGCAACGCCAATTAACCTTGATATGCCTGCTGAAATTAACACCAGTGCAGTTATAAGCACTGAGTGCAAATTCAGTGCATGTAAACTTAAAAATAGTATTTACTCAAGATTTTTTTCCATAGGTTGCATTAGCCTACTCGTCGAAGGAATATCGTGAAACAGGCACAATAATAATACTCTTTTATTCCCCCATTCATGATAATAAGTTGAAAGACCGTGTAAACAGTATTTTTTTATAAAAATATAGTTTACATCGTGAAACTCTGCTGTTCGCTAATAGATGACCGCCTTTACTAAAAGTGAAACAAATGTGAGGGAATTTAGCAGTATTTCCTAGAATGATAGTATGATATGGCAAATACACTAATTTTGGTGCAAGGAACATAACTCTCGAACATCGAATCTACATGTACGACTTCGATTTGACTGGTGCAGCGCTTAAGTACAACGATTGAGACACGTGCTTTAAACTCCCACTCTCTCACCTTGATTGCCTGCTTGATTACTCCGTTACTGTTGTTAAATTTATCTCTATTTCAGTGGCAGCTTCTCAAACCCTTAGTCATTTAGATCTACATCCCCTATATGCTGATACCATCATACATTTTATATAAGTACATGACATAATACACGCATTGATTTTTAAAAAAGAGTAAAGTTTGATCAATCTGATCATATGCAAGAACAAATCTAGTTTGGAACCAGCATTTAATTTTTTTTTCTTTCGTGTGTGTGTGTGTGTTGCTTTGGATTGCTATTGGACGTAAATAGTGTATATTTGCAATTTACAAGAATCATTTATACATAAACAATACCCTCAATAACCCCCCGCTTTCCACACCTGCTAAAATCCAATGTGAACGCAACGCCAATTAACCTTGACATGCCTGCTGAAATTAACACCAGTGCAGTTATTAGCACTGAGTGCAAATTCAGTGCATGTAAACTTAAAAATAGTATTTACTCAAGATTTTTTTCCATATTTTGCATTAACCTACTCGTCGAAGTACACTGAAAAAACGCAGATTTTATACAAAAGCTTCGTGTTTTTTATTTACTAATTAAATGACATAATTATGTCGTAATACTTAATCTTTCATAATTTATACCGTTCTATTTCACAAATGCATTACTAAACTTTATATTTTCTAGATTGTTTGAAAAAAAGGAATTTGCTATCATAACCAACAATATAAGAATGAATACTTGTGCCATTATGTTATGCATTTTATTTCTTCTTCAGTATGAAATGCGTTTGCTCAATCCTGGCATAACTGTTGCAGAGCAAGCTCATCCAACAAAAACAAGAAAAAGAAATAAAATAGGATCAAAATTGTAGATTATGCTAAAGTTATACTTATACTTATTTTATGTATGTATGTGTGGAGCTAGGTATGTATGTACGTACATATAGATGGACGGATGGATAGATTGATAATAATCAGAAAAGAACAGAACACAAAATTTATTTAGCATTAAATTGCAAAAGCAGTTTTTAGCTACAGAAATGAGTTTGCTGCAATACATTATACTGCATAGGATAAGTAACATAATTATATTAAGTATTAAATATAACATACATATCATTTAAACGAAACAAAATCACAAATTACCATTAAATTTACATAAAATGTAAATACCAAATCATCAGCTGCTTGGACACATTTACTTATTTTCGTACCTTTTCTGTTGCGCAAAGTATAAATAAATAGACAATACGTTGTTAGAATCATTTTTTAATTTAAAGACATAATGACTTTCATTTTTTATACAAAAATTGGACAAACAAGCGAAAAATTACACCTATAACATAATCGCTCGTTCCTTGGGACTCCCTCGTAACGATCCGTTTTTATATTTAAGTTATGCGATACTGCTCGAAGTCTAGTTAGTGCAATTTAAAACGAGCTTCATTTATCACATCCAAGCACTTGTCGAATAATAAATATTCTTTATACAAGGAATAATACTCTAAGAAAATTCTAGATCATCTAACATAGATTGAACTTTAAATGCTTAATTTTTCCATTTTATCAGAGTTATCAACCTCGCTTTTTAACATAGTATAAGTTCTAAAAGTCAAACTGTCTCTGTCAACCAATATTCAATTCTAAAATTTTAACAGCCCTATTCTACTAATTTATCACGTGAGGTTATCGCCCCAGTTCGCCATAGAGGTCATCCAAATTGGTAGATGTTTTCAGCCCTAATAATCATCTGCACAATTTTGCATGAATGTTTTCAACAAAGTTTCCTCGGTGGAAATCCCTTATATCTGATCCCTAACTAAGGACAGATCAACGAGAGTATCAACATGTTCACATTTTTCCCTTACAGCTAAAACAGTGCATTCAAATAATTTGCATAAATTAGAAGGGGCTAAATTTCCTTGATAACTTAAAATTTTTGTGTTTGTATCCAATACAAAACTAGGTACATAGATGAATCCACATTTTCTAATATTTCACCTTGTTATATAGGGATGGATTTATCTTTCTGCCTCTTTCAAAAAACTTTATTTTTTACTAGCGTTACCTTAAAGTTCCAAGAACGGGGATATGAGTCCAACTTATTCAGCATGTTTTAAGACAACTATTCAGTTTTGCGCAAATTATAGCATAGTTTACTTGTACTAACAAAAACAGAGACAAATCGACTGTGGGAAAAACATCATTTACATTTACATTGTGCTGTGTAATACTAACAATATCATTTATACACAATGCAAACAATATTGATGCAGGCGGTTCCGCTTGTTTCAAGCCATATTGTGAGTCAAGAAATCTGAAAAACTATTCTTGCATCTTATGCAAGATTACAGAATTATAAATAGTACATAAAACCTTTACAATAACTGAACTAACCCTGTTTCATTGCTGGAGTTTTCAAGGACTTGCCTAGATTTAGGAAGCACAATATTCACTTCCAGACAGCTATCTATATAAGCCAGCGTGAATATTTCTCAAAATTGACGTTTTTACTCAGCAATCCATTCGTCTTCCAAAAAACTATAGACATTTTGTATCTCGCGCCTAATACTACGGGTTGTGTACTTTCAGTCCGCGTCACAGCTCAAACCTGTCAGTACATTCCATATTAGGTCTAATTAAACAATACACATCTAACACAGTTCGGTGTCAGCGTGATACAAAAGGTTAATGATGTGTAGAAGAAACGCACATACAACACCTGGTTTGATTGGGCAAAGTCCGATTAAAGGCCTGTGTTTTTTTTTTCTTCTTCAAAATCTTCAATACATGAATCCACTTAACTTACTAAGGTGACTCAGAATTAAGAATTGTGATCTTAAGTTTAAGATTTTGTACTTCAGCAGCATGCAACCATATAGTCTCAACAGAAAGAAAAATTATTACGAGCGTTTTGCTCGCATGTGAATCGTCACTTTCTATGATCCTTATTGGTAAGCTAATCAGTTTAATTGATGCTCATGGGCGTCCGCAGCTGCCCCCCCCCCCCCATGTTTTAAAACTCCATTGTGTAATATATATATATATATATATATATATATATATATATATATATATATATATATATATATATATATATATATATATATATATATATATTGATTTTGGCTTTGACCCTCCCCCGAATTTGACTTTTCCCTCCCATCCCCCGGAAAAATTCCTGCGGGCGCCCATGTTGATGCTTTAAAGAATATATACACAATATATATCGTATTACACTCCGTAAACAGCTACCACACAGAGAACAAAGGATCGGCAATCCAGGTGTAATTGTCCATTAATTAGAGCTCAAAAGAAAAAAACATGGTCAACGCGCTTACTGTATCTACACATCCTTAAGCATAAAGAAAAATCAAATATAGTCGTTGCATGTCTCACATACATTTGCTTATTGATAAACAATAAGTAATAAGTCCTATTTTCTTGTCTTTCACACATAAATCACAAAGGTGTGCGATCAACGGCTGAAGGGATGCGTTTAAAATGTGCATTCAGGTGTGAAGAGTTCACGCGTCCGTTAGTTGGCATGTGAAAATAGGAGCATGACATACAAACTACTCGACGTGGTAACTTCATTCATTCGTTGATAACTATCACTCAGATTTGAAGATATAGGTAAAATAAATCTAAATATAAATATTCAATCTTGCAAAATCTATAGATACCTATATCTACAAAATAGACCCTTCCATCTGACATTTGACCTCGCCTTGAAATCGTGATCGAATAGTAGTAGTCGATTAAAATATTAAGGCACATCTGGACAATCGAAAGACTGTAAACAATCATTGTAAACAACGAAATCTACGCAATCCTATGAAACAATTGGTTATTTTAACTAGAGAGTGTACTTGACCCGTTTGTATACTGATATACTTTGGGTTTGGGGACCTGAAATTGAGGAACATAGGTTCTTTCTATCTTATTGTTTTAGGTCGACCGGAGTGACCTGGCTGCTAAACCTTTCAGCTGTATAGACACCGTTATCTGTATTTGAGCCCAGTTTCATGAGCGCAGCCATTAACCAATCACGTGATGCCATGATGATAGTGAAATGAACATTAGATGCCGCACGTCCTGCAATCAAAACAACATCAGTCGTTTTGTTTACATTTTATATTTGCTCGTTTTCTCTTAAAAATATACATGGATAGCGATGGAAATTATAAGAAAGGAGGAGGTTCTTCATATTCTGTCAATGGATGTTCAAATAATCGTAGCAAACACAATTTATGGAAGAAATAAATGTGTGAAATACACGGACAAGTGCATGAAGACTGTGCATGTTCAGTACCATTTAAATTTCAGTCTATGCCGTCAGATGGGCATGCAAGATTTTAAATTCTTGAATTACTATCTTAACAAATAAGTTGAAATCACTCATAATATCACTTCCAAGAGAAATAATTAGAGACTGTTGCCCGGGATCTTTCAGAGCAAACTAGCCCGGACTACATGTATTATTGATTGTGCAGAAACATTTATTCAGAGTTCAACTAACCTCAAATCTCAAAAGCAGAGGTGAGACTTACGGCGATTATAAACCGCACAACACTGCCAGTTATATGGTAGGAATATCTCCACATGAGTAAATTATGTTTATTTCAAAGGCATTTAGTGGACGATCAAGTGATAAATTCATAGTTGAAAAAAAGCGGATTTTTAAATTACATTCTCCCTGGAGTGTTGTTAATCTAGATATGTAGCTAACACTATTTTGTGGGAAGAACTCGTGAAGATTTAGCAGGACTAGTACATTTCTCAATCTACTAGTCCTTCTTGCTACAAGGAAATTTGTTATTTTCTAGGCCTGAAGAAACTCATATTTTTTTCTTATGAGTTAATGTTTTTTCACTTGACTAAAGGTGAAACTTGAACTTACACATAAAATGACTAAATTGTATTTTCCCAAATCTGTAATTTAAATAAATGACACAAATTTGGAATGTAAATGTTCCCTTATGAAATTTTTGCAATCAGTAGAATCCTTTATGGGTATTTTTACGCACCGATTCGCTTTGTTTACAATCTATTTCACTAGTGATATGGCGGACACTGCCGCTACGCACCATTCGAGCGATATCAGTACAACGGGCAATAATCAGAAAACCGTGTCTATAGTTATTAGGGCCAGTTTCACTCGAAAGATATGTATTGCCGTGCATGCATCTTGCGTGGATGAACTACTAAGGATCACGTTCATTTTAAGTATGGACAATGCATGCACACCACTGAACCTATTTCTAAAGTAGATTAGGCGAAAAAATTTGACTATACATCCATCTGGTTTTCGCAGGAAACGAGGCTATTACGGCCTAATCTCCATATTGCTCATTTATATTGAGGATATTTTCTATTTTCTATTCTATTAATACTGGACATATTCGATCTTAATCCACAGCTGCCTATATCTCCCTTTAAAGTTTCAGTACAATTATTTTGATAATTATTCTGTTTTGTGACAATTGTACCATTATAATTGTACTGTTTTGTGATAATTGTACTGTTTTATATTTAAACGCCCGGCTAGTACAGCAGTCGCGCGTTGTGTGCTTCAAATATATATATATATATATATATATATATATATATATGCAAGAAATATTGGGTAGACATGGCACAATTTTGCTGTCCAAGTTTCTTTATTGACGATCTCCGAAATCACGATTGTGTATTTGATTTTATTACAGGTCTATTTATCATAAATGTTACCATAGGTTCCTACTTTAGTAGACCGCAATTTATAGTGACTGAACAATTGTCAAATCTTGCACCCTGCACAGCCAGTGAAATAGAGGCATCCACTGCTGAGTTACAAGCACTGGTAGATGATGGCGCTTTAGAAGTGTGTGACTCTTTTGGCATTTTAGCTGCAAACGGAGTATTTACACTTTTGCAAATTGTCCACACCAGGAACAATATAAATGTCAATCCACGAGAGGATTGCAAGTGTCATCCAAGAATTTTTCCATGCTTTCCAAAAAGTATGGCTATATCTATTACATGTTGTACAAAAGAGTGATATTTTAACGAGAGAGAGAGAGAGAGAGAGAGAGATCCACAAGATAAAATGTATATGGTACTTACGCAGGAAAACAAAAATTTTTTTCATTATATGCTAAACTTGCTCCTGAACTGAAGCTTAGAAGAGTAAATTCATGATTCAGCATCTACGCGCTTTAGTAAGTTTAACTCAGTATCAACCATATTAACATGCCGACCACAAAAATATGAGCTATTCAAGAGAACGGTAGGTTTGTGACGACCTAATATGTTGCAATAAATTATATTTTTGACATTTTGCTAACTATTTTACCTATTCGAACACAAAGCAAGTCTGATAGCGCGATGCAGCACAGCGATTTTGTTTGAATTTTGTTGACAAGGTAGTACAGAGGACATAACTTTGTAGAGAAGCGAACCGTGGCGAGTCAGATATCTTCGGCAACATATAATTTTCAAGCCTGAAAGGAGGTGCTGTTTACATTTATTGCTGTAGCTCACAAAATGCGCGATGACAACCACCCCCACCTCTTTTCTTGTAACTTCTGTAAGGACAATTAGTTTTTATCGATATAATTAAAAATGATGACAACAAAAAGAAACAAAATGTTGTAACTTCAAATTTAAAAATTGTAAAATATCCATGCTTAAGTTCATTCTTATAATTGAATCAAGCTTCTAATTGTTTTAATTATTCTGTATATTTCATGTTCTTTCCATTTTAAAGTTATTTATGCCAGAATTAGCAGTAATTGTCTTCACATTTTCTAAATGCATACAATAGTACATTTATATTAGATCTAATATCGTAGTGGGTAAAACCATTAAAACACTATACCAAATACAGTTATTTCTTTTCTTAGGGACATAACTCCCAAACTTTGAAAGCACATATACGACGTCGCTTTGACTGGTTCAATTTAAGTACAATGACTGAGAAGCAATCTTGATAACACATGGTTTTACAGTGAGAGGACCAGTTATAGACCGCTCCGGTGGTGAGACTCTTTAGAACTTGTACGGATCAAAAGTCCATTACGTCCAATCTAATTTTCAGTGTGTGTGTGTTTGAGGGAGTAGGGAGGACAGGTATAGGTAAATGGATGGTTCACAAATGAGTATGCTGGAAGGACCCACTGGATCTTTGTTGCCAATGGCATGTGTCGGACCATACAGCCCAAAACATAATGTCAGGGAAGCCGATAAGTTCTTATCTCCGGGTTGATACATACGAACCAGGATACTGTTTCATTAGACAGTCAGAATATTTCCTTGGGTCTTGACCAAGGCAACAATGCTGTCACTTTGCTTCCATAAATTTTCGTGTGCTGTGGACACTTTTTATATTTTTTTAATATTTTTTTTTCTTCATTAATTGCGGTTATCGCTAATGAATAACCACCTCTAATGAGAATGAAACAGATCGGAGGTAATTTGCCATGGTTCCTTAGGGTTAAGAATATTATGACAAATATATTAATCTGGTTTAAGCGACATAACTCTCTAAATTCGAAAGTACACGTATGACTTCGTTTTGACTGGTTCAACTTAAGTACAATCATTGAGAAGTAATCTTGATAACACATGGTTTCGAATCCCTTTCATACATTTTTTCAACCACTAGCCCTCCCATCCTGATTGTCATCTTAATTAGTCTGGTACTGCTGTTGAGTTTGTCTCTATTTCTGTGGCAGATTCTTAAACACCCATCAAGAGGGAAGAATCCATGATATCCCAAGGCACCAGTAACAGAAAATATCTGAGTATTGACAGTGTTTGCAGTTTTAATAGTTTATCACCTAAGCCATTTGGATCTTATATTTAATGACAGCAGCATAAATTTTCCATAAATTCATGACATAAAAGAGTACAGTTTGATCATATGCAACAACAAATTCAGTCTGGAATCATCATACTTTTGGTTTGCTTTGCATTGTTACTGGACATGCCAATGGTGGAGATCATGTCAGGAACTTGCATTCTTTTAATTGGACTAATTCTTTCCACTAATTTAATCGAATTTTAATTAATCTATTTAAGACCATGTTTAATCAAGTTAGACAACTCTCTAGCTCCTGAAGATTCAAAACAACATGGCAAGATAACATTTTATATCTTTACCTACTGTCAAATTTACATATCTTATTGATAAGGTCTTTGGATTGGAATAACTTGAAAGACTTTTTATTCTCAAGAGTTTTCTTAATTTTTCCCATTTGAATCTTGTTCAAGTATTGTCGGGACCGTTGCAGAACCTTGACCTATAGGAACTAATACACATCCAATATTGGCTACGTATGAGAATACATCTTTACAACCTACAGACATCATTAATGTATACAAATACCTTTGTTGTGTACCTTGCTTAAATCCCATATGAATGTATCACATATAAACCTTTACATACCCATGGCAATGTACACACTTGGAAATATAACCCATGAGTGATTTTGATTCTTAGGGACTGAGTACTGGCGTTTTCTTCAAGACTAAAATATTTTTAATAACATTATAACGTTGGAAACATGCAGAGCAATTCAAATATCACTGTATATTTGCTACACCTTCTTATAACTGTTACCGCAAAAGATAATACAATAAAGAAAGACGACACAATACGTACATATTGCTAAATTATAGTTTAGTGGGAAAGCGTCACAAACCTACTTTAGCAAATTTTCCAACGCTATACTGGGTAAACTAAAACAAAACAACAAAACAAATCAAAAAGGACACGAAACAAGCACAAATCTTCACCGCTTTACCAAGGACAGTATATATGTCGTGTATATTAGTCTCAGGCTATAATAAAACGGAAATAAAACAACAATAACAACAGAAATACCCTATACAAGTTGCTTCCATGGGGCGTGGTTTGTCCATATAGACACACAAGCCAGAGCTTTAGTGTGCTTCACTTTGTCCTATTACCCTTTTAACTGGTGTTAGCATAATGTATCGCGCTTACTATATTAGGAAGGAATTTCAGGCTGACCACATGTACGGAATTTTTCCACAGTGTATGTAATTTTCTCAATTGTTGCGGATGTACGGACAGATAATCCCAAGTGCGGGGTTTATCTGAATAACCTATCCTTTCTTCCGAAATCCTGCATCAAATGTTTGTTGTTCTTTCACAATTGCTCATGTAATTGAAAATATTGCAAGTTGAGGTTGAATTACAGAGAAATACCGTGAAAATAATGACACGTACTGGTATAGTGTGTTCAGGTCTTTCATACACAGTGTTAATGTATTTGCTTTGGTTTGGGTCGTGCTAAAACTCTGACCAATCTGACCATTTACACCTGCTGACCCGAAACTAAAACGCTGACCTGCTGACCATTGTAAATATCCGTTAATAACCTCCAAATATGGAACTGAATCACTGAAGAATGTAGAACATACCAATGTTGCCGTTGTCAGTCAAAAAAAGTTGTTAATTATTGACATTATAACGGAATTTCAAACCCATTCTGGGACACTGTCCCAAAAAACGCTGACCAATGCACAATGCATGAGAATCGTGAGAAAAGCATTTATACCATGTACAAAATTGTTCCTATTATATTTGTATTGCTTCTCAGATTTACTTCTTGTGAATGAAGATTATATAAATGTACACACCCCTATCCAAGATCGCAGACGATGTTGAAGCTAATGTTTGAAATGGTCATCATGATGTTGCTTATATGTGTAACCTGGACACTGAAGAAGGAAGTATTTACAAGTGTTTTATGAAATAATAATAATAATAACAATAATAATAATAATAACAACAACAACAACAACAACAATATAACAATAATAGTTGTGTGTGCATCATAATCTTTAATGTGTACGACCAGAGACATGTGGATTGTTCATGCCTCTTGTACGACTAATAAAATAACTTCTTCTGAGTAATTCATTAAAATTTTATTCATTTCAGATGATAAGACAGTGAAAAAAGAATGAGAAAAACAGAACGAAAAATAAAATGCGCTCGTTAACGCTGTTTTCATATATCCAGGTCATACAAATTTGCATTATCATTGTCATGTTTTGTGATCATTGTATTGCACATCATCTGCAATATTCTGAAAGGGAAAGCAGATATTTCTAGTTCACTGTTCATCCAGAAGATGTATATCTCCCAATATATGTAATAAAATTCGACGATATTGTCAAAGAGGGAGAAAGAAAAAAAAAAAAACATTAGAAATAATGATGTAGGCCATATCAACGCTTTTTAATGTTGTTTAACTGTCTCACAATTCTCACACACTGCATAATTTATCAGGCTGTTTATGCGGAACAGTGCTCCGGAATAAGCTTAAGTTCCGTTAAGATGCAAATATTCTACAAGTTCTTTTGATCGACAAAGAAGAAAAGGAAAAGTTCAAAAATTTTCAATTATAAAAATCTGTGGTTTGAATGAAATTATCTGTTATTTACAACGGTCAGCAGATCAACATTTTATCATCGGGTCAACATGTTTCAGTGCCTGCAATGCGCTGGAGTCCGCGTTTTGGATCATTTTAGGAGGTTTGCAGCTTCACTCGAAACTCGTGCAACACAAAGACGTCTTTATTTCGACACCCCTGTTGTCAATGATATACATTATATGCTTTGACATTTTTTATAATTTTTCTAGCTTAGTTTAGTGCTATTTCTAACAATTTCCCCATATCGATTTCACTCTAAAACTTTGTTTTTTATTGAGTACGGGCTAAAAGACGATTTTATTTCTCTTTTTTTTATATGTATATAAAACCTGTTTGGTCATCCTTGAATTTTAGGAAAATAGCTAACGCATTGGCATCGCATAGCTTAAAATTATTTTCCATCTGACTGGGACCTGATACAGCATACTTTACAAAAAAACTACAAGAAAAAAAAAAAAAAACCATATCATCACATACGACCTACATGTACTCCTACATATAGTTGCAAATGGCTTGGGGTAAACAGCAACACTATACTATTACATCGTATTACAATAAAGTGCAGTCGGTATAGTGTTACAGCAAATGTAGTCAACCGAATATCGCTTTAGATAAAAACCTAAGCTGTTGATAGATAACGGATGGAGTAATGGACTCAGATCACAATTGTTACTTCCATGTCAGTACCCACGAATGTAGACCCAATCTATTTTCAGGCATTCTTAGTACTAATTTAAAGGAAATTGTTTATTCTTTAGAATATGGGGATTATGGTGTGATTGTCTGTGTGTATTTGATATAGTGCACAGTGAGTAATCAGGCATGTATGCTGTCCCGTCAGTGAAATATGTGATCCATGGCACGTTGCTGGGTTTACAGTTAAGCTTCTCTAAAATATTGCCTGATAACCTATAGCAACCTATAGCACGTTTGTTTAGCAAGAAACGTCTGACAAACATATGATTTATTTGGATTTTGAAACACTGGAAAGTTCAGTTCTGAAAAGCAAATGTCAAAAATATATACGGCAATAATTGTGTACTGAGTCATAATAAAGAAGAGATAGTGAATCATGTTTGACAGTAATATTATTAAATGAGTATGATAAAGAAAATGGCAGCCCATTTTTGAGTTGGGGTGATAGACCGGTTTGTAAATCAACTTTAGGGTGGGTAACCGTTTGAAATTCCGATAGCTGCCACGACTCGCATCTGGAATAAGACCCCTCGGAAGAGGCGACTCCTTGGCATTTTTTATTTTATAGGGATGTTCAACCCAGAATCCAAAAAAGGTACCCATCAACGTACCGCAATAAATTTTAACTCGTATTTATCATCTAATAGTCAGAAACCTTAATATCGATATGAGGTATGCCTCACTTACTATGACCATATGATGTATATCGTTAGGTGAACATATCCATGTAAAACTCGATATCGATATACCTCACTTTCTAAGACCCTATAGTGTATTTCGTTAGGTGAACATATTAATGTGAAACTCGATATCGATATATCTCACTTACTATGACCATATAGCGTATATCGCTAACTGAACACATCCATGTAAATGCAGATATTCATAGTCTCAAATCGTGTCTCGTGGATTTAATTAGAGTCAGATACCCACATAAAGTAATAAATCCGATATTCCTCATTATAGACCTGTTCATGTACTGAGAATTAGTGATTAAATGATTAGCACCCAGTCGTGTAGCTGGAATTTCTTTGAAAAGACAACCAATATAGTATCGCTGGGCTTAAAAAATGCACCCAATTGGGGACACTTCCCCAGATACCAGTTTTGAGGAATTCCTTCTCCCCGAAATCGGCCCAGAGAGCAAGACAATTTTACCCGATGGCAAAAGACATCTTAGTGTCAGATTTCATGTTTTCAATGAACAGAACATTTAAGATCAGAGATCCAAGTTTTTAAACCAACATGTTACTCAAAAAGTTATTAATTGGATATAATGAACCATTAACTGTGTCGGACCACTAATTATTTTACAGCCAGAGAACCATTTTTTGGTGGGGAATAAATAATAGAGTACTTAATATTTTGAAATGCACCCGTTGGCTTGTAAATGGATTTAATTTTCTTCCATTATACATTTCCTAGACTTCAATCAATGTACTATAATTGACAACAAAATATTTAATTTTGTTTTGATATACTGTATTTAATTTCCGACTGACAAAATAGTGTTATGTATGATGTTTACATACTTAACTTTTCTTTGTGATTGACTCATTGACTTTTGGATTAATACATGATTTTGGGATTTATGTGAACTCATTTAAATACATTCTGGATTACATCTTTGTGGTACATCAGACATTCAAGGATATTGGAATTCATTCGGAACATTCTATTATTTTGGACTTGTGATTATGACATTTAGGATTATTTGTAATTTAACTCACAAATTGTAAGTGTCTTTTGAATTTTCACTTTAATTGTCTGGAAATAAATTGCTTGTTGATTTTACTTGATTTTATTGGTTTCACTTTCTTTCTGTTGCATATTTTAAGATCTAGAATCGTAACAATAGCATATGGACTCCTGGTACGAGGCTATATTATTAGGTGCAGACCAAGGAATGCCCATGTTTGGCAGCACGAGGCTAAAAAAAATGCTGCGAAACGCCTGTTTTTCAAGGCTGAAAAAAAAATTCTCTAACTTTAATGAATGAAAACATGTTTGATTTGCATGCCAATCTAATCCAAAAATTATTTTTAATTTGTAATATATTAACATTAAGTTCTATGGGAAATGAATTAGTGGTTCGATCCCTGTACTGGTGGTGTGTGTGTGTGTGTGTGTGTGTGTGACAAATATATGCATCGCTGCATTCCTTTCAGTGTCATTAGTTGATTTATGAGAAATTACATTTTTGGAGTAATTTAGACCAGACACAAGTAAAAATCCAAATAATTATGGAAAATAAGCCTCATGAAGCTTTACAGCTACCCAATAACTACTACTATCTGGATCAATTGTCACATTTTTTTTACATCCATGTTAGACTGCAGTTTAAGTTTTAATAGACCCTCAATTGACTATGATTTTTAATCACCAATATCCAATTAAACAGTTATATTTACACTACAGGCACAGTGAACAATTTCCTGACATGTATGAAATTGACCATAGAGGAAGAGTTTGATTTCGGTCACCGCATTAATCGGCTTATGTCTTTAGTTACATTTTCTACTTGAATGTAACAGCACTGAGTTGCAGAGTGGAATGTTTTTTTCCCAACTCCTAAATTCACTGCATTATTGTATATATCATCACGTTGAATTTAAATAATATTTTCTGTATCACCTAGCAACAAATTCACTTTTCTTATTTCATCTCGGATCTTTCCTGTAAGTGTTCTTGTCACTGGACCTGACATAAAATTTATGAATGTATTGCCTTTTTTCATATATAGAATCTAACATTTATCATATGTTATTTTGCACGGTGCTTTTTAAAAAGCTTAATTTCTAATTCAATTTACAACTCTCTGTGCCAAGTTGGAGTGGATAGGTTACCTCCCCTAGACCATCGGTCTGAAATTTAACGCTAAAATGGTACATGTATTTTGCATTTTATAAATTATATTCAGGAACTGTGCAAAGAAGCCTGTTTCTCAGAATAAATGATCTTTTTTGCAATATCTTGTCAGCTGTATTTTATATACATTTTTCTTATTATTGATATTTTTGTTTTAATTTTGGCTTACATTACTTTGCTTCATGAAAAATAAGTACATGCAAACAAGTACAGTACATGCAAAGTAAGAAACAATTTGAGCGCTAATGGTTTTTTTGTAAGATTGAATATCTATAAATTTATATTTACCTCCTTTGTTCGTAGTCCCCGGCATGCAGATCAGCCTTTAAATCTTTGGTGTTAGTTTGTCAGCTTTATGAGCTTGTATTGCACCAAAACTTCCTCAGCACCAGGGTCTAAGCCTGTTTTTTTTTTTTCGTAAGAAGATTGTTCTTAATCACAAAAGGTCTTTTGTGTGTGTGTATATATATATATATATATATATATATATATATATATATATATATATATATATATATATATATATATATATATATATATATATATATATATCGTGTTTTTGTGACATTCTTCTCTACATTTAAGCACTTGTTACACCTTTTGTATGCAAAATATTTCCTGGTTTGAAATGAAAGTGTCTCCTATTAAAATAACCTTTGATTTTCCTCGTTACTTTTGTAATTTTTGACACTGTAATATAACTGTAGTTTATGAGTTTCAAAGTTTGACTGCAGTATTTGTTTTGTATTGTTAGAATTATAGTCGGCATCGTTTATAGTATTTCTTTGCATTAAGAGGAGTTAGTATCACCTAACAATCTGGCCACAGATACTTTTGGTCTTTGCTTGCAGACCCCTGCATTCATAAATGTCTCATGTGACAAGTGATGCAAAGCAAAATTTACTGCTCAGTTACCATAATTACTTCTTAATATATGATTAAAGAAAACAAAATGTCTAATTATTAACATTTTAGGCATCTAAAAAATCATTTTTGCACTAGAAATTGATGAAAACAGGGGTGTTATGTAATTTGATCCCTCTTATTACAAAATACCCATTTGTGCGTAATTCGTGCATGCACATGAGTAGACCTATGGCAGACACACAGGAAATTAAGAAAAACATGAGACAAACTATTAAAATCACTGCATTTATTAAGTTATCTACATCTATAATGTATAAACATTTCTTGAAAAGCAATATTCATTCTTATCGTCTGTCGGCATTACATAAGTGTCGATTATTATCATTTTATGTGCTTAGAATACCAAAATTAGTGTAGTGCATACTTGGTGTCTAAGGTTGTCAATACACAAAAATGTAAAAAAAAAAAAAAAAATTGTATTCGGTATAGGTATTGGACCACTAATTATTTTACAGCCAGATAAACAGTCTACTGGCAGCACGAGGCTAAAAAAAAAAATGCTGCGAAACACCTGTTTTTCAAGACTGAAAAAAAATCTCTAACTCTCATGAATGGGAACGTGTATGGTTTGTACGTCAATTTAATTCATAAATTATTTGTATTTTTTAATATCTTAACATTAAGTTATATGGGAAATGATTTAGTGGTCTGATCTCTAACTTGCATGTTCAGATATTAATAACGAGTAACTTAGAATGATCCAATCAGCCCGCAATACCAGGTATCAATCTGTTTGTTGATTGTTTTAATATAGCACCAGGTAACCAAGCTTGACGACCAACTATGAAATAAGCAATTTCAAAGATCGAAAGGCCAAATGTTTCATTACTGATAATATTTCGAATTTTGGCGAGTGCACAAAGGTAAATGTTGTACACACGCCTGACAGCGAGGAACTATCGGCATATTTTTTTTTCTTCACATGACTAATGTGAAAGCGTGTATATCAATATCAAAAGCTGATGGCCAAAGGGTGGAGATCAGCTCTTTGATGCAGCCAGAAGAGTTGCGGCACTCGAGTTTGAATTCTTAACATTTTCCCGGAAATTTTAAAAAGAAAATGACCAGAAAAAAAAAAAAGAAAAAAAAAAACACTCACCGGGTAGATAAACCATTTCAAATTAGGTCACAATAGGTCATCTTTACAACGTGCAAAAAAATAAAAAAAGGACATCGGTTATCTGGACCTGGTTCACCCAAATTATCGGTTAATCAAAACTACATGCATGTCCTCCAAACCTGCAAATTGATATAAGCTAAACCCTCATCCAAACTACCGTACATCAGAATTGTGAATGTTTGTGCAAACGCGAGCGCGCGGATCCGAGGAATTTGGACAGAAAGTTTCTTTCTCGCACCTTATAACCACAAGGACAAATGTTAAGTTTCGCACCTTCTTACCACGGGGATAAATGTTAAGTTAGTATGTCAATTTTACTGTAGTTCCGTCCTGTGGTGTACGAGAAGAATCGGTGACAGACGGATATACTGTCGTATGGGAAGGACAGACAGGCGCACAGAAGGATGGTATCACAATATTTAAAGTTCAACAGAGAAGAGGCACTCATATGCTGGACGAGATCTCCTCTACATTTTACCACCGACATTCTTACTCGATCACGCCGATTTTAAAAAGTTCAGATCAGTTTTGTATTTCTTTTATGTAAGACACTTTTTTCCCCATTTCTGGAGAAAATCACCACCACCACCGAAATATTTTTAAAATGGATTCCCGGCAACGCACTTGCGGAGAGCATTGTATAGATTGAGATTTTCAGATCCGGGAGAAAATATCCTCTTCTAACATTAAATGTCCAGCATATTGTCCACCTAATATTCCAAATAACCTATGTATAACTTGACACCACCTGTGCATATATGCAAATGGGGATCCTTCCACCCCACCCCCAAAGTCTGACAATAAGACAATCGCAAGTTAGAACCGTTTTTTTTTTTTTTAAGTGACAGTATGTTCAGAGAGCAATGATATCTACAAAATAATACTTCACCTGCCTTCATGCTGATGACGAGTTTTCCCCATAATTTCGGAAATCGCTAATTTTATTACCAAAGATTTGTTATATATGCAAAATGATATTATCCTACAGTGATCATTTCTAGCTGTTGGAAAATTGTTTTCTTGCGACATATAGCATGCAGTAACCCACTTACCAAAGTCCTGAAATGAAATTTAAACGTCATTTTTAGAAGACTTTATGCTTCGTTTTGATGATTTACTCATCTGAATCCAAGAAAGAAAGTCACGACAAAAGTTATGGTAGAAAAGTCACAAGAAAGTACAAGAAAATAGTCGCAGGAAAAAATAAAATTATACCAATATTTCTTTAATATAAGTTAAGTTAAAGTTAATTTTGTTCTTTTTATTTAGTAACTTTATTATGAAAAGTTATTTTACAAACTGTAATTGTTTTGGAAAAACTTGCTTTATCTTATATGATACATTGTAATACAAATAAATAAAACAAAATGTGTTTAATGAGTAGCTATAGAGCAGTTGCTTGATCAGTTATAATTCATTAATTAATGATTGTGTTTGTGCTCATATCATAATCAAGACAAGAACATATGGGAATACATAGTGTCTGCCCTGCAATTGCTTTTTGAGTAATACAAAAAAGTGCACTGATGATATGCCTTCAGTTGTCCTCATCGATTAATATATATATATATATATATATATATATATATAATATATATATATATATATATATATATATATATATATATATATATATACATTGTTACGGTTCTAGGTCTTAAAATAATGTAACAGAAAGTAAGTGAAACCAACAATGTATGTAAAATCAACAAACAAATTATTTCTCTGTAATTAAAATCAAAATTCAAAAGACACTTTCAATTTGTGAATTAAATTCCAAATAATCCTAAATGTCCTAAATACAAGTCAGAAATTATAAAATATTCCGAATTAATGAATGTTCTGAATGAATTAAAACATCTTGAATATCCTGATATAACACAACAAGGCAATCCAGAATATCTTTGAATATGTCCATAAATATCCAAAAGTCATATATATAAATCCAAAGGTTATTGAGCACTTTATGGTAACTCCAGTGAATGTTCAAATAAATAATTCCTTTTGAATTATGTCTATAGCACAACTATAAATTCTGATCATAAACTGATTCCCAAGGACTGATTTTAAAACAGGAATGAATAAATGCGTATCAAGTCCTATTATATATACATCTTATAATAACCCACAATGCAATAGGACGTACTTTGTTCGAATGACCCACATCAACAGGATGTACGTCAATTTAGTGGAAAATCCCCAACCTAGATCTAAAGAGTTGTAAATAGGACTGGCCTTGAACTTAAATGTGGTAAGCATGTTGTTGGCAACTTAACTAAAACTTAAAGTGCGACGTACTATATGGACTAAGTTAAGCATACATACCAATATATATATATATATATATATATATATATATATATATATATATATATATATATATATATATATATATATATATATATATATATATTCATCAGATTGTAACAGTTTGTCCAGTGAATGGTAAGTTATGTTATAATGCATCGTTTTTAGTTGTTCTTGTTTTTTGGTTTGTTTTTTGTGTACATTTGACATGGCTATAGTTGAAATAATAGAATTAAATTACTATCAGTCATGTACGGTTTTATTTTATCTCACCCAAACTAACTGATTGTGACCGTTTTCCTATTAATTTCTTTTTTGTGACTCTTCTTTCTATGACATTTCCCACCAGGTGAAAGTGAGACTTTTTATCTGTGACTGTGTTTCTTGTGACTTTCTTTCCGTTTTCTGCTCATTAAATGGTACAACTATGACACTACACTGAATCTGCTAGTTTAAATTATGCCATCCAAATGTTATAAAATAGATTGCTAAAATGGAAATAATTCTCAAGATTATTATTATTTCTTTTGAAATCACGGAATTTAATAAATTAATCTCATTGAGGCAATTACCAACAACAATCTAGAAAAAATAAAGAATATTGATGTAAATACGTTCTGCAGTTGCGGATTTACCATGGGCCATGCCCCCCCCCCCCCCCAATCTGGCGCGTTAGAAGATTTTTCTTGTGTCTAAAATGTGCTCTTTTCCCTTTTTTGTCCCTTGGCTACACACCTCAATACAGAACAACATATCATTTTTACAACCTTATCGGCTAAAGTGATCACTAGACTAAATTACAACTCTATTGATTAATTTCCTCCCTCTCGCTTTAACAAAAACCATGCTTTAATATTATCCTATAAAGGCTCTCGCAGCTACCGATAAAAGAACAAGTAATGAAGCCGGACTGATAAATAACAGAAACAAATATCCAGGTAGAGTGTCTACATGTATGTTGTGCAAGGTCTTTTTATGCTATTCAAAACGAAAATTCCAAAATTATCACTACTGATTGGAAATTCTCCAATCATCCCTGCCACCATTGTATTTTTTTTTCATTAATGTTTACAACGTACATGTATTTCAACATCATACACTTACATTAAGAAATTTTGACTGACAGAATATCTGTAACACATTGCTAATTGAGAATCGGGAAAGAATATATATATATATATATATATATATATATATATATATATATATATATATATATATATATATATATATTATATATATATATATATATATATATATATATAGTAATGCCATTCATGTTCGCGTTTTTTGTTTTTTTTTTGTCCCTGCATCAGATCTTGAATATTTAATGGTTGACCTCCCATCCCCAGAAACACTGGAGTATGAGTTTCACATGTAGAAATTATATCGAAAGGACAAGGGTGATGTGCCTGAAAAAAGAAAGAAAGTCACAAGAAGAGTTACACTTTTACCTGGAAAAAAAAGTAACAGGAAAAAAGCCACAATCTAGTTTGGAGAAGATAAAATACAATCTTAAGTGACTTATAAGTAATATATGCTTATTATTTTATCTATAAGCATGTCAAATGTAAAAGAAAAAGAAACAATAATGCATTTTGACATAGCTTATCATAATTTTATAACAAAATTGTTGGGTACCAGATATGTAGACCTTTAGTGAAAAAATCTAAATGTTTGTCACATTACAATCATTGCTGGTGAAAAAAACGATTGTTGTCGTACACGTTTCACTGGCGGGTTTCCAATTACAAACTTAAGCTTGACTGAGCAGGATTTGAGCTTGTCTCTGGACGTTGGATAAGTAGATTTGTTCAGCCTTGAGCACATTTTTTTCTTTTATTATAATGCTACTCAATTATGTGAACAAAAAAAACCCCAACAACATTGCAACATAACTTATTTGAAGGAAAAATTAGTATAATTGTATAAATAATACTTGTCTTTTTTCCTGTGACTTTCTTTCATGGGATCGCGTATGTCAGGGACTGATTACGATAAATGTAAAAAAACTGACAATGAACAGTGCAAAACTAGTTTTTAACTAGTCTAAGCGCTTTCGACTCTCAATGGATCTTTGTCGAAGGCAATTAAAAAAAACAGAGACAAACAATAAATACAAAAGAAAATACTGATTTTTTTTTTACATTATACAATGGCAGCCTAGGTGGTCTTGCGGTTATTACCAAGAACAACGCATCGACTGTTTCAATCCCTCACACCATATGGTAATTTAACTGTAAATACCTTCTTGTATGGTGATACAACGCTTCCGTATGAAGTAAACATTCGCATTTTCGATGCCATTCATACATTTATTGAAAAGTCAACAAGATTTACTTAAGGGCACATGTTATTATCGCGCATGCACTTCTACGGGTCATGAACAGCTGCAAACAGCAATTTCCCCTATATTTCCAAATAATTGGCCATCGCCTCCGCAACGACTCGCTCTAGAAGGAAGCACTGTTCACTTTTAATCTCGCTTTTTGTTCCTTTTTATTTCTTTATTTCTTTATTTTTGTCCCTCCCCTTTCTTTTCTCCCTATTTTCTCTACTTTCTACACAAACTTTGACACATTTTAATTTACAATTTCTCCTTTTAACTTCTCTCTTTTTCTTTATCCTCGCCTTTCACCAAATCCCTCGTTGTTCATCCGCCTGCTTTATATACCTTGGCTAAATGCTAATGTGTAAGCAGGAGACTCTTCACTTTGACTATTAAATAATTTGTTTGTGTGTGTCATTAAAACTTAATAACATCAGGCATATATTCATATATATTTAAACTTTTTGTGTCGTAAAAGGAGAAGAACATTATAAGCCAATAGCTTTCGTTCTAATCTATATATAGCGTGCCTCTTGTAATCTCCAACTACAAATTTATGAAATAAAATATGTTTAAACTAAAAGGAGCAAGAGTGTCATCTATTTTCTTAGAATAAAACTGTGTAACCGTAGATTATATCCCTGATAATTCACGAGTTAAGAAAAATAATTTTACTTGGTACGACGCATATCAACTTTGGAATCAATCAAAAATACAATCATGTGGCGAATAACTAGCAGTCCCTTCAAGTGCATTAGATTCAAGAAGGTCTCGCGTGTGTCAGAGATTAACTAAGAATATTGTTTTAAAAAACCTGATAAGATACAGTGAAAAAAGTGTTTTTCTTAGCTTAAGCGCTTTTGACTCTAAATGACTCTTTGTCAATGGCAACATTATAAAACAGAGACAAACAAGACAAACAATTAACACACACTGTTGAATTTACAAAACTTTGCTGCATGACTATGGATCTAGTTGAAGTATTGTTTGAAAATTGTGGATATCGTGCCTTATTGGTTTGAACTATATATATATATATATATATATATATATATATATATATATATATATATATATATAATGACACAAAAATGTATCATGGCGCAAATACAAAACCGTTTCCCAACGTTTCGAGCTAAAACAAGATCTTAGTCAGGGGAAGAAACAATTTACATCCACAAAACAAACACTAAACACAAAAGCCCATAGAAATTCTTGATTCCTGCGTGTTTCAATCATGGGGAATTAAACAAACAATAGCAATAAGCAATAGAAGAAAGAAAGAAGACAAAATTAATAAACGGTCTAAAACGGGTAAACTACATATCTATGTTATGCTGCCATCAGCCCAACGATGTTGTGTAAAAAAAATTAAAAGAAGTATTTATCGTGTCTATCACGCAAGGGACCGAAGTGTTTTGATCTAATTCCAGACTGGGAACAAAAGACTGACTCCATGCGCGGGCAAAACTCAACGCCATCGTCAAAATGTACAATAGAAATTTTATCCCAGTAAAGTTATGCATGTAGGTACTAAGGAAGTATTCAAGAACATGGTATAGAGGGATAATGGACAAGAGTTCAAATAATAATAATAATAATAATAATAATAATAATAATAATAATAATACATGTAAAGAGTTACGTAATATTTACTTGGGTAAATATTATCGCAAAAACTGCGTAAGTCTGATAATGCCTGGCTGTAGTTTTGATAAGAATGTAGGAAAGTTAGACTTTCTAATTTAGGCCGAACTCCCTATGAGTATTCAATTGTAGTATCCAGTATCGTTCCTTACGCTTCCGTTCTATATCTGTCCACCCCAGGTTAGAATCAATCGGTAGCATCTCGAGGGACTCGACTGAATGCCCAGTCGAGATGTTGTGGTTGGCGAGTTTAGCGTTGATATTGTTGCGAATGTGGCTCTTATATATACATATATATATATATATATATATATATATATATATATATATATATATATATATATATATATATATATATATAAGAAGACAGTACGATACATTTGACATGACAGTCTGTTGAACACTGCCGCCTGGTATACGTGTCTTATTCTCTCCAGTGTTAAATGTTTATATTCTCAATGCTGGTGAAGCTGTTAAAGTACAATATAATAAAGTACAATGTGATAAAGTACAATATAATAAAGTACAATATAATAAAGTACAATATAATACAAGAGGAAAAGATAAAAATCAAATATGAAATAAAAAGAAGGTGTTCTTTAGAAAACTTTGTCTCATCTCCGTTCCTTCAGTGATGTAACCCTACGCATCTCAACTGCAAACACTTTAACATTAAACTATAACACAAAACATTAACTTTGACTCCGCCGTATGAAAAGTGATACATGTGTTTCATCACGCTTACGTAGGTGAGACAATGATTCCTAAATTAAGCAAAACAGTATTGTTCTTTCGTGTAGCATCATTTACCTACCTCAGTAAATGTCTTTACCGCTAAACTAGGATGTCAGAACAAGGTACATGTGGCTTCAGTGAGACGGTAGTTACTCCCTTCCGACAAACAAAGCAGTGTTGAAATACTTGCAGTTTGATCCGATTTTGTCTGCACCCTTTCAAAGCATCAGTTGTGACATAAGTAATCTACACCCCCTTTTTAATTCGCTTTAGTAGCATGGAATTTCAGGCTAACCACATAGTCAGAATTCTCCACAGTATATAGTTGCTGAAAAAAGGACGGAGTGTGCAGATTTGATTTCCTTATCGAAAATCCATTGTAGAACTAACCATTTATATAAATTTTTTTAGTCAACTGCTTACTTTTGGTTGCAAAAAACTCTGGTAATCGAAAATATTGCAAGCTGATAGTGAATTAAGGACGTATACCATGAAAATAATATTCCTCGATATTTTGTGCTATTTCTAACCTATTTTTGTACTACATCTGGCTGTTTTCTTCATGATTTCCTTGGAAAGTTAAAGCGGGTCGTCCTCCCTGAAGGCAAAAGTAAGAATTTTAATAAAAATCTGCGTTCGATTTAAAGAAAATAACGAATTCATTAACATCGCATCGATTGAAATCAAAAGGAAAGCAAAATAAAACAATACATATACTCTTAACAGAATATCGTCTCAAATAAAATCCTTAGATTTTGGCAGATCCTGGTGGAATGGGTTGCAAAGGCACTAGCCGGACACAAAGAGCTGATAATTAGTCATTATAACTGGTAGAAAATTTTGTAAGCGGTTTTTAACTGTAAACCATTTAGAATGGGTAAGGGTAGAGTAGTTTGCAAAGTAACTCGCATCTGAAATATGCCTAATAAACAACAATTGCGTGTCAGCTTCCATTTTCTCAGCAAATGGAATATTTAAGACGAAAAACTTCAAATTTTGAATTGTGGTAGTATAATAAAATCATCTTGACGGTCAACTTATTCATTATATTGGATAGAAGTTTAACCTATTTGTCTGGATAAGCATAATTAGCCGCATGGATTGACTAATCAGCGCACGAGACTATGCATAATTATGTTCGATGGTTGTAGCACGAGGTTTCGCTGCACGTGCAAGCCAGGCAACAATTATGAGGTAGGTAATATCAGTGCTTTAAAGGCCAAGGGTTGTATTGATGATAATTATTTCAAAGGTTTGGCGAGTGCACGTGGTATTCTAGGAAGTCGCAGCATACTTTATGTTCCACATGATAAAAATGAAGGCGTGTATTTCAATATAACAATCCGCCTGTAAACAATGCTACAGTTCAGTGATTGTGTGCAACCAGGAGAATTGCGGCATGCAAATTATATATTCGTGAAATTTCCCCAGATAATCTTTAAAAAAAAATGACAAGAATAACCCATAAATTTGATCAAAGTATGCCATTTATTCAAAGTGCCGGCATTTTAAAAAAAGGTGATTATGATATATTGCACACTCATACACTTCCATTTGTATGAAGAATGGTGATGTGACAAAAGAAATCTACTATGATATCAATGCCTTTTGATGAAAACATTTCCTATTAGATCAGATTTAAGTAGATTTGTTTTTAATTGAATTTTAGTAGTCCACTTAGTTGACTCAAGGCCTTGACCTAAGGGTGCTATCTCAAACTGAATTTTGTCAAAAATAACCATAAACACCTCCCTCTGAGTCCTTTGTTCGTCTCGGGAGGTGGTAGGGAGAAGTGATAAAAGAATACACTGGAACCACCTTTATCCGCACCTTGTTTATCCACATTATTGGTCTATAACAACTACTTGTATGGTCCCCAAACGTGCACATTTGTTTAAGCCAGACTTTTCATCTGAACTTCCGTGGATCAGAATTGTGTGTGTGTGTGTGTGTGTGTGTGTGTGTGTGTGTGTGTGTGTGTGTGTGTGTGTTCCCGAGGAGTTCGGATAAAAGAGTTTCTGTCTTTCTCGAACCTCGTCACCGCAAGGGCAAGTGCTAAGTTAGTCTCTCAATTTTGGATGCAATTTGACACGACGCATGTATGCATACATAGAGGGAAATTTCCAGTTATTTTGACACTAACAAAACTGCAATATCTAGCCAAGAATCAGACCATTTATATCTGCAAAGTAACACTATACCTGTATTGATGCAATCGAAGAGTCTTTCCTCATAAATGCACACTAACAATTTTACCTCATGGCAAACCTGTCTTTTGAAATCGATAAGATATCGCTAATTTCATTACCAAAACTTTCAGACACATGCAAAATGACACTGTCAATGAATGCCCTTGTTTAAAAAGAGTGGCACACTAACAAAACTAAGACGCAAACCCTTTTATATGATTTTACAAGACATTCGTAATCTTACACTCAAAGATGGCAGATTTATCAAAGTTGCTTGCAAACCAGTTGCCTATCTCATTGCAATCTTCACCTTATGACACGCAAAAAAAAGAAAGATATGCTATACGATTTTACTGTTTGTCATACAACCTGTCTGTACATCCCTATATAGAGAACTGAAATAGTAACCTAATCCGACGAATGTCAGTACTGAAAAATAAAACTGTAACATCTCTGATTGCAGACAAAAATGATGCATGCAGTGGCGTAACTTCAAATTTTGGACCCCCTGCACAAATTCAGAAATGGACCCCCCAATATAATAAAACTTGGGATTGTGGGCCCCCTTCTTGAATGCCACCTCACCTCACCGCGCCCCCCTCCCCTCCTTCCGTATTGCCGTAGTTACGCCCCTGAATACATGTATTTCCTGTTAAGCCAAAATTACTCTGTGTGGTTCACTCCCCAGTTTTTATGTGGCCTTGACCTTATTTGCATATGATAAAATGTCAGAAATAACTTTTGACAGCCTTGTTATCTTTCCAATTTATTAGCCCCTGCGGGTTCCGGATGTAAAATAAGCATGATGCGTCCTCATGCATGTCGTAAGAGGCGACTTAGCGGAGGTAACCCGTTTTCCGTGTGTTGCGCCCTGTGTCGTTGGAGTAGAGTAGAGGAGAAGCCATTGGTTGCCACTCAGATGCAGCACACTACTAAAGCCTCAACTTCAGCTAGACAGACGATCACAAGGGCACGGTCTAATCAAACAGCAAGTCACGCCAAACTTCATGGGATGTGTTTAAACTCATTCAGCTTGTTGTTCTTGGAACCTTACAAAAGATTAGCGTCTGAGGGCGGTGGCAAAGGTCAATTGAGAAAAGTTTTTCCTTTGCTCGAGTATATCCCCATGTGTAGCCTATATATGAGAAACGCAATAAATGGGCGTAAATCTCTGTCCCCTTGTGGCTCCTCGACTTGTGGGGACCCCAGGCGAGGATATAATAGTAATATTCCATGATGGGAAGAAACACCAAAACCCGAACCAATAGTGGTGTCAGACCTGGTCTCAAAAGTACCAGGAATAATTCAACCAACGAATCGGAAGAGCTTCCTCTTCCTTGTCAGAGGAACTGGCCAAGATTTCCCGTCACTGAACCCAAAACTAACTAAGCTATCACCTTTTGTGATAGCTAAAGCACTTCAGGGCTTGGCTGGAGAGTCAAAGAGTGCAAAAACAATCTTAGGTCTGATTAATTGCTTATAGAGTGTAGGTACCAATCTCACTCTGGCAACCTGCTTTGCTCTGAGCGATTTGTGGAGACGCCCATTAAGGCATTTGCACGCAAATCTCTAAATTCTTTAAGAGATCTTGTGCCATCTAGAGATTTTGGATGTCTGCATTGAGACTGAGATGCTCCAAAAATCTCAGATTTCAGAACGTCTCGCATGTGCAACGAATCAACATTCGCTGTAACAAATACTGGATTCTTGAATATCACTGTCGACCCTTCCATCCCTAATTCTTTTCGGTATTTTAACTGCTAAAATCATGGCCACAACAAAGATGGATGCAAGAGAAAACCAATCTGCCCCAGACGTGGGCAGACGGGTCACGATGGATCGTCCAGCACAGAGAAAGTTTCTTGCAAATTGCCTTGGAGAACATTTATCGTACTATACAGACTGCTTTATTTGGAAACCCGAGAAGGATATCCAACGCGTGAACAATGAGAAAGCCATGAGCTTTCATGAGGCCAGGAATTTGTAGAAGCCACATCTCCATTTAACATGAGTCAATAGCTGACTGTCTTCAGGAGACCTTTCTAAAACAAACTGATAGAGTTAATAGTAAAAGCTACACATCGTACAACAACGTTTCAGGAAATACCGATAAGACTGCTGGAGGAGTATCCATTGTCATAAATAACAAAACTTCTCAAAGTCAAATTAATCTCAGTACTACTTAAGAGATTATACCCATTCGTGTGTCCATACACAAAACTCTTACACTTTGTTCAACATATCTCCTCCAAGCACTCCAATCAATCAATCTGATCTTGACCATCTTACTGGACAATTACCAACACCTTTTGTTTTCATTTACGACTTTAACCGCCACCATACACTTTGGTACCGTAAAGATATGAACGAGAGACGGAAGAAAATAGAAAACTTCGTTTCAAAACACAATCTTTTTGCCTTTTAAATGGTAAGTCGTACACTTACCCGCATCATGTCACAGGACCCTACTCTTCCTTCTATCTGACCACCTGCAACCCATCTCTTTCACCTCACTTCACTTGGGTAGTTACTGACGACCTTTGTGGTAGTGACCACTTTCCAATATACTTAAGAAGTAATGCTCCCAAACTTCAAAGGCTAGAGTAGAGATGGAAATTGGACAAAGCAGATTGAAAAACGTTTTAATCCCTCTGCGAATAAAATTTTTCAGTTGATTGTTTTGGCAACATTGTGGATTCAGTTTACAACGATAGTTCAGTGTGTTGCTGGGAATATAATATAGAAATCTTCGGCGATTCCTAAAAGTGTCAGCAAACCAGGACTTGATAATGCAAACAAAAACGCCATTAGGGAACTGAAAAAGGATCCTTAAAAATTTAAATGCTAGTCCAACAACGGAAAATCTAGATAAATACTGTATATACCGAGCTAAATCTCATCCTACCATTAGATAGAGAGAGCAAGAAGAAAACATGGAAATCCTATGTCTTAGGTTCAACTCTTGCTCCTCTACTAAATCAGTATGAAATATGGTATGAAAAATAATTGACAAAAAAGCAACTGTATCAAACACTTAAAGAAATATGATGAAATGGTCATGACCTTGCCAGAAATTAAAAATACATTGGCCTTAGCATTCTCAAAAACTCGAGAGAATTATTCTTAAAACTTCCGCCGTGTCAAAATCCAAAAAGAAAAGGTTCATCTAAATTTCAAATCTGCTAATGCTGAAGATTACAATAATACTTTCACTCTCAGATAACTACAAGACTCTCTTGATCGAGCCCATGACCCTTCAGCAGGATCAAATCACACCCACTATCCAGAGGCGTAGGAAGAAATTCTGCCCCCCCTCCCCGGTAAAACTTATTCTGGGGTAACCTCCCAATAAAAAAAGTTTTTTGATGGGAATGTGGGCCTCCACTGGGTCTGGGCTTCCCCTTTCCTTCCCTCCTCCATCCCGCAGTCGCGGCGGTTGCTTGGGCGGATGCTACGCCACTGCAACTATCAAGTTTTGAAACACTTACCTGATAAAGCTCTCAATACACTACTAAACATTTTCAATAAAATTTGGGAAACTGATGACTTCCCGAAGTATATGCGAGAAGCAATAATGATACCAATATCTAAACTTCGCCTGGACGATACTGACCCTTCCAACTATCGTCCCATATCACTAATAAGTTGTATTTGTAAAAGCGTGGAACAAATGGCAAATGACAGACTCCTCTGGTATCTCAAGTCCAACAAAATGCTATGAGACTTTCAATGTGGATTTAGACGCCAGAGAAGCACAATAGACCATCTTGTCAGACTTGAAGAAGCATTCATCAAGAAAGAACTTACAGTTGCCATCTTTTCTCGGTTTGGAGAAAGTTTATGACACCACAGGAAGTGCAGCATGATAAATAACATTTTCATCCCAGGTCAGAGAAGCCGCCTACCGAACTTTATATGAGGCTTTTCTGAAATACATTTCAGAGTTAAGGTAGGCACCATCCTTTCTGAAAGCAATCCTTAGGAGATGGGTGTACCTCAAGACAGCATATTGTCAGTCATCCTATTCAACATGAAAATTAACATCATAGTGAAATGTCTTAACCCAGGGACTGACTGCTCGCTATATGTCGACGACTTTTTGATCTTCTATAAATCAAAGAGTATGCATACTATTGAACGTCAACTACAGATAACCTTAAATAGAGTTCAGAAATGGGCAGAAGAAAACAGATTCAACTTTTCGAAATCTCTTACTGTTTGCATGCACTTCTGAGGATTATATCGAATTAACGATGACCCAAAACTCTTTTTTTGACAGTTGTCTTATTCCTGCTGTGGAGGTGACCACATTTGTATGGCTTATTTGTTACCGTAAACTAACCTTCTTTCCGCATATTAGATACATCACGGACAATATATATATATATATATATATATATATATATATATATATATATATATATATATATATATATATATATATATATATATATATATATATATATAACTGGATTTAATAAAAGTCGTGGCAAACACAGATTGGGGATCAGATCGGAAGGTCTTGTTCCGGGTATACACGTCATTGGTAAAATCTAAACTTGACTATGGTTTGATTGTATAAGGATCAGTCTGTACACCATACCTGCAGAAATGCTTTGTCTGATACACAGTCAGGGACATAGACTTTGGGTGCATTTAGAACTTCCCCTTCAGAAATAGGCTAAATGTAAAACGCTAATACATACACATCCAAGCCCGGTTAAGTTGTCCTTTTATATCAGTTTGAAAGTACTTTGGTGGGGCATTCGTGTCATATGAACACATTTCTAGCTACTATGATTTTAAAAGGATACAAGCAAGTTTGATTATACAATAATTTTGCTGGCAATCTCTTCAAGAATATATATCCATTGAAAACGCAGTAACTAATGAGTGTTAACACTATTAAGTAATTACCATAGAGGCTTTCACCCAGTTCGTGTAGAGATAACACAACATTAAAATAAATATTCAAAAGGATCTCTCGTCTCTCGTACTGACGCAATATATATATATATATATATATATATATATATATATATATATATATATATATATATATATATATATATATATATTTATATATATACACATATTTTTTTCTTGGGCGTCAGTCAATTTATTTTGATTAAATCAATGATACTGAGTCGTAAGTTGATCATCATTAGAAAATTTGACAATTTGCTCCAGTGAAAGTTCAATTAGACTTAACGATCAGACTTATGAAACGATCCACTCATGAATGTGAACAAGCTGAGTTTATACATTTTTAGGACAGAAACGAGTCTTGCAATATATGTAATCGAGGTGAAATGGATAATGTCATTAAGTGATTAGTCGACATTTTACATACACAATTTGGACAGGAAATAAGCGAAAGTATAAGTTTGTACTTAGATAGATATCAACCGCTCAGAAGCTGGGACACAGATTTGACTGAATGAATTAAATCAAAGAATGTCTTACTGTCAGAAATACGGGTAATTATGTTTTAATTTTTTAAATTATTTTTATTTTTATATTGTGATATGAATTTATAATATTCTCCCCCACCCCCAATATCCACATAGGCCATCAAAATACAGGTTGGATAGATACATATATATTATTATAGTAGTGGGTAAAAAGGCCGTTTCTGGGACACTACCTCTTTTTTTCTGTGATTTTTAACTCCACTCTACTCCTCTCCGCTCTGGTGCTCGCTCGCGCTCGCAGCATCGCTCACGCTCGCAGCATCGCTCCGATACGTTCCGTTACGTTACAAATCACAGAAAAAAGAGGTAGTGTCCCAGAAACCGGGCCTTTGTACCCACTACTGAAATGATGCAACACAAATAGCATTATTAGTATTATAACAACTATTCATCATATCCCCCTACTACCTCCCCCCCCCCCATCTTATTTGTTAGATAAAATTTATGCTTACTAACCATCATCATCAGAATCATCAGCATAATACCTATAAATTAGGAGATCATCATCTGAAGATGTTCTTGTTACAACCTTTGTCATAATTGTAATTGTTATTGTTTTGGCAACTTTTTTGGAACTGTTATTAAGATTTTCCATTTTCGTAATAAACTTATCTATCTTTTCAACTTCTTCATTTATTTTTTTTTTCTTTGTCTTTTTGATATCTTTTATTATAACCTCAATTTCATCAAGCAACCTCATAATCGTCTCCATAGACTTATAATGTCATCTAAAATTTACATCTTATTGAACACAAATCATTGGTGCAAAATATAGAATAAACCTAATTCTTTCATTATCTCATCATAATCTGGTTGCTGTTCCTTGTTGACATTGTACCCAAATGCAAATGTATTAACACCATCAACACAATATCTTTTATCATCAAAATTACAAAGACCAACTTTGTTAACAACATTTGTTTCTATTTTGTGGCAATGCGATCTTAATGTCGTCATTTTAACATGATTTCTTACGCCACCAAGTGCTGCCATATAATCATCAAAACCTAATACTTTGTTAACAACATTTTTCTTAATACCTTTTGCCCTCTTCTTGACACACTCATCATCTAATCTGATGATATACATCTTAGATCTTAAACCAACAAATTCTACAATAGGCACAAAGTTTGTTTCATCTTTAAATTTGCTTATTACTTTCTTATTATCATTATACTTGAACCCAGAATCAACTGGATAATCTGACAGATCCATTAGCGATCGATTATCATACAATTTCTGATAAATGTCATTTTCACCAGGAAAACTGTAACACAAACTGTCAGTATCTGTAAACAACAGTTCTGCTCTTGGAAAATTTTTCTTAATAAATTCGTAATGAAATTGATACATCAATGTCTTTGAAATATCAAGTATTGCAGCACCGACGTACACTGGTTTATTTAGTTTCAAACTCGTCTTTTTTTTGTCAACGGCGATCAAGTTTTCATCAAATATTCGCATGCTAACAAATTTATCGTCCGCAACAACTTTATTTCTTCGTTCAACATTATTTATTATCTCAATATCAACACGTTTTCTTATATTTTCCATCGTCTTGCCAAACACACTATTATTCATTAACTTAAAAAGTCCTTTTCAAATTCTGTTGTTGCAGATGCTCTCTTGTTCGTGTTAAAGTCGATATAATCCTTGAGCCAAGGTTTCTGTTTAAACTTTAATACCCTATGCACATTTGTCATTATGAGTCCATGTTTTATAGCTTGTTTTAATGCCGTAACATGTATAACATACCGCTTTTTGTCCTACAAATTTGGCACCAACTTTTCAACTGTACTATGTCCGATACCATATTCTTCTTTTAGTTTTTGTTGCTCTGGAGATAACATATCATCTACAATCAACATCGACTCAGCACAAAACGGATAATCATTATGCAATTCATGCAAATGTCCGGGATATTCAAGATCAACCTCTGCAAAATATCCAATATTTTCTGGTATTTTTTTGTCAATCTCGTTCAGAAATTGTTTTGTTGATATCCAATGGAATCCAGCGTATGGCAAAGATTGTGACATAGCCCATTCATACAAATTGTTGAAATATAAGTACAAAATGGAACTTTCATCTTTTGTAGGATCATAATTTGTCATGTACTTGCTATTTACAACAGCATGTTTCTTTGTTATAACAGAAATACCGCCTCTTATTCCTTGCTCAATAAAATATAACATATCAGGATCAACCAACAAATCTAACTTTATTTTGCTAAACTTTAGTGCAGCTTCCCAACTTAATCCTGGTGAAGAGAAATACCCGCAAAAATCTAGACCGTAATATTTTGTACATATTGATCTAAACTGCTCAAAAACGTCAGCCAACAACAACACATCTGTCATCAAATACAAATCGTGATAATCGCCTAATGTCTTGCAACAAAATTCTTACCATATTTTTTGCGCGTAAATATACTCTTCATCAGTTATTCCTTCTAGTGTTAAACTTGAATACAAGTTTTCTTTGTCAGGTAATGCTGTTTCATCAAACTTATTCCAGCTTGTCATATACTCATACATATACACACCTTTTTGTTTTAACAGGTTAGATTTATCACCAAAGTGTTCTTCTAGGTTTTTAAATATAGTATACCCCTTAACCAAGTTTTCTAATGATGCTGCCATAAAGTGAGCGCTGTCAATAAATCTTAATTTGCCAAAAGATATCGACATATATTTTTCAAAATTGTTTGGTATGCATTTGATCTTATTGTTGCCCTGAAATTTACCAAAAACTTTTGCGATAATATGGCCATCATACCCGCGCAAATTGTAAAATACAACAGGAATAAACTCTGGGTATTTATAGTGCAAGTTACAGTTGTCATGTGCAGCGCCTCTATATTTACCGGTGATGTGGTCGTGATCCTTAACTTTATCATTACCTAATCGTTCACCACAAATATGGCAATTAATTGCTGTTACAAATTTTGTTTCCTCTTCTTCTGTCAGCTTTAACATAGTTTTAACATTTTTCATAATCCTCATTGCTTCTTCTGCTTCTACCAACAAGTTTTTAATAGGCCATTCCTCAGGATTTTCACCAAGATAAATCTTTATTTGTTTTGAGCACTGATCATCAGCTGAACACACAACCTTATACGCAACATCACATGGAATATGTACTTGCGTTTTTGTTGTTGATTATTTGTTTGGATTACACTTGATGTCAACAATTACTGGTTTTAATAGCGCTTCAAAATCCGCGTAAATAACAAAAGGAACTTGTAGCTGAAGCTTGAAATTTACAAACTTTAGCTCAGCATCTTTTTTGTTTGGCATGCTTATTTCTTGCATATTTTTGCAATACTATATATGTTTATGTAGTATTTCTTCTGTCGTACATCCATGAAGGCATCTATAACAGAAATACTTTTTGTGTTGTGATTTATTGTACTGTCCACTAACAAGTCCGTTAAAATTCTTGATCCAACAATAGTGCCCGTTGTAGAACAACAAATTTATCGTCTTCTGTGATGCATTCTCGCTAATTAATCTGGGGTATACGTTATTCTTTTCATCAACACCAAATACGTTTATGCTCAGATTATTTAGTTGCTCAAACTTCGGAATCTGCCGTTCCTCAACAGGGAATTTAATACCATCAAATTTTAAATTATTTAAGGCTTGGTAATTACTGATTCGTTCCGCATGAGATTTAACGGGAAACATAGCTGACAGTACAGCCCACATAAAACATTTGTCATCATTATTCTCAACATTAATAACACATTTTATATTTTTTATTCTATCAGGTAAATCAACATAAGATGATCCTTTTAAAGGATTATATTTCATTGTATGAAATTGTACGGCCTTTATGGCCTCGAGTTTCCAACCAGAACCTGATGAGGTGTAATCCTCAATTTTTGGCCAAATATTCTGAAATATAAAATCAACAGCTTTTTGAACATCTGTTCCTTTTAGAATTTGACGTGTCCTGGACGTAATATACGGTTCAGCCAGTTCTTCATCAACATCATTATCTCCGTACACATTTATTTTGCTAAGCAAAACGTGAAACTGGACAATAACCTTTAATCCGCCATGTACCTTAAGTTCACTTTGCAGAACAGGATTCAAAATATAAAAAAGATCGTCTGATGATAAATTTTTCAGTGCAAGCTGGTTTTCAACCTTCCAGCCCTTATCAAAACCAGTAAATGCTATTGCAGTGTGTTTAGGAATCATAAAAGATCGTTTTGCTAATGTCATTAAATTTTGCATCTCTATTTTAATAGGCATATTGTTTCTTTAATTAAGAAAAAATCATCACATGATAAATCACATACTCAAAAACAAACAATTAAAGAAGAGGATACTAATAATGACCTCAAAAATAAACACATGTGTTGATACGATATCATTAAATGATGATGATTTCCTTGTTCACACAGTTTACACAAATAATGCTGCCAACAAGCTTGGTATGGTAATCAACCTAACAGCAAAAACTGTCATTCCAGGAAAACAAACTCAATTTGGTAAGATGATTTCAGTTGGTGAAAAAGGTGGACACGCAGTTACCAAAATGTTTGTCAAAAATTTTATTTGGGAAACATTTAATGGTCCTGTTCCAAATGATAAAAAAGTTTCCTACAAAAATGGTTTGATTAATGATAATAACATTAATAATCTTTTCCTTGAAGATGAATTCAAGAGACATCCAATTTTTGATCATTACGAGGCTAATGAAAAAGGAACCATTAGAAATGCTAAAACTAAAAATATTGTTGGATCAGTAGACAAATATACCGGTTACATTAGGGTTGGAGTTCGTAGTAGTATTAATAAAAAAAAATTACTCCATATTACTCACATCGATTTGTATTTGAATGTTTTGGTGGAATCATTCCAGAAAAAATGATGACTGATCATCTCGACCGTGAGAAAACAAACAATAATTTACTAAACCTCGAAGTACTTACTCAACAAGAAAATGTGAGAAGAAGAAATAGTGGTGGTGGTAATAATTTTAGAAATCATTCTAGACAGATTTTGTCAATCAACCTTGAAACTGATGAAGAAAAAGAGTTTCCATCCATTTCATGCGCTGCAAAGTTTTTTGATATTGTTTCAATGTCAGTAAAATTAGTTGCTGATAATGTTACAAAATCAGCATTTTCAAAAAGATTTAACCAAAAAATAAATTTTATTTATCTGTAGTCATCTTCTTCTAAAGATCTTATCTCATCCTCCAGACTTTCAACAGCTCCTACCAAGATCTCAGAATAATTTTTTTCTTTATCAACCAAATTGTATACAACCTCAAAAAGTTTGTAACACAAAAATCCTACCAAATGTTTTTTGCTCTTTTTCTGCAACAAAACCAAAATATATTTATATTTTTTTAAGTATCTCTCCCCCCTGTCGTCACCAAACAATATATTCATAATTAAGCGCAAATTCCTTACTGTCAACTTGCTTTAGAAATAAAATAAATTCGTCCTCATCGACATTGCCAAAATCTACAATATCTTTATTTATCTTGTTGCCGTAGACTCCGATAACACCAATAGCAATAGGCACCTTATTATCAAGATACTTTTTGTCGAAGTGTAAATTTTTGTTGTAATCTGATGTAAAATCAAAATCTATAACCGAACACCTTCTAAAATATGCATCAACAAACAAACCTTGCGATGCAACTGGTGACACTTCTAACCCACACAAAACTTGCGGCAAATAATGCTCAGGAACATCTTCCTTTGGTCTGCGTAACATCGGGCACTTAAATTCAACCAACAATATTTTGTAAACATCATCTTTGTCTTCTTTATCTGTCGTATTCAACAAATTCTCACACTTAAATCTAGCCACAACATAACCATCTGGTGAATATCTTACACCAAAATCTGTTTTGACACAAATATTATTACCCAACACCTTTTCCCCAAGATCGTATTCAACAAATTTTGTGATAACAAGTTCAAACAGTTTGCCCCAATAACATAGTAAAGATCCTTCAAAATTAACACATTTTCCTTGCCTCATTTGCAACTTTTCCTTTGCAAGTTTATGTAAAGTTTTTTTATTTTCTGGTTTCATAGCTCTTAATTCATCCAACATTATTTTGTCGCAACCATGTTTGTCTTCTTCATTATCACGATAGCAGATGTCGTGTCGCATTGCAATAGCGTCAACTTGGTTATAAGGCTCTTGCCCTGGTAATGGGTTATCATTTTCATCAAGTTGTTTGTGAAGTGGGTTCCACGGCCCGGTGTATTTGTGTCCTAGTAGAGTCCAACCACCTTTTGGTCTAGGCAATTTACCAATAACTTTGTGTATGTCAATAGCTCCACCTATTATTGCACGGTGGTTAAATTTTTTGCAGTATGTTACAATTTTATCGTGTTCGATACAAAGATGACGATCTGAGGAACAGTTGCAGTGCTGCATTTTATTTAATAGTGTAGATAAAGTTATTGATCAAGAACAATAGTTTCTGGTTGTGTTGGTATACAAAGTTCTGGTGAATCTGGCCTTACAACCAGATTGATTCCTTCACCAACAACAACAACATGTGCGTCCTGTTTCCTGATAAAGACACTTTTTCGTTTACCGCAGACATCACAAATACTCTTCATCATTAACGGTTATTTTTTGTTGTAACTACCTCTTCATCAACATCACCTGTTCGTGTTTTGCACTTCAAGCAGTATGTAGCAGACATTGTATACATATACTTTCATACAAAATTTACATGTTTTGTTGTTACATCAAGATGACATATCAAATCATGGTACAAAATTTACATGTTTTGTTGTTACATCATGATAACCTTACTGCTATCTCATCATTCCTCATACTTGCAGGCACATCAAACTGTGTTATAAAATCTATAAATCTCATTCCGGACCCAGACATTTGCTTAATAAACAATGCAATAGTAACCGTAGGCTGCTGTTCCTGTTGGTTGAATTTGAGATGAATTGTAATTTATTTGTTTGTTAACATAAGCTTTTACAGCATCAGATTTAGGCAAACCAAAGGAGTCGAAATAGTTATTTTTATAAAGTGCAACCCAATGGGTGCCATTTCCATTGTTAAAGTTTTGAATGTTTATTACACAAGATGTGTCTGCGCGCATTTTATCTGGCAACTGATCATTACAAAAGACACCAACAAAACCTCTTACATTTTTTAGTTTATCCTGTATGTCGAAATTTGATAACGGCGCTAATACCGTCGTGTCCCTGGAAAAACTACTCTTCGACCTTGGAACAGCATGGGCAAAAGGCTTCCTGCTATTAGTGGTGCTATCCAGCCTCCTTGTTTTTTCGTGCTGGCATTTTATCTTATTGTTTAGACAAAATTTACGTATTAATACCTATCAATTTTAGTACGTCAGATATTAATGGTATGTATAGCCCGCCAACTCTTCTTCGCCTTACTGGAGCCCTTCTACTTACTGTTGTTCTTCGTCGTTTTGGTGGCATTATTGTTTATTGGTTATACAAAATTTACACCACAAACAATTTATTTTTAACAACCACAAACAAAATATTGCCTATTGGTGTCCTCATAATTCGTGTTGGCACCATACTTTGCGCCTGCATTGCTGTTCTATAAATCGACGCTGGATTACGAAGATTAATAAGTCCACCAGTTCTTGGCTTCAAAATAGCTGCTAGTGATATCATACGATCAAGAAATCCACCTGTTCTGCGTCTTGTTGTTCTTTGTTTCCTTGGTGGCATTATTGTTTATTGGTTATATAAAATTTACAACCACCAAAACCAACTAAATTTATAATGTTGTTTTAATACCAAGCCCTTGAACAGCTCTATTTGTTGCACCAGAAATATCACCAGATGCAGCTACAATACCGAGTGTACCAAGCACTGGTAAAAGTTTTGGTAATACGGTTTTTGGAATAGTTGCAAGGGCATGACCAAGAAACCCACCATGTCTAGCCATTGCGGTTATTTGTGCCTTTGAAAGGTTCATTACAAATGGCTTGCCCTTACTACGTTTAATAAGTTGTGTATTTGTCATCAAAATTTTTACCTGTTCTGTGCCCTTGTAATTAATTTTTATAGATACCGCTTTACGGTTTCTTACAGCATCTGCTAATAATTTTACCGGTCCTCTGGATAAGTTTACTTCTTGCGGTGTATACATATTTATAAATAATGTTAGACAAAATGTGTTGGTTGTTCAAACCGTTAGCATAACCACATTTTTGTATAATGTCATTGTTGGTGGTTGTTAGACAAAATTTTTTGGTTGTTGTGTTAAACTTGTACATACATTCTACCTTTAACACCATCAAGTTTAAAGAATCTATCTGCGGTTATAAGCGCATAAACATAATACTCAGCACCAGGTGCGGCGTCTAGTGTCCATGTTACCTCAATATCAGCTTGTGAATGCTTAAGTCGTTCTGCATGTTTACTAACATCGAAATGAAATATTGGGTAAAGAGTTCTAAACTCCTCCAGAGATATCTGGCTGCCTGTGTCAGTATCTTGGTACTTAGCCATAGCTTCCATTAATGAAAGATAAGCTCGAGATACATTTTTATTAGGCCCAGCTACAAAATTGCAAATAAATTCTCTTTCCGGGTACTGTTTAGAATTTATTTTTACATGAATACTGTTAACGCTTGAAATACAACATAAACATGTCATGGTAGTTCCAAAGATGATGCAGATGTTATTTGCCATGTGTAGCTTGCTGCATCTGGTACTGTTTGTCGGTAAACTTTATTTTGTTCAAAATATACCTGTCTTGTGTATGCTTCAAGCGCATTTTCTAACATAAGCTGGGTTGAAATTGATGGCACAACTTTTGGCATCCAGAGTGCTAGATGGCTTATGATAAACTGCCCATCAACACCTCCTACCCTGAAGACTGTGTTGTTGTTGTCTGATCTGTTTAAGATAAGTGTGTGTTTGATGCCTCTGAATACTTTGTTGATGTCCTTGTAAAAACCAAACACTGAGCTCAATGGCAACAGCATTGTTACCTGTGAACCGTTGTCAGAATAAGCTCTACGTTTTGCATAACCCTCGTTGTAACTACCTCTTCTAGCATTAAGCAGTGCGGTTTTGATGGCGGCAACAACAATAAGTGATCCAGCACCATCTGCTGTCAAGTTTGCAAAAGTTGACTGTGCTGCAGCATTAGCCCCAAGAGGTGTAAAAATTAACCTGTTTGTAACATCAGCATCAGCAGCATCTCCTTGCCTGAACTCAGTTGAAACAGCAGCACCAGTTGCTGTATCCTTCAACCAAAACATGTTTGTTGCTGTAGATCTAGAATCGTCTTCGGAAAAAGACAGTATGTGCATTATTGTGCTAGCTACTGGCAGATGTTCTGAAATGTCTTCTACTGTTTGGTTTCCAAGCTGGTATCTTGCACTTCGGAACAAGCCCCAACCATTATTTTGCAAAGCTATTTCTGTGCCAGCAGCAACTGCAACAGGTGGTACTGCTGTTGATAATAGTTGTCCTCTTAAGTCAACAAAAGCTTTGTGTGGTAAAAGATATACATCTTCATCTTTTGTGTTGATTGTTTGTGGCCCTGGGTCGTTCATATTTGTCTTATCTGGTAGATATTCTTTATATTCAAATTCTGTTGCTGACTCATCCATCTCCTGCGGTTCGCCAATGTCGAGATAAGTACTTGTCGATGTCATGTTATTATGAAGGTTTAGACAAAATTTTACAATTATTTATTGTGTTGTTAAAACAGTGGAAAATCTACTTTTGGTTGTTGCGATGTTACTAATCTTCTAACAATTTCCTCACCTTTTGGTGATAACAATTTATTTGTTTTTTTATCATAGCATTTGCTGTGGCTTTTGTTGGTGCTATTTCGTTTATCGCCTCTTTTATTTGTTGATTTGTTGGTGGTGGTGTGCCTTTAATCTTATCCGCAACTGTTTGACCTACTGCGTACCAGCAACAGATATTGCACCTGTTGCAAAAGCTTTTGTTGCGCCAATAGCTACTGGTGCTAACTTTGTTGCTATACCAGGCCCGTGTTCAGCTATTTTTGAGAAAATGCTGCAAAATATACTTCCTCCTATAACTTTTTTGCGATATATTTTTCTGCGATGCATTATTGTTGTTGTTTAAACAATTTTTTTTTGTCGATCGTACTTGTCGCAGGACAACTTCATATTTTTTGTTGATGTATCTGGCTATTTTATTTGCCTTAGATTTCGTTGTTAAAATCAAGCTGATTTCTTGATTGATCTGTAAGATACATTGTAATTGTTGAAATTTGTTCCTCAACATTCAACGGATAATAAATAATTTGCCAAGGAGTAATCTGCAACAAAGAGCCAGGAGGAACATCTGGTGAAAAACTGTAGATTGCAGAGCCTCTGTATCCTTTTGCGGCGTAAGATCCTTCAGCTATTGAGCAATTGATCAAGATGACGTCAGCATAACTTACGTTTACAGGGTTTTCCCCCTCATATTTTACAGAAGCTGCAACATTTGAACCGTATTGCTGTTTGTTTACACCTAATAAAGAACCAATACTTGTTGGTGTGTTAAAATCAACTAACATGTTGCTCTTTAGCGTAATTCTTGAGCGCAATGTGTTATAGTTTGGTTCAAGCAAAAAATTGTCCGCATTTCCTCCTTTTTCTGTTATCAAAGATTTTATTAGGGCATTAAGTTCTGGAACATTGTACGCACCACGTGTCAGCTTAAAACTAATCCATCCACCAGATTGAAATGTAAAATCATCGTTAACATTAAGTTTTACATTAAAAATACTGTTCCACATGGTTGCTGATATTAGACCAATTTCGTATTTTTCTGTTGGATCTAGAACAATTGGTGGGTTGTATGTTACGTTAAAGTTGGCGCTGTCATTTCCTGTTTGAGATGAATCAAGAAATAATTTTGTTTGCATATTTTATACAAATGCGTTATACAAAAATTGTGTTGTTAAACAAGATTGGTATGTAGAATTGCAGAGAGCATACCAGTTGTGCGCATTTGATCAAGAATATCCACAATTTCATTATCTATCTCAACTCCGGTGTTTCCTGCCTCTTTTGCTGAGATCAATAGCAGCAGGTGATCTATCATCTCCTTTGTTGAGCTAAATATCTTGATACCGCTACCAATTATCCGTTCATCATGAATAATTCTTCTATCAATATATTTTTTAAAATTACGCCTGTAATCTAATGCATTTGCATGATATTCTTTTAAATTAGCTTTTTTTGTGCTGCTTTTTTACCACGGGCTTGATTATCTTTCACAACACCATTGTAAAGTTCAGTAAGGTATTCATCAGTATAATTTGGCCATTCACTTTCGTCTGGATACGGTAATTTAAGATCTATTGTTTGTGCTAGTAATTCTTCTTCTGTGATTTGCTCATCATCTTGTGGTAGCGTAGACATTTGTTGTTGCATGTTATTTAATATTATATTTTGGGCTGCTTGTTTATCTAAAATTTCTTTTTGTTTAGATTTTAAAGCCGAAATCGCCCTATCCTGTGTCTCGTCTATTGACGCTTTAACGGTAGAAATTGACTGAGTTATTGGCAAAAAAGCCTCAGCTCGAGCCTCAGATAAAGCTTGTTCACCATAATAAGCTTGATCAAATATAGCTTTATTTCTTTGTTTAGCCTCGATAAGCTGCCTTAATATTTCTCTGCGGTCCATTATTATACTAAAGTTGACAGAATTTTGCCTAGTCAGTTATGTATGTGTTGATACAACACCTAAACATCTTGTCTTTTGATGGTGCAAATCTATCAAACAATAAAAAATCATGTTTGGTTTTTGTTGCCTTATGGTAGTACTCTGCAAATTTATCCTTTGTAACATCTCCACATTGTTTTCGCGCAATGTTCTTGACGTCGGTATTGTCTAGACCGGGAAACAAAATAAAACATCCAGTATTTCGTCTTATAAAGCGATCGATGTTGTAATATCCTTGAGCTGAAAATATTGCATTGCATCTTTTGTTACGTGATAATGAAAAGTAATATTTAATCTTATATATTTCCTTATGCTCAAGTGGTATGTCGTCAAATACAATTATTTTGTGTTCTGTTGCATCTAGTTCTTTTACAGGTATAACATCTTTTGGCTGATTTATTATGAAATTGTCTTCCTTAGCATTAAGTTTATCTTTCAATGTGTCATTAAACTCGGTTAGCAGCTGGTAGAATCCTGTTGTGGGTTTACGGTGTAAATGTGCACCTTGTCGTAGTTAAGATTATCTTTTAAGAGCAAGTTCATTAGCAGGTTAGTTTTACCAGACCCAGTTCTACCAACAATAAGATAATGACAATTTGGCAGATTGTGGTTGTCTTGTTCAGTTAAGACAATTTCCGTGTCAAAGTTTATAACGCTCATGTTTTTATTATATTTGGTTAGACTAAATTTGTTTATCAAACACCTAAATCAGTTTACAAATGCGTTATACAACAATTTACAACAAATTTGTCTAGTCATTTCCTGTTTAGACTAAATTTAATCTACAATAAAGTAAATAAAGATAACATATTATACAAAGTTTGGAAATTATGTTGGTAATGGTGTTTCTGAAACAACAACAACAACAGGTGGTAGTGTTGACCTATCAAATTATGTTAAAAAATCTGGAGACATAATGACTGGTGACTTAGACATGAACACCAGACGTATTCTTAACTTAGAAACAACTTACCCACCAAATAACTCTGTTGACTCGCAAGCAGTAAGCTATTACCAACTAAAAACTGTTGATGATAAAACAATTTCATTTATCTGGTGGAACCATGACAGGAAACATTAATATGGCAGGAAAAAAGATAACTAACCATGAAACTACGTATTCATTTTCCGGTGGTAATCCTTCACAAGCTGTATGCCTAACACAACTTAACTATGTCAACAATACAAAGGTAACAAAAACAGGGGATACAATGACTGGTGTGTCAAATTTTACAAGTACCGGAAAAATTACAGGACTACCAAATACTCATCCACCTGGTAATACCGACGCTGTAAGTTATGCACAACTTGGTACAGAATTCACAGTGTATGTTCCACGTACTGGTACAACAATGCAAGGTTTATTAAGCATGAACAATTTTGTGCTTACTGGTTTAAAACGATTACACCTGCTGCTGATGATTATGCTGTGAGTTATAAAGTTTTAAAAGATTACGAACTAAAAAAAGCTGGAGATTTAATGACAGGAATACTAGACATGAACAGCAACAGAGATACAAATTTGCCAGCACCTGTAGGAGCAGGAGATGCAGTTCCATACCATAGCCTAACAAATCTAACATCTGCGGTTGTTGCAAAAGTTGGAGATACAATGACTGGACCGTTAAATATGGGCGCTAATAAGGTTACATCAAGTTATGTTCCAACAGCAGGTGATTTTTTAACAAATAAAAGTTATGTTGATGGAGTAGCTGGATCTAGTATTGGTACAAAAATGTGTTAAGAATAATGTTGGTTGCATACCAGTACTGTCATCATACAGCAGTAACCGCAGTGGACATATTGTTTCTGCAAGTAGTGTGTATGGTAATGTGGCGCATCCGTGGTATTGTTTCGTGTGGGATCAAGCTGATACAGATCCTAGCAATGAGTGGGCGACTAATGGTGTGTCAGCAAATTTTTGGATTCAAGTTGAATTTCCACCACCTATTTGTGTATGGAAGTTTATGTTGCGTGGTACACCAAAAAATGCAGAGCGTATCTTCAGCTGGGAATTACAAGGGTCTAACTTTAGTAATTTTCTAAATAAAGATTATTTATATTCAACAGGAAATATATATGTGGGTTCTACACCAATTATAATTGAGCTTAATCCTATTCCAACAACAAAATACAAATATTTTCGAATTTATTGTTTAAGTGCTGAAGGCCCTAACCCTGGTTTGTTTGCATGGCATATGTATTCTGTAGACGATCTTGTGTAAATTTTATCGAAGAGTAATATAATAACATGGCAGAAGTTATAGAAAAGCGAACTTCAGAGATAGTTGATGTTTGCCGTGAGTTTTATGACAAGATATTTAATAAAGAGGTGGTAACTCATGATGGTCTTGATCCTAAAGCTACAAATGAATTTCTAAGATTAAAAGCAAGTTTAGATCATTCACCTGAGGGTGTAGACCAAGACAAAAGAAATAACTTGTTATCTGCAAGAGAAATGAGAGCAAATCAACTACGAGATGAAATAGCAAAATTTGATGGTATGGTTAAATTTTGTTCAGATCGTGCAGTAGATGAACAAGAAAAGGTCTTAGAAAATGTGCTGCATAATATTATAACAGAATTAAGTCAAGAAAATAGCCATTTAATAGCAAGAGGAAAATTTTTAAGTAAGCGCAAATTTGATAAGAAGGAAAAGAAGAAAAACGGCATGGAGAAAATTTCAAGTGTATGGCTAAAAATATAGCAAAGAAGAAGCATGCGCTTCTTAAGAAACAAGATTTCAAAAAGGAGATTGTTTAGAGATCTAGAACTAGATTATAACGATGTTGAAACCATTTTAGAAGTTCATAATCAACCAGATGATGTTGATGTCATGGCAACATCGTATTATATTATGGCAGCATCTTTATTATCTAAAAATTTAGGTTACACAGAACAGGAAATATACACAGCTGTAGAAGCTGTAGAAAGAATAAATAAAGTTATCAAAGAATTTAAAAATGATGAAAAAGAAGATTTTTATAACAAGATTTCAGAACTAAGCGATATTGAACCAAAGATAAAATGGAGTTTTGAGACTGAATTTAAAACTGATAAACTTAATATAGTAAGAAGAGGTGATTATGTTTCTGAGATAAATAAGTTGAAAGATGTAGTTCATTTTACAAGATTAGTTGATCTGCTGCTGATAAAACTTGAAATATCATCAACAAGACTGTTTGGTATCAAAACAACTGATCTTCGTGATTATACTGCTGCGTTTACAATATTTTCACAAAAAAAGTACAATATAAGAAATTTAAAACCAAGTTTTTATGAAAGAGCAGCATATTTTATCGAAGAAAATTATGATAAATTTAAAGATAAATTAAACATCATTGAAGATTGGAATATTCCGGCTTAATCATCCAAAAAGAAAAAAAGATCATGATAGCAAAAAATAAAAAGATATCTTAGATGATCCAGCTAATGAAAAATTTTCTAGATCGGTATTGATTGCAGGATCCACAATAAATTTTCTTGGAAATACAAAACATAACATTTTAGCGGCTTATGTAATTCTATTGCAGCATATGCATTACCAGGTAAAGTTAGATATTGTTAAAGCTGCAGTTGAATATATCGATATGTATGAAGAAGAAATTGTAGACTATAACACAGAATTTGAAAATGTAGATTTACCTGATGCACTTTATTACACATCAAAGTGAGATTATATAAAAGAAGAAGAAGAAAAACTTAGTAAATTACATCTTGAAAAATATAAAGATGTACTAAAAAATAATCCTAGGTTTGGACTTAATGTTATCGTAAAATGGATGCTTAAGATGAGACAAAATGCTAAATATCGAGACTTTTATGTAAATTTAGTTGAAGAAAATGTAAGAAATATAGAATTTTTTGCAACAGATATTTTTATCGAACAAAAATATAAGATGGTTTTAAAAAAATGTCATTGATTTTAACCACATATCATACAATATACCAGATGGAGAGCGAAGGGAGCTTTATGCGTACTATAATTATTATCATAAAAAATCTTATTGTGCAAAAAAAGCTTATAAATATTATGGTAGAATACTTAAGTTGATTGCGTATCTACCTATGGCGCTAACAGCAGGTGGTGTTGTATCTGCAGGTGGTATGGCAAATCCGTTTATGTTAATAATTTCTGGTGTTGGTATTGCGTTAAATGCTAGTAGCAAAAAGATAGAACCTAAGTTTGAAAATAAAAAATCAGCTTGTGAATTTGCTATGATAACCTACAATAAGATTTTAAATCAGCTTAGGGCGTACTATATAATATATATTATGCTAGATTTGAAACAATAATTTCGTGTTAAGGACGATATGTTAAGAAGGGCACATTATGCAAAGGAATATGAAAAAAATACAACGAATACAAAGATATACCTGAGTAATTTTGTGTGAACGTATTGTATACGATGAGTGATAATAAACTTGATAAGATAAGCATTGAGCAAACAGATAAAAAAATGAAAAAGTTATTGTATGATGGTGAGGAAATAAATAATGAAAAGTCAGGTTTCATGTTTTAAAAGCGGTAATAAGTTAAAATTGTCTTTGGTTAAGACTGAAGGATCAAATTATTTTGCGTTTATTGAAGATCTAGCAGAAATAATTAAGGAAATAATTAAGGACAAAATTGATAATTTGTATGAACCAATAGCTCATGAAAGATATACAAAGATTACAATAGACATTGAAACAAGATGTTGTAAAAAATAAAAAACGAATTAAGATGTCAGAGTTTAATAAGTTTTTAAAACCAGGACAGATGATATATGGTCGCGTTAAACTGTATCTTTTTTAATATGATGACACAACTTATCTTATAGCTAAGGCTGAAATTATAAATGTTGATGCTGAGGATTCTGATGATGACAGTTCGTAAGCATAAATTTTATCTAACAAATAAGATAGGGGGGAGGTAGTAGGGGGATATGATGAATAGTTGTTATAATACTAGTAATGCTATTTGTGTACATCATTTCAGTAGTGGGTAAAAAGACCTGGTTTCTGGGACACTACCTCTTTTTTTCTGTGATTTTTAACGTATCGGAGCGATGCTGCGAGCGTGAGCGAACACCAGAGTGGAGAGGAATAGAGTGGAGTTAAAAATCACAGAAAAAAGAGGTAGTGTCCCAGAAACGGCCGTTTTACCCACTACTATTGTCACAGTAACGCGATCTTGATTGCTAGATCATGTCCAGTTGTCGGCATTAGAACATCCGGATCATTACGAGACTCGAAGTGTCGAATCATGATCCAGATTTGTTATGCTGACAACGAGACGTGATCTAGCAATCAAAATCGTATCACTGTGATAATTATATTTTTGTTATATACCTATACATTTTCAGATAATCTAATAAAATCACTATATGTAGCTGAAAAACCAAAGAAATTGCTAAACATTTCAACCCCTTCAATGCGAACTTCATTTTAAAACATAAACCTAATTACTCTTTGAAAAGCTGACATGCGCATGACTATTAGTTTTATGAATGAAGCTTGTGAAACAACGCTCACTCAGTGTGACTACCATCACTGTTAATAACACGAATTCTTCGACGCTTGGGGGCAGCAGACTCATATATGTGATTTACAGTTATTGTGCAGTTCTCAAATTTTGCATCACGGAAGATTTCACCAGTTTAATGACTCTGGAAGTTTCTTTCAGAGGCCAGGTTGATAGCGGTTGAATTGTTTCTGGCGTGAAAGTGTGACTTGACATGAGAATGACAACATTATTTTGACAGTTATTTACAGCAGGATTGGACAAATTGTTGAAACTTGATGATACAGATTTGTTGCAGAGAACGTTACTCATTTATAATTTCAAATTCATCCATTATGCGGGAACCTCACTAACATTACCACTTATGAATTTCCATAAATGGGTTGTACTGTACAACTGTCTATGTTTTGGTACGCTATTTCCGAATGTGATCTTGTTTCAGACGAACCTTTTCGCTATATTTTACTATTTCTAAATAAAGGAATAAATGTTTTTTTGTTGTTGTTGTTGTTACAAAAACATGGTTTAGATCTTTCAGATATTTTACATATAACGCAATGTTTCTTAACTAACGTCGCTGCGAGAGCTTTGTTTACTGCTAGTGTTGGCATTCCGTCGCTAGGGGCGCTGCTATTGTCACCAGGAAACCTCGAGGATAAAGTAGTTCCAGCTTCGTTTGAGAGTATGGTAATACGGAATTAGAAAACGATAGTATCGTTTTCCTGTTTGTAGGAAATGACGGTAAAATTTTGGCTCTTTCTTGGGTAGAAAATTGGTAGGTATATCATAAAATAATTGATTCGACAGATGTTCAATATAAATGGAGAATATTAACTAATTTGAAAATGAATTTGATACATCAGTAAATTTTTATGAAACTGACGGAAACAATTAAACGAATAATTGAAACAGGTACATGTCGACATACTAATTATATTTCAATATGGTGGACCTGATGACTACAAAGATGGAAGGTATCACTGTGATGGGATTAAACTATTTGCAGGAGTGTTGTCGTCACAGATATAAAAAGAGAAAACACTTTTATAAAAGCACGCTTGAATATTTTCAATACACATTGAACATTGAACAGAACACAAAAGACTGTTACAATGTAGACTATTCGATAGATATAAAGCCGTAAGAGAATTATGTTGTGAACTTCAAAATCTATCTGAACCAATTAAATGTTTCATGTTATTTATTGTAATTTCGAAAGTATGATAGTGCCACAGGTGCGAAGCAAGCAGTCGTGCCAAATGTGCACGACAACACATGTGCCGAAAGCACAGCAACTTGCTGGAGAGGTTCAGTCTGTGCAGAGCACAAGCACGGACACAAAGTGTCCGGTACAATCCTGGAGAATTAAAATAGTCAAAAACATTCTATTCGAGTTTTGTTTGTACCTAAAATCAATCTACAATAGATAGAAAGCAATAGTTTATAGAGAAAAAATTGTACTAATGTATTGTAATATGCGTTGGGTAAAATCGAAAAACTAGTGTATGAAGAACTAAGACCGAAAAATGGAAAACCTATGATGTTCACAGAGGAAGATGAAAGACATTTTAACTCAATCAATGCATGCCAAATCTGTGAGAAATAAATCATGCCAAACGACGCGTTAACTGGAGGTACACTAACTGAAAAGTAGAAGAGACCACGACCATTTATCATGATATTATAGAGATTCAGCATATAACGAATGCGATTGGAATTTTAAATATTTAAGATACATATCATTCTTCATACAAAACTTGTCCGGTTATGACAGCCACTTGTTCATCAAGACACTTGTAACAAAAATTATCAAGATGAAGAGGAAAAATCATATCGAACGACTACAAATAAATTTCATTCAGCAAGAATTTTATAGTTGACTGTTTCATGAAATAAAAGAAATACTTGTTAGAGGGACAGACATGTTTTAAGACAGCTTTATATTTTAACTCAACAATAGAACAGCTAGCTAAAAGGTTTATGTGAATAATATTTACACAGATGTTGAAACATTGTATATGTATGACACCTACATATTTGAGGAAAATCATTGACCAATATGAATGCATGGAAAGCTTTGAAAAGTTTAATGAAACGGCCAAACCAGCAATAGAAAAGTTTTAGTCATGACTGGATGATTCAAACATATCAAATGACGATTACCAGTATGTACATGATTGCATTAAAAACATTTTAACCTTCTAACACGTATGGAGCTAAATAACGATTATGCCATGAAGGATACTTTGCAGTTATTTCACATTTTTCAGCAATTTATGAATGATTATAATACCAATAACAAAATAGACATTGTGCACTATTATACTACCCCAGTACTTGCACATCATGCAAGTCTGAAGATATCAGTTATAGAACTTGAACTTTTAACAGACTATAATACGTTCCTGATGATTGAGAGTGGGAATACGAAGTGGAATTAGCATAATACCACAAAGATATGATGAAGCAAATCAGGAATACTACTTGGACAGGGATGGAGAGACAAAGTCTGATAATGAATACAAAAGGTCAAGTTCAAGGTTGTTCATTATGTACCTAGATCCTAACAACTTCTATGAGTAGCCCATGAGCCAATACATGCCGTTAAAATTTTATTGACGGGCTAATGAAGAACAAATTAGATGATAGATACCAAACTACTATGATCTTGCTTATATTGTAAAAGTAGATTTGGACTATTAGACTTACATAACTATTTGAAGGACTACACATTAGCTCCAGAGAAAATAATTCCAGAGTTACAGAAGAACTTGATAATATACGGCCGCAAAACCAGCGATACCAAACCTGTCACGTACAATGAAAAACAAAGATAAACATGCCATTTATTACAGAAACTTAACGATTGACATTGAGTAAGGTTGAAAACTGAAAAATATGCAGAGCCGTTTTATTTCAAGAATAGCATTGGCTTAAATCCGACATTAGTAATAGGAAAAGCCTAGGTCCTGGATCAGTTACCTCAATTCTTTTACGTATTTTTTGCTGTTTTTTGGGGTCGATTTTTAAAACATTTAGCTTCAAACACTGTTTTACAGCACTTTTCTGCAAAATTTAATTTTTTACCCTAAAATCTTAACTTTTTGCCCTATTTTCCAAAAATTATTAACTGATTTCAGTTGACTAAAAAACATGTTAAAGAATTTTCAACCAAATTTCTATCTTTAGTGTTTAAATCTTAACTAATTTTGAGTCTTAATGGTCCAGTGTTTTTAGGAAAAATTTACCGGAAACACTAGATAAATAGTTATCAGAAGTTTTTACTAAAAATCCTCCACTGGTTGCAGAAATTGTTTACTCAAAATCCTCAACTTGTCATCATAATTTTACTCAAAATCCTCCACTGGTCATCAGAAGTTTACTGAAGAAACGCCCCACTTGTCATTAGAACTTTAATGATAAACCCAAGTCCACTGGTCATCAGAATGTTATGAAAATTCCCACCAACCATATACTCCAATCTTCATCCCTTATAATTTAAAATGTTATCCCTACATTAAAAAATATCTTTAGCTGAGAGTACTGATTTATTAAATTATTCAAATCGAAAATCTTGGATAAAAAGTCAGCTAGTCAGATACGAACACTGCTCTCTGAATGCACAATACAATTACCAGATGATCAAGAATTTAATCCAACAAATAACAAGATAGGTCAAAAGCAATTTAACTTAATTTTTAATAACTTTAATATTCCTTCTAAGCGTGATTGGAGATATATTAATGGAAACAATAAATATCATTAATAATGGGCCTGTAGAATATAAAACTTTACATCAAGGCTTTTGAGAACCTACACCACGTGTTGTATTAAGTTCTTACAAACAAAAATACAATTAATTACGGACCTGGAACAGTTGAATACTGGGGGACAAAAATGCCAGCTGAATACTTTTTTTAAAAAAATACGAACACACGATGAAAAAAATAGGATGGACTTATTTCTTTAGTTAACATAGCAGCGGTATAACAGATGAAGGAATAGCGCGCCTAAATTACAATACTAGATCATATGTGATACGTATTTAAGGTGCTAAAGCACAAAATAGAACAACTATTACACAGCGTGTTCAACTGTTCAAGACGCCGTAAAAAAGTTATTTGAAAAATTAATTTTACCTGAACAAGGTTATGACTCAGATAAAAACTTCTTGAAAAGATTTCAACAATATGTTTCAGATTCAAACGTTAGACTAAACTATGTAGCTGGTGGTGATGGTATCTTTCTTTTATCTAGTGACATGGAGATGAAAATGGGTAGTATAGTAGGTTACAATAACAATTTACAAGCGACATCAGATTAATTTGGACTAGGAATAAATACTACTATAAATACTGACGTGACAAAAAAATAAAAATAAAAAATACAACCAGAAAAGTTGATAAAACAAAATTAACAATTCGTCATTTGGCAGACAACGAATAGAATAACATTAATAAGAATTATATAGTCAACAATCACAACGACAATACCCCAATATCAACAATGGTACCTACAATATCAACGAGAGTGGCTACAATTATGACACCTGTAACTACAACTAATTTATCTCATTATATAAAAGATATAGATCGGAAAACAAATCAACAAGCGTTTATAATTATGTCAATGGTTGCAGGAATTGGACAATTTAATTTTTTAAATAGCTTGCTAGATAATAGTTAGTTCTGTATTCGTCTTGTTACTAAAAATAATCATTTTAGTATAATTACAGAGAACAATATAATTAAAGCAAGATTTAACAAAATGGCATTATCAGCCATTAAAGAGATAACTTTACCAGTTAATGTAAAATGACAGCTCATAACGCTACCAATAATACCAGGCAATGCCACTGCTGCCGTTTTGGGTAATTTAACACAAATAGTCGTCAATATTTTTCATGTTTTTTAATTTATCAATGCACGAATCTGTTGAACCACCGCAATCGCTACCACTCCCACCTGTTAATTACTCCCATTTCTATTACCTCAAGAATTGTTGTCGTTTGTTTGTCTGTAACTGTAAGATTTTGTAATATTGTAGGATTTTTTAATACTGTAGGTTTAGTTGGTTTATTCCAATGTTTCCTTTCTTCAGCCCAATGAACCAAACTTACTTCCGCCTGTTTCATTATATATATATATATATATATATATATATATATATATATATATATATATATATATATATATATATATATATATATATATATATATATATATATATATAATTTTTTGGTGATCTAGGCATGGTCGAGATGGTATAGGGGTTGGTGCTTACACGCAAGGCGATGATAATATTATATATATATATATATATATATATATATATATATATATATATATATATATATATATATATATATATATATGTAGTGTTAAATGACAACATTTGTTTAGCTTACAATGTATAAAAATTTGAATATCATATTTACCCATTTTTTCGTAATAAAATGTTCTAACTTTAATCTTTAAATGTGTTTTAAGTAACTCATAGTCTGTTTCATTTATTTCCAGTTTATATATGATAATTTTGCTGCATTCATCAAGAAACAATATTTGAACTGTTTATTGATGCATTTCAAATCTTTGATTTTATAAAATTTCATCAGCATCATATTTATCTTTAAACTGATTTGCAACATAATCTTCATCAAACTCTTCTTTGTGATAAGCAAGATTTTGAAATTCAGGTCCACCAACTTTTGTTATTTTACACTATTTAAATGGATCAAAATCAACTTAAGAAAGAGTTAGGCTTTTCAGAAAATAGAATAGAAGATGATAAACCCTATTTAAATGAAGATGGAATAGAAGAAGAAATCAAACGGGAATTAAAAATTAGTAGAGCAAATGGAACATATATGGAAAATGACTGGTCAACACGTAACTGATAAGGAGTTGGATAAAATGAATTACAAAAAAAATCAAGAAAATACATGAAATTTTTGCAAGAGCATATCAATGCCATTGTCAGATGTAATAATACTAGGAATAACATTTTTATGTGTACATTTCTTCCAATCTATAACTTAAATAAATTACAGAAAGTGTTTATAGAAGACTACTTAACAACAAACGGAACGAGGGATCGTAGCGAGTTATCTTTCCAATAGGTGAGGCTACAGAAAAACCAGGTCCCGATATTTGGTTACCTCTCGGATTTTATAGCTCGCCAGAACAATCTATTGTTAATCAGTCGAGCTGTCAAAGTTGAAAATATTAAATTATAACAATACCGGGGACGTGTTGCTGTGTACCTGGCTGTCGGAATAGAGGGACACAAAGGTTCTGAGTGATAACGATCGCCGGTATGTATGACATAAGCTCGAAAGTCTTCAGATTTATTATGTGTAGGGTTCTTTTTTACTTGTTGCCTATGACAAGAACCGGGTAGGATGTAAAAGAGAAGACGGATAAAATAGAATTGAAATCCCTTCATTTTAAAACTAGCAACCCTAACACTAACCCTAAGCTTTATATAAAGTTAAAATCTCTAACCAATTATATAATATGTCTATCCCTCCCCTACCTTCCACTTTTAAAAAAAACAAAACTACCATCCTCATAATCCTTACACATCCACCAACCAGGGAGTTACTATCCAACAACAAGCTAACTACTATCCAACAACCAGTTATCTACGATACAACAACCAGGGATCTACTATCCACCAACCACTAATCTACTACCCAACAACTAGAGAACTACTATCCAACAACCTGTGACCTAATATCCAACAACCAAGGATATACTATCTATTAACTAAGAATCTACTATCCACCACCCAGTCATAATAACCAACTTATATAATGTGTCTGTGCCACAAAGTGTATATAGGAGAACTATCCAGCGACATTTGCATTCTCTGGGATTTTTCCGAAGAACTGTATGCAAAAAAATGGGCGTGGTTCAGGGGATAGATTACGTGGAGAGTTGAGCTTGGTAAACAAATCGAGATTTTGAGAACAAACTGCTTACAGTTAAAATATGTACAGATGAAAATAAATTCTTAAATGTCACAAAAGATGGCAGGAGAACAAATACTGACAATGAAATAATACTTGTTATTTGGGAAAATCAAATCAACAAAACTAATTGACAGTGTCAGACTTATTCAAATAGTTAATGCATACATTTTACCACAACAAGTTGAAAAGCAAATACAGTGAAAGAATGAGATTGTTAATTACTGAAACTGATTTTCCATGTCTCTACGTTGATACAGAAAACATTTAAAGTGACATGAAGGCTGACATCAAGTTCTATGACACAAGTGAATATTCAAAGGATAACACATTTGGTATGCAACAAAAGTTTCAGGACTTTTAAATGATGAGTTGAAAGGTCAAGGTCAAAACTTTATTATTATTGACTAATAAAGACGAAAATAAATTCTGGAAAGGAATTTTTAAAAACGTGTAATCAAAATTAATTTGAAATTCGAAATTTACAAATATTGTTTCAATCATAAGGAGCAATGTTAAGAGATGGATTTACTCAGGTATGTTACGACTGTATAGTCTAAGAAAAATGTAACAGAAAGAAAGTGAAATCAGCAAATCAAGTAAACATCAACAAGCAATTTATTTCAAGATAATTAAAATGAAAATCAAAAGGCACTTACAATATTGTAAATTAAATTCCAAAAATAATCCAGAATGTATTAATTACAAATCCTAAAATATAGAATGTTCCGAGTGAACTACTGTATCCTTGAATGTGCTGATGTACCAATAGTCTGGAATGTCATGATGTGCCACTAACCTTTAACGTACTGATGTTCCAAAATGAAGTACTCCAGAATCCCTTTGAATAAGTTCACATAAATCCCAAAATCATCGATTCAAAATCCAAAAAGAGAATGAGCACTATAAGTAAATCCAGTGAATCTTTTGAAACAAATAATTCCTCTCTCTCTGAGTTTGGAATGATCTCTCACAACTGTAATGACTCTTTATAGACTGATGGTCAGGTCGAAACCAAAAACTGTCCACTAAACATGGTATATATAAAGATAGGTCACATGACAGAATGTTCTAGATAATTATATGGTGTATGTGACTTTTAACACACAACTGTTCTAGAACTTTCTCGTCTACCTGACAGAAAGCAGCAAGTTCAATGGCAATATACACTTTAACTGTAAACAAAAGCAACCCTAACCTCAAATTAAATAAACAACTTGTTTACCAAAACCGTCCTTGAACTCAAATACTAAGTAAACAACCTAATTCAAGGACAATAGCTAAACGTGTAAACCTTATACATAACATTAAGGTTTGTGAAAATATTAAAGTCAAGAAACATTTATAATTTCCTAAAATATGTATGATATTATATAAACATCATACATAACAGGTCGCACAACCAGAATATGAAGAGCATTAGAGTAGAACAAATAAAAACTAGCATTGTCTATGTACGACGACGGGCGTATTTGGATTCTCTAAGAGATATTGGTGACAAATTAAAATTTTGATACTTTTATTCAGTTTCAGTTTCTCCACAATTTCGCCTTTCATTGCACGTGGTATTAGGGGCCTTTCCTAAAAAGTACACCCTGTAGCCTTTTTTTCTTTATTGTAATACATGACAAGAAACCTAATGTTCTCGCTAGGTTCATAATGATCGCATTATTTTGTATACTAAGACGCATACAGATATTCTTAAGTGACGACCACTGCAAGTTTGGTTTGGTTAAATTAGTTGTTTATTTTTTCATCATCAATGTTGTTACGGTTACCAATCATAATCAAAGCATTTGTACCTGGGTACTTATCAACCAATAGATCTATCCACTTATCTGATTTATCTTCAGAATCTCTCAGTAACACCTTTTCAGCTTTAAATAGCTTTGTGGCTTCTGTAGAATGTGGTGTCAATTGGAAACCCTGGGAGTAAACTATAATTGGCAGGCCTGTTATAGTCATTTTTTCTACTGCTGAATTGAAACACTTTTCACTTTCTCCATTCTTGTTGTATAGTCTCAAAACATCATGCAAATTCATTCTAGGGAATCAAGTGTGAGGTTTATTCATGTTCTATTGACTAATATATCGATAATTCTCTCCATAGTGACGGTGTCGTAAAAGAAAGCAATGTCTAGTAATGTACTGGAGATAAATATTTTCTAGCATGTACTCTTGGTTTCCACCTTTAATCACTTCAGAGACTTTTACACGTGTTATGTTAGCAACATGTAAGCAACTTTCTCAATTTTATACTCATGATACATTGCTCAGTCTCTGGCTCTAAGTCAATCAGGTTATCACAAATCTTTGTAGGCTTCGAAGATGTTGTAGTACTTCAACTTGATAACATGATCCCTTTGGTATAATATGGCGACGTCTTTTCACACGCATTCAACCCAAATTGTTTACCACAGTATTATTAGCATCTTATTTTGCCTTTAAATGAAAGTACCTGCTACAATTAATATATATGGACTTAGCTTTGGTATCTTCACTTGTAAAGTTTGTTCGGGTTTAATGTTCCTCCGGTTGTATGTGATACAATGCTGTGTTGCAGTGAGAAGGTTTACCTGTTAATCAGAAAGCATTCAGTTTTGGCTGTCGTGGATGCACAAGTTGAAGACCATAGGTCCGGTTTTTGAAATTTTACATTCTTTTTGGGATCAATAGATGCATATTGACGAAAACATCATTCAGGTTGTTTAAATACTGAGTCACCAAGCCTTGCTCTCTTAATCTTTCATTCAAGCAGTCAACTTTCTTGGCTTTGTTTAATTGAAATCCTTCCTGTGTAAGTCTTCAAAATATTATCAAGTTAACTTTTATTTACTCAGTTCCATCCCGACCAAATACATTGAACAGACGATTGCTTCCTGCAAATGATATACCGTTAGCTATTGCTCCTCCAATCCTTGTTCCTTTTGCAGTCATTTGATTTTTGATCTAGCGATAAATAATAAAAGGTTTGCTTTTGCAAAACATTTACTAGACCTGAAAGAGTCAATTAAAGGTTATCCCTTTTAGAGATAAACATTTATTGCATCTGAGAGTAACGAATGTTGATACTGTTGCCAGGTTTCAACGTAAAGCCTCTACGAAAATCTTTTAGAATCTTTTAATATTGTCAAAAATAATGTGTTTTTCCAGATAGTACATATTGGATTCTTAAAAAACAAATAACATATTAGATTCATTTTGTAGATCATTTTATAAGTAGTACGTTGAATGTTTACCTCTAATCCTATATATAAATCTAAAATACAAGTTGAACAATAATTGCACTGAAAATTCATTTTGTTATTTGAATGTCATACTGGTGTCAAGCACCTATTGTGTGTAAGTTGTATTCAGTAAAAACGTGATGAATCATATTTATTCTATAACTGTTAAACAATGCTTGGGGTGTAGTTGCAGACCTAAAAATATCCAACAACCCTTTTGTTTCTTTATTGACAGTATAAATACGATCGGTATTGGTATCTTTTTATAAAGTTCTATTTTCCCTTTTTGATATGGAATTAATTCAATACCATTTGGATACTCCTGACATGGTACAATGAGAAAATCTTAATATGCATCCTGGGATTAGCTTAGTTTTTCCCTCAAACTCCTGTTTGTATTTATCTATTTCTTCTTTAAGTTCTCTAGTTCTATAAAGCAACACAATGTTATTTATACCCATCTCCGTGTTCAACTGAGTTTGAATATCTCCATTTTTCCGTTTATTTCGGCTTTACTCTATCAGTTCCACCACTTGATGGGAGTATCTCTTTGTCTACTTCAGTTTTGCATGGGTCTGTTTCTCATGTAAACTTTGTTTTAAATCATTTAAATCTTTTTCTCTCGTTTCATCCTTTTGTCTAATTCCTCAATACACCTTGTACAACACTGTTGTTACTAACAACTTCTCGATCAACATATAATTTTGTATCTTTAGTATGTTTTTCAACGCCGGTATGCAACTTGTTGCAAGATTCTTATAGCTCAAAATCTGTAATAGATACATGCTAAGTTGTTTTCATAGGTTTCCGTAGGTTTTATCGTGCTTTCGTTACTATTTACATTGTGTTTTTGAAGTCTTATATCTTCTGTGTTATCGCTGTTAAATCATTCTTCTTCTGGAACTCTGATAGAGTATTAGTGTTAGCAATTACCTTGTAGTTCAAGTCAGTAATTTGGGCTGTATTATTGTCCAATACCGTTTGAATATCACAAACTAATGATTCTAGCTGACTAAGAAACACAGTTTTCCAGATATTATTGTATTTTCTTCATATCGCTTTCTAGAGTATCTATCTCAGTCTTTATCCTCTAATTCATTGGCTGTAAATATTGTTGGCTGTTAGGTATCTAACCTACTCTTTCTCTTACCGCTTGCCATGTTTGAATAGCACGAGACAATGTGTTAATCTTTGTTTAAACAAGTCTTGAGCATCTAAAATGTTTTTTCTGTTCTCTACAATCTGTTTCTGGAGGCCCCAGGTGGCCGAGTGGTCTAAGATGCTCGCCTTTACAATCACTCACACATCTCACTTCTGTTTGCGTGGGTTCGAGTCTCGGCTCGACCAACGTGGGTGTTTGAGAAAGCTTGCAAGTAGCTTCCCGTGGGTCGGCGGTTCTTCCCGGGTTCTTCTTCCACCAAATATACTGGCCGCCATGTATAGCCTATCGTGTGCTGAAAAATGGCGTATACCCACAAAAGCAAAAACAAATAATCACTCTATTTCTTTAGATCTGCTATTTTAGTAGCACTTTCATTACCGCTCTGTTCAATTGAGGTTCATTTACTCTCAACTTGTTTTCTTCATGTTTTGTTATCTTTCAAATCATTATCTTCCAGAATTTTGCGCATTTGTGTATCAAGACATCTTTGTGCAAACCAACTTGTAGCTGCATCAACTAATTTAACAGGATCACGTATATTTGTGATATGGTTATTACTAAGGTTTAAGCCAGTGTTAATTGGTTGTCCCAGTGTAGCATCTTTATCTTCTGTTTCTGCCCCAATGCTTAAAAAGAACCTAAGTTTTTTGGACATCTTAATCATAGCGCAGTTTCATTCATGTATTTAGCAATAAGCCTGCACGGTATAATTTCATTATTTATACCACTGAAGTACATCACTTTCCCTTGTTCATCTTTTATTCAGTCTGTTAATAGTAACCGCTCGGCATCCCCCCCCCTCCGCAATTGCTTGTAATGGTCATTAGCATTGTATTAAACAAATCCTCCGCTAAAAGCTTTTTTTTAATGCTCAAAGACTTTAACAAAGTCGAATAACTAGCATTGAAATAGATTGTATGTGTTCTAATTAGGTGGTGATATATGTTATACGTTTTTAGGTCTCAAAAATCCACATAATGTATTAGATTCAGTCAGTACCTTTATAATTCACTGGCTGTTACGCTCCATTTTTTTCTCATTGCATATTTCTCTTTGCATCTGTGATTAAAACTGTTCGCGACTGATTTAATTATCACTTTTTGTTTTGTTTATCATGTCAACAGTGCTGTTCAATTTATTAACAACAAATGCTACTACTTCATCATCTTTTAAAACTTGATGCTTGACAAGTTTTTCCCTGAAAACCTTTGCAATAAATGCTTGTACTGTTGAACCAAGCTCACTAAAAACGAAGGAAAAAAATATATACTTCTGTAGCTTTTCCCGCAACACATAATCCAGGGCACCTCAAATAGTTTTCATTTCACCTTCTACCAGTTTTAGACTGTATATGCTACCTTGTATTTTGTTCTAACACCTCATCAGAGTTGTATCTTTTTTACAAATCATTTTTAATCTCAGTAATGTTTTTGCAGTCTGAAATTATTACAATTGAAAGATGGTAGTGTGGGACCTAACGGTCTTGCAGCAAAGGTACACATCACTGGGCACTGTGTCCATCTTCTGTGATGTTACCCATTAATGGCATAGTCACACCGCAAGCCATGGAGCACGTGGTGTCTTTTCACTCGTTTATCTAGCCTTTATCTAGCGATAAAAGTTGTGCTATTGATATATATGAAGAAGAAATCTTAGATTTCAGAGTGGTAACCTGTTTTATTGACTCTGTAGATGCCTTCTGTTGTGCTGTTGTATTTTTTATATTCTACTTCAGTTATGTTGCTCAGTTTTTCTTTGGGTTGCTTTGTAATGCAGAAATGTGACTATTCTTTTGTCCAGATGTACCCATTTATTGTGTAGATACTATGCTATTTACCTAGCAGTAAAGGTTTGGTTTTTCAAAACATTTATTGAGTAGCCATTTTGTTAGGTAAAATCCATGTGCTTTTAGCTAATAGATGTAAACTGGCTAAAAGAAACTGATATAATTAGCTGTACAACTTCTTCAATATCCATCCTCGATGGTGGATTAATTATAAACTTCCATAACAGTTTTCAAAAGCATGATGTAGACTACCTTAAGAATGGATTTTAATGTTGCATGATAAATTGTGCTGAGTGTAGTTTTCATTACAGTCGACATTTGGTAAGAAATTGGTTGCTAAAAGTCTATGTGCTATTAAGTAGTCGACAAGGAACTAATTTAAAATAGAATGCTAGTAACTTAAGTGATGCATCGTAAACATAGTTAATAATGTTATTTGTCTATGGGTTAAAGTTTTGATATTTATTAGCTGGAAAAATTTTAACATCGCTGGTACTGGATTTAAAGTCTTGTTATGTTGAATGTCAGAGACTAGACAAAGTTCAACTTCGTACATGTTGTTCTTTAGTGACGCTGATTTCTTGGTCTCCAGCATTGTGTTTTTGCACAGGTTTTGAGATTTAATGAGCTTTGAAAACATAATCAACATTACATTATGACCATATTAACAAGATACTTTCAACAGCTACACCACCACCACCTATCAAAAAATAGATTTTTTTTGCGTGTGTTTCTTTTCTTTCCGGTAGTTTTGTTTCGGGGTGTTTACGGTGTTTTAACGCTTTAGAGTCTCCTTCTTCTTTCTTTAAACGTTCAGATGTGGCTTTTTAAAATTCCTGTTAACATTTTCCAAGTTTTCTTCCAATTTCAGAACTACGAGGGTCTTTTGGCTTTTGTAAAATAACCTTTTCAGGTTTTATCCTAACCTTGTTTTCATCTTTCTTTTTGTGGTCGCTATCTTTAATTTTATTTACCACGGAATTTTGTAAGCTGGATAAATGTAAGTCTAAATCGTAACAAATGTTAATTGCAAGTCATATCATATGTCAACGATATTTTTAATAGTGAAATATAATTTTAAATTTAATTGCGCAAATAAAATAGGTGTGCAGTGGCGTAGCGAGGCAAAGTGCCGCCCAGTGCCAACTACCAAAATTACGTCCCAACTCCATTCGTATTATTTATGATATATACGGTACTGTTACCAATTTGCCGCCCCCTAGAAAGTGCCGCCCGGGGCCACCTCCCCCTTCGCCCCCCCCCCCTCCTCGCTACGCCAATGGGTGTGCTTCCAAGACGTGATCAAAATGTGGAGAAGGTTAAAAATAAATTAATTGAGTTTAATAAACCTAGCAGCTATTGCAAACCATAAAATAACGAGTACAGTAGAATGCATATAAAAGACCTAGAAAAGAAAAAAGAGAATACAACATTAATATGTGAGAAAATGGAGACAGGAAAATATAGTTCACAAGAGACAAAGACACCACAATAATGAGACTTCAGATTAATTCATGTACAAGAACTGGTATTTTAAAAGCACTAAAAAAAATATTAAATCAGTAATTATTGTACTAGAATATTGTCAGTCTAGTGCATAATGGCTAACATGTGTCGATCGTCCGCTGTCTAGGTAATTTCGAGAAAATGGCTCATCAGTCTGATTAACTTATCTGTATTATAATTTTCTTTGATCGAACCAGTCTTGTTATTCTAACGTACGAAACTTAACAGTGGGTTGAAAAAGATTCCTGATAAAATATAAACTAAATATTGTAATAGCGTTTCAGAACTCATTATAAACTTATATAATATATGGCTTAGAAACTTTTTTTTTATCTAATTATGATTTGAGTGTTATGTTCATTTATTCAGGAGCGATTTTTCATACTGGAAAATGTAGCTGCTGAGGCACATACAATATAGGCCGAGCCTATTCGCACGGCTGCCGTGTACCTTAACTGGGAAAGACTATTCCCACGGCCGTCATTTACCTCATCTGGAAAGACTATTCGCACGACCGCCGTGTGTATAATTTATGTAAAGCTATTCGTACAGCTGTCGTGTACCTGATCTGCGAAATATACTCATTTTTGCAACTGAATAGTCCTTGTCAAAATTTGTACACGGCCGCCGTACGAATAGAAACTTCTAAAAGATATATTCATCTGTGGTTTGTTTGACGAAACATTTCAAAATTTAATAGAAGAATGAACTAGACAAAATGATTAATTTTATGTTTTTAAAACTTCAGCTGTCTGTGGTCTAGGAAACATTAATAATTTTGTATTATATCAAAAATGATCAATCTGTTATAGCGCTTATGAGCCTATGGATTGGGTAGAACTTTGACGTGGAAGCTAGGTAATGTTTTGCTGTTGGGGTGTTATCAAAAATGATATATTTGGCAGTCAGTAACCATCTTCTCTACTACTGACATCTTTCAAGATCATTTTTAAACGTCAACTGCAGACCATAAGAAAATTAAATATTTGAGACCTAAAAACTAAAGCATAAATTTTTAATCAATCTCCGAACCACTTAAATACCGTTTGAATTTTGAGACACGTGAAAGTTCTCAAGCTATTACGATACGGTAAACGTATCAAGAATATTGAGAACATTACAACTAAATGTAACTATCAAGTTTTGTAACAGTTTTGAGAATTGGATTTAATTAAATTTCTTCAAAATGTACCATTCTTTCTTCAAGTTTTGTAATAATATTGTTGTTTTTGACGATAAAATACTGTACACAAAACGTTCATTCAACGGTTGGAGAGAAAATGCTAAGATAGCGATAAAGTGTTATGTCAACGTAAAGCTTGATTGCTTTAAATAAAAATTAGCACAATACGTATCCGTTTTAACATGAAAGCAACAATATCTGTATCAAAAGAGAATGCCTATTTAAGAGCATGCGTAGACAAGCCCACTAAATGCTTATTTATTTATAATTGTGGACGGAATAAAAAATATGGTCAAGGCTAGTTGTGTTGAAGATTACCGTTCTAGAGATTTAAAATACTAATTTAATAATTCAAACATCAAGTAAGACATTCTTTAATGTTCAGAAACGATGAAGATTTACATATTACTTTCAAAACTTTGAAATTTTTGAAAGCTACAGAATGTGACAGATGTGGGGAAAACCGCATTAGAGTATAACAGAGTTTGAACATGCACAAATTTAATTTGTTAAATTTGAGTGAAGAAAGAAAGTATATTACAAAATTCCACCCCCCCCCCGGCAAAATAAATGGTCGGTCCTTTACTCAGCTTTGCATTTATTTCTGTTTAATATGGAGAGTGTTGTCATAATCTTATTTCTTTAATGTGAGTTTTAAAATTAAAATTCAACATGTATAGTGGAGGGCTAAAGATGATGTAACAAATAAATCAACCTCCTGATAAAGGCTCCCAATCATTTAAAAGGAAATGGACCATCCGATCTACCGTTCACACAGGCGTACGGTCGTGTTTCGGCGTATGAAATGAAACTAGTATTGACATTAAAAGTCCTTGTGTTGAACTGAAACTTAAACTAAAGATGGGTGTTCAAGTTGGTGTACAAAAAGACATGCCGAAAACCTATGTGGCTGAAGGAAGGAGGGGTATAGCAGGCACCATTCATGGCTCTGGTGTCAATGTTCTGATTGATACGGGTGCCTCCCTATCTATTCTATCTAAAGATGTATATCGGTAAACGGTAGACATACATTTTCTGAAAACATCGTATTGATGAATCCTGTTCTTCAGTATGTGCTGTCATGGACATGTCTCTTCCACCTCGTCGCTCCAGCTTTGCTCTGGCAAGAGCCTGTAATTCGACAGTGAAGTAGATCTCGTGTGTTGCACCTGCAGGCGCATCTCAGAATCATCCAGGGCAGCAATCAACTGTTCCTTTCAGAGCGTGTCGAACAAGTTTTAACTCGCTTCTGGGTAGGGTAGAGTTGCTACAGCCGTATTGATTGCGCAACCTCCTGTAAGCCTTCGGCATTGTTGCAAATCCAACTCCTTAGCTGAACTCGGTATAACTTGGTCTAGTTTGGTGGTGCGAATCTCTGCTGTATAGTCTCAGCCAATTCAGCCTTAGACTTCTTGTGAAGTACTACTTGCACTTGCCGTACTTGACCTTTCAGTGTAATACCCAAATACAGTTTATATTCTTCTTCTGTCCAAGAGTTCAGTGTTGAGCACGTCTCGAAGTGAACGATATAGTCCAAGAAGAGTGTTGTTCCGTCATATTTCATCGGAGTAACGACCGGCCTCTTTAAAGTTCTCTATGGAAGATATGTTGCCGCATCGCTTTTTTCTGTAACTGCTCCTTCGTTCTCAGCCTTCGACATGTCTGAAAACGCTGCCTGTACTGTAGCGAAAATAATTGTCGTTTCCTCATCCTTTGTTGACGCGGTATCAGCTGTCTTCTTGATCTTCGGCTATCGTAATGGTGTCGATTTTACTTATCCACCGAAGTAAATCCCTCTCTCAACGATGCCATTTCCTTTCTTATCAGTCCTGATCTCGTATCTGTAGCCCCCTTCTTTGCTGTGAACCTCTAATTTAAGTCATTGCATTCCTTTGTTAAGTGGCGAATTTCATCCATCTTGAGTCTTTATGCTGCTGCACGACCTATTGCGCCGCTTCCACCACTTTGTAGTGGATAACTTGACCACATTACCCCGAGTCTCTTCATCCCAGGTTCTTTCAGATTTGTCGTATCTCCGGCATCAGCTCGCCACCTGTCGCCGACCAGCTCGTTCTCTGACTGTGTCGCCATTGCGTCATTCCTGTCGTCAACTGAGTCGTGCCGTGAGTTGGCGACTGGATAGGGGTCTGAGTCGTCGTTCTCTCAAGATCAACAGAGATGAATAAATTAGAGAAGATGGATCTTCATTAACAATCTGTATTCTTGGAAAGTAATAGGTTAACAAAATCCCCGTGCTTTCTGAAATGGCCTTGAAGCACATTTGTTCTGGTCGACAAAAGACCTATTCCTTAATTATTTCGAGCCCCGTAACTCAGCTATATTCTATTTGGAGACATACGGTCAAATGTGATCGCTCTGGCTATTTGACTTGCACTACTTCGCAGCTTTACTCCAGCTCTGGCTTATTCCACAAAACCTGCACAACCACAGTTGGTCCGTATTTATACCGAACACTAGATGGCGCTATAAAGCTTGCTTACATTAAAAATAACAGCTTTATCTTTAACAGAACGAAAATAAATGTGCTTTTTTTATTACAATACTATTTCTTGGCAGTCATGTTGTGTATATTTTTATTATAAATTTATTAGGGTTTATATTCCAAAAGAGTTTAGTAATTCTTTGATGTACATTTTTACAACCTAACTTTTACTCGGCACCACATAGTTAGGATTGCGCTGATGTACCAATACATACATGCATACATGTAATACATACATACATACATAACCAGTAAGGCACATACTAATACAAATGTGATGGCTTAAGAACAAAGTATTGCTCCGAAAAAATTGTGAGCTGTTGTTGGACATTCGTTCTGTAAGGAGCAGTTGTAGTCAATACCGCAAATCATTACCACCACCCACCCACGCCCCCACATCATCTTACCACGGATAGTCAACTCCAATATAGTTCAGCATTTAGTTTTTTGTATCGAAGTTTTGAAACCATTGCACAGCTATGGAATTACCAATATCCTTAAAATCTGACACTACCCTTTTCTTTATTGTTTTAAAATTCAGTAATGCAGATATCACCATCATATCAAAAAGAAATATATGGGCCAGTTGATATGACTTTCAAACACAATCATTTAAGTTGTAGCGATTGAGAGTTTGCTGTCACAAATAAAGCATGCTGCTCTCTGTTTTTGCTGTTCATTAGCACAAAAGCCATAGTTATCAGCATGTATTTCAATTTGTGCAGAAATTATTTCACTTTTTATTTCTTATGTCTTTTTGAAAATAACTTGACGGTTTGTTGGGAATCCTTCTTTATCCATGAAACCGAATGGTCTACTCCTAAACTTGGTTAAGCCAGAGAACTAGTTCACAGGTATCTGGTCCTAGTAGACGTTACATTATGCTGTGTACAGAAGCCACAAGGCCATTTCACACATATTGCAATGTACATCGTACGTATAAAACGATGTCAGTACCAGTGTGTGGATTTCAGTTAAAACAATTATTTACCAAGTCCGGATATGAGTTTCCTTTGGTTGAGCATAAATACGCAATTTCCGATTTGGGCATTTTATAGTCTATCAAACAGTCATTCATGTCGGACACGTCAGGCATATACTTGTGTGACAAATTCTGGAGACCTGCAATCAACGTAACCACATTAAATTAAATTAAATTGACCATATATCCTTTTGACTTTGATTGTGAGCAAATCACTTTACAGAGAAATTTGTAAGATCGTCACCGCATTTACTGAGCAGGTGATCGAGTTTCTGTTCTCTACTGTCCGTCTTCACCACTAAAGGGACGTTTATGTTTGTACTGAGTTTGAAAATTGACAGGGAAAATAACACCAACATTCATTCGATTTTTCGTTTGAATCCTCAAATATTTCCTCAACACCCCACATATTTCATTCAGATTTATATGATTTAGTTCACAGTGTTTTCAGTGCGTCTTGGCTGGGTGTGTGTGTATCAATAAATATCAAAGTAGACAATGAAAAAAGGATGGATTTGATACCTTTATTAACATCGATAAATATTCTAATCCTATTTCGAATACAATCAAAGAATATTCAAATAGGAAAATTTCTTATTCGTTTCAGCTCTTGTGGTATTCAAGTGTTTTCTCACAATTTGCAGCATACACATTACTTGACAGCTCAAAGTCACGTCAGGTCAGCTTAAGGTTGCACCACAAACAGCAATTCCATATGGCCTATCGTAATTAAATAGTGTGACAATCTGGTGTGTGTGTGTGTGTTCTGTTTTCTCTCAGTTATAGTCTAGTCTTTGAAGTAGTTAGATGTCGGAAAAGAAAAAAAAAAAAAACTTTTGTACAGTAGAATTGATACCATCAAGAAAAATATATCAAGTACCACTGAAATTCATAGAGTACATTTGGTTGGATATGATTATCATGTATCGGCTAATTCAACCTTTTGAGATGTACTTTTCTTCAGGAAATGCGCTTGCAGAGAAATGGCGACGATGGAAGCAAACCATGTAGTGTACCTGGAACCTGGATGTAGTTCTGACCAGCAAAAAACAAAACAAACAAAAAAAAAAAAAAAAAAAAAGTATTGCTTTCTGTATATCATTGGACAAGATTGGCAGAGCTATTTATTACACGTTCCAACTTAAGGAAACTGAAGTAGGCAAAATTGACCCACTTGGTTATTACAATCTCAAAAAGAACATCACTGTAGGGAGACATAAATTCAACACGAGAATCCAACAAAAACACGAAACCATCGACCAATATGTCACTGAACCAATATCAATCGATAAAAAAGTGTTATATGGAAGCCTGCAACGCGAACCGATTCTTGACAGAATAGTGTGTGTGACAAATTCTGAAAGAGTGAAGAAAAGACTACCGGTATATTAAAAGATAACCTTCACACTCTTGACAAAACATTGGCAATCTGCATGGCAGACGGAGAATTAAAAAAAAAAAACAGATTCAAAACACGAAAGTGGACGGTTGCATCAGCTTTTAACACAGTAAAAAGAAGAAAAATCCAAACAGTTTTCCTAATGTAGACGCCCAGCCTATGGTGAAGTTTTCTACAAATGCAGAAAATAACATCATTTTATAAAATGTTGCAAAACAAAACAAGTGCATGACCTCATTGAAACTCCAAGTGAAGATGAGGAAACAACCATATGAAAAAATAACACAGAATCAGTGATGATGAAATGCTACGTCACAATTAAAGCACATGACGTTATGTTAAATTCACAAAGTCACACAGGATCCAAAGTGAACATTATTCATTATCACATTTTTGAGAAGATGAACATTGCTGGTGTTGAAGATAGACCTACAAAATCTTCACTCACCAGCTACTCGGGTGGCAAAATTATTTCAAAGGAAAATACACATTGGACTGCATGGGTCAAGAACATGAGTGTTATGTAACGACTACAAATCAGCCACCAATGCTAGGATTCAAAGCTTCTCAGGACCTTCACGTAATACAAGTGGTGTGCACCATCTGCCAAAAGGGTGACAATCCTAACCACTTATTCTGAAGGACTTTCAGCTTGTGTTTAAAGGTGTGGGATGTCTGAAACAATCATACCACATACATAATGGCAATAGTTTGAAACTTGTTAACCCACCCAGAAAGGTACCTGCGGTTTTGAGAAAGCCATTAAACATTGCTCTATTAGAAAGTTGACAAACGAACTGAATTCGTAAACTCAACCAGTTCAGTTGGTACTTGTTGAAAAATGCAAGTCTAGAAAGTTATGCATATGTATTGAACATTATCAACTTTGTACGATAGAGGCTATAACAGCACAAACAGAATACTCTCCAAGCTTAATGTCAATTTTAACTATTGTCGAATTCCGCATGATGAAGAGAGTCAACTTCTAACTAAGTTCAACACTCCATTTGGCAAATATTGCTACCTTTGAATGCCATTTGGGATCAAATCTGCCCAAGATGTCTTCCAAAAGAGAATTGCATAACATTTTGATGATCTACTTGGGACAGATATGGATGATATTGTTGTTTAGGTCGATTCTGAAGAAAAGCATACCAAAAAGCAAAGATTAGTAGTGAAATGATGTCAATAAATCAATGTGACAGTCAACATTGAGAAATGTAAATTTGGACTTAACAAAATTTGTTTTCTGGGACATGAACTCGTATCAACTGGTGTACATACTGACCCAGAAAAGGTTACGGTAATCACAAATGCTAGCTCCTACCGAAAAAAAATTTGGCAGATTGCTGGGCATCTTCAGTTACCTTAGGAAATTTATCCCAAACTTGTGAAATAATATGAAACCAATCAGAGCACTTCTGAAAAGTGACAATGAGTTGGTGAGGGATACAACACAAGAAAATGCGTTCAAAGAAGTGGAACAAATCCTGACTACAACACCTGTTTTTAATTTCTCTGACGTCAAGAAGCCTGTGATTGTAAGTTGTGATTCTTCGTAATCCGGACTCGGAACAGTATTGATGCCTTCTGAAAAACTTAGATTTTGTATCAAGATAAAGATTAAATCAGAAACCAGATTCGCACAAATAGATAAAGAACTGTTAGCTGTACTATTTGGACTTGAATGGTTCGAGCACATACAGTCGCCATTTTCAAGTTGAATCTGGTCACAAACCTCGAGTCAACCATCAAGAAACCTCTATCTGCTGCACCTCTGTTGCTTCTGAGAATGTGCTAAGACTGCAAAAGTACAGTTTTTACTTTGTATACCGTACCCGACAAGAGTTAATTGTGGCAGATACTTTGTCTAGAGCGAACAGACACAGATGAGAACACAGATGTTGAGCCATCATGCTACTTTCAAAGAATCTTGTCAAATATTGTAGTTGCAGACGCACAAATGGATGAAAAATACAAACATCAAAAGCTGACAAGAACATGGAAACGTTGAAAAAAGTGATGCATGACAAATTCAAAGTATCCACGGAAATAAGAGACCGACCATTTAATTTTCGATTTTCGTCAGACAAGAGAGAGAGAGAGAGAGAGAGAGAGAGAGAGAGAGAGAGAGAGAGAGAGAGAGAGAGAGAGAGAGAGAGAGAGAGAACTGGACTGTTTAAAAATTACTTTTATATCAAGTTATTTTTTTTTAAAGTAATATAATGGATATAATAAGCATTCTTTTTTCCCCTACAAATCAGCAAGAATATTTCTTTGAAGCAACTGGGGGGGGGGGGGCGAAATTTAAATTAAAATCCCCTTTCCTCATTTTCGAACTGTAAAGATGATCTCTCAGAGATAGAAGATGGACTGATTCTCAAAGAAGAAAGGATTATAATACCACAAACATTACACAAGGAAATGCTTAAAATGCCTCACAATGACCATATGGAAAAGAAAAAAAAGCAATAAAAAAACAGAAAGATCTGCAACATATTGGTTCATAATGAAAACCCCAAATGAAGATACAGATTCAAGTTATGGCATTTGCCAAGAAAATCGGAATGCAAGTCTGATAGAACTACACATGCTGACAAGACAGACAACTTCACGGGAATTAGTTGACTCCGATTCATTTGTGTGGGATAGACAGAACTTCCTTCTCATTCATGACTACTACTCTAGATAGTTTGATATTACCAAATTGCACAATACAAGAGCAAACATTTAAATACACAAAGACAATTTTTGCCAAACATGGGATACCATGTGAAGTCAGAGGCGATAATGGTCCATAATTTTCTGCAAAGGAATATGACCAGTTTACAAAAACCTGTTGATTGAAACATGTCACATCCAGTCTTAAAGATCCCCAATCAAATGGGTTAGGAAAATGGATGTACAAACTGTTATTACAATAAAGGAATCCTCAACAAGGCAAAGAGAGAATGCAAAGATTCATAATTGGCTATTCTAGAGTACAAAAATATGCCTACAGTTGACTTTGGATCGCCTGCCTAGATACTGAGGAGTCAATGACTTTGATTGACATTGCCTATGACCAATGCACAATTGCATCCTAATGATGACCAAACAAAGCAAACTCATGAATAAATTGAATGAAAAGAAATCCAAACAAAAAAAGCTGATAAAATAGTTCAAGAGCTGACAAAATTAAATTTGATTACAAAGTTGGAATAAGGAGAAAAGATAATTTAGAAAATGTGGTTGTAAATGTAAAAACTAGCTCACCAAGGTCAAATGATCTCAAAACTCAAGATGGCACAACATAAAGATGGAATACGAGTCATCCTGTACAAACTAAGGAGAAACTGCCACATGTGAACAGCACATTTGATGGCACTCAAGATCCAATGATGAAAACAAGTATTGAAATAGCAATGAATAAGGATAAACAAAATGCTGGAGATGGAATAATTGGAACAAGAAGTGGTCAATTAGTGAAGATTCTGGCTAAATTCAAGGATAATATGATGTACCATATATGATTATATGATGTAGTCGGATCAAACTGCAAACTCTACAAACCCAGATGTGCTTTCACATATTGCACCAGCAGATCTGCGTCTATGCAGTTTATTAGGTGTAATCAGTAGAACAAACAACACAGACCTTGATCTGCCAGTGCATTATGCCATGGCAGATCTGGATCTATGTTGTTTGCAGTTGGACTGGACTTGTAAGCAAGTATATATGGTAGATTCCAATATTCAAGGATATTGTGATGCATTCCATCATCAATTATTTTTTTGGTAAAAATTCCAAGTTGTTGTGTTTAAGGGCATAATAATCCCTTACATTTCAAATCTAAGATTGGTGGTTCAAACCTTATATTAGAAGCTATGTATACAGACTGATCCATTTATGTAGCTGTCATTAATCTCAGCTTACAAGATTACTGCTAATTAAAAATGATATTATTGCTAAAGACATCTGAACATCTGACGATTTAAATTATTTCCTTTACATATCAGGAATTATATGGTAATTTATAATCTGACTTTTTTGGAAACCAATTACATTATCTCGACTGCCATATCAACTCGAGTGGTTTATGTGTACATACAATTTGAAATGTGGTGATTTAGGACAATAAATATTAACAAGTAAACAAGTCATTATATTCACATAATTATGTAACCTCTGTTTTGAGTGAGAAAATGTGAATGATAAGGAATTTGGACCTACATTTTATTATATTCAACTGTGTATAGAATTTTATGAAGTTATTATTGGAACTATTCTTCAGCCAAATTTAATGAGGACTTTCATACATTTGACAATTCAGACATTCACTAATTTTACTTTCTCTAGTGTGAAAGTCAGCTAAGCTTATTTCAAGGGGAGTTGTAATATTCATGCTTTCTCACATTCTGCAGCCCCCACATTCTTCGACAGTTAGATTGACCATTTAATTGGGGCAGGGGGGAGGGAAGACATAAGATTTTCTTTCAAACCAGGATAGATGCTACTTTTATCTTAAGATAATGTATTTTTTCAGTCAATATAATGGATATGATTAGTTTTTTTCTCCTCTACAAATCAGAGTAAGAATACTTTTTTCAAGCTATTCGAAAGCCAGAATATTTTTCTTCTGAAAATTTCTGGCCACACCCCACTCACACCTAAAAATTAAATGATCAGTCCCTTATAGGTCAGTCAGGTCAACTTGAGGTTCAGTATCCTCCACAAGCAGTAACATAAAATGCTAGTATGAGAATCTGGTGTGTGGGTATCATTTTCACTCATTTGTAGTCTAGCCATTAAAGTAGTTAGATTGAAACTGTCTAAATTATGAACCAACACAACACTCCAAAGATAACAAATTACTTCAGAATGCAATTTCCTACAGCTTTAAATGACTTTCCTTAAGTTTTGAGAGGTTGACTGACCCATTCTTATCTCCAGCTACAAACTATTGAAGGCTACATGATGATTTTTTACCTGACATTCTTTACTCCATGTTCTAAAATGCTGAAGATCTTATCTACAGAATCATGCTGCATATAAGTTTTGACACTTTCTCCCAGAGCTCACCGCATTTCTCTCATTTATCTCAATCAATTTCATATGGACAGTGTAGTCTTTGACCTAATATCTGGTGCTCTTCAGCAAATACAAAACATGGTGCAAAAAGGTTGACCTAAATACACTGTAATGTTTTGTACACCTCTGCAAAACAGTTCATAGAATATTTAGTCTGAATTTTATCTGAACTGTCTAAAATTATACATACATTGCAAACTATAGTTGTGAAGGAAGACATAAATCTATAAGAATGGTAATTGTAAATTAGTAAATCTTGCAGTTTGCATTGTGCAAGATTCTTGATAACAATAACAGAGGTAAATGGAGCAGAGGGCAGTGAGTTCTAAGAGAGAATTAAGTTACAACTCAGGAAACTCTAGCAAATTCTGGAGATCAGGTATAACAGCCCCTCATCCCTAACAAAATTTTATTAGGAAAGTAGATAGTCAGCACAATATAAAAAATGACAGAAGAAAAAACAGAGTTTTAATAACAACATCAATTTTATTAAAATATCATCAATTTGGATTTAAACAAATGATGCAGATGAATCAACAATAACACTGACTTTAAATATACAAATTGAAAAACAACATTGGCAATTAGGAATCAACAATGACTTTAATATACAAATTGAAAAACAACATCAGCAATTAGGTATCAACAATATAATTGACTTTAAATATACACATTGAAAAACAACATTCATCAACCAAGTAAAGAAACTGTTACTAAGAAAAAAAAAGCAACAACTGTTACAAGGGGAAATTGTACAATCAGATTACATAAATTTACCACAGCACTAGGTAAATTATTTCAACCAGTCCTCCCTTTCATGAAAAGTTTCTTTTCATCAGTTGGATAGCAAGAAATTCTTGCGCCCCTGCAAAACTTAATTTTGAGGCCCCCACTGGGCCTGACCCCCTTCCCTGGGGGTTGCTATGCCACTGCTTGTCATACACCATGCACACTTTTAGGCAACTAAATCTTCCATGCTTTAAAATTTAAAATCTGCACCTGCATTTTCAGTTTTAAAGATTTATAGAAAATCTCGGTCTTCCTATGAAAATAATGTCTAGAAGAATGAATAGAGTTATTTGATAATGTTAACAAATGTTGGATTATGTATGAATAGGGTTATTTGATAATGCTAAGTGTTGGATTATGTATGAATAGGGTTATTTGATAATGCTAAGTGTTGGATTATGTATGAATAGGGTTATTTGATAATGCTAAGTGTTGGATTATGTATGAATAGGGTTATTTGATAATGCTAACAAGTGTTGGATTATGTACGAATAGGGTTATTTGATAATGCTAACAAGTGTTGGATTATGTATGAATAGGGTTATTTGATAATGCTAACAAGTGTTGGATTATGTATGAATAGGGTTATTTGATAATGCTAACAAGTGTTGGATTATAAGGAATAGGGTTATTTGATAATGCTAACAAGTGTTGGATTATGAAGGAATAGGGTTATTTGATAATGCTAACAAGTGTTGGATTATGTATGAATAGGGTTATTTGATAATGCTAACAAGTGTTGGATTATGTATGAATAGGGTTATTTGATAATGCTAACAAGTGTTGGATTATGTATGAATAGGGTTATTTGATAATGCTAACAAGTGTTGGATTATGAAGGAATAGGGTTATTTGATAATGCTAACAAGTGTTGGATTATGTATGAATAGGGTTATTTGATAATGCTAACAAGTGTTGGATTATGTATGAATAGGGTTATTTGATAATGCTAACAAGTGTTGGATTATGTATGAATAGGGTTATTTGATAATGCTAACAAGTGTTGGATTATGTATTACACTGACATTTTGTCATCAGGCACTTTCTTTAAAAGCTGCAAAAAGTACTTAGTACAAAAGTTTTTAAAAAACTCTTTTAAATCAAGATGTCCTTAGAGAGGAAATGCATTACTATAGATACAAATTCAAGAGATGGGTGTAATTCCCTTAAAGTGTTTTACATACTATTATGACAAGGGATGCAACTCCATTAACCTATGCACAGAGGTAATTTAATGTGTGTGTGTGTGTTTCACTTTGTAAGTAAAAATTTAGAAATGCAAACAAATAAAAATCTTAGGCTTGACATTTAACAGAAACACCAAAATGACATTTTAGATCGATTTTTTCCATTCATTAAAGCATTTGACAAAACTTAGGGCATACAACAACACTCGTCATCTCTACTATAGCTAAGCATATTGGATTTTAGCAGACATCTACTGTATGATTATCCTGACAATATTATCACAAATGTTTTTTTATTTGTTAACCCTTATTTAAAAAGATCATCTCCCTGATGTGATATCATCGACTATAACTTAAATTGCAACAAAACTATTGCAATATGTGTTCAATTAATATCAAATCAGTACATAGATCATTACTCATTGACAACTGCTTTCAAAGTAATATATTAATATTTTCCGCACAATTTCTCTTGGATAGATTCTTTCAATTTTTAATGGTGTATAAATAGACCAGTTAGAGTTTCTCTGCCACTTTTTATTATTTTTGTATATTACTTGCAATGGTAGCAAACAAATGAACAACTGTAAGTTACAGCTAAATGGTACAAATTCTGTATTTCGGGTAGCTCATTAGTAATAAATTCAATTATTAGGACCAATTTTTTTTATCCAGACAGCAAGTCAAATCCAAGAGAGCCATGGTAGCTCAGCTGGTGAAGTGTCGCACTTGTAATCCAAGGGACAAGGGTTTGATATATCTGCCCATGCAAGCTCGGGTCAGCTGCCTCAGTGTATCCTCTGGGAAATGCACTGAGCTTCCATTTTCTCGTCATTATATAGCCAAAAATGTGTTAAAAGTGCCATTAAAACCAACAAAAAACAAACCATTGCATCAGATCTTTTAAACACTGCCTGTTAAGGAACTAAAACTCTCTGAATAGACCAACTGTGAGTCCAAGCAGATGTTGAACTCCGATTAAAACTGGTGCATGCCTTCAAATCATTAAATTGTGACTTTCAGCTTTAATTTTGTTCTCTGCTATGACTGGCATGTCAGAAAATAACAAGAGGTCCAAGTGGGCCCGAGATTGTTCACCTAACTAGCATCAACCTAAAAGCCAGCTGCAATGATGTTAGAAGTTTTTTTTATTATTTTTAGTAATGGCAGTCATGCCCAATGGCATGTCAAAGTCATCAACACAAACCTGAACAGCCTTCTGCCAGGATGCTTATTGTCAAATTTGGTCAACTTCTGCTGACAAGTATTTAAAAAGTAATTTCCAGTTGTTTTTCTATTCTTTTTTACAATGGCCATATTGAACAGTGGATCAGCATCAACTATACAAAACCGAAAGGCCTTTATGCTAGGATGTTTTCTGTCAAATTTGGTTAAAGTCTGTTCAGCAGTTTTTGAGAATAAGTGATTTCAACTTGTTTTCTTTTTACTAACACAACTGAATTTGATGGCAGATTGGCATTATTTGTAAAAACTTCAAAGCCTTCTTGCCAAGATGCTTTCTGTCAAATTTGGTCAAAGTTCTGTTCAGCACTTTTTGATAAGAAGCTGTTTAAAGGTTTATCTATTTTTAGTACCAAGATCCATATCTGATAGTGGATTGGCATCTCTGTACAATTTAAAAGGCCCTTATACTAAGATGTTTTCTATCATATGTGGCCCAATTCTGCTCAGCAGTTTGTGAGAAGAAATCATCTAAAACATTTTCTATTTTTATACAAGTGGTCATATTTGGTGGCACATTGATGTCAATTGTACAAATTTAAAAGTCCTTCATGTCAGGATGTATATTTTAATTTGGCCAGAATCTTTTCAGAGGTTTTTCTATTTTTAACAAGAGTAGTCATATTTGATGGCAGATCAGCATCATTGTACAAAACTGAAAAGACTTCAGGGCAGAACAGTTTCTTTCAAATTTGGTCAAATTCTGTTCAGCAGGTTTTGAGAAGATGTTTAAAGTGTTTTTTTAGTAATGTTGGCCATACCTGCTGGCAGACTGGCATCATTTGTAAAAATTTTGAAATGCCAGGATGCTGTCAGATTTGGTCATATTGTGTTAAGTGCTTTTGAGAAGAAGGCATTTTAAAAAATTTCTATTCTTAGTAATGGCAGCCATACTTTATGGAAGAGCAGCATCATTTGTTTAAACTTGAGAAGTCTTCATGCCATGATGCTTTCTGTCAAATTCTGTTCAGGGTCTTTTAAGAAGAAGTCATTAAAAAAATTAATTCTATTTTCAGTAATGGTAGCCATATTTGTAAGCAGGTCAGCATCATTTGTATAAATTTTAAAGGTCTTTATGAAATTGCTCTTTGCTATGTTTGGTTGAAACTAGGCCATGTGGTTTTTGAGAAATTAAAAGTAGCAATTGCTGACAAATGACAGATGATGCATGACGGACTAAGCACGTTGGATGCAGCAGCATACCCTCACTAGGCCTTATGGGGTGATTATAAAAACTGATGACATGCTGGGCTGGCATACAAGATGGACAAATGACAACTTCATAATTCAGACCACATATTATATGTTACAATGATTTCAACACATCGGAGGCTGATTGCAATAAGTGTTCTGAATTGAAAACGAATTCTCCTATCATAAATGCATTAATATGCATTCCATGTAAAGCAAATGATTCAAAGATATGCCAGGGTTATTCAAAAGTATTCATATAAAATTTCAGGACCTTGCTTCAAATGACAGAAGGAAATGCAATATGCTGTAAAATAACTGGCTACCTATTTATGGTTAGGCAAATATCATCATATAAGGCACCTTATTTAAAACATTCAAGAGGAAACATCAAAACTGGGAAACTGATAAGATGAGAGTGCAATAATAATAATAATAATAATAATGATAATCTACATTATATTATGCAGCTAACTGTATTACCTAACTATGAAGGAGAATCATATAAAAGTGAGAGTGGTCTCATATTAACTGTCACGATATGTAGACTTACATAAAAATATAACATGTTATCTGACTCAATTATTAAAAGTTGCATGCAGTGAACTGAATTACCTAACTATGAAGGAGGCATCATATGAAGGTGAGAGTGGACTTGTATTAACTGTCATGGTCTGTAAGCTTGCACAATAAATATAGCATTTTAATGGTCTCTAGGCTTGCACAATAAATATAGCATCTTAATGGTCTCTAGGCTTGCACAATAAATATAGCATCTTAATGGTCTCTAGGCTTGCACAATAAATATAGCATCTTAATGGTCTCTAGGCTTGCACAATAAATATAGCATGTTAATGGTCTCTAGGCTTGCACAATAAATATAGCATGTTAATGGTCTCTAGGCTTGCACAATAAATATAGCATCTTAATGGTCTCTAGGCTTGCACAATAAATATAGCATCTTAATGGTCTCTAGGCTTGCACAATAAATATAGCATGTTAATGGTCTCTAGGCTTGCACAATAAATATAGCATCTTAATGGTCTCTAGGCTTGCACAATAAAAATAGCATCTTAATGGTCTCTAGGCTTGCACAATAAATATAGCACCTTAATGGTCTCTAGGCTTGCACAATAAATATAGCATGGTAACTGAATAACTAATTACAAACTTAATTAGTTTTTTCCACCATTACCGATGAAGCAGATCATATGGGATGCAGGTAAGATTTAGTAGTGAAGGACACTCAACAGACCATACAAATCAGTCCTTTGTGGACAGGTGTCCTTTATATATACATGTAAAACTTGTAAGTTACCTTAAGAGAAAGGGTTTGTAAATGTTGTCCTATATGAGCAGTTGAATTTTATATGGTGTGTTCACTGAGGCAGGTTTCACTGAAGAAAAAAAAATAATACAGCTTTGTGCCATAAATGAGTCTATTCATTCAAAAATCCAACTGACATTAAAAGAACTTTACATTTTTTTTAAAATGCAACTCAACAGACATTTATCTGTGAAATTCTCCCATCTTTATTCATATTTTGTAAGAAAGAAAGAAAGAAAAATTATAAATGAATGTTTCTATGATACAAATTGTTCAATCTGAAGGCACTTGAAAAATTGGACCATTAAATTTTAAACAGTCAACTCTTCTTAGGCTTTCATATTGACCAGGTTTAGACAACTTGTGGTTAGGAGTCAAAGTCATTATACTACTTACATTATACTACTTATGACCTAATGGCCATCTAATTTTTATCTGGACTGTACGCAAAGATTCACTTTCTGAATAACTTAAAGTTATTATAAATAATAAAAAATTCCAATATGTCGATTAATTTCCCTTGTTTTTTGAAAGTGTCAATTACTAGAGCATATAAGTCAATGGACCCATTTAAGACACCATGCTATGATGATGATGACAATGATGACAATAACTATTTCATTCATTCAAAGTAAAGGTCATGACAACTGGAATGTGGTCAGTAAGGCCAGCCAAGCGACTCATGAAATTGTAGCTTTCAATCCTCTGAAAGACAAATATTTAAAAAAAACATTTAAAAGCATAATAGCTGTAGGTGTCATAGAGATATAAAAAATATAACATGTATGATATTCACTGAAAATAAATATATGAAACAAATGCATTCTATAAAACAAACAGTCATTTTCCAAAAAATAAAAATTGCACCATTGTAAAAGAAAATTCAAAATCTTCATGAGGAAACACTTTCATGAATTAGCAAAAAATCAAAGCTTCTGAAATCCAACTTTTTGAGCAAAATGTGTTTCTTTGATAATACTTATTTGATCATAATATGTTGGAAGAACATCCACAACCTGGATAATTCATCCCTCTGAAGCTACAAAAGACACTACCCATGTCTTTTGGCTTGTTTTAGCAATAAAAGCACTAATAAGTCATTTGCTTGCAGAGATGGAAGTCAAATAAGTGTTGGTTCCTTTGATAGAGAGATTGGCTCCAAAAACCCAGCAATCATAAGTTACTACTGGAGTAGAAGTGCACACTCTTCCAGGATTGTGACAGCAGAGAGAATTTGGAAGGGTGTGCCTCTGTATTATGATTAGGTAAGTATTACCAAAGAAACACGTTCCACTCCAAAAGTTGTTTCTTCTTCAATTTAATTATCCAATCATAATACATTATGAGAATAGGCAAGATGTGGAGGGAGTTACATCCCCTTACCCTGGAGTTGGTCTTGGTTCCAGTCTCCTAATGTATGCAAACCAGCTTTGAGTTTCATGTGACATATGAGCTAGATTTAGCACAGATCAACGAATGAATGCTATCTTTGAGAAAATTTGTGCTCCCACAAATCCGGCAGAAGTAGAGTAATTCAAATCATTACAAAGCTGCTGAGTGACCTGGGAAGGTAGCTGTTAGGCTGATGGCATATATCACACCTGGTTAAACTGAGCTCTCTGACATGAAAGTTTTCTGAGGTAAAATTTGGAGAATGTCATCTTGGACCTCCATTGCCCAGAAACAAATGTTCTTAGTAATGAAACTAGGGGCCATCATGAAAGAAACTAAACCATTGTGGCAGAACTGCAGATAGTTCATTTCAACCCATAAGGCATTAACATCACTGATTCTGCCTGATGAAGCAAGAGTGACTAGGAACCAGGTCTTGTACATGAAAGATGAGTCTGAAACTTCCAGAAATCCTGTTTTACAAGTGCCAATATTACCATCAGCTGACACTATGAATTGACAATGCAAATTGCAGTTGTTTACCATGGACATCCAAACATGCTTACACTGTAATGCAGTAGAGGCATTGAAATGTGCTTGCATTCAAATGAGGAAAGGGCATCCCAATGTGCTTGTATATGAAAAAGGGTTAATGGTGCATGTCAACCTTTAAATTTTGACCCTGGGTGCTGAGACATGAAATTAGATTTTAGTACATGCCTTCATAAGCCAATAAAAACTCTTCTTTCTTATGCATTTTGTTTCCATATCAACAAGCATGTCACTGCACACAGACAGTGCTAAGAATATGAACAGAGTAGTGTGACAATTACAGACTAAAGACATGGGAAAAGTACTATTTAAAGCTTTGTTCTATTTTTAGAAGTATTGCAATATGGGACGAATGTATCACATATTGTATCATGGCCAAAATGTCATGATTATCAATGAATTGAAGAATTGTTACACCCCTGGTAAAAATATGTATTCCAAAAAACCAAACCAAAAAAATTCTTTTGAAAAATAAGAGGCTGATTTCTTACTTAAGTGGGTTTGTTTAAATGACAGCTGTATGTTTTGCCAACTGAGTAACAAGAATCATGAAGAGGTGACATATACCACTGGTACTCTGCTTATGAAAAAACTCCTACTGGTCCATTATTCTCAATTTATTTTTACTACTTATGTTAGCACCCTACAGTGTAGCACTCTCAATTTATAAAGTATTTATGATAAACTTTGTTTCCATGGTAACATAAAACTAATGAATGCAGAGAATTTTCAGCATCGAAAGACACCTCTATGCAACTAGTTTGATATGTGTACAAAGTTTGGTAAAAATATCTTGAAAGGTTTGGGGAGTTATGCTCTAGAAAATGAAATGTTTGTGAACAGAGAGATAGACATAGCAAAAGCTATATTTATCATATTACATATAAGGGTAATAAAAAAAAAAGAGTCCCTCAAATGGACTGATGCTCTATTGGCCCAAAAGAATTTCCAGGAATCTCATTTAACACAGTTTCTTTTTTATTACTGCTGAGGACTGAAACTAGCTCTGATATTATTGAGAAACTCCAACATACCTAATTTTGCCAGTTAAGTAAAAGTAATTTGTAAATATTTCTGAAAATATTCCAGCCAGAAATTCTTACACAGCAGAGTGGGTTAGGAGTTAAGGGGTAATTTTTTTTAGAGAAGGGGGATTTGTCATAAGTTGTGCAATCATAATGATATTTATGATTTCAAAATAAAACATTACATTGTCAATTTCTTCTCAAATTGTAATCTATCAAGTTGAATTGACAAGGAAAAAAGAAGGCAGACAATGTCGTCAAATATTTTTTTTAAATAAAGAAAAAAGATAAGCAAGAGTAAATTGAGAATGTACACTTTGTACATTGGACTGATTACTTTCTACACATTATCATTAAATGAGAGATGCATAAGAGATGTGAAGGTAACTGGAGAAAATTCTTTACATTTCTATGTGATTCTGTAGTGCCAATAAAGACTTCATGTCATATCATTTAATAGTAAAGATATCACATGACAGAGATTTTGATAATTTATGATCAAAGAAGATACTAAAGCGACAAACACCCAAGTAGGAAAAAACTGCAAATAGACTAAACACTTCTAAGCAATTAAAATATTTCTGCCTGTAAACAACATAATTTCATATTTGACTGCAGTAGCACACAAATATTCTATATGTAGCTTATATACTCACGTATAAGCTAGGTCCAAATGCAAACAACATAGACCCTGATCTGCTGTCGCATAATGCGTGGGCAGATCAGGGTCGATGTTGTTTGTTCTACTGATTAGTCCTTACAAACTGCATAGACCCAGATCTGCCGGCACATTATACGATGGCAGATCTGGGTCTATGCAGTTTGCATCTGGTATAGGCTTATACGCAAGTATATATGGGAAGTTAAAACTGAATCAATTAATACAATTCTTTGGAGAGAATTCAATTAACATACAAGTCAGTAATACAAAGTATGACTTTTAATCTTTTCATATAGTATGTTTGTTCTTAAATATTCAGTAAAAGAGGCTACTAGAGTATTTCCTGTATACTGTAGCTAGAGCAGCTTCGTCTGAAGTAACAGACCTAGGCCAAATATACAAAGTGTCAACACAATGACTGACAGGTTGTTCTTGTTCAAAGAATTTTCCTTCATTTTCCCACCTTTTTAAATTTAAATTTTAGTGCATTAGTTACACATTCCAATGCACCAAGACTATCTAACTTATGTTAGACACAGCATATAAAAAAATCAGCAAAGGTTATGCTGCATTTTCTGGAAATAGTTGCATTTGAAAGAAATAACATAAATTTTTAGTGCAAGTGACCAAACGGAGTTATTGTTAATTCATAATAAGCAATAATGAATCTAGATTGTATACTGAGTTAATATACATGTCCTTATTAATAAAGCAAGGCCCTATATTATCATCCATATATTTCTATTATGTTGGAATATCCTCCTGATAAATCCCTAAAGATTCCTAAATTTAGTACCCGTATGACAAGCCTAAATATTAGCTGTACTGCATACTCCACTTCAACCTATGGAGTAATAGTAAAACACTACTTCTTACTGTGATAGTGTGTGTATATATGTATGTGTGTGTGCATGCAAGTATATATATGAATAATTATAAGAACTATGGTCAGCCAATAAAGTGCATACCCGTCTTAGTAATGACATGATGTGCAGATCTATAGAATTAATACAATATATTTGTATTCAAAAAGGAGATCTATAGAATTAATACAATATACATGTATTCAAAAAGCAATTCCTCTATTTACCTGAGCATAATGGAATGTAATTTTTTAAGTTTCAGAGTCCAAATGTGTCAAATATTAAATCCCAAAAATAAAAACATGAATCCACAAATCATTTTGTATTTTCCATATCACACACACACCGCCCATTATGGTTACAGAACACTTGCACAATAATGTTTCAGTCTTTTCATTTACAAATAAAAAATTATGGTTGTAGTTATTGTGTTTGTTTTTCTTTCTGTTTATAAAACTATGTCAGTCTGTTTGTGTACTGGCATTGGTTACAAATATGCACACTACCCAAATATCCCAAGTGACCAGCACTAAATGATGTAATTACTTTCATTTATGTAAACTCTGGGTAAGTCCATGAACCAGGGCAGATGTCATGTTGCTTAATCTCTTTGAATGGACATGAAGTAGAAACAAAGTCAAATGATTTAAACCCAAGAAGTCTAAATCATTGCTAGAAATTGATCTCTAACCATGACCGTAGCCCAGATTACAATAATGTATTCAACTGCTAACTGGAGCAAGTTCTAACATCAAAATAGTTTTATCATGTGACAGCAGAATGTATCGCTGAAATGATATATGTCTATTCAAATTATCTCACCTCTAAAAACCTAAAAGATAATACATATTTTCTAACAAAAATTCTTGAAAGTCATATTTTCTTTAAAACTTCTATAACAATCTACAACTCCAAATATAGCAAGGATTGTACCAAATATGCAAATGAGCCAAATTACTCGGACTAGTTCAGACATTTAATCAAGGAATACAATTAGTTTTTAATGCTACTATCAATCATCAAACCTAACCAAACTACATGCAAAATCAGGTTATCAAAGGGAAATCTGCCACAGAATAAAACAGTGACAAGAACTTGTGACATTCGCGTGTTGGAGATATTGAGCCCTCTGTTCCAGGAATTGAAAGATCACGAGTTTTGGAGCATGTAAGCTGTTTTTATTGCTACCTACTGATAACACCTTAACTTAATCCATGCGATAATTAGGGTAATGAAAGCAGTTACAGTCTGATGATCATCTATTTAATCACCTGTTTTGATTATGAGTAAAAGATTCTTTAGTTTACATTCCAACTTTTTGAATTTTTTTTTTTCATCAACTTAAAAAATGCACTTGATGTCTGGAAATTTAATGTACTTTTGAAAATGATTGCACATTTTGAAAATATGGAGTCTAGAAAATTTAAGTGTTTGGATATTAACATTAATGGTGGTATTAAGGTATTTTTAGAGCTGCAATTGCTAATATGTTTTGTTGACATGGGAAATGCCTATTTCTCAGAAGTTGGTTTGACTGTATAAATAAGAAGCCAACATAAAAAAATTCTAAAATATTACCCATGAAGTTGCTGGTATCAATTTATTTTTTTTACTGATTGATCAATGATTGGATTGATAAATCTATCTAGATGTTTAGCAGAAAAAACAATTTCTTCTTTTTTAAAATGCTTCAGAAAATTCTCTATTTTAATTTTACTTAATTTTTTCACAGCTTTACCTGCTGCTATAAATGGTTTTAATATTATATTTGAAGCTGTAGATTTACCTCCCTTGTAGTCAGTGTCAGCCATGTTGGTCACCCTTCTATATGAAATGCAAGGCAGAAATAGATTCCATCTATATTTAATGATTTATTAAATCCTATGTGTATTGAGAAAAAACCCACAAATAAACTACATTGTGATAAGAAGTTTGTAAACAGAAATGTATTCAAGACACATGTATTTCTTTGAACACATGTCATAACCATCTGTCCAAGCAATAAAAATGTTAACAATGTTTAGCTCAAAATGATGTTGGTCAGTGACAGTAAAACTGAAACCATACTTACCAATGGACTATCATTTCTGCACAATATAAGATCAATTCTTCTCTTTCCACCAGCAATAGTTGGGACAATATTACCACTTTCATCCCTTTTGGGGTGAGAATACATGATAGACAATGAGCAGAACTGGATATCAGCATTTAGGATATAATTTTCAAGTAAATAGGGATCTTTGAGGACTCTTTGCAGCCCCTCTAGAGTTATCACCTCCTCATTTTTGATGTAGAAAAGTCTCATTTCTGTCCCTAAAAAAATACAGTAAAGATTTTTTATAATGTTTCACAGGGAACAGAGATTTTTATAATGTTGTAATAAAGAAACATTATATCTAAATTCACCATATATATTTCAGAATGTTAATCTTTATGTCCATGTTGATGTCAATGACACTGGACATGCATGAAGTAAACAAGTTTTACCATCCACTGAAAGTGTCAACATACATGTACATGTACCAGCCAGAACAGCTTGTCAATAGTCATCTGTTTTTTATTTATCTGAGATTCTTTTGTTTATATGCTTTTCAATGACATGCAAATACTCATAAAGAATATCACTCTGAACTTGTAGGTACAGTCTAATGTTCGCTACACTATCTAGAACCTTGCTAGCTCCAGTTACAATGGCTGGTACTAAGTCATCGCCATCCTAGTCACTTTCAGTAACAGAAAAACTGGTTGCTTCCTGGTGATCACTAATTTCACAAACAATATCTTCAATTGTTGGTATTGCAGATGTGACAATGTCATTATCAGAAATGCATAATCCTAGGAACCAACATCCTCATTACCAGACCAAAGTAGGCATAACAGGTCACTCACCATAGCAGGGGAACATCAATATCATCATCATCATTTTCACTGGTAACGACATCTGTTTGCTCACTAAACCCTGCCTTAACATAACAGTTTGCAACACAATCTGTGGAAACATCATGATACGTTAAATCATATTGATTTCGAGCAATAAATTTATTTCACACTCAATTTTTTGTCCAGACTCATGAGGATGAAGATGACTCCTTGGAACATGAGAAAGATTTACTCCAACCTGTAGTCAATTATTTAACATACAGATATAGAAGAATATCTAAAGGATATTTCTAAATTATTTGATCAAAAAAGTACAAAACAAGAGTATTTCTTTTCATGCTTTAATTGCACTGAACCAGCAATCTGTGATTCTAAATTACCGATTATCAATGAGGTGTAATTATCACACTTTTGTTACATGGCACCTTCTTATGCCTTTGTTATTTAGTGATTATAAATGAGGTGTCATTATCATGCCTTTGTTACCTGGCGCCTTTTTTATTAAAAAGAGAGCCATTGTTAACCTGGCTTCAGCACATACAGCGATAAAAACGTTCTAATTGAACTCATTTACTGTGGCAGACAACAAAAATCAAACACTATAATCAATTAACAAAAGAGCAGTATAATAAAACCTTTGGAATATATAGTTATTGGGAATTTAGCTGGGGAAAATAAACTTGAACATTCTAACAGAGAAAACATTTTACCCAACAATGCAATAAACAATCTTTACTATTATTATAACAGAATGAGTTACTTTACTTCCTGTTGTATTACCATAATTATTCTAAATAACTGGACCCTCCAATTTTGCTGATACCATATTTTCAAAATCTGTAATAATTTTCAATACTGGTAGTACAATAAATCTTGGACACCAAGCAAGTTTATAAACATTGTTGCAAAATAAAAGATTCAAGTTGGAAAGTAAACTAAGGAATGTTTTAATTGTGCATAGTCAACTGTCTGGTTGTGAAACCATTTAATTACCCTAATTATCATATGGATTAGCTGAAGTGCTTTGATTACTCTAATTATCATGTGGATTAGCTGAAGTGTGTTGATTACCCTAATTATCATGTGGATTAGATGAAGTGTTTTGATTACCCTAATTATCATGTGGATTAGATGAAGTGTTTTGATTACCCTAATTATCATGTGGATTAGATGAATTGTTTTGATTACCCTAATTATCATGTGGATTAGATGAAGTGTTTTGATTACCCTAATTATCATGTGGATTAGATGAAGTGTTTTGATTACCCTAATTATCATATGGATTAGATGAAGTGTTTTGATTACCCTAATTATCATGTGGATTAGATGAAGTGTTTTGATTACCCTAATTATCATATGGATTAGATGAAGTTTTTTGATTACCCTAATTATCATGTGGATTAGACGAAGTTTTTTGATTACCCTAATTATCATATGGATTAGACGAAGTTTTTGATTACCCTAATTATCATATGGATTAGATGAAGTGTTCTCAATAGGCAGCAATAAAAACAGCTGACATGCTCCACAACTCATGATCAAGCAGTTCCCTCAACAAAGTCAGCTGCGAGCTTGTTAAAGGTAATGATAAAGGTAAAACAACTTTTCATCTTGAGACAGTTGGCAGAATTAATTATTGAATCACTTTGATACCTGTAAAATCAATGGTCATCAGTGTTACAAGGAAACAACATGTGACTGTAGGCATCTTTTTAGTAATTCATTTTGTATGTGCATGAACAACTATAGGTAAGACAGGAATTCAAGGAATGTATGTCTCCTGCTTTTCATGTGTCATGTGTGAGATGAACATGTGTAAGGATAGACCTGATCAAATTACTGTGCAAGGTAAATGATGTATGGTAGACTCTGTAAGATGGACACTAATACCCTTTTTATATAAAGCTGCATATCAAAAGTCTCATTTAAAAAGTCTCACAAGAACAGATGGAACTTTTCATTTGTTTTGAGTACAAGCTAAAACCATAACTTGACTAAACAATGATACTTAAAATCAAATTCATCAAATATAAATATGCATGCCAAAATAGCATTAATATAAATATAATATAAATCTGCATACCAAATTGGCAATAATATAAATATAATATAAATCTGCATGCCAAAATGGCATTAATATAAATATAATATAAATCTGCATTGCCAAATGGGCATTAATATTATATAAATATGCATGCCAAAATGGCATTAATATTAATATAATATAAATATGCATGCCAAAATGGCTTCAAATGAACAAAAATTTACAAAGGTTATGATGTGGAAAAAGTGGGAATATCGACAAGATGCAATAACGTGGTGAAATACAATGCTGATGATGAACTCACAACATATCTCATCAATCATTAGTTATATATTAGATTCATCCAACAACAATTTAAAATACTGACAACCCAATTAATCCAAGATATTGTCTATATAAAGTACACACCATATTTGGCTTAAGTTGAATAAGAATAAACCAAGTTATTGTGCACAAACAAAAATGCACCTTTAACTCATCAAACAATGACACAGAATACTGTAAGTCACATTCATCTTAGATCTTATCAATCTAAAACCAGTATTATTCCACATTTGGTTAAATTCCAAAAGGAACTGACTGAGTTATTGTGTGAATATGAATATTGGTACCTCCAACAATCAAGGGCCATAACTTGATCAAATGATGACACCAGGAAAACAAAATTCATAAGAGATCTCATCAAGATGAAGCTGTACACAAAATTTTGTTGAAACAAATGATGATAATAAACAGAGTTTATATACAGAAATAAAGTGGTTGTGGCAGACAAACAGGAGCCATAACTCCACCAAATGATTATGTATAATGCTTCAAATCAAACTAATCCAAGATCTCTCAATAAAAATCTTGTATACAAAATTTGAAACCCAATTAGAAAATAGAGTTAATGTGCTGAAATGAGAGTGGGCACATCATACAGTGAATGGCTATTTCTCTACCAAACCCATTTAATTTTCATCCAATAACCTAATTTGGTTGATATAAGCTGATAATACATAGTTATTTGTGGAAACAAAAGAGGGTGCATCAGTCAATCAACGGTTTTGCTCCACCAAATGACGATGCAGAATGATGAAAATAAAACTTGAATATTTGAGACCTCATCAATATGAAATTGCATGACAAATTTGGTTGAAAACAAATAATAACATGCGAATTCAATGAATATTTGTCCCCCACCTACCAGGGTGAGGTCACAAAAGTTCACAATAAGGATATCTGACTATGACCTTTAAGACAAACTTGTAATGTTACTATGCATAATTGGAAAGTAACCAAACTTAATTTAAACTGTGGGCTCTGGGATGTAGGATAGGTCGGAGGCGCCCATTGTAAGAGGTAACTAATGGAGGCAGGAACAACAGTGACTCAGTGGTTAGCATGCTGGACCTGTAACCAAAGGATGCAGGTTTGAACCCTACCACTGGATCAGCCTCGGTCAGCTACTGTGGTGCATTCTTGGACAAAGCACCTTACTCCAATATTGGCTTGGCACTAAATAACCTACTTGTGTTGTTGTGCCATGAAACACCAAACCATACCAAACACGACCAAGTTTCATCGCCCTATCTAAAAGGGTAATAGAGAAAAAGTATAGAAAATGGGTAAAATAAATTGATCAGTGATCTTGATAAACCTCGACTGTGATACATGAGATGCCCTCAAACAGAGAAGCAGAAGTATACCGTGGTTAATCCCTATACCTCAAACAGCTTTTATGATATAAAGCAGAAACAAAAGAAACCTTAAAATATTGACCTGTGACCTTGATAAGACTCCAAATCTGCAATGTGACACATTGTCGAGTGACAATATATAATATATCTCAAACAACCCTCAAGTTAGAAGCAGAAGAGCAAATGTGACTGGAACCTAAAATATTGTCTTGTGACCTTGACCTTCAAGATAGAACCCCCAAAGTGGTATGTGACGCACCTTTTAGTGATGATATACAGTTATACCAGGTTTCATCCCTTCATTTAAAATGTCTCTAAAATTACAGAGTGGAAAGGAAAGTTCAATGGAAAAATTCAACAGAATCCAGGAAGACCCCAGAGAGAACCACTGACCCACAGTAACATACTGGCAAGCTTTCTCACATATCCACATTGGTAGAGCTGAGAGAGGTGACATGTGTGAGTGATCTGTAAAGGCAAGCACCTTAGACCACTCAGCCCCCGGAGCCCCTCATGCATACAGACTAATATTAATCATATAATCAAACTTCTTCAAGAGTGTGTAGCTAGAATTATACTAGATGTTGATCAAATGACACCATCTGCTGACATGTTTAAGTCTTTAAACTGGCTTTCTTTTGAGAAAAGAATTTCACAAGGATTTTGATATATAAAGCCCTTTATAACTGAACACTTTTGTATTTGAGAGATATAATTTTGTCCAAAAAACTAGCAATTACTACCTTTAAGTACTCTATGCTGAAAACTGCCAAATCCAAGAACTAAAGCATTGAAAAAGACATTTACATATGCTGGATCTACTGACTGGAATCAGCTACTACTTGAACAAAAGAAAGCTGACAATCTTACAGTGTTCAAAGCAGGATGACAATCTTACAGTGTTCAAAGCAGGATGACAATCTTACAGTGTTCAAAGCACGATGATAATCTTACAGTGTTCAAAGCAGGAGTTTCAACTACCTGAGCATATAATGTCTCTTACAAAATATTATGTCAGTCTCTCCTTTGTTTTTATGTGTATGCATTAATCAGTTATTAAAATTATATAGTGATGTATATGTATTAACATTATGTTAGTTTTAAGTGAAATATTCACGTGACATTAACCCACAAATACATTCTTTTCTTGTATAAATATTGTGAACATATATAGAATATTGTATGCCCCTGAAAACCTCAAATAATTAGCTAATATTTAGCTAAATAAGTTGTACCTTCTGAAAATAAAGTATTATTATTAGTAGTATTATTATTGTGGCATGTGACATGCCTTCTAGTGATGCTGGATGAGTATACCAAGTTTCATCCCTTAATCTCAAAGGGGTTTAAAGTTAAAGAGCAGAATGGAAAGTGTGATGAGAAGCTTAAAATACTGAGTTCTGACCTTGACCTTGAAGATAGAACCCTCAATGCAGTATGTGACACACATTTTAATTATGATGTATAAGTATACCCAGTATATCCAAGTTTCAAGTATACCAAATTTCATCTATTAATCTCAAATGGCTTTAAAGTTATGGAATAGAAGGTAAAGTGTGATAAAAACTAAATATATTGTACTGTGACCTTGATCTTGAAGACTGAACCCCAATGTGGTATGTGACATACCTTTGAGTGATGATGTATACGTATACAAAGTTTCATCCCTTTTTCTCCAATGGTTTTAAAATTATAGAGTAGAAGAGAGGCAGACGGAAAGCTTCAAATATTCAGCTGTGACCTTGAACTTGAGGATCGGACCCCCATTGTGGTATGTGACACAACTTCTAATGATGATGTATCAGTATACCAAGTTCTATTCCATGATCACAAATGGCATTACATTTATAGAGCAGAATTGAAACTGTGATGGATGGATAGACATTAATGTGGATACTATGTCCACCCTGCTTTCTTTGAAAAGGTGGGAGACAATTAAGAGGTTTATAGTATTGGAAACAAAATGGGATAAATATATAGATTTAAAGATGGATTGAGGAATGGAATGATGGAAAATTTTTAAAAATAACTGTATATCCCCCATCTTAATACATAATAGAAGAGGATAAAAATATTATTTTCTGTCAAATTCCTATGTAAAATAAAAACTCTGGAAACAATAAATTTATGTTTGGTCAAAATGAGCCCTCATCCCTCTTGTGGTTTTACTAAATTTACACTTCTTTTCTACTTTTCCATACTCTAAGCATGAAATAAACATTTTTTTCTTTTCAGGACATGTTTAATATTTATGTGATGCTTAGTGCACACCTCCACATACAGGGCACCTTCTTAAGGAGTACATTGTTCATCAACCTCATTTAATTCACTTTCATATTTAACCTGTATATAGAAGACAACTGTCAAAAAAGGACAAAATCTGGTGGCATGTTGAATTTCCTTTACATAATGGCTGTGATATGTCAAGAGTCCTTTATAGACAGGTTTAACTATATTTACCAACATGTTGTGGTACATCCTTTACATACAGGTTTCACAATATATTTAACACCATGTTGTAGTATGTTGAATGTCCTTTATAGAGAGGTGTCAATGTATATTTACTAACATGTCATATGTTGAGTGTCCTTTATAGACATGTTTCACTGCATATTTACCAACAGCCCAGTCTTTGTCCTTGCAAAGTGGTTCACGACACACATCTGCATATACTCTGAAGAGGTTGTGTTGACAACACTGCTCATCACCTGTAAGAGGATGGAAGAATGTAAGTGGAGGTTTATACTATAAAAATCCATCAATATAAAAATTATTACAGACCTCAAACTAAAACAGAATGCAAAAATCAAACCTATCAGTAGGAATTTTTTTAAGGATTCAAAAATATAGATCCTTAGTAGGCAAACACAATCTCTGTAAATCCCATTCGATTAAGAAAAGCCACTTTCTATTTTCTATTCACACAAATGTAGTTAATCTATTATCATTCTTAATGTCACTTTGTAACAAGTTGTACAGAAGACACATACTTTTCAAATAATATCTCCATGATAATTGATTTATTTCTTGAAAGATGAGAAATGAAAGATCTGACTTAGGTTAAATCCTTTACAAAAGTGAGGTCAGAATGTTCTTACAATTCTTTGTAGAGAAAATGGTTATGGATATATAAAAAGTTCAAAAAAAGTACAGTAGAACCCCAATTATCCAAACCTAAATTATTACATTTTTTTAGGAGGGTGCTGTATCCTGCTTTCCCTAAGTGGTGTCCTGCACTATCTGGGATGTGCCCTGCCCTTCATGGGTGATGCCCTGTATTAAATCTCTAAAGGTTTAATACATAACATATGGTAACATTTTACATGTACATTTGGGCAAAAAGTGGTATTATTTACTATTTTTCACTCTCCCATGATAAGCACAGAGTCTAACCTTGAAAAAAATTTAAAAGGGGTGGGGGTTACCATTGGAAAATACTCTTAAATGAAAATTTGCTAAGATTTTGTAAAAATAGTGAAGGTCTCCTCACCAAGCATTGAATTATGGTGAGTGTGCAGCAGTACTGGTAAAAATTGACCCATTACACTGCTGAAAATGAAGTCTAATCATTCTGAGAGAAACAGATTCTAGTGCTGACGATGTCTAAGCATCCTGAAAGGAACACTGAAAATGGAGTTCAAGAGTATTCAAAGGAACATATACCAGTGAAAATGAACCCTAAGCGTTTTGAAATCAATTCATCCATGTTCAATTTCTATATGTAAAACTACTTTGTCCCAAGGACATGTGACTGTGGCTTTTGAAAAGCAGACATTCTTTAAAAAAACAAAAACACTTGTAATGTGTCTCTTTGTTTCAAAATGTCAATTTAAAAAGAATTTTAAAACAAGAACAAATCTGTCAGCATTTCCAAGTCCTGTTATTTTCTAACCTGTTAATGAGAATGTATTTAACTCACTTAAGTGAGTTATCTAGTCCATTACTTGGCATGCCAGTTTTACAAACATACTGACCCTTTTCGACACAAGCACTTAGGAACAAGAGTCCCTAGAAAGGGCTAGTGCTCTACTGGGCAAAAAGAATTTCCAGGAAAACAGGATAAGATCATTTCTTCTTTTTAGCAATGTCTACCATTCTGAATGATGAAACACATGGTTTCACATCATTTCATTCATGCTGCAAGATGGTGGCCAGGTAAACAATTGCTTAGAAGTACTTTGTCAAAATCAGTGAATATCATATGATTATTCATTCATCTTGTATTTTTGTAATCATTGATATTGTTCATCTAAGTACTTAAATGATTTTGGTAAATCCTCATTGTGACTGATGCTGTTAAAAATTGTATTATTTTTAAAAATACTTACCAGAGTTCTGCATACAAATAAAACAGTGGTAAATCTAACAATGTCAATACTGTAGAATATTTTCAATGGATCCAGTCTATTTTAGTTCTCTGGATTCACCCAAGAGGATATTCATGATATGGAAGTAAATTCATACAGAAAGGTAATCCCAAATTTTATCCACATCAAAGAAAATCTAGACAGTATCCCTATCCATGTCAGGAACAATCATCACTGAAGGAGATGACTGAATCTAGGACTAATTTCCAACTCTACAAATAGGCCCAACTAGGCATCATAAGAAATCTTTTAGTGAAAACTGCATGTTGATATGACCATCCATTCAGGAGGAGTAGCAATAACATTTTTAAGATAGCCACTGTGGTGGCCATATTGAATGTCTGCACAGCACCATTTTCATTTAGGACCAACTAGACCATGGGATGAATGTCTGTGTCATGTTTCATGGCAATCCTCCAAGTAGTTTAGGAGGAGTAGTGATAACAAACTTGTGCTAACAGAACAACAGACCATCCCATAAGCTCTTCTGGTCTATGACCAGTAGAGATAAAAACTACTTGTCCTATGACTTGACACAGTGAATTAAAATATAATTATCCAGATACTTTGTAATTCCCATAATTGATAATTATTAAAAGAATAAAAAGCTTTTGCAAACTTTTTCTATTATGTTGTATGCTACTTCACTTGAAACTAGAATTTTTACTTAAATATATAATTCTTTGTATCGAACAAGATATGATCAGTACTTTGGTGGCACTACTCAGTTTTCCCTGGATGATTTGTTATACATGACTGTGTTAAGGAAATCAGTCTCAGATAAACTCTAGACCCATCATAAGTCTTGAAACCTTTTCAGCAACAAATCTAAGCTCAAGCATAAAAAATGTTGTGGTTTGATCAATATCCAAAGAGTAGAATTACATGTACAATGACAGGATATTCAATTTTCCCCAACTTTGATCCCCCTTCTTGCAAGCTAAATTTCAATAATCAGGTTCTCCCCAGAAATCTTTGAAGGAGTGGTGGTTGGTGCATGCGAACAGTAACTTTATTTGACTTTTAAAAAAATATGCACTAAAATCATAATTAACACAAATACATCTTTTTTAATATGCAGACATTTAAATCTTCTGATTTTACAAAAGGGAATTAATAATTTTGTATTCATCCATTATGATATGTAACTTATTATTGCAGCCACTGAAAGTGTACTGTTGCCTGTTGCATGTGAAATTATGAAAATCATATGCTTTCCATTATTTACTGTAGATTAAACTGTAAAGAAAACACAAAAATGCTCACTTAAATTTCTGTCAATGCTCAGTTAATAAAATAATGCTCACTTTTATAATGTTTACTAAACAAAATAATACTCACTTTTATAATGTTTACTAAACAAAATAATGCTCACTTTTATAATGTTTACTAAGTAAAATAATGCTCACTTTTATAATCTTTACTAAGTAAAATAATGCTCACTTTTATAATCTTTACTAAGTAAAATGATGCTCACTTTTATAATGTTTATGAAACAAAATAATGCTCACTTTTGTAATGTTTACTAAGTAAAAAAAATGCTCACTTTTATAATGTTTACTAAGTAAAATAATGCTCACTTTTATAATGTTTACTAAGTAAAATAATGCTCACTTTTATAATGATTACTAAGTAAAATAATGCTCACTTTTATAATGTTTACTAAGTAAAATAATGCTCACTTTTATAATATTTACTAAGTAAAATAATGCTCACTTTTATAATGTTTATTAAGTAAAATAATGCTCACTTTTTTAATGTTTACTAAGTAAAATAATGCTCACTTTTATAATGTTTACTAAATAAAATAATGTTCACCTCTGTAATGTTTACTAAATAAAATAATGCTCACTTTTATAATGTTTACTAATTAAAATAATGCTCTATTAAAAAAAATGATTACAAGTTTAATCCAAGGAGTAGCAAGTTAGCAGATTTAAATTTCTTGAATTATTTTCTCTTACAACTCTGTATATTTGCTGCAATATGTATTTCAGCACTGTACACAGACCCTGTTATGTCAGCTAAATAAAATGACATATAGTGACTGCATTGTTCAGCATTTGATTTGTCATATCTCCAATTTCTCTGTGTTTTTGTTATGAGTGCTCAATTTTGAATTTATTTCTTTAAACCTATTTCCTTTCCCATAGCCAATTTGTCTGCCATATTGAATATATGGATCCGTGAGTAGCAAGTAACTTAAACAATTCATTACATAAATTAATGTATATCCATTATCAAATATAACAAGATTACAAAACATTAAAGCAATTTGAAGGAATATAACTGCAGAGTGATCCTGAATAAAGTAAACTTGAAAAAAAAATTCATAGCAATCCCTGTACTGTATAAGTTGTTTAGAGTGCAATGATGCACATTTAGAACACTTCTGCTATTCCCACGTGCATCATTCAAACATTACCATTAGACATCTGAATTAAAAGCAGGATTTATTTAGATTATTTAACTAAAACTTTTCCTTCCCCCAGTCTCCTGACTTTTTCATAGATTGATAAATTTTGTTTTTTCTAAAGATAATCACTGACCATTAAATCTAGTTCATGGTGATAAGAAAACACAGCATATTATGCAAATGGCAGCAGTCATATGTAAACATTGGTATGCAGTAGGGATTTGACATACATGTACTAATCACCTTCTCATCTGGTGTTAAGCAATCTCATTAATAACTGCATGATCTATTCTTTAACTTAAAATTTTGGGTGGAAATTCCTACTACATTTGAATAAAGAAGTAATTTTTCTAAATATAGGAGAGATTTAATGAATACAAAAAAAGTTGAGCTTGCACATATGATGCATGATTTTAATGCATTTAGGTTATGTTTTGGCAAGAGTTTTTAAACATTAATGTGAACCCCACAACTGTGCATTCATAGAATAGACTGTGTAATTGAAACTGATTTGTGAAGCAATGAATTAGAGCACCATTAATTAACCAGTCTAAGAAATTTTTGGCTGACAAAAAATAATCACTTTACCTTTAAATGCATTGTGACTGAGTGATTTAGGGGTAGTGGAGGTATGAAAGTGTAGCAGCAATTGGACTTTCAGGTTCAATGTTTAGCACACCTGCCATCACATATTGGTCTTGGCAGTCCTCTCTGATAACATGGGTGTGAGCCAAGTACCACAAAATTAATCTGTACTTACACAATTGAGATGATTATTGCTGAAAAAGTTTTAAGAATATCAGTCCTAGCAACTACTAAATGACTGCATGACCAATATGTATATCTGTTTTTAACTAGTTAAATTTGTATGCAGAGAAATAACATTTGATGAAACAGCCACCCTTTTAAATCTAAAGTTACCATTAAAGTGGCTCCATCTTTCACTATCAGAGTTGCTTTTTTTTTATTTTACACAATACTGAATAGCACCTGGTGACATATTGTCAAAGTTGAAGTCCCCACAGATGATGTCACAGAGGACTTTGTCACTGCCCTGTGTCATTCTCTGAAAGCTCGTGGTCCATTCTAAAGCACACTGCAACTGCTTAAGGGTAACGACTTTTTCACCTGAAAAAAGAGAGTCATTATTGGTATCACAGCCTTTAAAAATGTAAAATTTGTAAACATTCTAAGACAGGAAATTATCTGAAACAAATAATTTTATTTTTTAATCTTTTAACTTCTAGTATTTTTTTGTCACCTTAAATTTTAAGTGATTCAAACATAAGTTTAAATATTTTTGCATGAATTGACAAATCTTGTGCTCAGAGCCCATGCGCTACCAAAATGCTGGGTCTGAGCTATCGCAGGTTGACTTCTGGTAGCCCAATATGCTACTAAAATATAGCATGACTTTTTTATCTTTACTACAGAACATAATCTTAAAATATATTTTTCTATAGTATGAAAAATAGATATGAATGACCACAACAAGAAAAATAGAAATCTTAAAGCAAACCATTTTATATTAAAGTATCTTCTCAGGGCTATTGAATTTAACCTGGGCTACTGATTCTTTTCATGATAGTCTGCCAGGCTACCATCTAACTTTGCAAAGTGGAAGAATCTATTATTGTGAGAATTGTAATTCCTATTGTCCACACATGCAAGGGTAATTGGTTGCCCATACAAGGTCAGTGTCTACCCAGGATCCTCCAGATTTTCTCCACCTCACAAAAACTACCTAGTAGGTGATGTTGATCTGCTATACTGCTTGCAAAGGATGAGAAGCCATCATGCCTCTCAGCCATATTTTCAAATTATAGGGGCTTTATAGGGCATTTAGTCTCTAAACTATAGGGATTTCATTGAAATATTATACAAAATACAGGAATAATAATGTGCTAATGTTATCAATTGAATACCACATTTTTAAGTACTTAAACACACAAATTAGCCAATATTAATAACATAATGCATTGAAATAATTATTTAAACATATATAAGCTATTACTGTATTTCTTTTCTCTATTGTAACCATCCCTCATGACGACTCGATGCTATGTCCTTTTTATTCTTTTTCTGAAAAGTAATAGATTGGTAAGAAGGATTGGCATTTGGGCACGGACAACTAATTCAATTCCCATAGACCATAATGTTAATGGTTGGCCAAATTACTATACTTTTGTGTTAAGATCGGCAAATCATGCTTACATCCCTTGAACGATCTATCCTAAAGGAAACTTTTAAAATGATGAAAATGATATGCTGCGTGGCCCTGTGAGATTTCCCCATTTACACCCAGTAGTACCTGTCCAGCGACAGCGATAAAATAAAAGTGTTTTTAGGTTGAAGCCTACTATTGAGTACAATTTATCTATACGTAGGCTTCTTCTGAAAAACTATGTAATTTTTTTTTCTGGTGATTATTTTCAGACAATCAGCAACCTCCATTCTTTTAAATATGGTATTTAATATACCACCACACACAGGCTGGTTCTGGAGCTCACAAAATAACTACTTGCCTGTGACCTAAAATCAAATCTTACTTTCATAATAATTATTCGTAGTCAACAGCACTTTTCCTTGAAATCTCTTGCAAAAGCATAGTTGTCTCACAATAACTGTTTTGAAGATATTGAGGAATTGTATTTCAATTTTGGAGCGCACTTTAATGATAAATTGATAACATTCTCCATAAAGAATAAAAAGTTTCCATCTGAAACTTCTTGATATATCCAAAAGGAACTTAAAAGTATTTTGGTTGCTATGTGAATATCCTAAGCTAAATGAATTCTGAAATACAATGCATCACAACTTTGAAACAGGGAGGCAATCCAAGATGGTTACAAACATTCACACTGTAGACTCCAAGTCGTTATAAAATATTCAAATTTTTTGCATTTTTCAAAACACTACTCAATGTCACTGAATGTGCTTACATAACATTGGTATTATTTTCATTTCTTCCTTTAGAGGGGCAAGTCTGTCAAATGTTTATATGAAAGGTGTGCATGTACAGTGATTGCGAAAGAAAAGGGAAGTAAATCTTGGAACCCACTCCTCCTTCTTCCCAGACTTTAATTTTCATCATGTTTGAGAAACCAAGTGGTCCCTTTCCATGTTATTGAAATTCCAATTTAAATATTTACATTGATTATCAAAGGAAAATGTTTCCTCGACCATTTGCAACATTGTACCCATGGTGGAGAGAGATCCACTTGTAATAAAATCAGTCAAACATGTAAGAAAATAGATGAGATTTTATGGAAAATCATAAAAAAATTATCATAAATAAATTACCAAGTTACAGAATCAAGATATTATGCTTAACAGATAACAGTGATCATGTAACCTTATTTAGTGGTCAGGTTTTGTCTGGGTAGATGTATACTGTTCGACAAAATAGGTGAAAATGTAACATTTTCATACAAACTTTAGTATAAAAACTGTACATTTTTCATCCCTAACCTTCAATAATTGCACTCATGTAGTTCCACTTTTGAAAGTCAAGAATTGTTACTGATACATTTATGTGCTCAAATTTATGACAGACTGATTTTGGGGGAAATGTGTTATTAATAGCGTTGCTGAGAAAATGTATTACAAAGCATTTTATTACACTATGGAGGATACCTGTTTTAAAATCCAGCATATACCACCATACACAGGCTGGTTCTGTAGCTCATACAATAATTAGCTGCCTGTGACCATTTCCTTCTCCCGCAAAAAACAATAGGGACCCCTATATGTAGTACAAGTGACATAGGGTATCAAAATATGCTGTGAATTCTATCATTTCTTTTTTATATTACTATTGTGCTTTTGAGGGTAAAAGCCATTTTATTTGGTTTATAAATTCAAGGATAAGCCAATGAGGAAGGAGCAGGGTGTTAATTTACTTGCAGTTTGTGACAATCACAAAATCAATTAAAATTGGTATTCCACAAAATAGTCAATTCACTGTAAGGTGAAAAGTTGTTGAGGTACTCTAGATTCAATGTGTGGTCATCCATACTGACCAGGGTAATTAAACACTATGGCTCCTACACCATGATGTGAAGCTCAAACAAAATGCAGGTATTCTATACAAAGCAGAGTCATACCATCAAAGGCCTGAAGATGAGTGACATAAATGTATCCCACTTCTCTTTTAGATCCTCCAGTCTCTCATTCAACAAAACCTGAAACAGATCAGGCCTGGAGATCATAAAACTCTAAGGTTGAGTTTGAGATTTTGTGTCAGCCAATCATAAAAGAGTTTACTTTGGTAATGCCATTTTTTATTGACTGAGAGTAAAAACTCAAATTGCAAACTCAAGCTCAGCATTTTATGATTTCCTGGTCAGAACAATTAAAAAAAAGCCCATGATGATTATTAATTTTTCAATTGGAGTAAAAAGAAAAGAAATTCCAAGGTCAGTGGGCATAATTCCCTCATAATTTGTTCTAAGTGCATGACAAGATTTGATTATCTAATTATGTTGAAAAAGGTTCAGAAGTTTCATTTGTCTATGCCTGGTACTTTTTATTTTGAGAATTGTTCCCAGTTAGACAGCCTAGGATGAACATGTGTAGGGACAATTAGACAGAGAGACAAACATGAACACATGCAAGAACAGATCAAAAGGGAGTCGTGAGGTGTGAAGTTGAAAATTTGTGTGCTAAATCAAACCTAATAATATGAAGTTGAAAAATATGTACTGGATGGAGTGCCACATAGGCTCAGTTAGCTATCCCAGTAAATCTGCCACTGCACATGTTCCCCAAGCATAGGCAGTAGAATTTAAAAAAAGGGTGCTGACACGGTACTTTACCTTAGTCATAAGAAGTCCTTTGCAGGCCATGGCACATGTTCCACAAGAAACAGGAAAATATTTAAAATCAATGTTTAGAATTGGATGACGACTGGCAAACATAAGGCCACTGTTGAATCCATAGTAATTACTCCTCCAGCTGTAAACTCCTACATCATAATTCATATATGATCCATGGATACACTTTGTGCAGCTCTTTTAATAATTTCTTGGAATAGTCTCTGTGGAAACATTCCTGAAGGCACAGGAAGTCTAATTCTGGGAAATGAACTGTGACACCTACTTCCAATGGCTCAAACATCTTAACATCCTTTCTATGCAGAACATGGTTAACTTTGGCAGCAGAGTCACTATTAGTCATTGAGTCTCTAGGACTCAGTGAACCATAGTGCATTTGGTCTATTACCAGTCTCTCCCCAATTTCTTGAGCTCTTTTTGAAGCTCTGTCAAGGTTATCGAAACACGATAATGCTTCAGGTAGGAGACAAACGTTGAGGGTTGCAATTGAAAAATATAAAAGAATTTTTCTGGACCTCTTAATCGAGACCCGAATCCCAGACTGGTACTTGTGTTATATTTAGTATTTCCATTTCTGTGTGAATGGTGTTGCTTATAATCATCAATATTATGGGTGCAAGACAATATGTAAGGTTACTTAAATCTGTACAAAACAATTCTCAAGCAAAATGCAACAAATGCAGGAACAAGTAGTACAAGAAATGCTACAAAATTAAAAGGGACTTGTATTAGTAGGTGAAGCAAAATTAACCAAGGCTTATTCCTTTCTGATGTGGTCAATATAAATGGTGAGATAAAGTTATTCAATGAATAAAAAAATGGTCCTAAAATAATCTCAGCCAGCTCAAACATATATTGCAAAACAGTCAATGGAAATCCAGCCTCATACATTTCTCGTCACTGGTTGATTTGACTGGATGTATCCTAAAATCTTCTGCTTAAACATAGATCTCTGCCTGAGTTTACTAGTCTGTGGCTTATTTTACACTGCAACACAAGAAAATATTGCACTAATCCTGGGATGAAATTATTTATTTTCCATTACAACCCTGAAATGATATAAAAATACCATAAGTATATAAAATGAAATACCATGTAGTCCACTTGCAGCAAACTCAGATGTATAAAGCAAATTTCTCCCAAAATTAATGTACCGATTTAAGTCCAGTATGACTGTACATACAGCCACAGTGAACATATGTGTACAAAGGTTGATTTAATTGGTCCCAATTATATAATTCATGTATTTACCTGTATATGAAACCCTGTGAACTATTCATAAAAACTGCTTTAGTTGCTCCACCTAAGTGGTCATTACATACTGATTTGACAGTACTCTAAGTATATTTTACATGTATCACAAAATTTTGTTTACAATATCTCACTGGTTCCCATCTGTTTACCATAAAGGTTCCACTATATACAATGAATGAACGAAGATATTAGGATGAAACAAATTAATGTCATTTATAGGCACTGCACCAGTTGCTATGCTGAACAAGTTACAGCATGAATTTTACTTATTCTTAGTTCTGACAGAAGAAATTTTGTAAACTGCATATATAAAATGTTTCTTACCTTTATTGTTAACATTCTACTGTGCTCATTAAAATAAATGTCAATAATGTCGAGTGAGGAGTAAGTAACAATTGTGCGGCAATCAATTTTGTGAGGCAACTGGTGCAGTCCCTCTAATATGCACTGAAGTTTATATGTAATATTTTAATTTCCATGACATCTAGTGATTTAACTGATAGAAAAAAAGATTTGAAAATTGTAGCTTCATTAATGTCAATTATAAAAACAAGTTCTACAAGACACTCTCTATAGTTCTGTTACTGTATCGGTGGGTAGGATTTATCTGAGAGTGAAGGAAACTGGAACCCCTGAATGATGCTACCAACCATGAAGCTTGCTTGTTTGACACATATCCTTGCATGTGTTGGAGCTAGGGATTGAATTCTGGACTATAAGGTTCAAAACTGACCCCTAGATATCAGGTGACATCTGTCAATCAACTATTGCATAAATGAGACTACAATCAACTGCTGACCAATTCAATCACCAGGTAGGTGTGAACCCATATATAATTGGGTGGCTGGACAAGAGCATGCCATTAAGTTAGGTAAAAAGAGTTTACTATAAACATATACAATTTCAACATATTTAAAACAATTTTCTGGAAATTTTTGTAATATACTGACAAGTCTTTAATTTTTAATTTGAATCATTGAGAAATTTTTCAAAAATCACTTGTTTTAAAGAAAGTAGATATGCAAAAGACCTGACAGAGCATTCTTCATTCTTCTAAAGGGTCAAATTATGTGCTGTCCAGGCTCAATTATCAGAAGCAGTCCTTATATGCCAATACAAATAAGCAATGATCCTGTACAATTAGTTCTGTTCAAAATATAGTTATGTAATATTTATATCTAAAGGCAATAAAAGCTATTGGGACCAGCTTCCTGAATGCGCAGTCACAGTCCCTAGCCTGGATACCTTAATATTTGTATACATACATGTATCTAACAAACTCCTTTATGTTATGAATAAAAAGTGGTATCAATTTTGAATATTGAAAGTTAAAATATTACTGTTATAAGCTGGATCTCTACCAGTTAAGTAACTGTAGTTATGCCCCTTGTGTGCAATGATTTCTTTCTAAACAAGATAGCATACGTTGGTTGATTTCAAATATTTCTCATCTTCATCTAGTTTCTCCTACTCTCATGGATTCCCTAATCTTACGGTATTTACTATTTCTGTTCTGAATAAATCACTGTGCCAACTGCCACATGTTTATAGTGGTAGTTTTGTTATTAGGAAGTGTTTGATCTTAATTAAAAACAAAGTATTTCAACAATGTTTCATTTTCTGGAAATTAACAACAAAAGAATGAATCAAGAGAAAATTTAACAAAGATCTACTTTTCCTTTATCCCCCATCCAGTATACCAGTAAGGTCCCTACATCTCATACCCAAAAATGAATTTTGCCCTGCTTGGCTGAATAAAGTCTAATCATGGTTTCCAATGATGCAACCCTAGTCACAGGATTGCCCTTGTTTACAAGTCGATCACTGCCAAAAATATCTAAGACAGCAAGGCTAACTGAAATGAAACCTCTACATTGTCCCAGAATGCTGCAATCATTTATGACTCTTTCTATTGATATAATGAATGATACACCAAAATACATGTTTTTCAACGAAATTACACTTGTAATTTATATAATACACTACAAAAAGCTGTAAAGAATAAACAATCGGTGATTAAATCTTATACTTAACATATAGGGAAAAAAAAGCAATGTGTGTAGAAAACATAGCTGCATTTAGGAAGTACAGAATCTACCCCTTTAGTAGTATGTCCATAAAATATATGCAACTAGCACCATCAACCATATACTGAAATGATGAAGATGAAATTCTGCAAAGAAATGTCTTTCTATAAATTAAAAGAAACATTATCTGCAGAAGAGCAGGTGCCTTTTGACAAGCACACTAGCAATGTGTATGTAAGCACAAGTCTGGAAGAGTTAAAAGTCATCAAAATATTCAGAGGAGCTTTTTAATTGCCAGAAACTGTTGTTGTGAAGTTGGGGAAATGTGATATCCGACACAAATGGACTCCCTATACTGCTCATTATAATTGGTAAAAAGTTTTTCATATGACTGAATTTTTCTTGGAACAAGTTTAATGATTGCATGTATATTCTGTATTCAATAAACTTACTCCAATGTTTGAATGATACCAATTCATATAAATAAAACTCCATATTTTTAGAACCTCCTCCCCCCATACCAAGCCACATTTTTTCTATGGAATTACCCCCAAGGAAACTCTTTTCCTGGGCAAACTTCCCCTTTCATGGAGTCTAAAGTTTCTTTATGGTTTGCAAAGCTATTAGGTAATCGCTAAAATTACCCTGGGTGAAATTCAGTGATTACCTTTATATTACATTATAAACAGAACATGTGCTATATAGGTAATAGCAGGGAAAAGAGGGAAAAGGTGTATTTGGGGGAGACTCCAAATCAAAAATGGGGCTTAGTATTTTTTTATTTTTTTTGGGGGGGAGGGTAAGGTTTTAAAAATGTGGTGTTTTAAGTACATGAATTGGTATAATGCATGACATGGGGAAAATTTAGCAACTATATCAGTAATTGCTCAATATCACTGGGAGAAATTTCATGATTACCTATATTCATCTCCCTAAAAGAACTTTATAGTCCATGAAAGTGAAAGTTTCCCCCCGAAAAGGGTTTCTTTTGAGAAGACTTTATGGCAAAAATGGTGCTCTGTATTTTTCTGGAATGGGAGGGGGTCTAAAACTGTGGAATTTTAATTACATACATGTACATTGGTATAATTCAAGACATGGGAAAAATTTAGTTGCTATATAGGTAATCAATAAATTTCTCCTGTGGAAATTTAGTGATTACTACATACATGTATATGCAGCATGTTTTTTGTCCATAAAAGAACTTTATAGTCCATGAAAGGGGACGTTTTCCCAGGAAAAGGGTTTCTTTGGGGGGAGATTCCATAAGACAAAAGCTGGGTATTTTGGATGGGGTGGGAGAAGGTTCTGATAATATGGAATTTTAATTTCACGAATTTGTATAATTCAAGAAGTGGGAGAAATTTAGCGACTGTATATAGGTAATCACTAATTATCCCCTGGAGAAAAGCTGTACTCCAACATGAATCATGCACAAGATCTTGTTTGCATGAGCATACTTGCAATTACCATCCCCAAGATAAGAGAAAGAAGAGAAAGACATACTACACCAGATGGAGTTGAAGCCCACATTATGGACGATTTATCAAAAATGACAATTGTGTGTTTTAGAAATCCTTGGAATTTCTACAAACTCTTTCAGCTTAAAGATGAAGTCATTGTAGAATGGTTGCACAACAATGGGTTTTTGGCCAAGTCTTGTTGTTACCCAGAATGTGATGGTGTTAGTTTTCCTAAAGTTCAAGAAAGTTGTTAAGGGGGGGTTCTGTTGCATTGCAACAGAATTAGGACCCATCAATATTCTATTATTAAGTACTCCTTTTTTGAAAATGGGCATTTTCCTTGGTTTCAAATCCAGACACAGATGTACTGAGTCTGTATGAACCACCTCGATCTGTCTCCAGTCTAAGCATCACATGCATGTCCATTACTCCTATACCTTTAACTTCTAACTTAGTTGCAAATTCTAGCAATATTCATAAGTGTACAACTAAGTTGAAGGCAACATCAAATGTGACTTCTTCTGTCTCTCAGACTACTTCAGCCTTAGAATATAAACAATTTCCACACCAACCCTCAAATCATAGAAATCCAAGGAACAACTAAGCAATCCTAAAGGCTAGCATCCAAATAAGAGCAAAAACCCCTATGCCAAGTCCCCTTTTGCTTACACTTTCAGTTCAAGTGATAGCGATTTTGCATAGTCACTTTTCATGCATATACACAGTAGCATATATATATGTGTACATAGTGTATTTAATAAGCACATGCATAAGTCTAAAAATATATATTTAGAGTCTTTTTGACCACTTGGGGTGGAATGTAAATACTAAAAAATGTAGACCATGACCTGGCCACCGTATTTGTCTGCCTGTCCTTTCCAATTACTTCCTTCTGGTTAATAAAAAGGTAAAACAAAAAGTTTATTTTCCAAGCATCTATGTGACCAATATCATCACTGTAGGATGAATCCCCACCCACCCCCAGGTCAATGATGGGGGGAAATTTAGTGATATTGACCTTCATCTTGATCATGATTGGATTATGGTGAAACATTAAACAACATTTTCGCACAGCACGTACATCAAGGAGTTTTGAATTAATAACTTCCTGCTCTTACTATATCAGCAAAAGTTTAAACTGGATCTATAGAAAGGTGGTGTTTACTGATTACATCATGTGATAAATTGTTCCAGTTGTGGATAGTATTCAGAATAAAGCTGAATTAAAAAGTATATGTACACCTCTCTCTTGATAACTTGCACACAATGGGGTCCCAAAACACAGACCACAGTATAAGCGAGGGAGTGAGTTACTGAGTGACTTCTCATAAATAAAGAAGGGGATGCCATTCTGGCTGGACATCAACAATGGGAAGATGGGGGGGGGGGGGGGGGCTACAGTTTAATGGTTAACTACTCGTTTTATAATCATGTTGGGAATAACTGTCAATAAAATGCTTTTTCTGATGAAGTTGTTTGCTTTTTTGTATAAATTACCTTTATTTTCAAGACAACCAACCTTCGAAAGATGTTAAATACATTACTCCAAGAGTTTCAACACACTCAAATGTGCACCATCGACTACACTGTCTATTACATCACTGATTTTCTTAAAACGAATGTGGACATATTTTAGTGTTATCATCGATTCCTTTTTTCAAAAACTACAGACATAGAAGTCGTGAAACAACAGCTGTCAACGTCAAAACTCAAATTAAAAAAAAAAAATGTTCTATTAGTGAAATATTGATGCCACAATTTCACTGCAAGTATTTGTGAAATTTCTGCTCATCCTCGAGCAAACCTCTGAGTGCCAATTCGGAAATTTTAGGTTCACTACAAACTTTGGAACTCACTTCTTGATAATGAACATTATCTTGGAAACAAAGCTTTTCATGCAACAACTACTCCTTCCGCTTGCTTCCCTTGCTATCCTTGATCACACTTGCTAATTAGTAGGATAAAACACTGATTAATGTTAGATACTTTCATTATGTTACCTACTTAATAATATTTGTTATAACAGTGTTCAATTGACCAATTGAAATGAGTTGATCTGACACACTGCCGTGACTGCTAGCTCTGATGCAAGTACGATCTGCATGCCTTTTAACTTCTTTTTTTATTCAACCCCCTTTATTAATTTTGATACAAAAGACATAATTAACGTGATAATACAAAGCTGGTCTACTTTTAATTGATTGTAATAATACAACAAGCACTTCCGCAAATTAGAGATCAAAACAATGTTGGCACTTAATCAGGTTCTCATAAACGCTCGCGAACATAGCTGTGATGGTAGATTCACACTTTTCATTCTTGATGGTTTCCTTCTTTCTTGTGAGCATCATCATATTGCTATTAACTGGCTGGAATCTCATACCCCAGGTAGTAGCACAATATTCTCCGAGTTTGCTGATGTATTTCTACAGTTCTAAACAGTTGTTTCTTGTGTTGATCTCATGATAACATACAGAATCATTAAATATTTGTTCAAATATCATTGATGTGGACGAGAAAGAGAACTGTATCCTGTGCAACACCAGACTGTACCCTGGTGATTTCTGACTTTGAACCATTTACTATAACACATTGTTTTTTATCTACTAAAATTGCATATATCCATAGTATAATGTTTTTCGGTACATCATATTTATGTAGTTTTAAATTTAGTACATGTACCTCATGTGGAACTGTTTCAAATGCTTTTTTGAAATCCAGTATAAAAATATCAATCTGTTTTCTTTCGGCAATGGACGTTGCTCAGTCATGAATAACTGATATCAGTTGTGTCTCACAACTATGGTGTTTATGGAAGGCATGTTGTCTCTTATTTAAAGTGTTGCTTAAAGTGTTGTATACAGTTCGAGCAGATGATGTGCTCATGGAACTTGCAACAGATACAAGTTAATGATACTGGTCTGTAATTACTGGGTTGTGAAGAATCATTCTTTTTGATCAGTGGGCAAATACTGGCAGTTTTCCAGTCTTCTGGCATTATTTTGGAGTTTATTAATTGCTGGAAAAAGTGTGTTCAAATTCCTGATAGTTCTATGGAAAGTTCCTTTAGTATGTTAGGATGAAGATTATCAGGACCCACAGCCTTAGTTGTATCGAGATCTTTAAATACTTTTTCTACAACTTTTTCTGTGAGTATACAGTTCTTCATCATGTCCACAATTGGTGTAAAAACACTGGTGAATTGACCGTTTAGGGCTTGTGCTTTTTCATAGTCTGTATTCTGCAATTTACATATCCCAAATTTTAAGTAGTGGAATTCTTTTTTTTTATCTATTTCTGACTATTTATGTATTTCCAGAAAGGTTTTGTGTCATGTTTGATGTCACCAATCATACTGTTGAGGTAGTTATGTGCCAAGTAAACTTCCCTTTCTACTTCTGTTCTCATTGATTACCACTTTTTCCTTATTCTCCTACTACCGCTCATTTTGTAGTTTGAGGGTGTTCAATTTCTATGTTGTCATCACTTTGATCTTACTAGTGATCCAAGGCAATGACTGGTGATATTTAGATGTTCTGGTGTGCTTAAATTAATTTTCAGTTCGATTCAGTGTCTCTGTTGTTTTGATAACCATTAACCTATCTTTACAGAGTTTACTGATTCATTCCTCATTGTGCTATAGTCTCCATTTGAGTACTGAAAGTAGGTTCAGCATGGTTGTTTCTTGTTTGGTATAGAACATTCTAATGTTCCTGAGATGACATCATTATCACTGAATTTATTTGAGGAATATATATTTGTAAACTACCCCAGCAGTATTGTTATAAATAGGTCCAATGCAGGGGAAAAAGTTGCAGTCCCAGCACTAAAACTTGCAGTCCCAATAATGATTCTTTCTTTTTCCCCTTGCAATAATTAAGAACATAATGAGTGAAATTGTTTTGTCACAAATATATATGACACCAGATTGCTAATGCTCATTCATTGTGAAATTGTTAGTATTATAATAAATTAATGAAAACTTAAGGCACTTGATAACCATGATAATTGTGATTGTTTGTGATGTTAGAACTATAACAATTCTCAATGCCTTTACCTTGCCATTCCTTAATTTTGTGTGCAGCTAGAAGGTACCAAGGAAGAGATTACACTTTCTTTTCTATATTAATTTATTTACTTAGCATAATTCCTTATCAAATCAATTAAATTTCCAAGACACTGGAATAATAAACAAATGACCATATTTCATTCACTTTTTATATGTCATCTTTAAGCAACACACTATACTACATTCACTTTTTTCTTAAACAAACATTAACAAATTATTCCAAAGCCAGTTTTGGATCTAAATCCTAAAGTTCTGGACCTTCCTCCGTCACCCTCATCAATTTTGTTACAGTTTCTTCTTTTAAAAATCCATGAACCTTTGTCCTGATGCGATTATGTTTTACTTTGCAAGTTCAGTGTTCCTTGGGTTGCCATTGCATCGTTCCTTCCACAATCACAACATCATGTGCATCTACTAATCTCTGTTGGCTAGTCTTGTAAGAATCGTGCTCATCTACAGCCTTGCGATTGGCACCAAAGAAATTATTTAAAGCTGCCACTGGAATAGTACACATATGATAATCACTTGAAAACGAAGGTATATCTGTGCATGACACCAATTGTATTCCTCCGACATACAAACTAAATCCCAAAATCTTGGCACTATTTTTCTAAATACGGTATGCGATAATATGCAAGTGTTCCAAACATTGCGTATGAATTTGAAGTATGATGGATTACAGCTATGCTGAGTAATGCTTATCAAAGAAAGGCGTCAAAGCATACACGCATGTAATTAGTCTTTTGATCAAAATGATCATTAGGCACCAACAATCGATTAATAGGTGTCTTAATCTCCTTGTCTGCTAAGATCTAACCTATGTGGCTTCACCTAATCCCATTAAAATCACATGAACTTTGTTTGATTGCTCGCACACTACATGACTGATACTCGCTTTGTAGAAATTGATCAAATAACACAGAATTTCATGGACAAAAAAGCTTGCATACTAAGTACTCAGCTGTTGGAATTTTCATGCATCCAAAAATTTAAAGTATGTGTACTTTTACATAGATTTCGGCATCCTGGAGAACCCTCTCTAAATGGAAAAAGTACAAGATGCTCTGGACTTTGTTCATTCAATATGTTGATTAGAGCTTAACTGTCAAAGTCAGCCAGTGTCCTTGTTTAGCATGTTTAGTTTGGTTTTCCAGTCAATTATACTGTAGCCGAAATCTCCCAATATATGTATGTTTGGTTGTACACTGGGTTTACAGTTTGATTTAATTTTGTAAAGCTGTTCTTTAAAGATGCTTATGTGCTTAACAAGTGCATCTGGTTTTCTATACCAACTTCCAATGTAGTGATCTTTCCTATTAAGTGATAGTTTAGTCCATTCTGAATCAGATCCACTGAGTTGTTCATTGGTGATGAGCCAAGATATTAGCATTGGTTTCTCCTCATCCCATTTTACTGTCATTTCTGTCATTTCATAACCCAAGATGACTGGAATAAGTTCATTTGATTGGACACTTCACTCAATTTTTGTTTAGTTTAAACATATTTTATTTAATAAATTTATAGTTGGAGATTACAAGAGGTACATATAGAAGATAAAGGAATAGAATGAAAGCAAATGGCTTATAATGTTCTTCTCCTTTTACGATACAAAATATGTAAATATATATAAATATATGGCAGATAATATTAAGTTTTAATGACAAAAAAACTAAATTATTTAATAGTCAAAGAGAAGAGTCTCTTGGTTAAACAGTAGCATTTAGCCAAGGTATATAAAGCAGGAGGATGAACAATGACGGATTTGGTGAAAGATGATGATAAAGAAAAGAAAGAAGTTAAAAGGAGAAACTGTCAACTAAAATGTGTCAAACATTGTGTAGAAAGTTGAGAAAATAGGGAGAACATAATGGGGGGTGCCAAAATAAATAAACAAATAAAAAGGAACAAAAAAGCGAGATTAAAAGTGAACAGTGCTTTCTTCTATAGCGAGTTGTTCCAGAGCAATTGCAGATTTTGTTTCTTGGATTACAATGTCTGGATTTTTTAGTTGACAAGAATGTTTGTGATTCAAATTTTTTCCATCTACTGCTGTTTATATTTATTGATACTATTACTATTTCTTTGGTGGCTGCAGAATTTACGTGTTTTTAGCTGGTTTTACAATTTTTGATTCACACAGTACTTCGATTTGGTTTAGAGTTTCTATGCTAGAGCGAAATAAGAGAATGATACTGAAAAGTTGTTAATTTCACAAGTTTGACATATCTTCATACAGTTTGTGGCTTGAATGACTTTGTATTCTAAATAGGAAGTCACTGGGCATTTGTCATGTGTCTATGCTTTACCTCAATCACACTCTATGGCTGGGTCGGAGTGAAATATCCCATTATAGGAACAAATTTGACAAGGTGTACGCAGTATGAGCAGTGCCGTTTTTCGTCAGTGTTTTGAAGATGGTATCCTTTCCCTTCATGTAGTGAAAGATCGCTGAAACATATAGAAGAAAAATAAGTTCGGACAGAATTGGACTTTGCACTGGTCAACAGGTGATTGGTACATGTATCTTATTGTGAATGTTATGATCAATAACTGTGACTGAATGGCGGTAATAAGCAGCTAATACGCGTATTCATTGTTGTTATTTATCCATTTTTACAGGCTCCAGCCTTTAGTTAAAATTTCCTTACCTAAAACCAAAACCTGCATGAAAACTGGGACTGCGCTAGATCTATTTAGACTATTCGTGTCATTGTAAAGGGGGCGCTCTACAGATAATACATGCTTCTGAGAGAGTGACAGGTGTAAGATGAAGTATTTTGCATTTGCAACATGCACAATGGAGAGAATGTTGGCATACCTCTATGTTACTTTCATGTACTGTGGCTGAAATTTCTTTACATATTGTACTTGTGGAAACTGGACATGATCTTAGCACACAGCAGACAAAATAGCCGCTCCAAAGTACTCGAAAAATCAGCCTGAATTAGTCAAAAGTGCACTATTTTCAGCAGTTATTAAAATAGGGAAACGAATTTTGCCAGAACAGACAATACCAGCCTCTGAAAGTACTATGAATGAATTACAAAATATCTAAAAAGTAAAAAACTTATCGGCTCTTTTTTTTAAATTTACCTTATAAGTCCAGGAAGTGAAAATGAGCAAGCGGAGCTAGCAGTTTTTTGAGAGGTGCACATCTTAAGTAAGACCAAGCTGTATACTCTATAACCCAAATTTCACCCATCAATCATACACCAACATAAAGGGAATTTAAAGTTCTTTTAACAATACCTAAGATATACAAGGTATTTTTTTAAATAGCCAGGACAGCCAGTGATGAAAACCTGGGTAATTCTTTTTCTTTAAAAATCTAACCCCCTATGCAAAGTACGAAACTGGAGAGCGCCACCAAAGGCAATGATCTTGATCAAACAGAAACTTGGAGAAGCGTTTCAATGATTTACTAAATCTCTGACTGGTTCCATTTTCGTGTGGGATAAAGGTTGCAAGTAATTATGACAAAGTTGGTCCTGAACAATGTCCTGAATTAAAACACGTCGGACACTCAACATGCAAAACATCCGTCTGAACCAAGCAAAACTCGGTTTATTCAATCTGTGACACTAGGTCTAAAGGCGTTATTCTAAGCTGTAAGTTGAGGATTTTATTTTCTCACCCAATTATTATGTATCATGATTCAGGGAACAGGCTGATTCGGACCAAATGCCAGGCTGATTAGGAACATTTGAAATATTGTTAAGTTTCGTCTTGGATTTAAAAGTGATATTTACATTTGTTTAAAAAATTATATTTCTCATTATTTCCCAGGTACGTTCAGCAGTTCAAATCTGCATTTAGTGAAATAAAACCCCGATTTTCCGCGAGATAATGGCGTTGTTATAATGATGCAAGACTGTTTATCTTGCATCAGCAATTTAATAGGGAAATATTTTCAAAGCAGCTCATTCACCTTTGTGCACATTTTTTTTCTGCGGGTGGGGGGTGGGGTGGGGATTCTGGTTTATTTATATTATACAAAAATTAAACTGGGGTTCTGTCAAATTTATGATTTAATTCAATACAATATCATACATCAATATTATACGTCTATATTCTGATAATCTTGTGGACCTCGTAATAATTAAAGAAAATTATAAATGGAGGTGTTATCTCTGTTGAAAAATGAAATATATTTTACAAATCTTTGTTTATAGCACAGTATGTTATTTGTTTTCTATGAATTTATAATGAATGATTTAATATAATGCAAATTATTAACTGAAAAAAATCGTGAAAACATGGCCCTTGCAGTAACACACACACACATGCACATATATAAATATATATATATATATATATATATATATATATATATATATATATATATATATATATATAAAATTTATTTTAGTAGTTATTACTGTTTTCGCAAACATAGTAAGAGAATGTAATATAAATTTACCCATGGTTTTTATTGATTTTTCATGCACATCATACTTTCTTCGCATTATGTTTGATCCGAAAAATGTTGTGTACAGAGTCATTGATGAGTAACACAATAGTATATAATGTACTTTGCTGTTATTGTTACATTTTTATCTTTTGAGTAAAATCTTGAACCAGTAAACCAACTTATTTTCATTTTAACCTTTGAAACATCTGAAAATATTTCATTTAAAGCACATATTCAGCCCTATAAATATTGATTTCTGAATAGATATTTTATTATATTAAACACTTATAATATAATAACACTTCCATGTAGCCAAAGATCACAAAGTTATTTCAAGTCAGCATTATATTTTGAGTTCTAGAATGGTATTAAATTCAGTAAATTGGCAAATGACATCAATAGTGCATTAATTATAGCAGCGTTGATCAATCGGGTTTTGCCAATTCACTTTCAATAATAATGTGCATACAATTAAATAATAGATTCTAAATTCAGCTATTGAAAATAACTTATGCTGCTCATTGTTTTAGTATATAAGGTTTATTTAGTATAAAGATAAATTCTACACAAATCTACTTTTAAAAAGAGGCATTAACATACTCAGACCAGTATACAGAAACGAAAAAATTTTTAACCAAAACATTAGCCAGGGCTGAGCAAATTTTTTTTTTAACCACTAGTCCAGGACAAGTGGTTTCAGAAAATTCACTAGTCCCACCTTACTCTTCACTAGTCCCACCTTACTCTTCACTAGTCCCACCTTACTTTTCACTGGTCCCAAAATGGTAATCACTTGCCGAGATGATGAGGAGTATGTACTTAATCCATAGAAAAAACAAAACGAAATAATATACAACATAATTATTTCTTAAAAGAATTTAAATTTTCAAAAACATTGGTTGTTATACATTTGGCTTCTTCAGGTTCATGTATATATGTTTTAGCTGATGGATTTGAAAAAATGTCCATGTGTATGTCTGCCACCTGCACCAGCACTAAGCCAGCAGTTCATAGCTGTGTCTGGGTTGAAGTCCTCAAGCTCTGGTCCATTTGCGGAAATGTTCATTAGCATTTGTAAACTCTTTTGGTTTAAGGAATTCCTTAAAGAAGTCTTGATTAAGTTCATTGAACTAAATCCTCGTTCACACTCAGCAGTGGATGGGCTTATAACAAAAATGATACCTAATAGTTTGCATAATTGACTGAGAGTGTTCCAAGAATTCTCTGTCTCTTAGCAGTGTCATATTTGACATTTTTTGCCATCACAGATTGTTGTTTATGTCTCTTTGGAGAAATAGCTACCGCACACTCAGTATCAGTCTTACGTTTTATCCCTCCACTTTCAAACAAATTTTCCTTCTCTGAATTGCCGTTATTACCTTCCTTGCGAAAATGATTTAGCAAACTCATTTTATCCACAGAGTAACTATCAGCTTGCTTGACAACTACTTCTAAAGTGATCATAACGTTCGTTCGTTCGTTTGATTAACGACGTGTGCGGCCATTCGGCCATTTACGTCGATTTGATCATAACATACATTTTCTCTTTTAAATACGAACAGAGACAGCTCATTAATTAGCGTAATTGTTTCGCTTCAAACGCAATATCGCACGTGGAAGTTAATCATCTGTATAATCAATTAAAAATTAAAGAATCATTACTGTCATTTAATCAGTTCATAAAAGAAACCAACACTGATGTCGGTAAAGTACCTTTCATTAATTTAATTACACTGACTCGCTGGATTAAAATCATAGTGAGCCGCTCGTGATAATCTGGCTTGAGTAAACTCAATGCAACAAAGCGCTTAAAACACTACTAATTGATCATACTGGCTTTCTTTTGTTTGACGTGTTTTGATTTGCCGATAATTTGGTCGCTTAGCCCAATATGCAGTCAAGCGGTAACAGGATGTAAATGTATACACGAAGAGGGGTAGAATCAAGTATTCAGTATACCCGGAGGGCATGATTGGCCAAATAAAGGTAGATATAGTGATTAAAGCACGAAAATAAGGACTAGCCCGACTTTTTTAAAAAGCACTTGTCCCGGACTAGCGACTTGGAAAATTTTACTTGCCTGACTTCAAAAATGACTAGTCCGGGATGTCGGGCTATGGGATTTGCTCAGCCCTGTGAGCATACTGAGACCGATATATATAGACGAAAACACAATAACTACAGTACAGCTCACGTGATTTTTCGGAACCCCACGCATCGCGGTGGGGTACTTAATCCCCTTCACTCTAGCTCCGCGATAGCACTCCGCGGTGGAGGCATAAATTGGCATAAATACCTACAAATCACCACCGCGTTTCGGCAAGCACGCCGATGTAAACTCCACCGTGGAGGGGCTAGTCAACATTACTGATTGACATCTGAACAGCCCATGAATGAAGACCACCTATGGAAAGACGGAGACGTCAAGAGTGATTTACAACCGGATACCATTTGAAGAATCAGTCATCTTTATTTCGATCATATTTGGACAATACAAAAATTATTTCAGAAGGCTTGTATATTCAGTACACATTACTGTTTATAAAAGGTTGATCGACTTCTTTTGCAATAAGTTTATGATTTTAATTTATTTCAAAGAAATATGAACAAACTTATGCACTGACTTGACAAGAAGCACACATTGCTGAGCTTCTGAAGCAGAATAAATTTATCATTTTGTTCCAAAGGAAAGTAATTCTCAGAGATATGGACAATTAAAATCCAAATTGACATCCGCTTCTGCTTACTCCCCTCCCCCCAACAACAACAAACCTAAAACACTGAATTTACACTGAAATGCAAACCGCGTCCTTAGTCTTTAAGCAGTAACAGCAGAGTGACGAGGCTGAATATTATGACTCCATGTGTACTGTAAGGGACTGACCATTTAATATATGGGGTTTATATGTTGTTTTGTTTTTTTCGACCGGGATATTTTTTGTTCTTTAATCAGAATATTTATTTATTTTAAGTGAAATATGGAACGGATTAACGTCTACTACAAAAATCAGAGAAAGACAATTGTTTTCATGCATTTACCCCCCCCCCCCCCTGGAAAATTCAATTGTCTCTCCCTAATAAAGACTTGACTTCAGCGGTTGTTCTACAGAAATCAAGGCAGTGACCATTGTGAACACTGTTGTAAAATATTAACAAGGGTTTGCATCAAAGGATGATGTAAGTTTCAGATTGGGAACAGTGTTTTTATCACACGAAGCCATCTGACTTAACGCGCGTTGTACTTTACAGCCGCAATTATGGTCTGGTCCCGCCATTAACAACGGAAGTTTGATAATTGTTAGTAATTAATCTGAACTCGGCTTATTACCGAAATGAAAAATAATATGGAAAATTCTCAAATCTGAGATGTTCTGAGATTTTAATTTCCAACAAGTTTAGAGCATTTTGCATGGATGTATTGTCTTCACGTGTATCCTATTATTTGCTCATTTTTCTACGGCGAAAATATAAAAATAAAATATACTCTTTCAATTATTTGTACGCAGATATTAAAGAATGCAGTTTCCTGTTTGTGACTGTTAGAGCCTTTAGTTATTGAGCGTGTTTCTGTGCCTCGTCCCGCCCTGATTTTAAAAAAAATATATATCCCTTTTACTTCGGCGCCCCCCCCCCCCCCTGAAAATTCCTGCGGATGCCCATGAACACACACACGACTTACTTTAGAGCACGTGCTCGGGAGTTCCTGTGCAGTGGTGGGAAAATTTCTTTCTCTTTTGCTCCATAACGCTATAATGTCTAGCACGTTATTACTTTTTTACCACTACTGAACGTTTCCAGATTTCAGTTTGTGTACGTTGAGATTTATAATCAGTCAGATTTTAATATTTTAATTCTGACGACTGACTAAAAATGTCGACATGTCAAGCAGCGAAAAAGAAAAATTTTGGTTGATATTAATAAGCATTTTAGCGTTATTTTTGAAACTCGCTTTAGTGAAAAACTCTTCAAAACATAAGCAGAATCACGAAAAACTTTAATGGCAGGAACATCTTTTTGGCTTAGTGTGAATGAGGCGGCCGCTAATTGAAGAAAGCTAGCCAATCATGGAATACTTAAACTCTTACTGAATCATGTACAACCCCCCCCCCCCAAAAAAAAAAAAAAAAAGGTTTTTAATAGTAATAGATTACAAAGACTTGTGCAGTAGTGCTTTGGATTCCATATTTTATGAGAGAGAGAGAGAAAGAGAGAGAGAGGGAGGGGAACTTTACTAAGAAGAGTTAATGATCTAAAATTATTCATCTTATTTTTCTGTATTATGCAATAGGAAAACGAACAGAAAAGAAAAAGTTAATCATTAATTTCATCTGATGCGCAAGTTTGTCAGATCAATGGCAAAGAAAACAAACCCGCAGAAGCGCTGCGGTTGTACTTTTAGGTTTACAGTTAGCACATGAAATTAACACGTCAATATCAGCAGTGCTGATGGCTTCTCTTGTGCTAGGTTACTTGCACGTGTCAACTACATGTATCAAGGATGACCTTTTGCGGCCATTTGTGATTTTAAAAAAACCCGCTACTTTGGTAATTAATGCAAATTAGTACAGTTTAAAATAAAATAACGATGTGAAATCTTAATAATGCTTTATTTAAGCGATTGGATGTCAGAAAAAATCGTACAATATGTGAATGAGTACTCATGCATGGAGTAACCATCGGAACTTGAGCGATTTTGTTTCACTTCAGTCAGGTATGACTGCAGCTTTGTTATTAATTTGTTCGATGTTTATCGTTCTTTTCATTGCAGGTAGTACAATATCACTGACTTTCATATGATCATTAAAATTTTGTATTGCGTTTACTGAAAAAGAAATAAGGATATGAATGCATGTTTAGATTCCGATAACACAGTATTGACGAGAAAAAAAATAGATTCATTGCGCAAAATGTAGTATTAATACAGTTTGCGAGGCATTGTCATTAAGTTATCATCATCTAAAATATGATTTGGCACTATGTATCATATATTATCTTCGTTAGAACAAGGAAATATTTATAATTAACTGAATGACTACGTTTTTTTCAGTATCAAAAAGTTAGCAAATTGCTCTCCAGAGGGATAACGATGTAGATAAATCGGTGCCCCCCCCCACCTCTCTCTCAACCTCTGCTTGCATGGGTGATAAACAGTAAACCACGCCCATATTATCGAGACCACGTCCGCTCCACGGTGGTGATCGGATGCGACTCCGCGAGAAAGCGTGGTGTGCAGGGCTATTCTCCGCGACAACTCCGTCAGGATGCGTGGAGTGATGGTGGAGGGGTTTTTCTTAATCCTCTCCACTCACTCTCCACCCCCACCACGATGCGTGGGGTTCCGAAAAATCACGTGAGCTGTACTGTACATGGCCACAGTTTTCACGATTGTTTTTCGGTGTTATTAATTTTATTATTTCACAATACAATAAAGTAAACTATTTAAATTTTGCACAAAAGGTGCATGAGATAAACAGTCTTACATCATTTCATTTCATTATATATAACAATGCCATTATCTCGTGTAAAATCGGGGTTGCTTCATTGAATGCCGATTTGGACCACTGAACATACCTGGAAAATAATGAAAAATATCATATTTTAAACAAATGTAAATATCACTTTTAAATCCAAGACGAAACTTAATAATATTTCACATGGTCCGAATCAGCGTGGCATATGGTCCGAATCAGCCATAGTCCGAATAGGCCACTAGAAAAATCCCCATGCTTTTTATTGCATTTTCCAAACTTATCGTCCCCTACTGTAGACCAACAAGTTGTTCTCACTGAGAATCTCAGCCTCTTTTTTTAATGGGTGGCATAAATAAAAAGAAAAAAAAAGGCGGGGAACAACTTGTTGGTCTAACCGCCCCCTTCTGGTTCTCACTAACCATCATCCCGCCTCATATTGTGATCCATGGGTCATAATGCAGCTCTGTGACTTATATGATGTATCTTTCTGATGTCACTGCATGTATCCTGGGCTCCCCTGTTTTGATGCACTTAAGCACTTACTTTCACTTTTTCAGAAATATACTCCTTTCATTGTGATACCTCTCATTACTTTAGAAATATTAGCTACTGTATGTTAGCAAAGTATGCATTACAAATGATAATGATATATTCGCTAATATTCTTCTTGACATGCTTTCAACCAGACTACTCCTTTTCGGAAAGTTCGTGTATTACATCACTCATTTTGACGCACTTCACCAAAGTCTATTTCTTCCAGTGACACCATTATACATATGCTCCGGGAAAAATACTATATTACAGAGCAACATAATAGCACATAGAAAACTCAAGTTAATAGTAAAAATGACATAAATTTAACTTGGCATTCCTAAAGCTTTTCTTACATTTATCATAAATTTGGTTTTGTGACAGATTTTGTCTCGAAAGCTAAAAGAAGCAAATTGGGAAAATTTATTATGATATTATAATAAAATTGTTTACTTACAATTAAAAAAATTGCTAGATTTAGCATATAACTTTTTTTCCAATACTTAATTTTCATTGTGAATATGCAGAACCTCAATAATTGAATGTACTGTTTTGGGAGCTTCAAAACTGTTTTGCATCCTTCATGACTTATTTCTTTAGAAGTGCAAATAATCAGAGACAACAGAATACATAAAGTTACAGGAGAAGGTTCTATTTTCGTTTATTATCATTCTTACCATTATAAAAAATAAATTGGTCAAAATAAGTCAAATGTCAAGATTCTCTTAACCCTTTACCTCATGTAAGCGCTTTTGGACACCTCTACTCCATTCTCATGGAAGCGCTAGTGGATGCCTCTACCCGATTCACATGGAATCGAGTTTTTACGCCTACTGTAAACATCAGCCATTTTTAGCTGGTTTTCGTAACGCCACCTTTGGGGAAAACCCCCTATTAGATACTACAGGCATTTAGGTAAATGACCATTACATCAGATGACGTGGTTGCTATTTAAGATCTAGTCGTAATCTGCTATTTATAGCAACTAGGTCAGATTCTCCACTCTCCAAAATGGAGGCCATGGATTTCGTTCAGTACCTTCTTGAGTTTGGATGATTGGAATTACAACTATGAAAGCATCAATTCAGATATAGGCTCCGATGATTTTTGATAATTTATTAAATTCTGATGATTTAGTGATGTAGATGTATGCAACGAACCGATAGATGTCGAGGTTGAGAAATGTCGGTGTCACACTGCTTCACCGACTTGACGATGAACAAGTTCTCTCAAGATTTTAAAGCATATAACAAATTCTTCCATGAAAAATAATTATACAACTATAAAGATCAGATTTTACTCTTAAACCTATCTATAGATAATGGATGTGTACAAAAAAGGTGAAATGGTTAAAATTTATACTGAACTTAAGATATGCTACACTGCTATACATGTAACAGGCAGGCCTATGCGTATTGAGTCATAGAGCTAACAGGTGTTCTATTTATAGCACACTACACTGTGTGGATTGAACACATATATCAGCTGCCTACACAACAACAGGCTCTATGAGGTAAAGGGTTAAAGGATGACTGAAAATTTACTGTTAAAGTAAAATTGCTTATTTATCAGATAGAATATTCAAATACTTTGATTTAAATAAACAAAAATGTTGAGCATACTGATTTAATTATGAAATATATCGTAAAAGTATGTGTTTCATGTAAATTTCCACAAATTATAATAAAAAAGAACCACCTCTGAACATCAGTAAATACAGATCCACATACAACTTTATAGCACTGTACATCCTTATAAACAGTGTTACTGATGCAGTTATCAGCTGTGAGTCATGTTGCTAATGTTGAGTAGCAGGCTGGATGTCTATTATGGCAGGAAGTTGATTTGCCCCATCATAATAGTTAGTAAGGATTTTTAAGAGGACTTGCTGATCGAAAAAAAGAGAAACAATGAAATGGCTTTTTTTTTTTCATGGTATGTATCTTTGTTTCATTTCACAACCAATAAGGGTAGGATTTTCAAAAAATAATTCTGTGTGTGAATGGGTGTTGATCAGTGTAAATTAATGTTGTGGTTGTGACGTCATTGAAAGATGCATTCTCTCGAGAACTGGGAGTTTATGACACTGTGTCAAAATAGGGTGTGGAATGATATGAAGTTTGGTTAGACAATATTCGAAAATATTATTATTGCATTTGTATATATATTTTTTTTTACATTTTGCCATAGACTTCCTCCCAGTTTTACATTTTGCCATAGACTTCCTCCCAGTGACCCTGGCCATGGAAGTGTAGCATGCAACCTGTTCAAGATCTTACAATAGACCCCCCCCCTCCATGCTGACACGTGCTCCAAAATTTACATTTCATGTCTCTATCCCCCCCACCCCATATATTTCACTGACAGTGACATTTGATTCTCCCACCTAAGATCACAAAGGTCATTACTGACATGTCTGAAGCCCATTTAAATTCCCCTCCATAATGAATATGCCCCAGCCAGCTTTTGATCTTATCAGATAATTCCTCCCCCCCCCCCCCCCCCCCCCCCCCCCCCCCCCCCCGTTTCTGGTGCCATTAGAATATCACTTTACCTCATGTGACCCCTATCATTTAACAGGCTAGTGTTAGGAACTATTTACATTGTAAACAAAGATACCTTGTTACAGGAGCTAAGGATGACACCTATATCGCAGAGAGTCTCCATAGGGTCAACATAACTAAAGATTTTAGTAAATTTGCACATAGCAGTTTAGCAGGAGATATGGTGACAGACAGATGGAGAGTGTCACAGTATCCCTGATACTTTATTAATGAAGTTTGGGGTAAATATTTTGTATGGAAGATCTTTTTTTCTTTCCACAGGACAGCCATTATAGTTACAACTATTCAAACAGTGTTTGTAAAGAAAAACTTGTATATAACAATATGCACATTTTTTTTTTCAGAAAGATTCCCCTAGCACTTACTATGGCATCTGCTTTAGGAAATGTTGTTTTGAGTGAAGAGAAATTAAAGACTCTAATTCATAGAGCAAAACAATGGGCACTTCTTCATGGTAAGTACACCAGATGCCTTTATGCCAATTTTGATATCCAAATTAATTAATATTTTTCTACAGATGTCTCTTGCTCTTTTTTGTTTTGCATGCACTGGCAGATATCTAGACAAAGGTTTAACTTTATTTTGTCGTAATGGCATCCTTTCCAGTAATGTTATGATTTTGTAATAAAGGTTTTGAAAGTCATGCACTGCAACATACCTAATAATAATAGCAATAATAATTTAATTAGGTAGGATCAGCAAATAACAAGTAGTAATACATTAATACATATAACAATTAAATAACATTGACACAGTATTATACAAGCATAATAAACAGTAGTCAGGGCTGAGCAAATTTTTTTTCATTCACTTGTCCCACCATACTTTTCACTTGTTCCAAAATGGTAATCACTTGCCAAGATTTGATGAGGTGTATGCACTTAATCCATTAATAGAAAAAACGAAATAATACACAACATAATTATTTCTTAAAAGAATTTAATTTTTCAAAAACATTGGTTGATATACATTTGGCTACTTCAAGTATATATGTTTTAACTGCTGGATTTAAAAAAATGTCCATGTACATGTCTGCCACCTGCACCAGCACTAAGCCAGCAGTTGATAACTGTGTGTGGGCTAAAGTCCTCAAGGTCTAGTCCATTTGTTGAAATGTTCATTAGAATTTGTAAACTCTCTTGGTTTAAGGAATTCTCACACTCAGTAGTATTCTTACATTTTTTCCCTCCACTTTCACAAAAAGTTTCCTTCTTTGAATCATCCTTATTACCTTCCTTGCGAAAATAATTTACAAACTCATTTTATCCACATAGTAAATATCAGCTTGCTTGACAACTACTTCTAAAGTGGTCATAACATACAATTTCTCTTTTAAATACAAACAGAGACAGCTCAATAATAATTGTTTCGCTTCAAACGCAATATCACATGTGGAAGTTAATCCTTTGTATAATCAGTTAAAAATTAAAGAATCATTACTGTCATTTAATAAGTTCATAAAGGAAACCAGCACTGATGTCGGTAAAGTACCTTTCATTAATTGAATAACACTGATGCGCTAGTTTAAGATCAGAGTGAGCCGCTCATGAGAATCTGGTTTGAGTAAACACAATGCAATAAAGCTGCTTAAAACAATGCTAATTACTCATACCAGCTTTGTTTTGTTTCACGTGTTTTGATTTGCTGATAATTTGGTCGCTTATCCCAATATGCAGTCAAGTGGTAACAGAATGTGCGCAAATGCAGCAGTTATCACTGACAACCTGTAGGTGTTATACAGGATGTAAATGTATACATGGAGAGGGGTAGAATCAAGTATTCAGTACACACGGAGGGCATGAATGGCCAAATAAAGGCAGGTATAGTGATTAAAGCATGAAAATAAGGACTTGCCCAACTTTTTTTAAATAGGAAAAAAACACTTGTCCCGGACTAGCGACTTGGAAAATGTTACTTGCCCGACTTAGAAAATGAATAATAAAGGACATCGGGCTATGGGATTTGCTCAGCCCTGTTTGTGATAGAGACAGACATAGATATATACATAAAAAATAAAAAAGTAATCCATCATCATCCATAAAAGTTTGCAAAACTTATTTTCAGTCGGGTCCTGAGGGATCAAGATTTTTGGGGCGGGGTATATTTTCCAAATTAAAATTATATATTCAACTAAGCTAAGAAATTACAATGAAGTGTCACAAATTTAAAAGCTGATTTTAGAATTAAAAAGTATCACTAAAAACAATTCATTCTAGTAAAATATCATTGAACTCTGTTCTCTTAATTTGGTTTATTTTAAAAGGTATGACTTAACAGTGGGTTTCAAATGATCTATATTTGAAAGGTTTTTGATACAGTTGGGTAATAGGTTCCAGTCATTTATGGTGTTGTGGAAGACAGTCAGTCCGGGCTATACTAATAACACATGGTGTAACATAATTAAATTTGCTGCTTGTAGTGGCAAAATGATGATGATCAAAAATTTTTACAAATCTTTGGCTCATATAAGATGGACTATTCTCATAATTTTTTTTTATGAGTATGATTTAGTCTTAACTGATTTACTCTATCATCCATTTTTAGCATCCACTTTTAGCATTCCCACACTTTAAAGTTTATTCTTATAAATCTTAGAGTTTTATTCTGAGCTATTTGGAGTTTGTTTTTGGGCTTTTTACCAATTCCGGCATACCATGAAAAACAGAAGTAGTCAAAATTACACAGTATTAGAGCAGAGCATAATGTTTTTTTTTATAGTTTTCAGTGATAAACATTGACCTTCTCAAAAGAGAAACTTTAACCTTGCATTAACTTTTTTAATTATTGACTATGCACTCACCTGAAAGTAAGTTATCTATATTGAGACCTAAATATTTAACACACTTTTCAGAATTGATTATGTGTGTGGCCATTACAGATTGTCTTAAATTCTCAGATTTTTTTATTTTTCATTTTGAGCCAAATAGGATGCATTCTGTCTTACCCAAATGTAATGATAGATTGTTGTCAATGAGCAGAAGATTGCAGGATTCTACTTCTTTCACAAGCTTTTTTTGATATGTAATCAGGATCCCAATGTGAAACATGAAAGCGCTCTCATCTGCATATAATAATAGCTTACAATCAGCACATATGTTAGTTACCATATCATTCACATAACATAAAAATTGAATAGATCCTAAAATACTACCTTGAGGTACACTACATGATATTGTTGAAGGTCTGGATTCTGTATTGTTAACACTGACAATTTGTTGTCTATTTCTTACATATGATTCAAACTATTCAATGGACATAACTCCTAATCCTACCAATTGAGTACACAATATTTCATGATTCACTGTGTCAGAAGCTTTTTGTAAGTTAAACATGATCATTCCAGTGTAGAAACCTTTTAATATTTGTACCTTAGTATGATCAAAAAGATGTTTCAAGCATGTATCAGCATGTATCCTTTAAAACCCAACTGTAGTTCATAAAATAAGTTGTTCTTAGTTAAAAAGTTTTCAGGTTGAATATAGACTACTCTTTCTAGAGTCTTGGACACACTAATGAGTATACTAACAGGCATGTAATTGTTTGCATCAGTCATACTACCCATTTTCTAAAGAGGTCTAACTCTAGCTAATATCAAGTTCATCTGGCATAATACCACTTTATATAGACAAGTTAACAATGTAAGTAATTGGAATTGTGAAAATACTTTTAATAGCAGCAATACATTATCCCATCACTATTATATAGCTTATTACTTTTTCGTGTCGAAAAATCTCGTCCGTTCGATGTGAAAAACATTCTCCCACTTAGAGTGGAGATTTTGTCAACAAGACACGTCACACCCGTGCACCTCTCCGCGCCTGCGCAAACATTCATCTTTTTCATGGACGCCATGGCTAATGGTTGTGTCGTGCGAACGTAACCAGAGAAAAATTATCTGTTGCGGTTTTCAACCACGTTTGGATTCTCCTTTCAGCCTAAATTCATCTGGGTTACATTTGTCCATCTCGTCTTATGTGTCTTATGCTGCCCTACGTCAGTGTTTGTTCTAGAAAGAGTCTTTCTAGATTGCCACATGTATTCTGTCCTTAGGGGTGAGGGTACACCATGTATTTTTTCTTTCCAGATACAATTTAGCTCACGGTAAGTCTTGTGTGTTCATTACAACAGTGACATAGACAACCGAGATAGCGCCGAAATTAGCAGGCGCATAATTCTACCAATTAAATATTTGTTTAAATATTATTGTTTTTGTTAATTCATCAATTGTATCTTTATTAACCACGCGTGACGCGTCGCATTGCTATGCTGTACTTTCTTGAGAACAATAAAGTTGGTCAAGAAAACTAGACTCCTAATCCTTGTTAACATGTATATGTATATTGTTTACCTTTAGACAATTCCACTGTGGTGCATATTGACCGCTAAAGTATATGCAAACAGAGGGAAGTGAACTGGTGTGCATAGAGCACGTGACATATACAAAAAGGGTGAGTTTTCCACGTGTGGAAATAAAAGGTGAGTTTTACACGTTTTATTATTGTATTATTTTATATAAAAAATAAGTAGGAGACAATTGTTTACCTTTGAGCATCCACTGGGGTGCAATTAGCACGCAGTGGATGCAAAGAGGTCAGATGAACTGGTGTGTGTATAGTATGCAGTATATTCAAACGAGGCGAGTTTTCACGTGTGGAAATAATATAATATTGTTATTATTATTATTATTATTATTGTTCTCCTTCAGATAAATTCTTAATTCAGGGAACAATTGGTTACCTTGTGCAAATATACTGGGTGTATATAACACCCGGTACATACAGACGGGTGAGTTTTACATATGAAGAATAATACAATATTATTTTTATTATTGTTCTCTTTCAGATAACTTTCTTTTCAGAGAACAATGTCGGGTCAGTCTGTAGGAAGTATGGCCACAAGAAGGGCCCTTGGGATACTCACCCAGACTACCTCACGTGTTCAAGTGTACACGTAAGAAAAACGTTGTACCTCTCGCACAATGACTAATGAATCTGCAATGTAGCCGATTCCAGACGTATGTATAGAGGGCGGAAGGAACATTGATCCGCATCATCGTCTGAATTTTCAGATTTTTTCTCTTATAGAGTCTCAGGCGGGAACACACTGCGAGCAGACTAGTTCTACAAGCTCCAGGGTCCCAGGAGTCTATGGGACCAATCTCAAGAGTCTGGAGACAGGAGACCTCTCCTGTAAGGGAGGGAGTGAACGTTCCAGGAGTAGATCGCCCCTCCCGGGAAGGGAGAAGACGAACATGAACAGTAGCATGTTGCTGCCTTCCACCAGGAAGGAAGTGCACTGCTTGTCTCAAGGTAGCGTGTCGCACCCTCCAGGTGGGAGGTGTTGCACCGCACCAAGCACTTCCAGAGAAGGAAGTGCACTGCTGTCTCAAGGTAGCGTGTCGCACCCTCCAGGTGGGAGGTGTCGCACCGCACCAAGCACTTCCAGAGAAGGAAGTGCACTGCTGTCTCAAGGTAGCGTGATGCACCCTCCAGGTGGGAGGTGTTGCACCGCACCAAGCACGTCCAGAGAAGGAAGTGCACTGCTGTCTCAAGGTAGCGTGTCGCACCCTCCAGGGTGGGAGGAGTTGCACCGCACCAAACACTTCCAGAGTAGCGTGTCGCACCGCACCCAGGGTAGTGATGAAGACAAACTGGCATCTGATATGTCTCCTGACCGGTGACCGGTCCGGTCACCGGGTATTGACCGGTAGACATGACCGGTCAATGTATGATGATCGGTCACAAAAAAAAAAAAAAAAAACTGTACAGGATTGGGAGTCTTCCCACAGGGTTCAGACTAGGGAAGGGGATCGGATCGGGATCCTGCCTTTCCTATTATCCCAATGAATTTGTACGAGAAGTGGGGCCCAGAGTAGAGGCGATGCCGTGGCTCGTGTCCCGCCATCGCCTCCTCGTCAGGTGGCATTCACCTACAAGGGGGAAGCATAGCATCATCCACGAAAGACAAGTGGTCTCGTCTTTATCCTAGAACATCTAGAACACATAGACGAACAAGTACGGGAAATGGCGCAGAGTTCACCTATGTCACTGTCTCAGAAGGACATAATGATGTCCAGCCACTCTCCTGCTCGGAGTGTTCTAGATGATGATGCGTTTATCTACCCTCGTTGACTCCAGTGAGATTGAGGTAGAAACAGCTCTTTTGTCGCCTCCTATCAGTCCCACCAGTTCCTTTTACCTAGATGATTTGGAAGAGATCTGGTCTTTTGATAACGCTGTAACTTGTGCCCAAAGCCATCTTGCGCACAGCCCAAGAAGATCCTTTCCAGTTTAAAGGATCTATGGGACCCAGCCACAACCAGATCTCTGCTCCTTCTACATTCCTCAATGATTGAGGACATGTCATAGAGGTTCTTCCTGTGCTAGACGGCGTAGAGGATGGTCTGTCCCTCCCTCTACTTTGAGACCTTGGTCTCTGCCTCTATTTACTGGGTACATTCCCGAAGTGAAGACCTATTAAGAACCTCTTCAGTTGGATGCAGATGTCTCAAGTGGGTATTATAATTGAAGCCTGGGCATGCCTTCTGATTAAATTAATCAAGCCTTTGAGCAGAAAGGCCGGCTTCTGGTCACCGTAGCTTCCCATGCAGACCTCTTCTCAACTACTTCGTTTAGTATGCTGAAGGAGGCTGTTTTGAACCCAGCCGCATTACTATGCGTGCTGGAAGCTGTGATCAAGACATCCCGGAATTCACTCTCTGTCGCAATGGTTTTATCAATGGAACTTCTAACATCCACAATCTCATTGTGCTGGACTCCTCAAAGGTCTTATTTAACCATAGGAAAGACCTTCTAAGGGCTGCTCCATTGGAAGCCAAGAGCCTCTTCGGACAACTCATCCCCACTGTGGCTTCACAAGATTTGAAGGATCATGAACATAGATCCTTCACAACTGCACCTGGCCCATCGTAATCGGCCAGGAAGCACACTAAGGTGAATTGCCCCCAGGGGCCACCCACTAAATTTTAAAACAGATGCAGCCCCAGTCCAATGCACAAGTTCAAATGAGACCTCCTCCTCCTGAGTAAAGTCCTCAGGAGGAACTTCCCCAACCCACCTTCCTTTCCCAAGGAAGGCAGTGGGGGAGGGGATGACCCTAGGGACTCGTATCCTCTCCTGCCGTGCATTCCTCTCCTATTGTCCCTGTAGGTGCTTGTCTAGGCCTCTTTTCAGAGGCTTGGTCAAGTAACTTGGATGATGGGTGTGTCCTTTCTATGTAAGTGAGGGTTACCGGCTTCAGTTTCTGGGAACAACCTCCTCTATCAAGGACCCCGATGTTCTTCACAAGTCCAATTTGGGGAACATTAAATGAAGAGGTGCACACCCTTTTACAGAAAGTGGCAGTCAAGAGGTTCCTGAACGATCAGTCTCCTGCATTCTACTTCCAATTCTTCCTGGTCAGCAAGAAAAGTGGGAAATTGTGTATCATTTTCGATCTCCCCCTGTTAAACCGGTGGAAATACCTCCGGGTTTGCTTGGACCAGGAAGTCTTTCAATTCTGGGTTCTGTCATTCGGAATCGCTTCTGCACCCCGAGTCTTCACCAATGTTATGGGAGTTGTAGTGCCCTATCTCTGATTACTGGGAACCCCGATTCTCCAGTATATTATACGAATAGCTGATCCATAATGTTCAGGTTCAGTCCCGCCATCAGGACCTGTTCCGTTGTTGGTTCACAGTAACTCGTTTGGGTTTGTTTTACCCAACCTTGAGAAGTCAGAACTCGTCCCATCTAAGTTACATTGGGATGAACTTCTTCGTGAACCAGAACTTATTCCGGGGTCCACCGGATATCATAGATCGAATCCTGGCACTGCTAGAGGCGCTACGAGCAAGAACATTGTTGTCTGCTCGCCTTTAACTATCCCTTTTGGTAACCTTGAATGCCTCTGCAGATCTGGTTCCCTTAGGATGGCTCGATATGCACCCTCTACAGTTTCTCCATCTCACAAGGTGGAAACCACACAAGGATTCTCTATTCTCTAGAAATGAAAGCTGTATTTCTAGCGTTGCAAGGGTGCATCGACAGAGTAAAGGGGTTGATCTGTCATGGTCTCCTCCGACAACACGCATTTCGTAGCGAATCTCCGACATCAAGGAGGCACACATGCCCCTTCTCTTTGGGTGGAGGTCTGGAACCTCCTCCATAGGGCCACCTCGTATAACATTTCCCTCTGAGTTCACCACATCCCAGGGAAGAAGAACATTTTAGCGGACAGTCTGTCCAGGTCAGGCAAATCAGTTCTCATGGAATGGACTCTTCACCGTGAAGTGACAGAATCCCCTATTCTCACTATGGGGAAGGCCCCTCGTAGACTTGTTTGCGATCAGGCTCAACAACAGTCTTCCCTTTTACGTCTCTCCATCCCCAACCCTAGAGCTTGGGCAGTGAACGCATTCAGCTTCCAGTGGGATCGTCTGTTCGCATACGCCTTCCCACCATTGCAACTACTACCGCAAGTTCTGCAAAAAGTAAGAACTTCCACTGCCCGGATCATTCTTATAGCTCCATTATGGCCCCAACGATCTTGGTCAACGATCTTTTAGACCTATTGATAGATCAACCCAGGTCTCCTTCTTACAGGAGGGATCTTCTGTCACAACACAGGGGCTCCCTCCTACGCAACAGCCCACACATTCTCCACCTTCACGCTTGGCTCATCTCAAGCAATCTATCCGCCAGAACAAGTTTTCGGGCCGGGTTGCCAGTGGCATCATTCAGGCCAGGAGAGCTTCTACATCCAAGGCCTATGATGCCAGGTGGAGAATCTTCTGTGATTGGTACAGTAGGAAACGTGTTGATCCCAGCTGTCCCTCGGTAACTGCCATTGCTGATTTCTTTTTGTTCTTTTCGAGAACAAAAGAGGTTCAGTTTCAACTATCAAGGGCTATAGAGCCGACATCTCTAACACACTTAAATTTTCTCAGGGCTCGGAAATCGGTTCAGATCCGCACCTTGCTGATCTCTTTCATTATTTTGAGCTACAGAGACCTGTCTCCCGCTCTCTTACGCCCAGATGGAATCTATCATGTGTTTTATGGTCCTTAACCAAAACCCCCTATGAATCATTGAGTGAGGCTTCCTTTCAGGACCTCACACTCAAGACTGTGTTTTAACTCGCTTGGCGTCTGCGAGAAGACGTAGCGAGATTCATACATTGTCTGTTGACACTGGCTGTCTCTGGTTTAATGGCAATTATGAATCCATTTCCATCCTTTGTCAGCTAGGATTTAAAAAAGAAAAAAAAAAAAATTTCAGTTACCTGCGGTACCTCCATCACCTATAGAGATCCCCAGTCTCAGTCGAATCTGTGCTGGAGATGATCAAGATAGGTTTTTATGCCCAGTTAGGGCACTGTGTTTCTATCTAAATGCTTCAAAAGTGGAAAAGAAGGGCAGGAAACGTCTTTTCCTTCCTCTTAAGGGTTTTGTTGATATTTTGGCTTCCACTATTTCACGGTGGATTGTCACCACAATTAAAGAGCTTATCAGTCCCCTACTGATAGAGACCTCTCTTTTACGAAACTAAAAGCCCATGAGGTTCGAGCAGTCACTGTCTCATGGGCCTATCTAATCACTCCTGCTTGGAGGACATAATGAAGGCAGCATTTTGGCGATCCCATACTACCTTCTCTACCTCCGCTAATTGCGCAGGTATTCTCTCTTGGGACCCATAGTTGCAACACAACATATGGCCCATAGGGACTCCAACAATTTGTAAAGTGGATCTCTCCCTCAAATGGTGAGCACTTTCCATTTTTCTCTGTTTTTGATCAGTTTAACACATCAGCCTACCCGCCTAACTGACAAATTCAGTTATATAATAGTGATGTGATAATGTATTGCTGCTTTTAAAATGTAGTTTTTTGGGGGGTAAAACTAATTTTAATTATGCAATACTTACCCATCACTATTATCAACTGCCCTCCTCCCACCCCGCTCTGATGCGGAGAGGTGCACGGGTGTGACGTGTCTTGTTGACAAAATCTCCACTCTAAGTGGGAGGATGTTTTTCACATCGAACGGACGAGATTTTTCAACACGAAAAAGTAATAAGCTATATAATAGTGATGGGTAAGTATTGCATAATTAAAATTAGTTTTACCCCCCAAAAAACTACATGTTAACTATTTTAGCACTTTTCACCACTGAGACCTCATATTCTACATGTCCAAGCTTTTTCACAGCAAACTCAAAGAGCCATAATATGATCTCTCTCACTCTCTGTGTTTTGTATTGACATAATTCACTAATAAGTACTTTAATAGTTTAAAAGCTGCATTCCTTCAAAGATATTTTTTTGAACAAAATTGTAAAAACAGTGCAAACTGATTGTATGTTTTGTCATTTGGAACATTTGTGTAGAAGCTCTGCAAATATATACATCACAAATTTTAGTATGAAATTGAAAGAATGTATTCAAAAATTAAATGTTAATTGATAATTCTATGACAAAATACAATCTGTTCTTCAAAGGACAAAAGAAGGCATTACCCATGTGCAAAGGTGATGAAAGTAAATGATGATTTAAGTGAAAATCTCATGCAGGTATATTGTAGGTCTTTCTATTTGAAAGATTTTTTGTGGCAATGACGTACAAGTACCGTATAAACTCGCTTATAAGTCTACGTTTTTTTTACTTAAAATTCGATTCATGCAGAGTAGGGGTCGTCTTATAAGCGCGACATTAAAAAAAAAAAATCTTGGGGTAATGTTGGAAACTCTAGATGTTTGCAGTACAAAAAAATACTGTCAATTCATATATTTTTACGTTTTCATGCCACTATTCCTATGCAGTAATGCATATATGGCATGCACTGTGTTTATCCGTTTCATGATGGTATTCATTACACAATACATGTATCTACAGTTATTTGGATTTTAATCATTTGAAAATATTACCGGTAAATTAAATACAACCTACAAAATGAAGTGTCCTTCAATGTTTACCGGTAAGTATATTGCCTCCATTTTCGTGCCAGTCCGAACAACCTGTATTTGTATTAATATTTGTGTTTTGCTGTATAAAGACTGTGCTTGATGCAATAAAAGTTTTCATTTAATTTGTATTTTCCTTTTCCACAAGTCAAATTTAATTCCCAAGTGATATTTCCCAAGTTATCTGCCAGTGCACTTGGGCCGATAAGCCTTTGGCTTGTAAAGGGACTCACTTTGTTTTCAAGTTGACAATCCTTTTGATCGAGCCACGAATCTATACTTGTTCAGTGCCAAGTAGAGTTCTACAACTTCCTGTGCATATACTTTAACCTTAATCCTTTTGCTTGTAAAGGCACCACACTCTTTGTTTTCCCACGTGACAACCCTTTGATCAAGCTGCGTGTTTGATACTTGTTCAGTGCCAAGTAACAGAGGGTGGTTATTTGAACTCCCTGTGATCTTGCCGCACAATTGACGTGTTCAGTTGCAGCCTTTAATAGATTTCTAACTTTATGACCAAAGTGTTACTCACAGAGCCCAAGCTCAGTCTCTGCATAAGCACCCGCATATGACAGTAAAGTAGAGGAATCGGAGTTGGACGAGATTTACAATGACTAAACGAAGATGTAGGATATCAGAACTTTATCAGACAGTGAGGATTAATTGATGGACTTTGTACCAGATAACATTAGATAGTGACATTTATAGGATACCGTGAATCACAAAAATGTGGACTTAACTTTCATTGTTTATTTGTACGACGTGCGGAATTAACATATTACGGGATATTGTGAATCGGATCATTCTGAACTTCTATTTTTATACCGGTATGTGACCTATAATTGAATTCGTGGATTTATCATATAATTGGATTTAAAATGTCAAGCATTATGGATTTCAATGGACTTTATTACACAAAGATGGACATATTGTAAGTTGTCAATTTATTTGTGACATATTTCACTCAATAATATAATGGTATTTTACACTGGTTTTGTCTTTATTTTTCTTAACTATTGGCTTGTTTATATTTCCAAAGTGCATTTCTGACTCACTAAGAAGTTACCCCTTCAGACGCATCTGACTTGCAAAATACACCCCGACTTATAGGAGGGTCAAAGAGAAATTCACTTTTTGCAGCCCTAAAATGGGGGGGGGGGGTCGACTTATAGTCGAGTTAGACTTATAATCGAGTATATACGGTATGCCAGATGACCATGATTTGTAGGCAAAAAATATGCATTTCGACACTGCTATGAATGACTGCATCACAAAAACATGAACACTACTGTCCTTGATTTAATCCTTTGTAAACATGACTGCTTATGAGGGTCTGCAAGCAAGGTGCAGATTGTTGTAAACAACACTGCTATGAATGACCATATTGCAAAAATGGAAACAAACACCACTGACCTATATTTAATCCTTTGTAACCATGACTGCCTAAAAGGTAAAGACTTTTTTTTTTAAAAATTAGACTGGCTACCGGTTTCCTAAAGTTTGCAGGTCATGCAGGTACAGTAGTGTCATTTGTTATAGAATGTAAACCAGACAAAAGTACATGTAACTCGCTGGCATTGTAGTGCCAAAGTCGTGTAAATACCCATAGAAATTAACCATTCTTTCTTTAAAGGGAATAGTCATGAACGTACATAGTCAGTTTAAAAGGTTTATATTGTTTCTTTATCTTTTGTGAGAACCCGCACGATGCCAATAATGTCATTGGGCTGAACAGTGTAGCAGTTGAGTACATTGTTTGTTTTTGGAGTTAATCCATAATGCCTAGGGTGAATGAGGTCTTCATTCTCATCTTTAATACTAGTAAATGATAATAATTTTCTGGATTTGATTGTCATTGTTAAAGGGTTGTGTTGTTTGTTGCTTTTTTTGATGTTACAGTGATTACAACCCACATACCAAGCTGTCATCTGTTCAGCTTATTGTAGTCAGTTACACACTTTGTTTATAGAGTTAATCCTTTTATGGTGTAGGTGAATAAGGCCTTTGGCTGTTGTCTCTAAAAAAAAGTTATTCTGTTTCTGGACGAGTTCATGATGTCTTTTGATTTTATTCATTGGTATGTATATATATTCCATATTTACCCAAAGTCTGATCAAAACCACTACAGTCATTATTACAACTGATCACTGATAACATTAATACTATGATAACAATAGCAGAACCTCCAATGAAAAAGAGAAAAATTCTAACACTGGAGGAAAAATATAATGTAATTGGAAGAAGTGAAGTTCACTTATGGACAGGATAAATCAATATTACCTTAGTTCATTTTGCAATTCATAATCTAATGTATGTACGTGTGATCTTCAAATAGAAATGAGAATGTTTTATGATATATGTATATCTGTATTGCTATATACAATTACAGATGAACATCTTTAATCTGGACACCATCTTTCCCAGTGAATATGTCCGGATTAATGAGTTTTCCGGATAATTGAATCATGCACATTTTTATTTTACGATGTCATCTTATCGTATACATGTACTGTACATGTACATGTATTTGTTATCTGTAAATGTACTGTATAGTCAATAATGGTTTAAATAAATGAATGAATACATCTATTGATTTGTGATTATTTCACTTTTTATAACATGCACTTGTACATTCACGTAAATATAAGTTTAAACAATTAACACATCAAACACATCACACTATTTACATGTATGTACTGTACATACATTTATTATGTCAATTTCCTTTTGGGTGATCTTCTTTGTGCTGGCAAATCTTCTTTTTTATGCTGACCGGTATCTCTGCTCATCAACGCTGGTATCACCATAATAATGTAAAAAGTACAACGAATACAAACTGATTTCTTGCAGTTAAATGCATTATGGTAAACTAATAAAATGCAGTCATTTTTATAAGTCATATTCTACAACTGTTATAGCTGCTAATGAGCCAATAATTGACGTCGCTTTTTATTCTGAAATGAAGCCTTATACTGTCCACAGCTTAAATCAATCAACTTTATTTGTACAGCCATCAACAAACTGTGATTGTTACATACAATTGGTAAACAGCAACGAGACTTAATGACACACTTAATTTATTAACCATATGTTACATGTATGTCAAAAATGTAGATGATTTTGCCCAGTGTGTTTATTTAATTATTAAAACCCCCTTCGGCGACTAGCAAAAACAGACATTGTTTATACAATCACTGGTTACAATATGGTCAGGCTACTTGAAATTTTTCCCCACACTTGATCATGTGATCAATATATACCTTTAAAGTGCCATTAGAATTTGACCAATCAGAGGTTGATACATTGACACACATCCAAATTTGCCTAGGTGAATCTGTGTTATCCGACTGACTGTATTTTCATATATGATTCTTCAAATTTTCTTTTTTTTGGACAGATTATTTCTGGATTACCGAGGCAAGTTTTATAGTAATTTTACACTTTGGTCCCTGATTTTGATTTCTGGATCTGGAATGCCGATTTCTTGATTAACGGAGCAAATTAACGTTTAGGAACTCCGTTCCTGTTCAACTATGTCCAGATAGTGAGGTTTCTGGATAAACAAAGTCTGGATTAATGAGGTTCCTCTGTATTTTCAGTTGAATGCATGCAATATTTTAACAAGAACTATGAATAAAGACTACAATACAGAGATTGTAGGTATTTTTCCTTAAACAGTGTTGAAGTTCGACCTTGGAAACCTATCCTTTGCGCAGACCTGTTACGAGAGACCACCTGCCTTGTGAGACCACTTTTTGTTTGCAGAAGTGGTGGTCTCTCATGACGGGTTTTACTGTAGTAGTCATTGTAGATGACCACATAGTGACTCGTAGTGCATCAATTAAGTTTTATTGCCCCAAATGGAAAGTTGCAGCAATATAATTATGAAACAGTGGACATCCACTGCATTACGTGGAATTTACCTGTTGGCTGAGCCACAGTAGACAGTGATGAATGCTCTTTTTAAGTTGTACACAATGCCATTTAATAATCAAAACTTGTTCACTAAAACACATTGAGATACGTGTATTGCAAAAGATGAAAGATAAATTTCCAAACAAAGAAACCTATGAGAATAATTAGGTGCTTCAGAGAATATAAAAAGTTTAATGATAGTAATTTTAATAACTGAGAGAGAGAGAGAGAGAGAGAGAAGAGAGAGTGAGAGAGATTCTACTTTTAAACAAGCAAAAAGAAATCACATGTATTAGCTGGTTCAAATGAGAAGAAAGAATAAATAGAAGCAATATGTACTATGATTGCATGGACTATTTACTCAGTTGTTAAAATAATGTTAGAAATGCTGTGTTGTTTTTTTTGTCATTCCCCCAGTCACTTTTAATATGTTTGCTTAACATTTTCCCACACAATGCCATACATAACGCTATGGAAAATACAGGCACTGTGTAGTATTTTTGCACCAAATATACAAGTACATGTTACATATTTTCTTAAGAACTAGACACGTGTTTACCTTTACCGTAGACCTACTGTTTGTACACAGACTCTACAAAGCACATGCTTCTGTATTCTTCTGCCTACAGCTCAAACAAATTTACTTATGATTGCTGTTTTGGTCATCTGACAAGTTTAATATTACCAAATGTAAGGGTGAAAGTGATGAAAAAGCATCATCACCTAAATATTTGGTACCAGATAAACTTTTTGTATTGTTTTCAGTTGATGCATATACAACTTCATTTAAAGTATATTTCAATGTGGTTATGTATGCGCATTTACTCATTTTACATCAAATATTAGTTGTTGTTCTAAAATGTAATGCTAATATAGTTTAACAAAGTCCATTTAATCCTGATTATTGAATGATCTGTACCTTAACTGTCATCAAGAAACTTCCAGAAGAAAATTATTGATCGCTATGGACTTTTACAATGGTGGTCAGGTACTAAACTGGGTCAAGAAAAGAGCATGTAGGGTCTAATCATCACAATATAGGGTAGTAAAAAAACTTTCAACATGCGTAGCTTTTATTGTAACAACAGCACACAACATTCAGTCTGGTTTGTATTGGATCTCACCTTTAGCACATTTAGGTTGACCTCGTCCAAAAATGCCCATGTACTTTAACATTGAGTTTTGCTGTACGTGTTTCTCAGAGCGTGTAAATAATGACCTTCCAAAGGCTTATGGATGTAATAGGATCCAAATAAAGTGAATAATTGCCATTTATTGGTATGTGTAATCAAATTGTAAAAAACGACACCCGTTACTGAAATAGTTGGTACTGTATGACTTTTGCTATAGTGTAGTACATTCTTTCAGTCCCATGACTTGTACTGATTGTCAAGCGATAATTTGTTTTATTATCAGTTTAGCCACTAACTTGTTACATTTTGACCAATTATCCTTTTTAAGAAGTTGGCGTAAATACAAACAAGATTTTTTGGTGCCAAAGAACATGTACAAACAATATGTATTTATACAGGATTTTGTAATTAAGCCAACAATGGGAAATTATTCATATTATGTCCATAATCACCCAAATGGCGTTTAATCTTAGGAAACCAAAACTAAATTTAAATTCATTTGAACTAACTTTGGACTCCTTAGTTGAACTAAAATCAATAATGATCCAAGTTAAATTCCGGAAGATGTTCATTTATACAGCACAGGAAAAAGGGTGGGGCTAGTTCATAAGTGCTGATGGGAATAAAAAAACGTTTTCTCCATATTGCAGTAACAGTTAATTTCTCCTGGACGTCCATCATATCATCATTATCTGTTAAAAGTGAAAGGAAATTCACAGTAGACAATGTCTGAAATGAATTGCAGCACATTTTAAAAATGCATATTCTTTAATGATCAGTGTCAATCAAAATTTTACGAAGCATTATCTCTCTCTATCTCTCTCATTTTTGCATTTATTAAACTTATTTTGTTACAAAGATATAAGCCTGTACTATTAGAAACCAATTTTATGCAAAAATGTCAAAACTTAATCACATTGCATTTCTCAGTCCATATCACAAGTAAAAAATTTGTTTTTCACAAACTAATATATTATTAGTTTTATAATGTTTGGTTTTGTGAGAACAAGAAATATTTTCATTCAGAAGTCAGTGCTTCTTTTGAAACATTTGTGCTAAAAATAACATCGAATCTCGACACCCGACTGACTGACCATTGTTAACAAGCACAACAGCTGACTTCGAAGTAAGAATGTCACCCCTCAGCTGGAGCTTATTGATAGATTCATGAAAAAGTGATGAACAAAAGTAACCTTTTTCATAAAAATCACTTCATTGCTGACATGAATGGCCACTGATAAAGTGCAGCCTTCAATTCAGTGTAGACATATTCTGTGCATTTAAAAATTGTCATACTCTTAAATACCAGTAATCAATGTCATTTTCTAAGTCTGTGGATAAAGCAACAGAACATTTTCTAGCATACATGTAGCTCCTTTATCCTTTTTTTTGTATTATGTCAATATAATTTGCCATGTTCTTGCAGAATAAACTTAAGAATTATGACATTCATGTCATTATATCTCTTGTACTTCGTCATGCATGTACATTATAAATAGTACATAATTCATGATGCTTGTACTGTACTTGTCTCACGCTGAAACACTGTTGATAAATGTATACTGTGTTATAGGTGAGGCAGCCTTAGATTGGAGTGTATTTGCTCTGATTGTGGTAATGGATGTTTTATGCAAAACCACATCATGATACTGGTAGGCTAAGAGTAGATTTTCTGAAATCACATTATAATAGGTTAGAATACGATTAAGCCAAGAACTAAAATTAAGTGAAATAGAGTAGAAGTTTAACAAATAAGACTAATCCAGCATAATGGAATTCATTACCATACCCGTACTGTACCAGTGAGAGTGCTATACTTAGGGGCATTATAGTGAAGGACTACTATATTTACAGTGCTAAAGCATACATTGATTTTGTTTTTTCATTTTTGCAGGTGTGCAGATGCGGAAAGCGGAGGACCCATCCAACCCTGCCACAGTTGACTTCGCTCCAATGACATTATTCCCCAGTCTTCTTCCACGTGCCATTTTTGAGGAGGCTAAGTCCCTACAGATACATTTTCAAAAAATGATGCATAGAGCTGCACATGATCATGAATTCCTTGTCAACTGCTTCAAAAAGTATGCTTGCTTTCAGTTTCTATTCCACTCATATGCAGGGTTAGAAATTAGGAATTTTATTTCACTAACCTGCAGGATTACCATAATAAATTGTTTACTGATCCTGCCTAAATTTCACTGATCCTGCTAAAATTAAACAGAAGCCATTTAAGTTTCTAATTCAACATTTATTATTTATTAGCATCAACTGAAAGCAGCAACAACTGCATTTCACCAACAAGAGTCACAAAAAGTTGAAAGTTCATGTTCAAACTTCTTTAATTTGCTCTGCTTCTGAGGAACCAATGTTCTGTTTTGATTTTGCATATCCCTTGGCCATTATGTGTAGAGAGATTGCTTTGTGTGATTCTAGGGATGATTTATAAAAGTTTTTATGCCCATCAATGAATGAAGTACTCGACACACTTTCATATTTCTCCAAATACTCAGTGCAGAAAGTGCACAACATCACATCCTTTTCTGGGTTATATGTAAGCCATTTGTATTCATTTGCCCAGCATTTCTGATACTTTTTTAGTCTCTTGATCATATTTGCGATCAAGCTTTCTCTTGTTACCATCTAATTTTTGCCGTTTTCGTGGCGGCTGTGCACCTTGCAAATACTTCCACATATTTACAATTGTCACCGCACAATATATTTGAATGTTTATTAAAACACATTCAGTATAATTCTAAATTGTGTGCTGAGTTGGTGAATGTGACATTTTTGGATTGTTCAATACTAGTCTACGATCCTATACTTTTTGTTATCATCAGTAATGAGATCAGTGCTTGGGGACAGTACATCAGGCTAGTTCCACATGCACAAAGACTGTTTTGACAGTAATCACACTAATTTAGTTCATGAGTGGATGAGTGGTTGTGAATTTGTGCCATGAGGATTTATTGTACTATGTCAATTGCAGGATGTTGGTAGGTATGCAATTCACACAATAAACAGATCAGTTAATCATTAAAGGGAATGGTGACTCACGACAACTTCTTAACTGTTATGATAGGTGACCGGCGGTAATTGTCACTGCCCCAATGGATTAGTGACTACTAGGTTTTACTGATCTGCTGTTAAAATCACTAACTGCGGGATAGCAGATTAGCGTTAAATTTTAGCCCTGTATATGTTTTCACATATTTCCACAGCAGATATTCACTCCAGTTTGTTTATTTTACAGCTGTTGCACAACAAGTTTTCACGTTTATTAGCATACTTATCTGCCCAAGGCTGAGCAAATTTTTTTTTCATCCACTAGTCCAGGACAAGTGGTTTCAGAAAATTCACTTGTCCCACCTACCTTTTCACTTGTCCCAAATTTAAATCACTTGTCAAGATTTGATAAGATGTTTGCACTTTAATCCATAGAAAGAACAAACGAAATAATGTACAACATATTTATTTCCACTCCCAGAACCTTGAGAAGGGTGATAGTCCAAATGCGGCTCAATTAATATTGTTAAAGGTTCCCATCATCCAGTATTTGATGACTGGTTGATGTGCAACATTCTTAGATGTGCCCTACTGATGGACCTTTTCCTTTATTGGAAGACAGTGATTCGCATGGGACTAATTCCCAGTCAGAAGTCAGATCTGATTCCTTCTCAGAATTTTGTTTACATAGAGATGAATTTTATCACTGGTCAAGAGACAGTTTATGCCCCCCCACCCCCCACCCCCGATCACACAGATACTGTTTGAGAAGATTACCTCTACCTCTCCCTCCTGGGGACTCAGAATGTGGCAGCAGACTTAGTTCCACTAGGAAGACCTCATATGCAGCCTTTCCATTTCCTGCTGCTAGCAAACTGGAGATTTCACAGGGACCCCCTGTCAGCTCAGATCCTTTAGGGTCCAGATTTTGTAAAAATCTGTATTGGTGGCTAAGTCAGGACAGGTTTTCCGGCCAAAGTTCCAATACATGCCACAGAACATCACTCCTTCCTGTACACTGATGAATCTCCCCATCATATAAGCAACCTTGAAATGCAGGCTGTTTTCTAGCACTACAGGGATGTGTCAACTGCATAAGACATTGCTGTGTTGTGGTTGCCATGAACAACACATCATTTGTAGCATGCCTCAGTCATCAAGATGCACTCATGCCCCTTCAGTTTGCCTGGAAGTCTGGAGCCTCCTCCAATGGACATCTTTGGAGGTGATCATTCTCAGAGTCTGACACATTCCAGGCAAGAGAAATATTCTAGTGGACAGCCCATCCAGACAGGTATGGGCAGTCCACACACAATGGTCTCTGCACCAGTTGGTAGCAGAGACACTTTTTCAGCTTTGGGGGAAGATAATAGTAGACTTGCTTGGAACAAAGGTTAAACAACAAAGTACCACTTTATGTCTGTCTAGTTCCAGACCAGAGGCCATCGGCAGTAGACATCTTCAGTCTGAAGTGGAATTGAAAAAAAAAATTATCAAAGTGTCAGGACCTCAATATACCTCAATATCCTGATGGCCCCCTGTAGCTCAAATGGTTGTGGTTCAGTAATCTCCTTGAATTGTTGGTGGATGCCCTCAAAGAGAGAGAAGATATCTACTGTCTCAGCACAGAGGGTCCCTCCTGCAAAACAATCTGCATATTCTCCACCTTCACACCTACCTCATATCAGATGATTGATCTTCCAAAATCAGTTTTCCAGCAAGGTTGCCAACTGCTTCACCCAGACACTCGAAGGCAGTCAACTTCCAAGGTTTATGATGCCAAGTGGAGAAAAATATGTTATTGGTGCAGTAGGTATCACATTGAACCTCTCTGTCTCCATTTAACTGCAGTTGTAGAGTTTCTTCTTTTTATTTTCAAAGAAAAAGATCTGCTCAGTCTCTAACATTAAGATCTATGGGCAGGACTGAGCAAATCCTGTAGCCCAACTGCCCAGATTATTCATTTTTGAAGTTGGGCAAGTAAAATTTTCCAAGTCGCTAGTCCGGGAAAGTGGTTTTTTTTGTCTATTTTTAAAAAAAGTCGGGCAAGTACCTATTTTCATGCCATAATTACTTTATCTACCTTTATCTGGCCAAATATGCCCATCAGGCATACTGAATGCTTGGTTATACCCCTCTCCATGTATTTATTTACATCCAGTATCACACCTACCGGTGGTCATTGATAACTGTTGCATGTGCACATAGTAATTACCTCTTGACTGCATATTGGGCTAAGCGAATAGGTTATTGCCCAATCAAAACATGTGAGACAAAACAAAGCTGGTATGATTAATTAGCAGTGTTTTAAATGGATTCCTTGGATTATGTTTACTTGAACCAGATCCTCACAAATGACTCACCCTATTATTTTAATCCAGCGAATCAATACAATTAATTTAATGAAAGGCACTTTACTGACATTAGTGTCGGTTCCCTTTATGAACTGATTACATGGCAGTGATGATTCTTTAATTTTTAAATTGATTATACAGAGGATTAACTTTCATGTCCGATATTGCATTTGAAGTGAAATGATTACGCTAATTAAGGAGCTGTCTCTGTTCATATTTAGAGGACAAAATGTATGTTATGATCACTTTAGAAGTAGATGTCAAGCAAGCTGATATTTACTATGTAGATAAAATGAGTTTACAAAATTATTTTTTCGAGGAAGTTAATAAGGAAGAGTCGGAGAAGGAAAATTAATGTGAAAGTGAAGGGGTAAAATGTAAGACCACCACTGAGTGTGGGGTAACTATTTCTCCAAAGAGACATAAACCAGACTCTGTGGCAACACAAAATGTCAAATATGACACTACTAAGAGAGTGAGAAATTTGTTGCCACATCGGGTTGATAGTTATCCCAGGATTGAATTCATTGACTCACAAGCAAAAATGTTTTGCAGTTATTCAACCAGTGTATTTGTCAATGGAACTGACAAATTCAGGCTTAAACCAATCAAGTCACATGACAGTTCTGGACATCACAAGGCCTGTGCAGTTAGGGAAAGTCTGAATTCCAATAAATTCCTTTCCATTCTTGCTGATGGAAGTACTGATGCTACTGTATTGGAGCAAGAAATAGTGCATATAAGATACCTGGACAATGCAAAAACTGACAACCTCGGATGTAATAAAAATGTATAATATCAACCTATCTTTTTGAAAAATGACATTTTTTTAAGAAATAAATATGTTGTACATTATTTTGTTTGTTCTTCCTATGGATTAAAGTGCAAACATCTCATCAAATCTTGACAAGTAATTTAAATTTGGGACAAGTGAAAAGGTAGGTGGGAAAAGCGAACTTTGGATGAAAAAAAAATGTGCTCAGTCCTGATGGAGCAGCCTTTTCTGATACTCAAGTTCTCTATGGACTCCACCTTAGGGCCAGACCCTCGTCTTTCAAAACTGATCAAATACTTTGAGATTTATATATTGGTGAAAAAGGGTTGTTTAATGGCAACTTTGATTCAGTTTCTCATCTTTGCCAACAAGGGTTTCTGACCAAGAATCAGCTACCTTCAGTAGTCCCTGATCCAGTTGAAACCCCAGTCTCAGTTGGATCTATGTTGGAGATGATCAAAACAGACTCCTTTGTCTAATTAGGGCATCACATTTCTGTTTGTATAAATCAAACAGGAAAAGAAAGGGTGGAAATCATAGCTTTCTCACTGTCAAAGGTACCTCAAATATTTTGGCAGCCATCATCTTGAGGTGGATTATTCTATCAAAAAAGAGCTTTTCAATCTCTCACTGAGAGAGATCTTTCCTTCAAGAGAATCAAAACCCATGAGGTTGGGGCTGTTGCTGCATCTTGAGCCTTTCTTAATCATTCTTGTCTGGTTGATGTTGTGAAAACTGCTTTCTGGTGGTCTCACTCCACCTTCTCTTCATTGTACTTTTGTTCAGTGTCACAACGAAGCAATTAGACCCGATTGTGTCAGCCCAGCAATTTGTCAAGCCATCCTCAAGTCTACAGTAGAGCACCCTACTGACAGCAAATAGTAAGTTCATTCTGACAGCTTACCTTGGGTACATCAGCCTCCCAATTGGCTGATAGTGTCAGGAGTCAAGAATGCAGTAATGTATTACTGGTATTAAAATGTATTTTTTGTAGGTAAAACTAATTTTAATTATGTAATACTTGTCTGCTATCATTGTTTAATTTCCATCCTTCCTCCCCTCATGATGTCCATTCAGTCTCTGTCCAAGTCAGTGAGGGATGATTTTCTGTGTAATGGAAGTATCGAAGGCATCAGACTGGGATCATTTTGCTTCTATTCTTAGACCTCCAGTTACCAATTGGAGGAGGGAATTCACCATGGACTGGATACTAGCACCACGAAAAGGGATAGCTGTGTAATAATAGCATTTAAGTATTTACATCATTAAAACTAGTTTACCCTCCAAAACTTAATTTCTTGCAGGGAACTATATACTTTTGGGGTATATTTCAGTATTTTTCTTCTTTTGCATTTTCAGAATCTGTGTACTGTAAATTCAGAAATATCCATGGGGGATTTTATTTCATAATTTATCATGTGTCACAGATATAAAAAAAATTTAATCCACCACAAGAAGTTTTTGAGATTGGATATTATAGTAAAGAATGTGATTTTTGTCTTCACAAATTCATTCGTTTACTCCCAAAGCACATAATTTCATCCGCATGAATATTTCTCATTTTATGTTACCTCTTTACCTCACATAATATTTTTCCATAGACTTTATGTTTAGACTGCTGTCTGCTTCCAATCTTTCTAAGATGTCAAATTGTTCAAAGACACAGCTAGACATAATTACGAGTTTAGACCTTAATTTCAAAAATAAGAAAAACTATATGTGCATTCATATCTTCTCGTTGCTTTTTTAGTGTCATCCAAGTTGATGAGTTTACCAAGAGGCTATGGGAAATCTATCTGGAAGTTCAAAAACAAGGGCTAGCCCAAGTGAGTGAAATGCTGTATATATTCAGTCACTCATATAGATAAGTTGTAGCCTTTTATTTGGCCTAGAAATAGTGGTCTAGGTGACTGACTGGTACAGTCAAACCTGTCAATAGCAGCCACCCTTGGGAAAAGTCAAACTGGCTGTTGTAAACAGGTGACCTCTCAATGCAATTTCAGCTTTCAAACTTGGTTCTTGAAGAAATTCCTATCATTGAATACATTATCGTTATTATTATTATTTTTATTGTTATTACTATTACTATTATTATTATTATTATTATTATAAATTTGATAAACTGAAGCAAATTCAAGGTAAAATTAGTTCTCACTGAATCTTTTGTGATGAATGAATTTAGTATGGTAATCGGCATACCCAACCACTAGGGGTGCGCGATAATATCGGCATACGATTGCGCGATAATATCGGCATATTGTGGTATTGAACCAGCGATACAATAATCGCAATATAAATATATTATATTGGTATAGTACGATATTGACGTAATTTTGATAAAAGTTGCATTGAAACTGGTTATTTTAATAAATTAATATTAGCAATGTTTCACCACTTAAAATAGTTTCCGATTGATAATGACCGATTGAATTTCATACCTGTACCTTCGGTGATCTGCTTCAGTAACATTTATATTTTGTTTCCCTGGGAAGTTGCAGCTTGGGTATCGGAAGTTACATCAATGTAAATCTTCATCCTTTTGAAGCTTTAGCTTCTCTATGTCAACAAATAAGCACCTTGCAGACATTGATGACTAACTGACATTGACCTTGAGCAACAAGAGTTTCAAGCATGGCTGAGTACGACCTGGTGAAAAATTCAAAAGCGCGGTCACCGATATAGATTCATTTTGCTTTAAGAAAGAGTAAAATGGACGGGAAGATTGATGAGGCAATTGCTGTGTGCAGAGTTTGTGAGGCTCATGTTAAGTTTTCTGGTGGAACCACAAATCTAACTTACCATATGAACAAGCACCATCCTGGGAAAATTGGTCATTACAAGAAGACAGACAATAGATCATTGGTGTCTACTGATGGGAGTTCATCGTGTGATGATAATTATGATCTTTCTAAAGCTAAAGTGTCATCGCCAACCCAGAGAATCTTACCAGGGCTCCTTGGCACAAAATACCACTCCCATTCTTCATGTGCTTTACTGATAACTGACAAGGTGTGCAGATTCATCATAAAGGACTTGCGTCCATACCGAATAGTGGATTCGCCAGAGTTTAGAGACCTTTTACATACACTTTACCCTCGATACAATGTTCCAGGTAGGAAGCATTTTGCAGAGGTGATCATTCCATTCTTAAATCAATATATTGCAATAATATTGCAATATTTCACATAATATCGTAATATATCGCAATATGATTTTCAATTCAATACCCACCCCTACCAACCACCCCTACCCCCTCTGAAATGGGGGGACTATAAGACTGACAATTTACCTTGAGTATTTACCCCAATACAGTAAATAGTTACAGTTAAGAAGAGATAGATAATATTGCAAACTTTTTACTTGATTATAAGCAAAATAAAATTAAAAACTGAAAGGACAAGGTTCTATAAGGGCAGATTTTGGCCCCCAATCAGATTCCTATGAAACTCGTATAGATGAAAGAGGTCCCTGTCTCTTCCCAAAATGTGTATTTAATTCTTATCCAGGATCGCTTTTAATAAAGAAAATTGGCCATTAAAAAGCCAATGGTTTTCTCCTCTGTTATGGAACCTATTTTCGTGGATTATAAACAGTATGGCTAACAAGCCCCTATGAAGCTGACTGCAGAAAAGAGATATATCTAAAATTATGCATTTGCACACAGTATGCATAATAGTCAATAATAGTATGTGTAAATCTGTCTTTTTGTTTTGCAACATTGTTTAAATGATGTGTATATTTACGTCAAGTACGGTTAATTACCTCTGACACCTATTTTCATTTTCATTTAAAACGTTATGCTTATGTTTATGTTTGACACTGACTTGCATGTCAGAATTCTGCCATTATTGCCACAGAAGAACAATTTATGTATTTCTTTACCATAAATAATCACAAAAAAGTTGTGCAGACCTTTTTGTACATTAGTAATAGCCATATGTTGCTACAGTTTATAATTAAGAATCAAAACCAAATGTTCAGAACATTAGTGACCAAAGCAGTTTTGTGTATGTATCAACAGGGGAAAGCTTACATTATATTTTATTTCATTACCAATTAAATAAAATTTTTACCTTATATTGATCAATGATCACAAAATTGGATATTTGTATACAATTTTTATGGGAGAGAGAGAGAGAGTACATTAGCTGTAGAGCATAGAGATCGCGAGGCACTTGTGTTTTCTGTATTGTACAGTTTTGTTACTGAACAGTTCGAGGATATCAGTTTTGATATATTCATTGTGAAGACAATTAGTTGACAGGCACCATTTCTTGTTTCTTATTTTAGTTTCTTGTTTCTTATTTTATATGATATGGGCCTCCAGAATGAAGGGAAGGAAAACGTATAAAACAGAAGACAGATTATTACAAATGTATTTGTTCAAGTGTGCACTCCCCCACATCCTACCATTATTTGATCAACATCATTCTGTCACTTAACTGATTAGAAGTCATCATAACAATTCGGGCTCTCAAATACTTTTAAAAAAATATTCTTGCTCTGATGTGTAGAAGTAAAAAGAACCTATTTTATCCATTGTATTGGTTGAAAAAAATTCTTGAGGTAAAAGAAAAAAAAAATATACAGGCTCAAAAGAAAATCCCAGCTTAATCCTTTTACCCCCCCCCCCCCCCCAAAAAAAAATAAATGGTCGGTCCCTTTAAGCATGTTAACATAGAACCAAGCCTTGAATACAAGTACACCAATTGTATAATGTTTGATTTAATTATGAAATAAGGAAATAAGCAAACTTTCAGGTCGGAAAAATGTCAAACATTCTTTTCTTGTGCATTGATTGGGAATCCATTCATATGAAGAATTTATAAACACTCAAGACATTCAAAATGCAGCAACTGAACACTGGCAAAGTACTAAAGATATGCTCCAAAAGGACCATCACCACCACATTTTTCTACCTAGAGTAATTCAAATTCTCTCTCTCTCCCTCTCTCTTCATGGATGCTCTTAGTCAAATATCAATGGAAATATATATGTGCTAAGAGAATAAGGAATTATGACCTAAAATTGGTGTTAACAAGTCTCATGCGACAATTGCCCATGCCCATTATGTTTGTATAGCCATATATTTTTTGTGGTTGAGCGGAAACATTATGAAAAATGCCAAAAATAAATCAAATCTTTTTCAATTCAATTTACATGAGACATGTGCCATCCCTTTATGACTTAGACCCACCATTTTATTTTCAGGGGATGGGGGTGGGGATTTTTTAAGAAAAGGAAAAAACATGTCTGGCTCTCAAATAGCTATTACAAAATTTTTCTTGCTCTCTGATTATATAGCACAAAAAAGGCCCCATTATATCCATTATATTATGATTATTTTATGGAGGGGGATGTGGTTGCACAGTTGGTAGAGCATCGGATTCATAATATAAGGGTTACGGGTTCGATATCTACCCAGGCCACAGCCTGGGCCAGCTGTCTCTGTGTGTCATTCTGAAAGGCACTTACCGGTAGCTTCCACTTCCTCGGCATGATATAGCCATTAATGTCTTTAAAGTGCCGTTAACAACAACAACAACAACCCCTGCATTTTTTGGCTACATTAATGTGTAAGCAACCAGTTACGATTGAAGTGTTTTAAAGAAAATACTTCCAGAGTTGTTTTTAAACTCCTATATCAAACTTTTGGATAGATAACAGTTTGAGTTATTCATCAGAAACATGTAAGAAATGGAAAGTTAGACAGAAATTTAAAAAATGGTGTGAACAGAATAAGCATGAATCACAGAAGGCAAAATAAATAGAAACTTATTTATATTTAAAAGAAAAGATAATAAATAACAAGAAGAGAAAAGAAAAGAAAAGGCTACGGTAGGGTTCAAACAGCTGTTGTCCATTGTAGCATCACTAAATATGAAACCGTTTTGCCTTTACACCATCAGCCTGCATACACGAAATAGTTCACAATTTATTATATATATACAACCATGTGGCCTGGTGAGGTACCTTGGTAATAAATATATCTAAAGCTTTAATTATATGCTTTTTTTTTTTTTTTTTAGTATTAAAAATACCCAATAGATTTTATACACATCGTTGCATTAAAAGTATACTAAAATTGTACAATAATCCCTCTCCTCAATAAATATTTCTTTGAAAATTGCTGTAATAAATTGTATTAGTCTGTGTTTATAATGTGCCATATCCCACTGAGTAGGTCTATTTTAAATCTATTCTTCAGATGATAATTTAAAGCTATGTACTAAAATAATTCATGAAATTGAAACAAAAATTAACAATGATACTAATGAATATTGTATTTTTACTGGATTCAGTGCCAATTTCATAACTGTAATGTATGGGTGTGATTCACATCATTGTTCATATTATGATCCTATATGCCTGAATCATAGAAGAGTAGAATATAGATAATAGTATGGTCAAGGTAATGAAAAAATACACTGGGATTTCTTTTCTTACCATCATTCTCTTTTTACAAACCATTTTAGTTGCTGCTTTTTTTTTTTTTTCTTCTTTTTTTTTTATTGTTGTGAACTTCATTCCTCAGTGTGTCTCTACTATATTTAGCTGCTCTCATCCAAATATTCCGATTATGATTTGCACTAAAGAATGCCTTGATACACAACAAGAAACAAAAAGAGAAAAAAATATGTAATTTTGTGTTACTGTGAAGTAGGCCTGTATGGCAATGGACATGACAGGTGATCTAAGAAACACTTTTTGCCTTCATTTTTCTGTTCATTAGTGATGAGCGCAAATGAGAACATGTATAAAATTTGCGTACGTGTTAGAAGGTTAAAAAAAGTCTTTTCTGTCAAAAAATCAAACATATTCTCAAATGCACTGTTAGTTTTTGAAGACTTCAAAGAGGCAGAAATCTGGCAAAATTTGAGTTTTTGATTGAACACAGGCCTGTTTAGGAACAAAATGAACTGTTAATTTCACACTATTTCATTATATCATGTGTACATATGTTGCAGTTGATATATAGTGGATATGGCATAATCATAACAAATACTCTTAAAAATGTTAAGGACATTCCCAAATTTTAGTGTCCTCAATGAGAGTGTAATGAATAATTGCCATCATAATGACCAGTTTTCATTAAAGAATGGTCACTGATGTTAAAATTACTGAGAAATCATAACTATACATATTTAACATCATGCAGAGATCCTCAGAACAAAATAAGTAACATATATGTCATGAGCAGAGGTGCTGCCAGGGCATGTGAGTATGCCAATCATGCAAAACTTGTATGAATTGGTGCACTATGAACCAAATTAGATCAAAGTCATGCATATAAAAATGCACTCTGCACAGCATATAATTTTTTATTTAACTGTTAAGATAAACTTAATATATAAAAATCTAAGAAAAAATTAAAATGTAAGGATACTTATTTGATGAAAATACCTCTGTCCATTCCAAAGTATGCAGATGTAGGTTAATACAAAAGGATGCTTGGAAATCCTGCTAATTATTTATAACAAAAATGTTTGTACTAGAAAGTTTATGCAATTGATGCCCTTTCCTCTAATTTTGGTCCATTTCTGGAAAATGAGATTTTGGTCCATTTCTGGAAGATGAGATTATTGTCAAGCATGGCTGGGCGGAAAATTACTGATTATTTTCAATTTCAAGTCAGTTATGGCATGAATGTGCAAAGTGAATGGCAGAATGAAGAAAGTGATGGGTGAAGTGGAGTTTCTCACCAAATGATGTCAGATGCCAGGTTAGATGAACTGCCAAAATAGAAACCAAAATTTGAAGCAAAGTTTCAGAAATCTTCGCTGTTACATTACAAATAGTTAAAACACAACACCAAGGCAGGAGGTATGTTGTGCAATATTTGCAAAAGCTGTGGGAAAAATAATCTTTTTACATTGGAAATCAGCTGTTTGAATAAGGACTTTGACTCTTACATGACACGCTGAGTCAGCAGATCACATGCGTTTTGGATCAGAAATATCCATGAGACAGTACCTGTGAAATAAGGAAAATTCTATGAAACAACCATAAGGAACAGTTTATTATGCATATGCCCTTTCAGACATTAGATTTATGTTTATACAACTAGAGGGGGCAACTTATGAGGAATGTTATGGCTCAGAATCTTATGGAATATTGGCAGTAACTGGAAAAAAAAGTCAACATTGTCAGCATCAAGCAGTGTTTATTTTATGGCATCGATATGTATTTATGATGGCCTGACATACAAAGCACATGGTTTTGGTGACTGGCCAATGATAGGGATGTATGTTGTCTACTTTCTTGCCAAGGTTACATCTGTGTAAAGAACAGGTTCTGTATGTAATTGTGCTTGGTAAAGATGGAAAATAGTATAAATAGTTATAAATTGGTGAACAGTTTCAATTTACATGGTATTGTGCTTGAAATTCATGTTGAAACGATTTGAGTGTTGCAAATGATTTTCAAGAACTTTATGGTTTCTTGCTGGATAACCAGTTTTCTTTTGTGTCCATTGTTTCATATTTGTTAAATTTCAAGTGTATATAACACTTTTTGATGTTGGATTGAAGATGATTTCATAACAGTATCTTGAATGATCTTTAATCAAGATCTTGGATGATTCTGCTTGAAAGTGAGATCTTCTGCATATATTAATAATTTTTTGTATGGGTCAGATGAGTGATATCAGGTCAGTTTGGGCCTCTTGTTGTGATTTGTTTTTGCATGTCCACCATAAGCGTATAATGTTATGATGTTGTCCATCTGTCCATCCATCCATCTCTCTGTTACCAATTTGGTTTTTCCACAGTAACATCAGTTGTCCACCATCTACTGTTACCAAACTTTGTGGATGGCTTGCACTTAGGGTAAGGAAGAACCCTATTAATTTAGGACTAAAAAGGTCAAAAGTCATCGTCACTGTGACTGAAAGAAGGAAAATGGGTTTCACACAATAGCTTGATTTCTTCACCATTTACAGTTACCAAACTTTGTGAATGGCTTTTGCACTTGGGTTAAGGAAGAACCCCATTGATTTCAGGCACAAAATGTAGATGATCAAGGTTTCCATGACTGAAAGACGAAAAACGATTTCTGCACCATAACTCAAGTTCTCCAGCATCAACAGTTACCAAACTTTGTGGATAGCTTGTGCTTGGGCAAAGGAAGAACTCTATCGATTTTGGTCACAAAAGGTCAAAAGTGAAGGTCATTGACTGAATAGTGGTTTCCACAGAATAAGATTAGTTCTACATCACAGACCTGGCCCAGTCTTTGTGGATGGTTTGCATATAGGGTAGGGATGAGGCTTATTCATTTTGGAGTCAAAAGGTCAAGGTCAAGGTCACTGAATAAAATTTCTACATAGAGGCCTGCTAAATATGGGGTAGGCATATTATGTGCCATTCATGGTACTCTTATTTCCAATTAAAGTCTGGGACAGTATTTCAGTTATGGTATATATTGTATTCATCAGATTTTTTGGGAGAAAAAACTAAATGAGATTCAAACAATTTTCTTGTGATATAAATCTTGAATTAATCTTAATTCGCTTGCAAAACATGCTAAAGTAACTTGTATGCTAACCCTCTCATACTGCCTTGGAACCCATTTATTGAAATGATAGTTTAGTATTTATTCATGTTACAGCCATTATCATTGGGACTGTTCCGGAATGATTTCATGATGGATACAAAAAATGCCAGATCTGGAAAGAACCCATCTTGTGAGGTGCCTGATGGATTAGAACTTAAACAAATCGAGTTCAATGCCATTGCCTCCAGTTTTGGTGGTCTAATTTGTGGACAGCTACCAGTACATAGGTAATAATCATATCAGTCATTATGTACTTTAGCACTTTTGAAAGGGCAGAAAAAACATATTGTCCATCAGCCTTGGACAAGTTGAACATTTTATTGGAAAAAAAAATTCTGTGTTACTTGCTCCAAATTTTATATCAAGTATAAAACAGAAAAATTCATGGACTTTATTTTTCTATGCATGAAAATTTACATTTCAAGCAAATAAACATTTTAAGATATTTCCAATCCCATATAATGAAGATTCCTATTTTTGTACCATTGCCCTAGACTCAGACAGAGAGGGGTATGGATGGAATAGTTGGAAATCTTCGACGGCAGGTGCACAGAATATGAATATTTTGCTTTAGAAACCTTTTTCAAAACTAAGATCTAATAAGAAGAGCACTTGAAGAAGACTTTTTAGATTTCATAGTGCCATTTTATCCACATCTGTGATTTTTGCTCAGTCCCTCCAAAGCCTTTTTCATTTTCTTGTTTTGTGTTACTAAGAATTGTTGTTTGTTTCTGATGATATGCTCTGCTGTTTGAAAGGCTCATCAAGTTTTTAAAGGGACATTACTCAAATTTATATTCTAGAAGGAAGTGGTAAGATCTATGAGTGTGTACAGACCCTGAAATGGGTAATTTTATGAGTGGAATGCAAACAGAATGCAGAATGATGCAAACAAAATGCAGAATTAATGCAAATAAAATTCAGAATGAACACGAAAAAATTATGAATGCAATTTGAGGGAAACGGAGAATGCAAATGCAAAACATAGAATGCAGAAGTGATGAATGATAAATGAAAACAAAATGAACACACAAATGCATTTCATGAACAGATTTTAAAACCTTTTGCTGTTAAAAATCCAAGATCAGATTCTTTACATGTACAACTTTTCACTACTTACAAGCCGTGAAATTGTTCCTACAACAGCCATTGATGTGATTACATCACCCATAGTTGAATCTGAACAGTTTTTAGATCTGCTGGTCATAGACCAGAAGAGCGTATGGGATGGTCTGTTGTCCGTTGTCCGTGTGTCCATTAGCACAAGTTTGTTATCGCTACTCCTAAACTACAGTGGTCCCCCTCTTATTAGACCATCCCTTCTGCGTCGAAAAGTGGCCTTATAAGAGGGGTGACCTTTCTAAAGGGGGATCACACAGATGTGAGTAATAACTACATGTAAAGTATGAAAGGCATAACTAATTTTTATATATTTAATATTTTCATTTAAAAATCACAGGAATATTATCAGGTTATGGATATAATGTGATAAAACTAATATCAATGTTGTTTGTTTTTTTAAATATGAATAATCATCAATTATGGCTCAAAACCACCTAGTCAGTAAAATCTGTGCACAAACATCTGGTTGTAACTATTTCTGTACGTCCATCGATTCTATCTTCCCACTCGCTGCATTTGAATGTTTAAATGCCACGGTAATAGGCATACCGCAGTAATAAGACGTGCCACTATATATTGATGATGTTTATTTGAATCTTTCTGACATCAGATTTCTCAGTAGTGATCAAAGGATTCTCTTTATTTTTGTTTCGTTGAATTGCTTTCACACTTTTCATTCTAAACTGAGAATATCTGATGACATTTTGCACTTTTGCAACAACTTATTCCTTCATGGGCAGTTTGTACTTGTCACATGAGATGCTCAGTGTTTACAAAGGAAGTGAGCTTGTCACTTGATTGACTTTGTTTTTTCCTAGTCTGATACCCAGTTAAATACCATTTGTAATCTAAGAGAAGAGAAGCCTGAAAGGCTAACAAATCATTTTCCTATCTGGTGACTGGATGTCATGCTGACTTGAGCTGAACAATACTGTGGTTCTCAGTGGTTAGCTTTTGTCATGTTGATAATTATCAGTGGTAATAATAGCCAGTAATTATCCAAGTGACAAAACCTAACATTTAAGTAACACACAGCAGTAAGGATAATCAGATTAATTCCCTCTTTGTATGGATTAAAGTTACTTTATCAACATGTTGGAACAAATGTAAATATGTTGAGTTAAGAAATGAACAAATACTAGTGATATTTTTATCTGTAAGCAACCATTATGTGGCCACTAGCGAGGGGTAAATTTGACAGTTTTTGCACTAAAATGCCAGCCGCTAGTCTTGTTAGAGGGGTGGCCATCCTTGAGGGGTACTTTTGAAGACAAACTCGTCAGTGCCAATGAATTCTGGCCGTATAAAGCAGGTGGCAGCTGGTCGGGGTGGGTGGGGGGTGGGGTGTTCAAGTGGGGTACTACTGTACTTGGGGGATTGCCATGAAACTTTACACACACATTCATCCCATGGTCTAGTTGGTCCTAAATGAAAATGGCGCTACTTGGACATCGAATATGGCCACCACAGTGGCCATCTTGAAAATCTTGTTATCACTACTCCTCCTGAATGGATGGTCATATCAACATGGGGTTTTCACTAAAGGCTTCTTATGATGTCTACATGGTTCTAAATGAAAATGGTACTGAACTGACATCCAGTAAGCCAACATGGCAGCCATCTTAAAAATCTTTTCACATCTCTATTTGAACAGAAAGTCATATTGACATGGGGTTTCCACCTGAAGACTTCTTATGATGTCCTGTGGTCTTTAATGAAAATGGTGCAGTCTGATGACCTATATGACCAGCACAGCGACCATCTTGAAAATCTTGTTATTGCTTCTCCCCATGAATGGAAAGTCATATCTTGAAAATATTGTTATCTCTATTCCTCTCCAATATATCAAGATAGGGGTTTTCACCAATAGACTTCTTATGATACCTAGTTGGTCCTAAATGAAAATGGTGCCAGTCGTACATCCAATATGGCTGCCACGATGGCTCTCTTAAAAATCTTGTTTTCACTACACCTGAATGGATGATCATTATGACATGGGGTTTTCACCAAGTCCTAAATGAAAATGGTGCCAGTCATACATCCAATATGGCTTCCACAATGACTCTTACATTTTTTTTTGTCACCTCTCCCCTGGAATGGATGATCATTATGACAGTCGTACATACAATATAGCTGCCACAATGACTGTCTTAAAATACTTGTTGTCACTACTCCTCCACAATGGATGATCATTATGACATGGGCTTTTCACCCAAAGATTTCTAATGATGTCTACTTTGTCTGAAATGAAAATGGAGCCAAGCTGACATCCAATATGTGCACCTCAGTAACTAATTTGAAATCTTGCTACCGCTGAAGAATATCAGAGATGGTTTCAACACTCAACAGTTAAAAGGAAAAAATAGTCTTATATTGAATTCCTGGAAAATCTTTTGCCCAGTAGAGCCTCTGTTTGAGGGATTCTTGTTATTTAAATGAAATGAAAAATGAAATATAATTTGCTGACAAATACTCTACAATGATATTTAAACAAAATATTGCAAATATGGTTATATTTTAATTTATTGTACATTCAGTGCAGTCTTTGAAATTTGTGCATTTTTTATTTTAATAATTTAAAGCACACTTTTATTAACAACACTGGTTACCTCCTTTAATATAGTTTGACAGCTTCTGTACAGTATTTCAAACAATACATAATCACTCCAGTAGAAAATGCTCATCAGTGGTAATCACTTGAAATGTTCCAAACATTTTTAATTCAGATTACATATTTAGAGGGACATTGGTATTTGCTTATTATAATATAAAAGGAACATGATTATCAATATTTCACAAGTTTATGTTCATCTCATTGATCCTGCTCTATGTTGTATTATAGGATTGTCAGTATTCAGTATTCTCAGTACTTTAATTTCAGAGTACCAGTCTGTGAGATCTGACTTGTCATTTGGGTTCACTTTTACCAATGCTAATAATTTGCTGATTGTTTTGACTAAAACACTCTTTATTGCATTCCAGCTACAGGTTTACTCAAAAGTGCGTTTTATTATGAAATCACTAGTCTTGTTATTCTGACTTATTTTTTGCATCATATGTCAATACAAAAATATTTCCAGGAAATTCTTAGCGTTAGAAATCGTTCATTCTGTGCAAAGATGTCAGGGAGTGAGAATGTGAAATAGTCAAAATTTCTGTGAGAGTTTTTCTCATTCTGTGAGATATCACATGCATTTTTTTTTTTACTGTCTGTTTTTACTGTCCTACAACACACTAACCTAATATTTGGCAACATCATTTTTGCAATTGCATCTTATTCATCCAGGCACACCATGGCAGCTGCTGGAGTAGAAGTCAAGGATGGGCAGGTGAGTTTTTTTAAATTTTTGATTGGAGGATCTTTAATAACTACACATGATTTACATATCTCCAGCTAAAAATTTGTTTTGAGAGGTGGGTGTGAGAAGACCATTTTTGGAGCATATTTAGCTCTACTGATCATAGTCCAGAAGAGCTTATGTGATGGTCTTTCAACTGCCGTGCAGCATCTGTCATCCATTGTCAGTTAGCCCAAGTTTGTTATTGCAACCTCATCTTTTTAGCTCCACTGGTCATAGACCAGAAGAACTTATTAGATGGTCTGTTGTCCATTGTTCGCCATCTGACTGGCTGTTAGCACAAGTTTGTTATAACTACTTCTTCTAAATTACTTGGAGGATTGCCATTTGACTTTACACACATTCATCCCATGGTCTACTTGGTCCTAAATGAAAATGGTGCTGCTCGGACAGTCAGAATGGCCGCCACAGTAGCCATCTTAAAAATCTAGTTATCACTACTTCTCCTGAATGGAAAGTCATATCAACATTGGGTTTTCACCAGAACACTTCTTATAATGTATTGTTGGTTCTACATAAAAATGGTGCAGAATGAATATCCAATATGGCCGACACAGTTGCCATCTTGAAAATCTAGTTATTGCTACTCATCCTAGATGGATGGTCATATCGACATGGGGTTTTCACCAAAGGACTTCGTATGATGTTTAGCTGGTCCTAAATGAAAATGGTGCTGATCTGACATCCAGTATGGCCTCCATGGCAACAATCTTGAATGGATAGTCATATTCACATGGGGTTTCGCCATAAGACTTCGTATCCAATATGGCTGCCACAATGGCTAATTTGTAATTTTTTTTATTGCTCAAAAATATCAGAGATGGTTTCAACACTCAACAGTTAAAAAGAAAAAATGGGCTTGTCTTGAATTCCAGGAAATTCTTTTTGGCCACTTGAGCATCAATACCCTCAAGAGACTATTGTTTACAGTGAGGGTTGACACCAAACTTTACACATTTATCCCAGGGGCTAGTTGGTCCTCAATGAAAATGGTACCCCTGGGACATCAAATATGGCCACCACAGCATCCAATTTGAAAATCTTGTTCTTGCAACTTCTCGTAAATGGCATATTGATATGGGGTTTTTGCTAAAAGACTTCTTATGATGTCTGGTTGGTTCTAAATGAAAATGTCAATCTGACTTCCAAAATTGCCAGCATGGAGGCCATCTTGAAAATCTATTTATTGCTATTTCTTCTGGATGGGATGGATGGTCATGTCAACATGGGGTTTTCACCAAAAGAATAATTATGATGTCTGGTTGATCCTAAATGAAAATGGTGCTGATGTGAAATCCAATATTGTTGCCACTGCAACAACCTTGAAAATCTTGCTATTACAACTTCTCCTGGATGGATGGGCATATCGACATGTGGTTTTCTCTAAAAGACTTGTGATATTTAGTTGGTTCTGAATGAAAAAGGTGCCAATCAAGCTTCAAATATGGTCACCACGTCAGCCATCTTGAAAATCTTGCTATTGCTACTTCTTCTAAATGAAAAGCCATATCAACATGGGGTTTTCAGCAGAAGATTTCTTATGGTGTCTAGTTGACCCTAAATGAAAATGATGCCAATCTGACATTCAATATGGCCATTTCAGCCATCTTGAAAATCATGTTATTGATACTCCTCCTGAATGGATGGTTATATTGATATGAGTTTTTTTCTCAAAAAGACTTCTTCTAATATCTTCTTGGTCCTAAGTGGAAATGGTGCCAGTTTTATATCCAGTATGGCTACCATGACAGCCTTCTTGAAAATCTTGTTATTACTACTCTTCCTCGATGGATAGTCGTATCGATATGGGGATTTCACCCAAAAACTTCTTATGGTGTAGAGTTGGTCCTAAATGAAACTGGTGTTGATCTTACATTAAATATGGCTGCCAGATGGTTTCAGCATTCAGCACATATAAAGAAGAAATAGTCTTATCTTGGAATCCTGGAAATTGTTTTGGACAATAGAGTGTCAGTCACTTCAAGTGACCCTTGTTTGTGACACAGTGGCATCTTTCCCAGCAGTTGTTGACAGAAGGACTTGCCACTGATGAGGTAAATTAGGATTGTTAAAAAACCCAGACATAACACATTTTCTTTTGTATCATAAACTGAATAAAAATAAAAATATATGAGGAATTAATAAAACAAGAAGACAGTCAAATGATATACAGCAATCCCTCACAATAAGACCCTTCATTATAACACAGTTCCTGTTATAAGGTGATTATGGTAATGGATCCCATTTCATTAAGTGGTAGTAAAATTATATGTCTCATGTACTTCATTATAATGTGGTCTTGCTATAAAGCAGTATACTCTATGGCACCCATAGACAGTATTATAATGAGGGAGTGCTGTATTATGATCATGATCTATAGAAGGAGATGGGAAGACTTAGAGGACAGAGGTGAGGGAATAAGGAAGAGAAGGGACACATCCTCTATTTCTGTCCAGCTAATGTACCAATTCTCAGTATGCTTTGTTGTAGTAAACATTTGAGCTTGAATGAATATAAATCGTTACAGGTCATATTTTAGTTGCAAAATAACATGTACTGGACAGTTTAAGGTAAAGTAATTGTTATGTTACTATGTCAACATGAATTGATGTCTATACTCATCCTGGTTATTAGCATATCAGCTTCTTTAAAATGTATGATTTTCTTGCAAAAAAAATTGATACATTTTTCAACAATAATTTTCAATGTACATTAAAAATTTTGTTGAAATTGGGTATAACAAAATTTGCCACATCATAATGGTATGAATTTGTGTATGTTATGTAGCACACTTCATCTAGTGTCAAAGATCTCCTTCCTGAGGCTCTGAAAAATAAACAGTACTTTGGTATCGTATATACTCGAGTATAAGCCAATGCCAACTGCAAACTGCATAGACCCGGATCTGCTGTTGCGTAATGCGCAGGCAGATCTAGGTCTATGCAGTTTGTAAGGACTAATCAGTAGAACAAATAACATAGACCCTGATATGCCGGTGCATTATGAGATGGCAGATCAGAGCCTATGTTATTTGCATTTGGACCGAGATTATACGCGAGTATATATGGTAAGTATGCAGAGACTCACTTGTGCCTTGCAATATGATTGGTCAGTAATCCATTTAGGGCTGTTCCAGTAAAACATATATCCCCCCCGGGGCCAGCACTTCAAAAAAACTTCTGTAGGTGGTTGTGTTTCAAACTAATTGGATTCTGATAGTGGAGGGTTGGTTGGAAAAATCACTTCTGGTGTGGGTTGCGTCAACAAAATCAAATATCACAGGTGGGGTTGTCGGAATAAATGCATATATATGTTTAAAATCACATCTAACCCCTTCTTAGCGGTCTAACTTGTGGCAAATCAATATACAGGTGCATAGATGCTGCCAGGGCACACGAGTGCGCTAATCGCGCAAACTTTGTACGAATTCACGCCGTTGGAAAGCAGTGATGCGCGAGAACTCCCGCAAATTAGTTTAAAGTCGCGCATATTAAAAACGTACCCTGTTAACCCTTAAAGTGCTTGTCACTACATAAGTCGGGCTGCCGGTAGATTTCTCGTAGCGCTTGTCGCAACATCGTTTTTTAGGTAGTCAAATATTTACACAACTGGATACTTCGGATTGACTTGAATGGTTGTTAAACTAAATTGTATTTGTACATTAGGCCCTGGAGCATGCATTCTGTCGAAGTTTTAACCTTGTCAACAAGAAGGTTTTACAAATGCATGTTTAAAATGCGGGGATCATGTGCTACAAAACTATACTGAGTATAGCACTTTAAGGGTTAAGATATTTTGAATAAAATAAAAATCTAAAAAGAATTAAAATGTCAGGATATTTATTATACCAAAATACCTCCGTCTGAACACGCAGACTATGGCATTGATGGACTCAAAACCCTAATACAGCATTATGGAACATATGAGAAATCTGGCATAGTAGGCAGTAAAGCACTTATTCAAAAAAGTGAAACTTTGGCAAAGTTCATGCTAGTGAAAAAACTTATTTTGGAACAGAGATATCCAAGAGACAATATCTGTCAGATGTGGAAAATTGTACATAACAACCACAAAAAAACAGTTTAACAACTTGTTCAAGCTGGCCAAGCTAGCTATGGGTATGCCCCTTCAGACAGCAGACTGTGAAAGGGGGTTCCAGCACAGAACAAACATTCATACACAGATAAGGAATACATCAAGTTCAGAAACAATCAACAGATTAATGCTTATACAACTAGAGGGGACATCTTTTGAGGATTTTGATTTCCACAGAGCCCTAACAGAGTGAAGCAGTAAGAAAGAGAGATGGGGATATTTAAGTGTTGGGTGAATATTGAACTATATTCCCCCTCCCCCCACTTTTATTTTATACTCCCCCCTTATTTTGGTGACAAGGGGGGAGACCCCCCTCTGCCCTTTAGATAAAATCCTGGCAGCATCTCTGCAGGGGAGAGAACCTGATCGGGTTATAAGATTTCATTGGTATTCGTTTTACTCTGACATTATCGTACAGTGTGTTCGGTCAACATTGGGAGTTGATGAACTCCCAAGTTTTCTACAGAAACATGGAATTCAAGTGGAATACATCCAAAAATGTAGACGTTTACCATCTTGAAATTCAGTTTCCCAGTTCCATTTCACATTGGTATATACTCTCTCACGTTGACAAACAATTAGCATAGTAATCGGGTAAGCATGTGACAAATTTGGATACATATCAAAAACAAGACAAAGAGTATGGGTGGACAGAATCACCAGACAGACCTGAACAGAGATAATCACTGGAACGGGCTTGGAATTTTGCGAATGCCGGCACGTATTTACCATATAAGGAAGCAGTGAATATTTTTACTTCGGGCAATACCGCTGGGTATTGACCTGTTGCAACAACGTTAAGCTAATTGACTGTTTCTGAAGTATATAATAATGATAAAGATGAGCATAAGTGTTCCTATTCTTTAATGTACACGACACTGTTTCCTCATCTTGAAGAAGAATTATTAAAGGGAGGAAAAAAAAGGGTGTGAAGTTAATTAAAAAAATAGTGAATTAAGTTACTTGAAAGATGAATTCAATCAATTTTAACTGTCCATTCCGGTGATTACCGTATATACTCACTTATAAGTCGATGTTTTTTACTTAAAATTCGATTCATGCTGAGTAGTGGTCGTCTTATAAGCGCAACATTAAAAAAAATAATTTATCATGGGTTAATGTTGGAAACTCTAGATGTTTGCAGTACATAAAAATACTGTCAATTCATATATTTTTACGTTTTCATGCCACTACTTCTATGCAGTAATGCATATATGGTATGCATTGTGTTTATCCGTTTCATTAGGGTATTCATTACACAATACATGTATCTACAGTTATTTGGATTTTAATAATTTGAAAATATTACTGGTAAATTAAATACTACCTACCGCAAAATGAAGTGTCCGTCAATGTTTACTGTGGGTGTTTACTAGTAAGTATATTGCCTCCATTTTCGTGCAAGTCCGAACAACCTGTATTTGTATTAATATTTGTGTTTTGCTGTATAAAGACCGTGCTTGATGCAATAAAAGTTTTAATTTAATTTGTATTTTCTTTTTCTACAAGTCAGATTTAATTCCCAAGTGATATTTCCCAAGTTATCTGCCAGTGCACGTGGGCCGATAAGCCTTTGACTTCTAAAGGGACTCACTTTGTTTTCAAGTTGACAATCCTTTTGATCGAGCTGCGAATCTATTCTTGTTCAATGCCCAGTAGAGTTCTACAACTTCCTGTGCATATACTTTGACCTTAATCCCTTAGCTTGTAAAGGCACCACATTCTTTGTTTTCCCACGTGACAACCCTTTGATCAAGCCGCGAGTTTGATACTTGTTCAGTGCCAAGAAACAGAGGGTGGTTATTTGAACTCCCTGTGATCTTGCCGCACAATTGACATGTGTTCAGTTGCAGCCTTTAATAGATTTCTGACTTGATGATGAAAGTGTTACTCACAGAGCCCAAGCTCAGTCTCTGCATAAGCACCTGCATATGACAGTAAAGCCGAGGAATCGGAGTAAGACTAGATTTACAATGACTTGACGACGACGATTTACAATAACTAGACGACGATGTAGGATTTCAGAACTTTATCAGACAGTGAGGATTAATTCTTGGACTTTGTACCAGATGACATTAGATAGTGACATTTATAGGATACTGTGAATCACAAAAAAGTGGACTTAACTTTCATTGTTTATTTGTACAAAGTGTGGAATTAACATATTACGGGATATTGTGAATCGGATCATTCTGAACTTCTATTTTTATACCGGTATGTGACCTATAATTGAATTCGTGGATTTATCATATAAATGGATTTAAAATGTCAAGCATTATGGATTTCAATGGACTTTATTACACAAAGATGGACAAATTGTAAGTTGTCAATTTATTTGTGACCTATTTCACTCAATAATATAATTGTATTTTACACTGGTTTTGTCTTTATTTTTCTTATCTATCTATCCAGTTTGGCTTGTTTATATTTCCAAAGTGCCTTTCTGACTCACTAAGAAGTCACCCCTTCAGACGGATCTGACTTGCAAAATACATCCCGACTTATAACAGGGTCATAGTGAAATTCACTTTTTGCAGCCCTAAAAAGGGGGGGGGGTCGACTTATAGTCGAATCGACTTATAATCGAGTATATACGGTACCTCTTTTCTGGACATTCTGGTGATTCTGTCATCTGAAACAGTATAGCCAAAAAAATCTCACAAATTTAGAGATCAGAAAATCTGTTGGCAGATTATAGTTTTGCATCTGCCTGACAGACTTGAATAATTTGATTTCTTGATTAATTGATTTTAGTAGTTACTCAATCCAAATGCATCACAGAAAAACATTCATGCATCTTCAGATTGTTTGTTAAAAATATTTATCAGACTATGCACATCTCCAGATAGGGCTAAATATAGCTTGAATAAGCTATAATAATAAATAGGTCTAGTCAGAACAATAGACATTGCTGGAGAAAATTTAAATTTGTGAGAGCTGAATATGTAAAATTTTCAGAGCTACTAACATATAAGTCTGTCTGCACAGTCTGATGATGACTGTTCATTAGATAAATATCAGAAAGCATAATCAACGATATTCATAGGTTTAAAGACAATTACTATGGTAAAAGTTTATACACTCGAACAGCTGTGGCAAAAATTATAAACCAGTACTTCTGCTGCTGGTGTTGTTGTTGATTAGTTGGTTGATTTTGTGTTTTAGGTCTCTCCAACACCTGAGGTCATATAGAGATGAGACCTCAAGTTGTTGGTAGATCATTACGAGTTTTACACCATTTTCAGCACAAGAAAATTTATATATGGCAGCCAGTTTTACTGCTGAAGAAGACCCCAGGCATCAAAGACCACCAGGGTAGAACCACTGAACTTCCTCAAGTAACTGGCAACATTCTCACATACAAGGCCTGAGTGGGATTTGAACCTACGTGATGAGAGGCAAGTGATCAAAAGATAAGCATTTTACACCACTCTGCCATGGAGGTTCCTCGGACCTTGGGCAGAAGTTTCGTACGAAAGATAGGAAGTGGAATATGGAACCCATGACTCCTGTATTCAAAGTTCAGCATGTTACTACTAGGCCGTCAGTGATGATGATGCTGCAACAGTGTTGCTTCTAGGACACAGGATTGCGGGAATATTGCAATTTATCACAAGCTGGCCCAAAATGAACGAATCTATGCACCAAAAGCCCAACAGTTTGATTGCCACTGGCACAGATTGTGTGATTGGATGTGGGTTATTGTTTTTTTTATATGAAAAGGAGAGAAAGAATTTGGACAAATGGCATACAAAAGCGGATATATTTCTGTTTTCTTATCATGTAGTGAAGTCTTTCAACAAGAAAATCCCTCCCTTTTCCGTAATAATTATTACCAAAATATCAGCTTATCGGGGCCTTTCAGACATAAATTTTGCGATAATTTCGAACTTGAAACTATTTAAACCTTTCCCCAAACAAATTTATGCCCATATTACAATCCCATAGGCTGAAAGATCTTGAGCAGAATTCTGTTCTCACATTCTCCACTTTATTTTCAAGCCTAACATTAAAAGATACATCTCCTGCTATGTATATTTTGCTTAGAAGCTCATTACCTAGGTGAAAATGAAATGGGGAAATATTTTACAGTTGTACCGTATTGTAAATGGTAGCCAGCAGCTTTGGCATGTGCTAAGTCAGGAGAAACACGCAAGTTTGCACAGAAATATCAAAAGCATTTTGCAGGATTATTATAAACGAAGAAACAGTGAGGGAGAATCTCTTGTTGAAAACGTAATCATATTATTTGAACATAGCAGTGCAGCAAGTGCAAGCAACAAAGCAAAACTTCGTGCACAACTTCCAGTCAAACTGGCATGGGGAATGGTTGTGGTTAGAAATGTCAGAGATGGGGATGCTGTCTAAACTGTGTGAAACACAGAAAAACAATCACTTTTACTGTAGGATGCACAAACTATAGGACCAGTACAATAGACAGGCACATACAATTCAGCTGATCATGTGGCAGCTGTATGGGCAGATGCTATGAAAAAGAATTTTGAGCTGGTAATTAATAGCCTGACTAAAATCTAGCTTCTTTTGCACTTTCGTTCCGTAATGGTATTGTTGAAGTCCACACCAATTAGAGTCGTTTTTAAAGTTCTTTCAAAAAGTTGTATTCTTGTTTTTTCATTTTTCTCATGTTAATTATTTTTAAAATTCAATCATTTTTTCTTTATAACTCTTTTCTACTTGCCATTCTAACCTGTACACTTTATTATACCCATGCTTGACATACATGAACACCATCAAAAAGGAACAAATTTACATTTGGTAAATATTTTTTAAATCGTGGATCAGGTATACAAGCTAACAAACATTGCTTAGATACAATAAACCACACAATAACCTTGTGCTTGCCTGTTTTGAAGATGCTACAATCACTTGAAATATTTTCTTCTGTGTGACCCATATTTCTCAAGGAAGAGGGCCAAATTTGTAACATGGAATTTAGAATTGGCCCACTTTTGGAAAAGGGATGGGGGAGTTGGCCCTCTTTTGAAAAACCATAGAAGCAACACTGATTCTGCTGTTAACCAGAGACAGAAAACTGCAATGATGTTGACTTTAAGAGTACGCTGGGGTCAAGAAAATTATTCCTAGATTTTCATCCATTTTTTAATCTAATTCGGGGTGGGTTGTGAATTTTTTTCTTTAAAAACAATTTTTTTTTCAGGACAGGGACAGCCATTGTATCAAATATATTAACTACATCCAGTGAGGGGAAGTTGGGATGAAAATCTAAGAACTGATTGAGTGTGGCCTGATGATGGTAGAAAACTGATCGGCATTTATGATGAGGCCAAAAAAAAAAATCTAATTGAGCCACATTTGCCCAGTACTTTGAAGTGTTTTAAATATTATAAGATTTATATATAATGTTAAAAAAAAAACCTACCTGCCTACCCTAATTTTAAAACCAGTACATTAGGAAACACACATATTTTTTTTTTGGGGGGGGGCCTGATAATAATCTGACTGATCACAGTAGGGATGATGATGAAACAATGTTTGACATGCTATATTTCTTTTTTTTTTATATTTATATTAGTCATGCAACAAGACATAAAAATAAGACATATCAGTCACTAAAAATATATTTTTCTTGCAGAATTTATATTGTGTAAAAGTTGGCAGAAATAATGTGATATCACTTCCATTAGCATTAATTTTTTTTCTTTCTGACAAATCAAATAATATATATTTACAAATACATTTATTGAAAAAGCATAAAAAATAAATCACAGCATCTGACAGTACATTTAAAGCAATACAAGGTTTAACTATCATGCAAATCAAAAGCAGCATGCCTAAGAACAAAGAAATTTAAACAAAAGATAGCGATCACTGAAATAAGCACACATACTTAGTCAAAACAAATGACAGTTTAGTAAGGATGCACATTCATGATTTCTGCATTATAAGAAAAATCCCTATTGTAAAATCTAGATTCATGAACATTAAATTAGTAGGTATTAAGTGACTGAACCACGACATCTACAAATAATAAGGCACCAAGAAAATTTTTGATTTTACAGTAGCAGAAACATACATGCCCGACATACAAACAAATGAACAAAAGATGATTGATTATAAAGTATGAATACAAATAAAAATATGCAGTGGATTATATAATAGATAAGAATTCAGTATAGGTTACCTCAGGTCAGCTGTCATTTAAATTGCTTCTGTCCACAACCCAAAATTAAAATCGCTTCTACCACCCAGTAACCACTAGCCAGAAAGTATGTAAAATAATACCTAGCCAGAAATTATGTAAAATAATACACTTCGGTAGAGGGCAATGTTTTTCTATTAAAAGACATGAGGGTGAATCATAATTTTTATAAATTGCTTCTGTTGTGGGTTGGTTGAATTTAAAAGTGCCTTCCCCCCGGGGGTATATATTTTACTGGAACAGCCCTTAGATCAATAATAATCAGAAATTGACATTTGTTGATCGGTCAATTAATGCCTTATTTGTTGTATTATTAGGTAATGAAAGTGCCAATATATGCTGCAAGTTCACTATTTTCTGTGTGGATACCAATTTTGTGGATTTCATGGTTGCTACAGACATTGAATTTGAAAACTCAATGAACAATTATTCTTCTGTGGAAACAGGCTCTCAAATCTCCTATTTTGTCCTATTTTTGTAAAGATTTTTCATATGTCTGACTATATTTGAAGTAATCTTTCCTTTTTTTTCCCCCTATATTTAAAAATAACAGCTGCTGAGTCAGATCATTGGTTCTTTTTACTCCCTAACAAGAATGAAGTATCAAGTCAGTAAATTCCCTTTTTTCATATATAATTTGGCCCAGATTCTCCCATGACTCAAATGGTACCATTCAGATAATGTTGAGGCTATTAATAGGCCTAGAGTCTGAGTAAAAGGTTTTGTAGCCAGCAAAGTACTGAAAGTGGGCAGTGCATAATTTAGATATTCTGATAGCAGGGAATGCACTGTATTTAATAATTTCTACCAATGCGGTACATTCATATGGTGTATTTAATAATGTGTTTCTGTTTATTTTCCAATGTCTTGACTTTCTGTTGAATGAGGATGGATCTGTTTATCCTTCTTGATCATGTTGTTCCTATATAAATGTGGGTCATTATATGGTCTACTTGGTGCTGCTTAATCCACATTGATGTGACTGAGTTAATAAAAAAACTGGCCCTGTTTGGCATTTTCATTTCATGACCATATATTAGCAGATTGTGCAGCATTAAGTGAAATGAAACTGAATTTATTAGGAACAATTAGTGTTTCATATCAGAACTTGTCCACTATTTTCACAGGGTCAAGTTATCTACAATTGACCTCTGTTCCCAGGGTAAAATATTGTTGGTTGACTGCTGTGAATGTTGATGTTGATATAATGTTGATGTTGGCTTGCCCTGTATGTTGCTGATGTTGTAATATTAGCCATGCCCAATTTTACACCGTAACAAACCTCAGACTCTAATAACAGTGAAATATGTGTGAATTATGTGTCAACTACTGAATGCTAAATAGTTCCTAGAATTATGGTTGTTGCACTATCTTCTATTTTGTTGTAATTTACAGCAAACATCTTTTTCGCCATATGCAAGCAGTCTTCTTATTCACTATCATTTGCTGACATCTGTAATAAACTCGTGGAGTACTGTAATAGGACAAGCAAATAGTAAATCATTGTAAAATTTTCTTTTCTTAAATTATAAAGACTGAAAGCAATAACATGATCTAATAGACTCCTGTTTTATTAGCTCTAATAGTCATGGACCAGAAGAGCTTTTGTGTGACCTTTCATCTGGCATCCAGCATTCATTAGCACAAGTTTTTTATCGCTGCTCCTTCTAAACTTATATGAGGATTGCCACCACACTTTACAGACACATTCATCCCAGGGTCTAGTTGGTCCTGAATAAATATGGTGCCCCAAAGGCATCCAATATGGTTATGATTGCAGCCATTTTGAAAATCTTGTTATTGCTACTACTCCAAAACTATCATCATATCAACATGCGGTTTACACTGAAAGATTTTTTATGATGTCTAGTTGGTCTGATATAAAATGGTGCTGATCTTACATCCAATATGGCTGCAATGGTGGCCATTTTGAATATCATGACACTACTCCTCCTGAACAGATGGTCATATTAACATGGGGTTTTCACCACAAGACCAAATGGAAATGGTGTTGATCTTGCATCCAATATGGCTGCCACAACATTTGTCTTGAAAATCTTGTGATCACTATTCCTTCTTAATGGATAGTCATATCAGCATATAGTTTTCATCAAAAAACTCTTATGATGTCTTGTTGGTCCTAAAGAAAACTGGTGCTGATCTTGCATCCAATATGGCCACCAGATGGTTTGAGCACACTTAAAAAGAAGAAACAGTCTTATCTTGGATTCCTGGAAGTTCTTTTTGGTCAGTAGAGCATCAATACCTTTGAGGGACTCTTGTTGAATGAAGATTCCAAAATATCATGAAGAGTGTAAGGCTTGGCGGTAAGGCAAATGCTAGTTCTCTTTAGTTTGAAATATAGAATTAGGTAGACTTTTGTGAGAAAAGCATATGTTTCATTGGTTTTGGTCCAAAAATATTCCTGTTAAATGGGTTTATTTTAATAATCCTTAAATTTTTCCCATATTTTTTTATATTTAACTCCTATTTATTCCTATATTTTTACCCCAAATTTCCAACATTTTTAAAGAATTCCTATAACTTCTTAGTCAAAAGGCACTTGACAGTCTGTGGAAATGGTTGGACACCTTCCTTAATCACAAATTATAGCAGCAATTAAAATGTAATTTTTACCCAAAGCCACACAAATTGATACTAACAAAAATAAATGATTTCATGATAAATGAGCCATTGAAGAGTGCTTGATATAAGATGTCTATGCTTGTTGAATAACTGATGTAAAATTTAAAAAATTTGTTTTTATATGATCTCATCTTTTCTTTCCCCATAGCTGCCTCAAAATAAGCCTGCAAGTGGTCTAGCTGCTGGTCTTCTCAAAGCATGGGAACACTACAATGTCAAGAAGTATGTAATAAAGAATATACTGTATTTCACACTATTGGAACCTGTTCACATGTCATTTTTCCCATTATCTGTGCACATACCAGTAATCTATGCACCAAATTGGGTCTTATTTCAGTACATGGTGTAGTTGATTTGTCTTATTGATATTAATTTTGTACAGCATTTTAACATTTCTTTTTGTACAGATTGTTATTAACACCAGAAAAAAGTCATACAGATTTACCAGAAATAAGAAAATTCAGGTGTCCGGATCTGCAATGGACCTCAAAAAAAAATGGAAAAAAAATGAAGGAAACCTAAATAAATTTTAAAAAACTAACAATTTGAAAAAATTATGAATGGCTTTACCCCAACCCCACAAAAAATGCTTTGTTGCACATGGTTTTTTGTTAGGCTAGCCTAGCAGTTCAGAAAGCGCGCAAATTATGCAAATTAAAGACATCCGTTCATTTTATTCTACCATTCATTTGATAGACCCATAATGGCATATCTTTGTCAGATCATCAACAGCATTAGCATTGCGTTCGCTTCAATCTTTGCACAGTTTGAAGTCCGTTTGCTTCAACCTTTGTTCGGATTAAGATTCTTTTACCAGAAGTGTTTTAGAGTGCGTCAATATAGTAAGGGGCCGTTGTGTCATGGTCTCCTCCGTCCACATGCCCGATGTCAAGGAGGCTTACATGCCCCTTCTCTTTGCATGGAGGTGGAACCTTCTTTGCTGGATACCTCGGAAGGAATAACCCTCCAAGCCAGCCACATTCTTTGTAAAGCACCACATTATGGGGAAGAAGAACGTATTAGTGGACAGTCTGTCCAGGTCAGGCAAAAAAGTCCTCATAGAATGGTCTCTTCTCCGCTCTGTAACATAGTCCCTTTTCTCTTTATGGGGATATTCAAATTTTTAGTAATGTTATGCTCACCATGGAGACAATCTTGTAACTGCTCTGTATCTTGAACCTCGACAATTTTTTTAAAACCTTGAAAAAAACTATAAAAAAAACTCAGATTTTAAAAGTTAATTTCACTTATAACCCTGAAATGTACAAGTTCCAATATTGTGGTATTTACATGTGTATAGCTTGCATCCAACAGTACCAGACCTAGACTATGCACTGACAGAGTAGTTTGCATAAAATCATAGCTTATAATGAACAGCCTAGACTGATCTGTCAACTGACAGATCAGTTTGCATGAAATCAAAGCTATAATGAACAGCTTGAACTGATCTGATAGTACATAGTGCAACAACAGATTGGTTCTATATTGTCATTTGGTGCTTATCAGAAAAAGATGATTATAGCATTATAAAATGCTAAACACGATACTAACTTCAAAATATATTATGCACATGGATTGAAAATTGCATTAAAACTAAAACCTTGCTTTAAAAATAACTTGTATAAACTCTGAAATTTTTCACCACTATCTTTAAAAAAAAAAAAGAATAAAGCTGGAATGTTGAGCCCAAAGAAAAGGTCTACAGTCTTTCCTCTCAAAAATCGGTGGTAAAAAACATGAAACAGAAATTCATATTGCATAGTCTTATTGTGTACAATTTAGTTACTAGTACATGTAATAAACTTATTTGAATCCAGCTTCTAAACAATTTAGTTACTCATACATGTAATAAACTTATTTGAATCCAGATTCTAAACAATTTGGCAGCTACCTACTCTTTCTGATAAAGTGAAGACACACATGCTTTTAATCTAAATGGTCCCAAGTTTGAAATGGTTAGTGCCCCCCTCCCTCTGCTTCTTAAAGCCTTTTGTGTCCTATGGGGCCTCAGGTTCCATCCACCTTTGGAGCCACCAAATGCATCTATTCAGACTGTAGAGAGTTTTTGATATACTGTAAATGTACTTTTTTTTTGTGGTACTGATGTTTTTAGGATGTCATGGTTGCTATAATAAAACATGAATTTTACATAGCCAACAAACAATGATTCCTCTGTGGAAACTGTAGGACTCCTTCACCAATCCACAAATCCACAAAAATATGTTTTGCAAACCCATGAAAATTTATACCCACAAAAATAAATGAATTCACAGTAATTTGTTAGAACTTGTATAATCAGCATAAAGAAAAATGTACATTTTCTTAATTTTTAACCATGCAAAAAGATATTCATGTGACATGCATATACCTGTATTTATCTGATGATATACTCATACTTGATTGTCATAAGCCCGCCCACACTTTTACAAAATATTAGGAAATATTTCTTTAAGATATCTTTGTTTTGATTACAAGCCCACCCCCCAATTTCTTGAAAATTTTATTAGGCTGACTCCTTGGGCATATTAGGGCTGATCAAATCCCATAGCCTGATGTCCCAGACTGTTCATTTTTGAAGTTGGACAAGTAAAATATTCCAAGGCACTAGTCTGGGACAAGTGCTTTTTTCCAGTTTTAAAACAAGGCAAGCGCATTTTCATGCTGTAATCACTTTATCTACCTTTATCTGGGGATTCATGCCCTCCAGGTGTACTCAATGCTTGAATCTATCTCCGTTCATTTATTCATTCACATTCCGAGATATACCACACTTACTGTAAGAGGTCTTTGTTCCATGTGCACGTGTTCTGTTATTGCTTGATTGCATATTGGGCTAAGCGACCAAATTATCAGCCAATCAAAACACTTAAAAACGAAATAAATCTGGTATGATTAATTAGCAGTGTTTTATATGACCTTGTTATATTGTGTTTACTCAATCCAGATACTCACAAGCGGATAACCTTTGATTTCAATCCAACTGGTCAATGCAATTAAATTAATGAAAGACACTTTACAGACATAAGTGTCAGTTTCCTTTATCAACTTAACTAAATCATTTGTATATTGTATATATGGTGTTTTGTTTTGGTTCTTCTTTTGTGAACAGGCGCATTGTTTTCCCATGGTTGTTGATGTCCATCAAACGGATTTTTATTGAGTATTGTACTGAAGTTGATGTTGAACTGAATGAATCTTTACATTTTTAATTGATTATACAGGGGATCAACTTCCATGTGTGATATTGTGTTTGAAGTGAAACTATTATGCTAATTAGGGAGCTGTCTGTGTCTACATTTAAACGACAAAATGTATGTTATTATCACTTTTGGAAGTAGGTAATTGAGGTGATCTTTACTATTTCGATACAATGAGTTTACAAAATTATTTTTGCAAGGAAGGTAATAATGAAAATTCAGAGAAAAAAAGCTGACATAAGCCTGTCACTGAGTCTGAGGTAACTATTTCTAAAATGCAACATTAGCCAGACTCTGTGGCAGCAAAAAACGTCAAATATGACACAACTCAGCCATATTGGGTTGATAATTATCCATGGCTTGCATTTATTGACTCAGCAGGAAAGATGTTTTGCAGTTATTTGTCAATGGAACTTAACAAATTCAGGATTTAATTAAGTCTCATGACAGTTTTGGACCTTGTAAAGCCTGTGTGCAGCTAAGTATATGCATGACACTAGCCAGCATGTGCAGAAAATCTCAGAAGTTAGAGTTTAGAGTTTATGACACTCCACTAGGAAAAGAAATTTTAAAACTAAATGAGATTGAAATGAAAAATAGAAACGTGAGCTCTCTTTAACACAGCCTACACCCTAGCCCAGTAAGGAAAACCATTTTCAGATATGGTAGCTATGACAAATGGTTCTGCCATATTGCTATGTGTATCTGTCATAATGCAAACCTTACTCATTTTCATTGGATATTCTTACTGTTTTTTTCAGTGGGCTATGAAGTAATTTTGATTTGACTGAACAAAAAAAAGATTGTCATTTTCACAGAGAAAAGTTGGTCTAACTGATTTCTGTGGAGCCTGATGGCTGCCATTTTGATACATCACATGATAGATGATAGGGTGCTCAGGAAAATTTCATCGATTTTGACCAATTGTGAGAGGAATCTCAAAAAGAGGTTATGGCCTTTTCAGTAAGAGGTCCAAATAAAGGAAAATGTAAAGAAATATTTTCAAACCATTTTATTTACATTTCTACTCATGATCAAATGTTGAATTACTTTAGGATGCTAAAGTTCCATAAATTTAAGAGAGGGATGAAACGGGAAGGTATCATACACTTATTTGATCTTTAAATTATTGGAACTTCATTAAATTGGTGTTGTGGTGTTGAGCGCAAAGCGATTCAGTATTTCCCCTCTCTAAACCTCTTGTCAAATTCAGTGTGGATTACCTCCCTTACAACTTACATTTCTCTCACTATTGGTCAAAATCGATGGGATTTTCCAGACCACCTTATCATGTGACATATAAAATGGTGGTCTTCAGGCTGCGCTGGAATCAGTTTAATCTGCGTTTCTCAGTTAAATTACAACAGAAGTCCTGTAAATATCACAAATAGAATCTTGTGCAATCATTTTAAATCTTTTTTTCTATTTGTTCTAATCAAAATTGCTTCAGTGTCCATTGAAAAAAAAAGACAGTAAAGATATCCAATGAAAATGAGTTAGGTTTGCATTATGACAGATACAAATGGCAGAACCGTTTGTCATCACTAGTTTTTTATAACATATGAAAAAGGAAGTAATCAGATGACCTACACATACCTTCTGCTGGTTGATTAAAGGCAGAATTGCCTAGAAATTTGTATTTAAGATAAGTTAATATTCATATATATATAAACATTAATGAGACAAGAATAGGTACTACATGTATATACAATTTTGGACAGACTGTTTCTATGATAGTAGGCATGTTCATTCTCCGATAACTTTTCATAGCTTTAAGCTATTACAGTGAAACTTGCACCATTATGTTTGTCCTAAACAGATCTTTCCAGTGGTGTTTAATATTTGCCATCTCGATTTATATAAAATAAATGGCTTGTTATTGTTACATATGGCAATGCTGTGTGTACCCAGGGCGAAGAACAGTGTTGAAAAATATGAGAACAGACTCATGGACAAGAGACTTTGTTCTGTCAATCGAAGATTGAATTCCACTAAATTCGTTTCCATTCTTGCTGATGGCAGTACTTATGCTACTGTATGAGAGCATGAAATAGAGTATATAAGATATCTTGACAACGGAAAAATTAAAAATTAAATCCTTGACAGAAAGAAAAGAAATAAATATGTTGTACATTATTTCTTTTGTTTTTTCGATGGATTAAAGTGCATACATCTCATCCAATCTTGACAAGAGATTGAAATTTTGGGATAAGTGAAAAGGTAGTTGAGACAAGTGAAATTTCTGAGACCACTTGTCTTGGACAAATGCATGAAGAAAAAAATTGATCAGCCCTGCATATCCTGGGAGAACATCCAGATTAGAGACTGTCCCTGGGATTAAAATATGCAAAGTTTGCAAACTTATTTTACACAAAGAGCTTCGCCTTTAATGCTGTGAAGTTGTTTATTTGCATGATGACACCATGATAATGTGCTTGCCTTGCATCTCTTTAATTCTGGGTTTGATCCCTGGTTCTTCGACATGCAAGCGACATTGGTTACCTATGCACATTGATGTTTTCTTGCGGGTCTTCAATTAATTCTATGATTTTATAAAACAAATTTTTCAGTTATATATGCTCATTGTGAAAGTTTTTGGTATAAGTTGGGAAAACTGGTTGTACCAGCAATGTGTAATAAATAAAGTTTATACATAAACATATTAAAATGGTGTATCAAACATGATTTAAAGAATCATAATGGTGCATGTAGTCATAACTTCACATTACAATTTTGTAATTTTCTTTTTTTCTTCCTTCCAAGAGCAATCATTTTGTTTCTGGTGTCCCAAATCGAGCGGAACTCTCAAGACCAGGTGTGGTTGGAATGCCAGATCTTTGAACAAAATCCTGCAGTCCATGTTGTCTTTGCAACATTTCAGGACCTGATCCAAAAGGGCACACTCAAAGAAGACAGGAAGCTGTTCTTGTAAGACTCTATCTTGTACAGAAGAAATTGTCATTCTGTATGATACAGTTTGCCCATACATGAGAAGGGTATGTGCGAAATACCTATGCCACATGAGTGCACTCAGTGATAATATAGATTACATCATGATGCTTATGATGTTATGAATGTCTGCAGTTGTTTTGCATTTCTTGTACTGAAAAGACAGGTTTTGCCAGTTTATAAAAGTAATTCTTGTTTATACATTTTTTTAGCTCTACTGGTCATAGACCAGAAGAGCTTACGGGATGGTCTGTTGTCCATTGTCCGTCCGTCCATCAGTTTGTTAGCACAAGATTGTTATCACTACTCCTCCTAAACTACCTGGAGGATTGCCATGAAACTTTACACACACATGGCTGCCACAGCAGCCATCTTGAAAATCTTCTTATTGCTACTCCTCCTCAATGGAAAGTGTCATATTGACATGAGATTTTCACCAAAAGACTTCTTGTGATGTATAGTTGGTCCAAAATGAAAATTGTGCTGATCTAATGTCCAATATTTCCAATATGGCTGCCACAGTGGCCATCATGAAAATCTTGTTATCACTACTCCCAAATGGATGGTCATATCAACATGGGGATTTGACTAAAGATTTATTATGATGTCTAGTTGCTCCTAAATGAAATCTGTGCTGATCTGATGTCCAATATGGCCACCATAGCAGCCATCCTGAAAATCTTGTTGTCACTACTCCTCCTGAATGAAAAGTAATATTGCCATAGGGTTTTCACCAGAAGACTTCTTATGATATCTAGTTGGTCCTAAAAGAAAATCGTGCTGTCTGCACATCCGATATGGCCACTACAGTGACCATCTAGAAAATCTTGTTATCACTACTCCTCCTTAATGGATGGTCTTATCAACATGGGGGTTTACCAAATGACTTCTTATGATCTTTAGTTGGTCCTAAATGAAAATGGTGCTGCTCAGACATCAAATATGGCCACCACAGTGGCCATCTTGAAAATCATGTTATCACTACTCCTGAATGAATGGCCATATCAGCATGAGGTTTTCACTGTAAAACTTCTTGTGATGTCTAGTTTGTCATAAATGAAAATGGTGCCAAGCTGACTTCCAATATGGCCACCTCAATGCCATCTTAAAAATTTTGTTATGGTTACTTCTAGATGTCTCATCATATCGATATTGCGCTTTCACAAAAAGACTTATTATGATGTCTGGTTGGTCCTAAATGGAACTGGTGCCAGTCTAAAATCCAATAAGAGCATGATGGCAGCCATCATAAAATTCCTGTTATTGTTACTTCTCCAAAACGGAAAGTCATACCCACAAACTCTGACCCTGAGGTGGGATTTCCCTATCCCACATCATTGCATATGTTTTCCCTATATCACATCAATATATATGCATTCCTTTAGTCTTAGCCATGTTAGCATGATTGGAAGACATAGGTATCACTTTCCCAGCAACAATGGTGGAACTGTTCATCATCAGTTATATTGTGATTTGAGTTGAACGTTTTGTGTCAAAGTTTTTGAAAGTCCAATTATGTTACTTGTATCTTTATCTGGAGTATAACTTTTGAACCACTGAAGGTATTTTAATGAAACTTCAACCAGTTATATATAATGACTAGACAGTGTGTCACATACCGTAGTTGCACCCCCTGCCTCAAGCTCAAGGTCATGGTAAGGGAAAATATAAATCTGTCCATGTAGGGGTAAAACTTATGATCCAATGAAAATATTTTGATGAAACTTGAGCCACTTATATATCTTGACTTGATAAAGTCTAACATATTCAGTCATATCCCTTGCCTCAAGGTTACAGTCACAGAAAAGGATAATTTAAGTCTGTGGCATGTCTATTTATCCAGGTTTAACGTTTTAACCCCTACATATATTTTGATTGAAATTTGCCCAGGCCCATACCATATCATACAATAGTCAAGTCCTTAGCTCAAGGATCATGGTCATTTGTAGGAGAAAGGTCATTGGATGGGCATATTATGTACCATTTGCAGTACTCTTGTTTCTTCTTTTGATGAAGATAGAGGGGAAATTGTTCATAGCATGATGTATAAAGCATCAAGAGCTCAAATAACAATAAAATGCTTTGATTCACATGCTTACACAACAGATATTCTTCTCTCGTTTGTGTCATTTATTTTGCTATGTGATTCAAAGATCAATGGAAAATTAGATAAGAAAGTCATGTAGTCATTCTTTTATTTTATTCTATCTTTTATGCATACTCACAACACTTACAACTTTTTGTTGGTAAACCGAGCATTTTTTGCTGTTTAGCAACTAGTGCAGCCACTATATATATATATATATATATATATATATATATATATATATATATATATATATATATATATATGAATTCTGGTAGCCTTGAATATCCTGATATGCCAATAGTCTTGAATATTCTGATAAGCCTGAATGATGTAATCCAGAATATCTTTGAATAAATTCACACAAATCCCAAAGTCAAGTATTAATCCAAAATAAGAATGAGCACTTTTACTAATTCCAATGAATATGTCAAATAAATAATTTCTCTCTCTGAATTTGCTCTGATTTTAACAACTGTAAAATCTGATTACTAATATAAATTCCTCAATAGACTGATCCTAATAATATGAAGTTTAGTATAGGAATTAAATGTTGTTTACCAAACCTGTATAAATATAAGGATAAGTCACCTGACAGAATATTCTAGAATATGAGTAACTCTAATGGAAATTTCTGGTGTGTACGTGACTTTTCTCACATAAGGCATGGAAAATTCCAATCTAATTGTTAAATGCTCAGTATCCTTGAAGACTGTTAATACTTCGGATTCATCTCCAGAGACCTCTGATTAAATGGTGTTATGACTCTAGGTCTTAAAATAATGTAACAGAAAGAAAGTGAAACCAACAATGTAAGTAAAATCAACAAATTTATTTCCAGACAATTAAGGTGAAAATTCAAAAGACATTTACAGTAATTTGAATTAAAATCCAAATATTCCAATTATCCTAAGTGTCCTAATCACAAGTCCTAAATATAGAATGTTCCGAATGAATTCCAGTAGTCTTGAATGTCCTGATGTGTTAGTAGTCTTGAATGTTCTGTTATGCCTGAATGATGTAATCCAGAATATCTTTGAATAAATTCACATAAATCCCAAAGTCAAGTATTAATCCAAAATGAGAATGAGCACTTTTGGTAATTCCAATGAGTATTTCAAATAAATAATTCTATAACTATAAACATCTGATTATTTAAATGATTCTTTCTAGACTGATCATTTAAACAAGAATGAATTGTTGTTGTCCACTAAAATCTCTATATATAAACATACATCACCTGACAGAATGTTCTAAAATATGAGTAACTCTAATGGAAAATTTCCTCTGCGTATGTGACTTTTCTCACACAAGCCATGGAAAATTCCAATCTTAGTACTAAATGCTATGTAAAAAAGTCTGACCTTGAACTCAAATGCAGTAAATATTTTGTTTACAAAATGACTAAAGTACAACTTACCTCATGGACACATTATAAATTCAATATACATAACAATGGAAGCAATTGAAGTTTCTCAGGAAATACAATCATGTACAGCAGACATAGGATTTATTTCCTAGCTTGTTAAAGCTAGTGATGCACATGTCTCTCCAGACTACAGACTAAGAAGGGTTTCTCTACACAGAACAACATTAGCACAGCAGTCAGAAACAGATTATCTTCTGAAAAATGTCAACAGAATAATGCTGATACAGCTTTAGCTTGGTTCACAGGGAGGTATCAATTTTAACAGAGCACTGGGTACATAGAGGGGAAAAAGGAAAACACATGTTCAGGTATTATGGGGTAAGATTTCTACCACTGTGTAATTTTCCTCACTCACCCCCATTTTACAAGCCAATGGGGGTGCTCCCTATCTCCAGCTAATTCCTGGCAGCATCACTACATGTGAGAGTAATGACCATAAGTGGTTTGCTAAGTTCAGACATTTGCTGAGTGCTCAGAAAGACTTTGAATTCTTGGGCTTGATCTCATATTTGCATATTTGGATGACCTGATTAGACTTAAGCACCTTTTAAGTAATTTTTGCTCTTGTATTCAGTCATTTGCACTCTTTGTACTTGTAATTGTGTTTAAAAATCTAAATTAGAACAACATAAGTGATAGGTTAAGTCTATACTAAAGACATCTGATTGGTCAGTTTTAATTGAGTCTTAAATTTCAGCCAATCAGACAACATGATTGTAAACTTTAATTTAAGTATAGACTTAAGTTCTGCTGGTGAAATTCAGGCCTGGTTAGATTTATGTTACATTTAAAAGATTGATGTTTTTGTAACATACACGTTTTGTTTTTATAATTGGGAGCATACATGCTTTTAAAGGAAAAATCTAATTTCATATTCCTCATTGCTCCTGATGTAAGTAAGCATTATTTTCAAGAAGCATTTTTATGTAGTATTGACTATTTTTCATAGGCGCTAACTTTGCAATGCTGATGGTTATACGAGAAAGTGTTTTACCTTTTTAATTCATTGCAGAGTAGACCAGGAAATAGCAGTAATCTATTTCAGATGTGGTTATGTTCCAGATCACTATGCTACAGAAAAGGTCAGTCTCATTTGTATAGCAACAAGTGTTTACACATTTATGCCATCAATAGCAATTGTCATTCATTTATATTTCTTGAGTCTCTAATAACATTCTGCTAGAAAGAGTACTTAAGTTTAAGAAGGGAATTACATGTAAAACTGCATTTTTATTAAAACGGGAAGTAGTTACAGAGTACAAAGATGGAATAGTTTACAGGGAGATGTAGCTTGTTAAATGCTATAACTGTACGACTTTTTTCTGAATCAAATGATTTCTCTCACCTATAAACATAAGAATTTGTTGTTATCCAGGTACTGTGAATCAATTATTATTCATGAGGTACCAATTTTCAGAATTAAAGTCACAGCAAAATATGAAGCAAGCTGATATTCAGAGTACATCCACCACCCCCCACCCACCCCCAGAGTTGTATGGAATCATAAAGTTTACTCGTTTGTTTTAATACCAGTGATATTTATAGTGCTTAAGAAATATATGTCATGATAGCTTATGAAGATGATGAACAAGGGAAATTAATTGATTGTGATTTAATTTGCATGCAAAATTTCACTAATGTAATGACTTAATCTGATGATATAGTAATAAATTCAAATTATTCATAGCTATTGTCCTTCTTTATTTCCCAAAGCACATATTATATTGATTTATAAGTAATAATCACCACAACTTTATTCAATGCAGTGAAATTTGGAAACGTTGGAGAATTATTAAAGTTCATAAAAATTAAATGTCATAATTTGAACCTTTTTTAAACACATGTATCCTTGAATAACATTAGTAACTATTTATCCATGAAAATACCCAACATAATGCATGGATCATGAAAGTACTGTATTATCTACTGTTAGACACTGTAACATACTGAATAGATATATTAATGTGAAAGCAATTACCATGTCTGATGGAAACAGAAGTCATTTCATGAATAGAAAAAGTTTTTACTGCAATATTGTTTTGGTTGATCGCAAAAACTTTTCACTATTCCACAGAGCAAATGGAACACAATAGCACATTATTACTAAAATGTTTCATACATAATTAACTGCTGAATAAACAATCAGCAGATCAGTCCCAATTTCTCGAAGTCTATCCTAATCACATCTGTCTGAAGTGACACTTTCTCATGTGTTGAAATATACCACTTTGTATGAATTGGCTTAAGGGAGATGTTTTCATAGTAGACCATGAATGTTTTCAGGTCAAACGAGACTTTATCTGAGAGTACATCTCCACTATCCTCCTATTCATTTACTTCGGCAGTCACCTGACATCATGACAGATTTGGGTGTTGCAACTTATTTATGCATGCATCTGACACAAACAGTGTTTTCCTTTAAATTAGACAGCAGCCTTTCCCTGCAATGTGCTTTGAAAACATTAAAGAGCATCGGATCAAACTAAGGGGCAGCAAATCATGTAGATATTTCACATAGCATCTAAACCCAGCCAACAAACAGAGGACTCCTGAGGATTAGGGAAACATGGAACATTAGGAGATTTTACTACATGTTTACTGCTCTTTGACCATTGTCTGCGACATAGTCATAGTTGAGAGTGAAACTCCAGTTAGACAAAACTGTGTATTATATGGAAAAGATAGTAACTTGATTAGTAGCTTGCTTGCTTAATGGACTTATTTTTAAAAATCCATTGATTTACCCTCCTTCCAATTATCACTTACCAGGGAAGAGAGCAGGATGTACCAATGCAAAAGACACATTGTTCTGATAAAATTACTTTCAAGGGACTTTCCCACGTCAAATTTGGATGCCAAATACAGGCCTCATTCTCAAACTAAAAACTGTAGTTTCCCAATTTGGATGAGTGAAAATGAGACATTTACATAACACTGGATAGATCTGGAAAGCTTGTGAACCTATCAGAAATTAAACTTAGACAGATACACTGTTAATAATAAAATCAAAGGGTTATGTTTATTTTATTGAAAATCTCACAAATTAGTTTATTATGTGCAGTTTTCAAAATGCCACAGACACCAGGTTACATTCAGAAGATGTAGGAAAATCCAGCTTTCATGCAGAAAGGATGAAATTTTAATCCAGCACATTTTTTTGGGATTATATAGAGTATATTAATTTATTTGCCTTTTTCTCCATCTTCTGTTTCTTTATTTTGTTTAAATAATTATTTATTGATCCTCATATTTATTCAATTAGAGACTGATTATTTTTTTATTTTATATATGTAATAATGAATGTATTATAGTAAATGAAAATTACTTTTTGTCATGTATTTACAAATTTACAAGTTTTGCACTTACTCAGGATTATAACACAAGATTGACAATTGAGCTTTCAAGAGCCATCAAATGTCCCCCCATACACTACCAGCTGGTTGGCTGTAAGAAAGTGCAACAGGAACTTGCAAGACCTGGGGCTGTGGAACGCTTTATACAGGATCCATCTATTGTTGCCAGGATACGGGCGACATTTGCTGGACAGTATTCAATAGATATGGTACAGTAGCCATAATTTTACTATAACAATTACTGCCAGTCCAAAAAAAACTCATTGACTCTCAGAAACTGTTTTTTTGGATTTGCTTGCTTATTTGAAGAGATGATCTAGTTGGTGTATGTTCCTGATTGTCTTGTCACTTTGATGATAGTAAAACTCCATCTTGGGGGATGGGAAGCTACTGTCATTAACCCAAATATTTGGACCCTCCAATTTTTTGGACACCATATCTTCAAAAGTTGTAGTAATTTTAAATAGTAAAAAAATTCCAGACACCAAGTACATTTATAAAAGCCAATGAAAATGAAACATTTAAATTGGAACGTAAACTAAGAAGTGTTTTACACATACTCAGAAGCAGGTAATTCAAGACCATCAGATTGTACAAATTATCAGTAGGCAGGAATGAAAAACAAGTGACATGCTCCACAACTCATGATTACTCAGTATGATATACCTAAAGACTGGATGCAGACAATTCACATTTTGAGTAAACTGGATTCACTTGTGTGATATAAGGAGTTTAAACGTGTGTGGATTATTATTTTAATTTTCCCTTGTTCAGTAAAGCGAAACTGGATCAATTTTTATTTGTGATAAATTGGTCAACACCTAACATGCAAGCTTCACAAGTTCTTGTCATTTCAGTTTTATTTGGTGGCAGATTTTACCTTGATAACCTTATATTGGACGTAGTCAGTCAGTCTTCATACACATAGTAGCATTAAAATGATGGTATTTGGTAATTAAAATTCCTGAACTAGTCTAAGTGATTTGAATACTGTTCACACTTATCATTTGGGCAGTACATGTTCAGAATGAACAAAGTGACGTAATTTTAATAATACAAATAAACATGGTGTACCTAGATCATTTCCAATAAGCATTAAACTTGATACACAATCCTGACAATAGAGATATTAATTTCTCAAACAAAATATTCAGAAAAAATGATAATTTTTATTAGTACATGAGTTATCCAGACAGAGAAAAAAGTAATTATTTTTTAATGTTTGGATGTTTAGGCCATGATGGTACTAAACATTTATCACAAATACCACATTAACATTTATTCTCAGAATTTTACAAGATTGACTTTGAATAATTCTATAAATATAGATTAATGCATATGAGAATTAATGGAAGGATGCGCAGAAGTCTAGATGAACAGTTGAATGAATTGGATATTTTACTTAAGGACTTTGGAACTAATTGGATTTTTAATATTTTAATACAGTGTTTTGTGAACACTGTAAGATACAACTTACAAATAATTGATCATGATTGCATTTGTCATGACTTTGACCATCCATGTATTAAATGATGTAATGAACAGGACTTACTCGGGTGTGCTTGAATATAGGGCTCGTTTTGATGATTATTCTTGCCATGATCAAGTATTATTATTTTAAACATATGCAGAACATCAGGAACTTGTCACAGTTGTGTAGTTTAGACCAGAAGAGCTTATCGGCTGGCCTGTTATCTGTCATCTGTCATCCAACATCTGACATCTATTTGTCCGTTAGCACAAGTTTGTTATCTTTACTCCTCTTAAACTACTTGGAGGATTGCCATGAAACTTTACACACACACTCATCCCAAGGTCTGGTTGATCCTAAATGAAAATGGTGATCCTCTGACATCCAATATTGCCAACACAGCAGTCATCTTGAAAATATTGTTATCGCTACTTCTCCAAAACGGATGGTCATATCAATATGGGGTTTTCACTAAAAGACTTATGATGTCTAGTTGCTCCTAAGTGAAAATGGTGATGCCCAGACATCCAATATGGTCACCATGGGCAGGTATTGAAGCCATGACCTGTGGATTAGGAGTTCAGCACTCTTATCAACTGAGTTACTATGGCTCCCATTAAGGAATGTAGAGCAATGCACTTTGGCAAATCTTTAGGTATTAAACAAACTCTGCTCAAAATTTAAAAGTACTGTCTATACTCGCTTATAAGTCAGGTCCAACTACAGGTCACATAATGCATTGGTAGAACAGTGTCCGTGTTGTTTGTTTTACTGATTACTCCTAACAAACTGCACAGATTAGATCATTGTTTGATGGCAGATCAGGGTATGTGTAGTTTGCAGTTGGACTCAATTGTTAAGCAAGTTAAGCAAGTATATATGGTATATGCAAATCTTGTTAAGATTTATATGAATCCCAAATTTAAGCATTAATGTCCCTTAAGAGTCATTTGTATTGTACAGCAGTGAAAGAAATATGCTGACATTTTAATTTCTTTGATACGGTAAAGCATGTTATTTTGGCAGTGCCAAAATTTTGCACCTGTGATCTTAATATATTCCATCAGACTCAATCCCCTATTTTCAAATATATAATATTTTACTTTTATGAAAACTTAATGATGATTTTTATACTCCTGACATAAGGCAGAATGTATTGTTTTGATGTTGTTCATCCATCTATTAATAATTTCATTTCCACACAATAACTTGACTTGTCTATCCATCTACAGTTAACACACTTTGTGGATGGCTAAGGTTCAGATTCAAAGTCAAACATCAAGACCATTGACTAAAAGAAGAAAAATGGTTTCTGCACAATAACTCAAGTTTTCCACCATCTGCAGTTAACAAACTTCATAGATGGCTTGCTTTTGGGGTGAGGAAGAACCCTATTATTTTTGGGGTCAAAAGGTCAAGGTCACTGACTACACGAAGAAAAATGGTTTCTGCACAATAGCATGAGTTCTACATCATAAATCTGTGAATAGCTTGCACTTGGGACAGTCAAGAACCATATTGATTTCAAGGTCAGAAGGTCAAAGTTGTTGTGACTGAAAGGAGAAAACGTTTTTTGCATAATAACTTATGTAACTTGACCAAAGTTTGTGGAGGGCTTGCATTTAATGTATGGAAGAGGCTTATGGAAGTAGTCATGGTCATTGTGGCTCAAAGAAAAATGTATTTTGCACAATAGACTTTGTTCCTTCATGATATTTTGTGGAGGGCTTGCAATTGGGTAATGAAGACACTTATAGATTCTGGAGTCTAAAGGTCAGCAGTCATGGTCAAGTTAAGTCTGATAAGAAAATAATAGTTTCTGCATGTTAAGTTTAGTTCAGGACTGCATACCTTGACCAAAAGGTCTATGTCTTTTAAACCCCTTGGTCAATAATCTCCCAAGTCAACTATACCGTTTTAGCGTCTGCATAGATGACTATTAAAATGTGGCAGTCATATAATGTGCTGTTCGTGGTATTCTTGTTTTGTTTTGGTTTTGCTGAAGATTGATTAATTGTGACTGTAGAAAAAAGAAGATGGTCATGGCCTACATGTTGAGCTACATGTTGGTTTTGTACGCATCAAGATGTATCCATATACCAAATAACATCACTTTGTGGCAAATTGAAAATGAGAAACTGACCAAATATAAAACTTTTACATTGAAGTTAATCTACTGTATGGACAGACATATGGATGGAAATACAGACATATGTAAAGACACATGGATGCCAAAGTAATCACTATATTGAACTTTCAACAAGACTGGCTCAAAAAAATTCCCCTCAAGACTAAAACCCACTTTATAGTAGTTAATTACAGTGTGTGCCAATTTCTATTAAATCTTATCATAGTTTTTCTTGAATTGTTTACAATCCAAATACAATCATATTATAAGACAAAATTAAAACTTTCAGTTGATACCAAGTGGAATATACACATGAAATTGAAGGGAGTTACTGCATAATGCAAACAATCAGCAGCAAGATTTCTTTTTTCTTTCGGCAGGATGCAGAAGGGAATAAAGCTGTAGACATGGCAATTTCTTCTCCCAGCAAGTTTGTCTTGAAACCTCAGAGAGAGGGTGGAGGTAAGAATCAATTAAAAGAATTCAGAAATGTTCTTAAAATGATGTATAGGTAAGATCTAAACTTGACTATGGCTCCATTGTGCATGGATCAGCTTGTAAATCTTACATGCAAATGCTTAAACCAATGCACAGGGACTTCAGCTTTGTCTGGTGTATCTAGAACTTCCTCTTCAGAAAGCCTCTACGTTGAAACAAAAGAACCATCACTTGAATTATATGAACAAAATGGCTTTTCAGTATACTTCCATGCTATCTTCTAATCCATCTGATCCCACATAGAGTATTTAGGCCGAAATACCAAACCTTGTATGCTCAGAAACCAAATTTCATTCCACATTTTGGCATATCAATTAGTCTTCACAAAGAAACAGCAAACAAATACTGGAAATACTGCAACATTTTATATTCCAGAATCACCACCTTGGTTGTTGAAACCACACAAAAAAATATGTTATCTTTGCCAATTTAAAAAGTCTGCAACAAATGCTCTCATTTTTCAGACTAAACTCAACAAAATCAGACCTTCATATCGTGGCCATGCATCCCTGTATACAGATGGTTCAAAAGATGGAGACAAGGTTGGAGCTGACATTGCAACATCTCATGGTACCATCTGGAGCCAGTTTCCAGATAAAGCCTCCATTTTAACCAGTGACACCTCTGAAAAAAAATAATTTTCATCATCTTTTCAGAATCCTTATTCACACTGAAGGTCTGGAAAAACCTTAAATTTGACAACCCGTTAATATTCCCAATCTTAGCAGAAACATGATTTGCTCATATAGTCTGGAAAAAGTATTCTGTACTATTCGCTGCCTAGTCACATTGGTATTAAGGGTAATGAAGAGCAGATAAAGCAACCAAATATGTGGAATGAAAACTCCACAAACAGGCTTTGTAACATCAAACCTATCATTGGAGATTGACATAACTGATATAGAACAAATCGTAGAGATGAGGAGGTATTGTGTCGATCACATGTAGGACACGCATACGCGACTCATACATAGCACCGGAAGGGTGAACCTCGATCAGAGTGCATACCCTGCCAGTGTCCACTGATGGTGGAACATGTTCTTGTTGAGTGTATCAACTTTGACCCTGTAAGACATAAGCTTTTTGATGTAAACTCAATTAAGATATTTTATGGTCATGTATTACCTGAGAAAATCTTGGACATTTTGAGATAGCGTAGTATAGATAAAAAAATCTGACCCTATATTTTTAAGGATTTTATAGTTTTTATCTTTATATTTTATTTTATATTTTAAAAAATTTTAACATCGTTACCTTTTATCTTTTTTCTTGTTGTACTTCATGTTTCCATTTATTTAGGAAGGTTTATCTTCCTAAAGTTTGTTGTGCAGTTCTTCATTTTTACATTAGTAGAACTTTGCTTTAAATTGGCACCATATAGCCATTATTGTGCTGAGGTGCCATTAAATGCTAAAACATATGTACATATGTTTAGGTCTCAGTGCATAATCTATCAGTCCATCCATCTGTGTGTCTGTATGTCTACATACATACATATGTTTATGTCTCATTGCATAATCTATCAGTCCATCTATCTGTCTGTATGTATGTCTACTCATACCCATCTATTAAAATATACCTATACCTACTTATTTCTCTCTCTCTCAAACACGCATTAAAGAGGGGAGTCTGTAAGTAATAAAGCCAAAGCCATAACATAAGGAAGTAATTTTTTCCTTTGTAAATACTGATGATTAGTCACTGGGAGGCTCTTGGAAGAGAATAGGAGGTTGTAATAAAATGTATAATAATAATAGATAGATTCTAAAACCCCAGTGCTGCGATTGAAAAGTATGTTGTTCTCATTCTTGATTATTTGGAGTTTATGAGGTTGCCGGCAAGGGAAGGCTTTACACCAGGAGTGAGTAAATTATTTGAGTATTGCAGGCAAGGGAAGGCTTTACACCAGGACTGAGGACAGAGTAAATCATTTGAGTATTGCAGGCAATGGAGGCTTTACACCAGGACCGAGTAAATCCTTTGAGTATAGCTGAGTATTGGACGATTAATGTTTGAGATATTAAAGTTTTAACGTAGATAGATATAGGTAGGCATATGAATGACAATTTGCTTTTTTAACAGTCCTGTTTGTTTAACAAAAAATATTTCTCTTCAAACAATGTAGTATTTTAATGTGCATCAATATTCCCAGGTAATAACATGTATGGCGAGGAGATGAAGAATTACTTGATAAAAATCCGTAACACAGAGGAAAGGCAAGCATACATCCTGATGGAGCGCATATGTCCATGGCAACAGAAGAACCACCTCCTGAAACTTGGTGTGGATCCCAGTTTGCAAGATGTAGTATCAGAAATTGGAATATATGGAGTTTGTTTAGGGTAAGTGACAACCCAAAAGTGTACTTGACCATAACATTTCCAATTACCATATTCCCCATAAACACCTGAATATATATATCACCAAAGTTTATGAGCCTGATTGAGTTTATAAAATTAGTTCCTTTGTAGAACATGCATGTTATATCATCCATTTCAAAATCTTAATGATTCCTATCCATTTCTGCTGAATTAGGTTCATTAAGTGCTATGTTCAGTGTGACTTGTAAACAGTTTTATATCTGAAACTACTGTTTTATCCAGCACCACAGCCTTATGTACATACATGCATCACACTTTAATCTTGTTGCTAATGTATTCTTGATCAACCAGGAATATTATGGTTACTGTATTTTTAGCGATTTTATTTACATTTCAATAATTGTTTTGTTGTTATGAATAATTATAGGTAAAAGCATAATTTATAAATTTCAGCTCATTCTTAAGATCAGAAATGTGAAAATTAAAATCACAAATAAAAGTTATATGCATGAAAAGTTAAGGTTTTAAAAGATCATTAAAATTTTGTATGGTCTGATTGTGCCAAAAAAAAATGAAGGTTACAAAAACTTGCAGTATGGTATTTTTGTTCCCTTGTATAATCGTGCACCTCATCATAAAATAGAGAAAAATAAATGAGATAAAAATGTTTTCTATCAGGCAGCCCTGAATACTGGTTCAGACAGGATTGAGATAATTCTTAGCTTTTCTTCTCGTGGTACTAATTTTGAGTCAGATGTACTAATTTATATAATTTCACCCTTATGAAACTTTCCTGGTCTCGTTTAGAGGTTTTAAGGGGGATTAACAGTTCATTTTCTTTGTTTTGCTGCATGTAATATTATTCTTAAAGAAATCTGTTACTTTGAAAAGTCCAAAGATACACCACTCCCTCAATAACTCACGCCCGGATAACTCGCAAACCCACTTATAACGCGGACCAGACGTGGATCCCATTTTTTTTAAACTAGAAAATTTAAAAAAATAAATTTTCAAAAAAATTGACCCTATTTGTTGAAGGTGAAAAAAATCGTGATCAAAAATTAGTAAATGAAACCTTAATATATCGCTCGTTTTATCGTAAAAACCAGTGGTTAGTACCCAGAAATTTGAATCATCATCATGAAATTTCTGACTTTTAATAAGAAGTCAAATATTTTGTTCAATTTTCTTTCCAAACAACATTCTCAGTATACTATAAATAACAATATTCGACGAAATTTTGATCAATGAAAATGTCACTAAAGCCTACTGGTGGCAACACTTTAAAAATAAATACCAATTAAAAAAGTTTTGTGAAGTGAAATATGTGTTTTAGTTCTATCTTTTAATTTGGTTTCAGTGTAATCATCATAAATGCAATAAGCCCTCTTGTATTCAAACGTGAAAATAAAAATTCAACCGACCCAGCTATCGCCGCGAGCCTTAGCGTGAAAATTTAATTATGTGCCGACCTTTTTTTGTTTCTATCTCCGACTTGCGGAAGTATATGTTGTGTTGTTACACTCAATTAATAGCAGACCTGCTTTGTATTATCATGTTAATTACGTCTTTTGTATCAAATCAGACAAAGGGGGTAGAATAACAGAAAAGTTAAAAGGCGTGCAAATCCTGCCTGCGTAAGAGCTAGGGGTCACGGCCGTGTGTCAGGTCAACTCATTTCAATTGATCAATCAAACACTGTTATAAATATTATTATGTAAGTAATATAATTAAACTACCTTAAATTAGCCTACTCATTCACAAATGTAATCAAAGATACAGTGGGACCCCGCTATAACCCGCCCCGCTATAACCCGAATTCGGATATAACCCGGTCGTGGCATGGCTCCCGAAATTTCGGGTAATTTATTACAGTTATTTTTCTCAAAGACCAAAAAAAAAAAAAAAAAAAAAAAAAAAAAAAAATTTTAAGTATGAAAAAAACTAAATACGTCAAGAGTTTAATTATCATTCTCATATTCGTCTAAACAGTGCGAAAAAGAACGTGTAGAAAATGTATTATCAAATTTCTTCTATTTTTGTGCCAAAATAAACGTCGGAAATACGAACCAATTGCTGGGCCTACTGAGAACTTTGATCTTTGTTTATTGTTGAAAAATTACAGCTCATAAGTGTCAATATTATAATTACTGATTCCTGAGTAATGAAGCCATCGTTTCTACTTTGTTTGTCTTGAATGCATTCCGAATACAGTCGTTGCTCAAATAATCTCCGATATATGTTCTCTTAATTTCATACACAACTAAGCAGCAGCCAATGTGGCGGTTGATAAAAGATTCTCACCAGAATGTATAAATCAATTAATTTAAGTACATTGTTTATCATCAAAGTGAACTACCGAGCTATACTTGTTCAAATCATAGGGCAACGATTTATACAGCATCAAAGAAACAAAGCCGCCAGCATGTGCGTAAGGCTTGGCGGTGTTGTTTTATGCAATCTGTTGGCCAGTAAATAATGTCGTAAATTTACTACAAATATACCCCCATTGGAAAATAAAAGGTTGCTTCCTCCCAAAAAACACAACTTCAAGAATTCAGCCTCTGGACCAGGGAATAATAGCAGTTTTTAAAATGAATTATCGCAGAGAACTTGTTAAAAAGATTGTTTGCGATGAAACCTCAGTCCAGGCGACACTAAAAAGTTTAAATTTGAAAGAAGCAATGTACCTCGGCGGCAAATCTTGGGATGCCATTACGCCACGCTGCATTGAGAACTGCTGGGAGAAAGGACTTGGGGCAGCATTTACTAGTACACAGGAAGACAGAGGCAACATCACCGATGATGACAATAGTTTATTCGATGGATTTTCGGAAAATGATGTGTTCCAGGCTGAGAGGGCATTTGGGGAGCTGATGCAGTCACGTGAACGCGTTGACGAATGGCTTAATTTTGACAATGAATGTCCAGTTGCAGACCACGTTTCGGATGCGGAAATTATTAAAAATATTAAGTCTCAAAACACTTGTGGTGATGTTGACGATGGTGATACTTCTGATGATGACAGCGAAGACACTTCACCTGAGGATAGCCCACCATTAGCTACAGAAGCTGTCAAAGGTTTAGAGTGTGCTTTGAGATGGATGGAGACGCAAGATATTGACTATCTTCGAATTCTGCAGCTGAGAACTATTCTTGACTTTGCCAAGAGCAGACGTGATATTAGCAGAAAGCAGCTAAAAATCACAGAGTTTTTTAAAAAATAATAACTACTAACAGATGAGAAATGTAGTGGTGTAAAATGTATGCGACACCGTTTATTAATCGTCGGACATACATGTACTTTTTCATCATTCATTACATACACCCGTTACGTAATTTTTGTTACTTTCTCTTCATTGTATTAGTCACATAATGATCTGTGACAAAATTATTGAATATTCTACATCCGTGTGTGGATATTTTCGATGGAAATATTTGTATTATGGATTCAATGTATGTTACAAGATTCGCTGGTGAGTACACGGTGTTGATATTCTTTTCATGCAATAGATTATACATGTATATATATAAATTAGACACGTGTATGTACCAATGCATGGTTTTCTGAATAAAGTAATATATTATATCAGCAAATGGTTTTCTCATTTAATATATATTGATCAAAAATGGTAATTGTGCCATGCATTTTCGCACCCGTCTTTATGTAACCCCCCCCCCCCCCCCAATTAAATCCAAAAATGTGTTGGTATTGTACATGGTTGCTTATAACACGGTTCGGCTCATAGCCCGGTCGGATTCTATGGCTCCCAACTACCGGGTTATAGCGGGGTCCCACTGTAGTAAGGCAACCAAGCCAAATGAGTACTTGGAGAATAAAAGCTTTGTTTTACAGATGCGGTTCATTACGGAGAAGCTAGTTCCAGAGTTTGTATTGAACTTTCTAACATGCTACTCAGGGATTTCCTCAAGGATGAGACGAAGTTTCACTGTTACTTGTTATGAAATCACGGCATCCATATTTTACTAATGGAACAATAAATAAATTGAGGTTCAATGTTGACGGTTGTTTCACGAAATAAATGTCAATAGTTTTTGAAAAAAGAAATCTTGTTTAGTTGTGAATCAACAACAACAAAAAGCAGTGATGTAATACACAATGTATCGCGTACACGTGTTGTTCAAACCGCTTGGACTAATGTTGTTAGCGATCTTTCAGAGGTTCGTTATCTTGAAAATAAAGGTAATTTATACAGAAAAGCAAACAACTACATTAGAAAAAGCTCTTTATTGACAATTATTCCCAATGTAATTATAAAACGAGTATTCCGCCATTAAACAGCCCCGTTACCCACCCCCACTGCGGTTTTCTCGATGTCCAGCAAGGTTTGGCATCCCTTTCTTAATTTTTTTGAGGCCCCTCGGTAACTCGCGCCCTCGCTTATAGTGCGGTCTATGTTTTTGGACCCCGTTGTGCGCGAGTTATCGAGGGAGCGGTGTATTGTAAATAGTCTGTTTTACAGTATCTTTGGTCCACTTTCTCCAGCATATGTCATGTGATCATTTGATTATGAAATACTACTTCATTTGAAGAAGAGAAAATTGATTACCACAAGTGGTATATGGTTAGAAAATGTTGTGACATTTTCCCTTTTAATGGCCTTGGCCTTGAACCTTGTGATCTTATTATGTCCTTGACACAACATTTAGTCATAATGTATACCTGGATAGGCTTCTGAAAAATACTCTGTAGTTACAGATCAGACAGAGAAACAGGTCACAAGGTTACACTTTCCCTTGCTATGACCTTGAACTTTAAGCTAGAGACTTGCCTATTAATCATGATGATTTATATCTCTCTGCAGTTTCATAAAACTATTTCCTTAGTAATTTAAAAGTTACAGCCAGAACATGGAAACAGACCACTAAGTTCATAAAAGTATCCCCTTAGTAGTTTAATAGTTACAGCCTGAACATGGAAACAGACAACTAAGTTCATAAAAGTATCCCCTTAGTAGTTTAATAGTTACAACCTGAACATGGAAACAGACCACTAAGTTCATAAAAGTATCCCCTTAGTAGTTTAATAGTTACAGCCTGAACATGGAAACAGACAACTAAGTTCATAAAAGTATCCCCTTAGTAGTTTAATAGTTACAACCTGAACATGGAAACAGACAACTAAGTTCATAAAAGTATCCCCTTAGTAGTTTAATAGTTACAACCTGAACATGGAAACAGACCACTAAGTTCATAAAAGTATCCCCTTAGTAGTTTAAACATTACAACCTGAACATGGAAACAGACAACTAAGTTCATAAAAGTATCCCCTTAGTAGTTTAAAGGTTAGTCTGAACATGGAAACAGACTACCAAGTTCATAAAACTATCCCCTTAGTAGTTTAAAAGTTACAGTCTGAACATGGAAACAGACCACTAAGTTAATAAAAGTATCCCTTAGTAGTTTAATAGTTACAGCTTGAACATGGAAACAGACCACTAAGTTCATAAAAGTATCCCCTTAGTAGTTTAAACATTACAACCTGAACATGGAAACAGACAACTAAGTTCATAAAAGTATCCCCTTAGTAGTTTAAAGGTTAGTCTGAACATGGAAACAGACTACCAAGTTCATAAAACTATCCCCTTAGTAGTTTAAAAGTTACAGTCTGAACATGGAAACAGACCACTAAGTTCATAAAAGTATCCCCTTAGTAGTTTAATAGTTACAGCTTGAACATGGAAACAGACCACTAAGTTCATAAAAGTATCCCCTTAGTAGTTTAAACATTACAGCCTGAACATGGAAACAGACAACTAAGTTCATAAAAGTATCCCCTTAGTAGTTTATTAGTTACAGACTGAACATGGAAACAGACCACTAAGTTCATTTTTCCTTGTAATGACCTTAAACCTTGAGTTTGGGACCTGAATATTATATGTGACACATCATCTAGTCATGATGTATACCTAGGAAAAGTGTAATCAAAATGTTTCTCCTTTTAGTACATTCCCTGATCACATTGACATTAGGGATATAAGCCTGCTACCTCCCAAATCCAGCCGTACTAAAAGATGAAAATTCGTCTTTTCTGTCTATATCATATAGGCAAAGGTCAATAACTCTTGCACATTACCTCCCCTTGCTGTTTATGGTTTTACACACAACGCCTATTGCTCGCTCAGCAAGTTAGTAATGGGTGTTGTTTTAGGAACATATTAACATGCTGCATCGTTAATTTATACATATTTGTTGTGTTTTGTTTTATTTTGTCGTTTCATTTAAACCTGTCAATGAAGTGTAATAAATGCAACAAGTTCAAGGCCAAGGAAGACACGCAGCAGTTGTGCCTTGTGCATACAAAATGTACTTCTTCAGTACCATGCAGTGTGTGTGCCATATAATCTGAGAGTGTTTGGACTATGGTTTTGTGAAAGTCAACTAAGGCAAAGAAAGAGGGTGATGATGGCGCAAATATTAAATTCCTACAAGTAATTATGATACAGTGGGCAAGTGTACCCTCATTTTTAGGCAGCCTAGGTGGCGTAAGCCCCCACCACCACCACACCCCCCCCCCCCCCCCGCATGTCCAATCATGACCTTTGGGCCTTCAAGTCTGGGCACATGGGGTTTTTAACAGATCCAACGGATCCATCCTATACTACTGTATTGCTGTCCTGAGCCATGCACAATCGTACAGCCAGTTCAGCCGGCTGTCTGGTCAGTCCAGCCATCTCAATCTGGGGATTGAACTGAAAGATCCGTCTGTCTCGCCAGGCCTATGGCCTCATCTTTCTACAATTACAGACATCTTCATGATAGATCTGTCCATCCTACCATGCTACGACTATATACAATTACAATTATGGAGATCTTAGTAATAGATCTGTCTGTCTCGCCAGGTCTACAGCTTCATCTCTCTACAATTACAGAGATCTTCATGATAGATCTGTCTGTCTAACATGCCTTCGGCTACATACAATTACAATCACAAGGATTTTAGTGATGGATCTGTCCGTCTCGCTGGGTGTAAGGCTACACAAACATATTATGATGGGGTTTTAGTGATAGATCCGTCCGTCCAGCCATGCCCACGTGACCGGTAACCATGCCGACCATACTCTCAGCAAACCAGCCATCCATACCGGTGCAACAGAATTGTCCGGCAGAGCCGGCTTGTCCTATATTAACTGCTTACCCTTAGAGTATTGGCCATGAATTATATAGAGACGATGGCATTGCATCATCATTGACACAGTGAATGGTTTATCCTGAAATGGAAACAGACCATGAGCAGGAGACTTCACACAGTGTGTGTGAAGATACTCCTGAGCAGCAGCCCTGCTCTGATCTGACCATGGAGAGGACGGAGTTTAGTTTTAAGGCTGCCATCGAGGAGATATACTGGGTGTTGCCAGCTTTGGAATGCCCTTCATCCCCTACCTTCATGCATGATTATAAAGTCAAAGCGTGACATCGACAATGAAGAAGTCTCCATCCTACTGGCTGTTTCCCCAGTTAACAAAAAAAACCAACGAAAAAAACCAAGGAGATTAATGATAGGCTGTCTGGATGTATCTGTCACCTGGGGAATGATAAGGCTTTCTTTTCTGAGAGCCAAGTACCAGCGACATTTTCATAGCACTGGTACATTCCACTGCCTACCATACTGAACTCCCGGTGTTAGATAAAAATTTAGCGGGAGTTAACATGTCTGCTCTGTTTTTTATAAAGTGGATAAAAATGTGTTTCTCACCATATTGAAGTGGGTTCAGAACATTGTCGCTATGTTTTTGATGTTAGATTTGGCCTCCTTAGTGATTTTCCAACAGGAAAAATTGGCCAACCAACACGCCTGGGAGTTGATGGCTAGAATTACTTGAGTCATTACCAGAACAGCTGACCATTCAATGGCAAATATGTTGAGTGCCTCTGCCAATCTTGTCTTGATATGTCGTGTTGCGTGCCACGTCGCTAAAACCGCATCACACTATGGATTTAAGGATGACTCCATTTGGCTCGCCATTGCTATTTGGAGGCAAAATTGAAGAAGTTCGGAGGCAGGCAACTCAAGAACTACCCCTGAAACTTGCCACTCGACCTGTATCCTCGTTTTAAAACCAGCCATCCCTGTCACAATGGACGGACAATAGACGAGCTAAGCAAATGGGATCTTTTACATCCCAAGTGCTGTTCAGATCTCGACCTTATGCCAGCGGACAACAGTCGAGCCAGTCTATGAGGCACCCTTACAGGGTAGGTAAGGAACCATGTTTCACCACCCCAAGCCTCCCGTCTCCCGCTGTTGACTTAACACCACCATTTCCTGCAAACAGTCTACCAGGGGGCGCCAGACTCCTGCAATTCTAATCACATTGGATCAGCCTATTTCTGCAAAATGAATGGGTGATCCAAGTCATTTCAGAGAGCTTAGGATTTCATTATCCAACCCCCTCTTCTTCCTCTCCTCTTTTAATGGATGTGCCATCAGATCAAGAGAAGGACAATATTCTTCAGCAGGAAATACAGTTGCTCTTTGACAAATGGTTGGTGGAGATTGTACAAAAACCATAATCTCTGGGGTTCTATTCACGGCTGTTCCTTATCAAAAAGGCCAAGATAGAGACCACGAGATCTATATGACTATCCATCCAAAGGGATGAGTGTGCCATCAGTCTCAAAATCACAGATGCCTATTTTCATGCCCCTGTTCATGATGTCACAAAATTTTTTTTTTGTTTGCTTAATGCGACAAAGTTTACCATTGATTCCTTCTGTTCGGTCTAAATATCAACCCCCGTGTCTTTACCAAATTATGGATTGTATCATCACCCTCTACCGCATTGGCGGCGTATCTGGACGATCTCCAAAAAAAACATGGTGAATTCTGTTCTCCACAAGTGCAGAAATGATCTCCTATCCCTTTTGAATCATCTCGGTTTTCTCGTGAATTGGGAAAAATCCAACCTTCACTTATCCCAGTGTTTTGTCCACCAGTGTATGGAGTTTATAACCAATCTCAGTCTTGTACATCTCCCTCATGTCCATATTATACAGATTGTCGAACTCATACAGCCCGTTTCCAACAGGATGGAGAATTTCAGCAAGAGATTTCTTGCAACTCCTCTGGTTATTCAATGCGGCAGCGGATTTGATCCAGCTGGGCCACCTTTATATGCTGGCTCAATGGCGCCCTTTTTCCAGTCCACTCAATCAAAAGGTCAATATCATGAATGAGGTACGATCATTCCTGTGTCAGTGGCGCAACCATGGTTGGTTCATGACAGGAATTCCTCTGGAAAAGCCCTAACTGGAAGTGACGGTATGTACAGACGCCAGTACATACACATGGGGAGCCCACTTGTTGCCGGACTATGGTCGGTGGCAAATTGGGACCAGAGGAACTGCCTCTTCACATCAACTTCGAAATCAAAGCTATCATAAATGCCTTTCAGTTCTAGAAGGACTGACTCTGCAATAAGTAAGTCCTGATTATGGACAACTCTGTAGTGGTGACTTACCTCCTCAAATAGGGAGGTTCGGTTACAAATCACCTGACCTATGTGTGCAGGTTTGGCAGTTTCTTTGTTGGTGATGCCAACTTCAGATCAATGTACAAATCAGACACATTCCTGACAGACTCAATGTCCTGGCCAACATTCTCCCCAAAAAGGGTCAGGTTACCCATACAGAATGGTCCCTTCATCAGTTTTTCATTGGATTTTTGCACTTTGGGGGCGTCAGATAATCAACCTTTTTGCAACAAGGTGGAACTACAAATGGCCCACCTTTGTCTCACTTGTTCCAGACCAAGAAGCTTGGGCTGTGGATGCACTGTCAATAAGTCGGGAGGGGTTAAGGGCCTCAACCTACCTCCCCCCACATGGTCTTATTACAGAAAATAATACAGAAAATAAGGGGTCAGAATTGCAAGATAATTCTTATACCCCCTCTCGGATGGGACAAGTTCTGGGTCAACGATCTACTTGATCTAGCAATAGACCTACCCAGGAAGATTATGGCCAAACCTAATCTTCTCAAACAATCACAGTCACAGGTGTTCCACCCTTGCATGGACCATATTCTCCTTCATGCCTGGCTCTTGTCAGGACATCCTTATGAGAGAAGGAATTTAGACCTTTGATTGTGGAGAGAATCTTGAGAACAAGAAAGCCCTCCACTCTGAAGGCTTATCTGGTAATGTGGCATATTTCAAGGGAGTCAGTAACATCTTCCCTTTGAGTGCCTTAATCCTCAACTAGCCAACTTTTTTCTCTGGCTTGATGAGGAGAAAAAGTGGGCACCAATTACCATCAAAGGCTACCACTCCATGATATATGATACATTCAGGCATCACGGCAGAAGAGATATTGGTCATGATAAAGATCTGTCAGACTTATTAGCCAATTTTTATTTGAATAGACCAAAATCTCTCACCATGATTCCAAAATGGAATCTGTTCTGGTCTTAACATAGCTCAAGTCAGATACATTCGAGCCATTAGCCTGGACCTCGCTGAAGCTGTTATTATAGAAAATGTTTTTTTTTATAGTTTTAGCTTCGGCATGCAGGGTGAGCGAGTTAAATGCCCTTTCAGTCGACCTGAACTATCTTCAGTTAAGATCGGATGGTTTGGTGATCCTCATGACACAACCAGGCTTTGTAGCCAAGAAATGGTTACCGTCAGTGGGCAATCAGAGAGTCATCATACACTCCCTCTCATCTATAGGTAAGTTTAGAGCAGCGGCCATGCAAATCCTGTCCACGCCCACAAGCACTGCTTGAAGCGCACAGAGCCAAGTTGTGGCAACCACAAACGATTCTTTTTTCCTCTGAAGGCGGGAAAGCAGGATATCACCTTCCCAAGCCAGATCTTTGTGGCTTAAGTGGGTTATACGCTCAACATTCTCTGATGTCTCAAAAGATCAGAGTCACTTTATGAGGATTTCAGCTCATTAAATTAGAGCAATCTCTGTGAGCCTCGGGTTTGAATGCAATGTTTCAATCAGAGACATACTAGAAGCTGTTGGCTGGCATGCAAAGTCAACCTTCTCCAGTTTTTATCTCTGGGACTTAGCTTTGCAGAGACAAACTTTGAATCTAGTGTATCCTGTGGCGGCGACCCAGATGACCATCAGACCCAGTTAAAGTCAACACAGCCTCTGATCTTCATTTTATTTGCTAGTGAATTTTGACAGTAAGATGATTTCAATAATCATCTTCTTAACCTGATAGAGCGGTCATGGTTCATTTGTCCATAGGCTGTGTTGCTTTACGTAGGAGAGTGGGTTATCATTCACATAGGGAATCCAATCTTTCTTAGAAGGGTACCCTAGGCATAGGTAGGATGCTCAGCATTCCCTCTTCCTATTGCCTATTCTCCTAATGTTAATGTGATTGGGGAATGTATTCAAAGGAGAAAGCTAATTTTTCTACTAAATTATGTTTCTCCAAGAATATTTACCCGATCACATTACTTAAAGACCCTCCCATCCACCCCACGATGCAAACATCCTTGATGGTAGTTTGCTCAGCTTAAAAACCGGCGACACCTTGTGGTGGCAAGGGGAGGTAATGGGCAAGAGTTATTGCCCTTTGTCTATATGATGTAGACAGAAAAGACGAATTTTCGTCTTTTAGTAGTGCTGGATTCGGGAGGTAGCAGTCTCATATCCCTAATGTTAATGTGATCAGGTAAATATTCTTGAAGAAACATAATTTACTAGAAAAATGTGCTTTCCAGTAATTCACAAGTTACAGACTATTCAGGGAAATGGGTTACACTGAAATAGATCACAAAGTTGATTTACCATGCTGTGACTTGACCATTGAGCTAGGGACTTGACTGTTGTATGCTTGCAAAGTTTTGGGCCAGACAAACAAATGTTTATGTAAGGATTGACAGTCAGCAATGCATGACATATGTCCTAGTAAGATGCTTGCATAATTAGTTGACCCTTGAGAAATTCCTTGGTCTCTATATTAGGATGATGAAATTATTAATGAAATTTTTTAATTTTTTTCTCATTGTAGGTCAGCAGATAAGGAGATCTGTAACATGGAAGTAGGCCATCTGCTGAGAACCAAGTTAAGCTGGGACAATGAAGGAGGCATTGTCGCTGGTTTTGCTACAGTTGATACCCCACTAATTGTAGATAGATAAAACTGAATACCCAATTTACACTAAAGTGTACAAAATAAGTAAAGTCAGGGGTGCATTGATAGGGATAATATTTCATACTGTAGGGATCAGGATTTGTGGGCAGCAAAGTCTTATTCTTGCCCACTGATGCTGACCCTCTGGTGGGATTTCACTATCCCACATCAATGCATATTATATTTTCAATTAATCTCACCTGTGTAAGCAGAATCATAATGCAAGTAATAGGCAAGACAGTGTATTCTGTCAACAATTTATATAAATCCTTGCTCTTAACAATGTCTGATAAGTAGATAAATTGGATTAAGTCAGTGATACCATTATAGTCAACAGCTAGTAAATTTCACCTGCTTTTAAAAATGTTCTGCTGGATAAAAAAATTTAAAAATTGTGAACTTATCTGAAAATTGTTCTATTTGTATGTGGCTGTTTTCAAACATTTTTCTCCGCCTATTTGACACTCGATATGATTCTAGTTCAAAGAAATCATTTTCTCCACCAGTATGTTCCCCAATGACATTAACATTAAGAAATAAATTCCACTTCCTCTAGAATCCAACCTTCCCAGACAAAATTTTGTCTAACTGTCTATACAACATATAGACACAGTATCATTCATACATGCAGCTTGTAAGTTTTAATATTGAACACTGGTTGAATTTCTCACTTGTATTTATAACAAGTGTGGTTAATGATTTTCTTGACACTTTCGGGTTGTTTTTTCCAGTTTTTTGTCGTTTATTGTTATTTCAGCTATACAATAGTGACAAAATGTACTAAATGCAAGAAATTTAAAGTCGTCGAGAACAACCATGAGGCATGCCTTGCCTCCACAAAATACACTTCAACATTTTCTTGCAGTGTTTGCAGTATGTGGTCAGAGGGAAAACACAAGTCAGGCTGTTGCAAAAATTTTGAAGGCAGAGTATGAGGGGTGACATCCTGAGTCTCCATCCAGAAAATTTGTTGATAGCTACTGTGGTGGCAAATACTACAAAGGTCTCATAATCCCTCTGATAGCTAGTGTAGTGGCAAATTCTACAATGGTCTCATAAAAATCCCCCTGATAGCTAGTGTAGTGGCAAATACTACAATGGTCTCATAAAAATCCCCCTGATAGCTAGTGTAGTGGCAGATACTACAATGGTCTCATAAAAATCCCCCTGATAGCTAGTGTAGTGGCAAATTCTACAATGGTCTCATAAAAATCCCCCTGATAGCTAGTGTAGTGGCAAATACTACAATGGTCTCATAAAAATCCCCCTGATTTTTCGAGCTATGCCATCAGCAAGCATCATATCCAGTCAGCTAGAGATGAATAATCGGGCTGTGTCAGATGCATCTATACTACACCTGTTCCAAGCACTGCCCAAGTTACAGATGATGGACTTGTAGAGGAGACGACTTCATAGATGTTAGCTTCGGACAGTTTTTATCACAGAGTTCATCATATTTTTCCAATACAGGTTTGGAATTGATGGGAGATTATCCTCCCAATTCTTGGCAGCCCAGTGGGCATATGCCCCCCTGCATGCCTGATCATGACCTCACTGTAAGTCAGGGCGTCTGGGGTTTGATACTGATCTCACGAACATGTTTATCAGACACCATTTGGTAGCTGGCCAGCTAGTCATATAGATCGAATAGCAACCAGAGTTCATTTGTATCAACAGGCCATGCCACATACTGGACAGCCATTCTGTTATATATGGGACAAGGGATAACTGATCCATCTGTTTTACTGTCTAGTCAACTGTCAAACCATTAATCCAGCAATCTGTCCTGGCGACACATACCTTGTCGGTTGCCAGACCTGCAGTCCAGCCTGCAACCCCAATTTTGTTGGCATATCCAGTGGATAAATACTGTGTTATGCCTAAGGACAGTGGCACAACCTTTTCCAGAGATGCTGCCAGGCCGCGGGATCGCGGGTTTCTCGCAAAAGTGATAGAGAGTCACGCAACTTTTAAAAGCCAATGGGGGGAAGATCGTGCAAGTTATCTGTGCTTCCCGCGATTTCTCGAACCCAATGCGCGACTTTTTTATTTTTTGTTTTTTAATTAGGATGATCAGATCGTCGATTTTTGACTTTTCTCCATGATCTCAATTAATCCTATATCTATGGAGAATATTGTTTGAATACAAGCACCTTTATGATGGAGATCTGTTGGAGTATTGCAGAAACTATGGAGGTATTCCGATTGAATTGTTTCCTGGTGCTGTGTAGTAAATTGATCCATCGATCGAAATGTCTAAAGCGCGACAGTAGTGTGTTATGTTGAAACAAAATATAACAGATTTCTTTAGGAAACTCAGCGAGATGGAAAGATCATCTGTTAAGGACGAAACTAGGGAGGATGAAATATCTGACGGTTTGTTGCCAACTGAACATAGCGCAGAAAGCTGTGATACAGAAATAACTGGCATGATGTCGTTTACTACGGTTTAGGCCATGCAGAAATTCTGATACATCGACAGAAATATCCAAGGAACAACATGCCTGAATTGTGGAAAATTGTGTTTTGGATACCTGAAAACCAGTTCCTGAAAATATTCAGACTGTTCATAATTGCAGCAGTTCTTGCCTTTACGAAAAACTGATTGTGAAAGGTGATTCAGTTCTCAAAGCAAAATTCACACTACTCGGCGAAATAGGGTAACCACAGACCTTTAAAACTCTATCACTGTAGTAAGAAAATGTCAGAATATCTGAGAACAAAACAAAATAAAATCCTATAAAGATATATAATTCGGATTAAGTATTTTTTTCCCCCATTTTTTTCTCTCTAAGATATTCTGACATTTTCCTACTACAGTGATAGAGTTTCAAAGGCCATTGGGCTAACATCTGAAACAATAAATAAACTGATGACTATACAGATGTGTGTGGTCCAGTAAATTATTTTCAGTTTGCAAAGCCATATTTAAAGGGCAGTGATAAGAAACAAAGAAGAATATTTACCAGCTGAGCAACAATTAGGTATGCAGCTACCTTATACATTTATTGTCAAAGAAGTGATACAAAATCATTAAATGCTTGTTTTAAATTAGGTGTTTCTACACCTTATAATAATGTTGTCATCCATCTTCTACCATTCAGCTTAGTTTACCCATGCCCCCCTCCCCCGATGATCCCCCCCCCCCTCTGAGGGTAGGTGTGGGGGACCTCCCCCTCTTAAGAAAATTTCTGGCAGCATCTCTGCTTTTCTATGTCAGTGTGTATGTTATTCATGGACATGGAAGCAATGCCTGATGAGGACAACCCCTATTGCCTCAATGCGACTCAACAATGGAGCAGATGGAGTTTAGTTTTAAAGCTGTGCTCAATGAAATTTACCAGATTTTGTCACTATCTGAATGCTCACCACAGCTGTATGCAAGCCAGGCCTTTGAAGTGAAGGTCTCTGTAGATGTTGAGGATGGGGATGAACATCTCTCATTTTGTCTACTTCTGCAGTCAACGAAAATTAATTAAATCTTGGATCGTCTTTCAGACAGAATCCAGGATCTGGGGAATATGAAAGCTTTCTTTTCAGAAAGCCTACTACCAGCATCTTTCTCATCATGCTAGTACCACACACTCTTGGGCATGTACAATGCCAACATTCTGAGCATAGATAAGAACATTGCGGTAAACAACTCCAGTCTTTTATAAGGTTGATTGCCAGGCTTTTTATGTGACTACTTAAGGTGGCTATGTCATTGATGCTTGACTTGGCTTTATTAGTGATTTTTTTGTCGAACCGAAAAAACCGGCAATGAGCATGCATCAGAGTGTATGGCCTACATCGCCAAAGGTAATTAACAGGGTAGTGCATCATTCTATGGTCAACTACCCTTGCGACTTTTTGCAACCTAGATTTAGAGTGATGAAACCCATTTCTCTTCCAAGTCTCACTGAAGCCACACCATTCATTAGTCCTACACTCATTGCCTTTTGGTTTGTCACTGCCATTTAAGATGTGCTTAAGCAGGCAGCACAAGATGCTGCATCTCCAGCTCTCCTTACCACCACCTCTGGCTTTTCGCCTACATCTCGGCCACAATGAAGAAATAATCTAGATGATCTAGATGACTGGAAAAGGTGTACCACTGAGCCAGTAGTGCCATCTGCAGAGGGCACATGGAAAGACAGCCAAGAAGAATCCAGTCTGCCAACATACTAACAAACCAAGGAATTTTTTTTGTTTTATTTGTTGGAGGTGGGCTCCTGATTTTCCAAGGCACCAACTCTTATTTCTTCTTAGTAACTATTTTTATTTCTATTCAGTGTTGCACCTAGGATATCAAGATCAAGGAACACTGTGTCTCCCATCCTTCAATCTGGGGGACACATAATATTTTAAAGGGACAAAGGAAAATAGTAGATAGTACATAATACTCTATCAGTGTTAAAAAATTGGGTTTTCTTAACAGTTTGACACCTTAACTTTGTCGTCTGCATTATAGTATCATCTTTTCCTTGGACACTTATTGTAATGAACGTTTTATCAGGTGATCAAGTAACTCATGGAAACATTATCATGTTCGAATATCTGGTTAACTTTAAATGAGCTGCACTATGGAATTTTCCATTCCAGATCTTACTGTCATTTAACTTTCGTGTTCACTCATTGTCTACCAGCATGTATTATCATAATTCCCATTTTTTCTAAATTATTTATCTTTTCAAATTAAGAATATATTGATTAAATGATAAATTGTGTATCTGCATAAATTTAGTCCCATTTGTCATTAATTCAGCCTCAAAATAAATGAACTCTTCACCACTGTAGATGTGCCTTCAACCTTGAAAAAATGTTACACGTGGAGCTGACAAAGGTTTTACATTGCAACTTCGCAGACTGCTACAAACCTAAGTGTTTTGATTGCTAAATATGTTGTTTTAATATGAATGTTAATGACCATCTTAGTTTGTATTACCATTACTCTGGGCATTGCTAGTGCCACACAGACATAGATGAATGTGCACTCAAGAAAAATAGTAGGCATATTTTTCTATTTTTTCTGACAAAAAAGCGCAAACAGTGGGTGCACAGGGGGCAAGATTCGGAGGACATAGAACAAAAAGTTGTGGGGCGATCCCATGCTCAAGGTGCAACACTGTATTGGATTACCATCAAATTTGGTGCTTATCTATATACTAATGATATTGAAATAATTTGTCAACATTTTGCATCATCATTTGGTCAAGCTTTAGTCCATTGAGCATAAGAAATTCCATCTATGTGCATCACCTAGTTTTGTTTTTTGACAGTTAAACCAATTTTGATATCAGCTTTATTTAAAAAAGGTTTTAGTTTCCTCATATAACTTACCTTGGGTTTTGAAATGGCCCATTTTTTAAAGAAATTCCCAAACTGTATGAAGCAGAGGACAGAAAGATGTTGAATTTTCTTGTTGGTTCCTTAATTTAATCTAAATTTTATTGTAGCTGAATCAATCATTATCCTATAATGAGCATACTGTATCCATTCACTTATATGTTCAGTCAAATCGCAAACTGCACAGATCCAGATCTGCTGTTGCATATTGCACCAGCAGATCTGGATCTATGCAGTTAAGAGTAATCAGTAGAACAAACAACATAGACCCTGATCTGCCGGTGCATTATAGGACAGCAGATCAGTGTCTATGTTGTTTGCAGTTGAACTCAACTTATAAACAAGTATATACGGTACATGTTTTACATAGCAAGTGCCAACAATCACAGAAATCACAAGTAAGCACAGTGAACAAGTGAGTTCCTTGTTCGTAGACCTTAGTGAGTTATTCAGAAATCTCTACTCTAATACTACACCTCCCTGTTTCATAGTTTATTAAATAGAAAAGTTGTGTAGCTTGTTTTTTTGTAGAGCAAATAAATACATTGAGTTAGTTGCTACCAAAAAAAAAAGGAATTAACCATGATGTCATTCATCAAAGATTTGTGTTCATTGTGATGTCATGCAACAAAGTCCTACCATTGATGCAGATGTTGTGCTTAAATAAGCACACCACATTACAAGTAGTTGCCAACAGTACATCAGTATATTGATCATCTGATTAGATTTTCAGGGCATTAAAGCAAATTTAGTTTTCCTTTTTTTTACCCATGTTAGCACAATTAACCAACAAGAGTCCCTTGAAGGGACTGATGCTCTACTGCTCCAAAAAATGTCCAAGAATCTAAGATAAGACCATTTGTTCTTTTTATCTGTCGAGTGCTGAAACCATGTCTGATATTGAAGGGACTGATGCTCTACTGTCTCCAAAAAATGTCCAAGAATCTAAGATAAGACCATTTGTTCTTTTTATCTGCCGAGTGCTGAAACCATGTCTGATATTGTCAGACTAGTGTCATGCATAACATTATGACAAGTATTATTATTGGATTTATGAAATGCTACATCAGTAAATAAAGATCAGTATCAGACAAAAGTAGGCTTTTGTGGGATATAGCTGACAGAAAGCTAAATAAAACGGAGACAAAATTCCATCAAATTTGGCAAATCAGATTGTAAAAATATGGTTTCAAGTCGAACAAAAAGATAATTATTTCCATAAAACAAGTGTTCCACAGAACTTGGTGTCACCCCTGTGTATAAGTGTTGATGTATCTCTCCTTTCTTCCAAATCTGATTTGCAAAGACTTTAACATTGTTGACAACGATGACAACACCATCACTGGTGTGAAAACCTGATAGAGTCATCTACATACATGTATGTATATAGAGGCTAAATATGTGGAAAATTTAATTAGTCTCTGTATTGTGCATGGTTACACTGAATAAAAAACATAAGTAATGATCAATTTTAAGTCAAGAAAGTAACTCCGCCAAACTTTCCCCAATAATCATGAAACTCTAATCAAGTATCTCCAGTTGATGACGTATCATTTTTAGCTCACCTGGCCATAAGGGCAAGTGAGCTTATGGTATGACCCTGCGTCCATCACAAGTCTTCCATCCATCAACAATTGCTTGTTACCACTCTGTAGTCCATATTTCTTATCCAATTTTCAATCAGACTTGGAATGTGGGTTTATATCATCAAAATCTCAGAAAAGATCAATAAAAAACAAGATCCACGCATATTAATGAGAAATCTTGCATCTGATTGGATAACCTTGTTACCACTATGAAGGCTATATTTCTGATTGAAATATGATCAAACTTGTATCATTAAGATCTCGGACGAGTTTGATAATTAGTAAGCTTTGCACATACAAATGGGTGATCTTGCATCTGATTGGCCAAGTATGTTACCACTCTGGAAGTCATATTTCAGGTTGGATTTTGATCAAACTTGAAATATGGGCTTATATCATCAAGATCTTGGATGGATTTGATAAAGAGCGAGATTAATGCATATTAATGATGTAATCTTTCATCCGATTGGCTGAGCTTGTTATCATTCTGGAAGAAATATTTCTGATAAAATTTTGATCAAACTTGGAATATATGCTTATATCATCAAGATTTCGCACAGTTTCAATAATGAGCAAGTTCCTTCTTATTGAGGGGCCCCGAGTGGCTGAGTGGTCTAAGGCGCTCACCTTTACAGATCACTGACATCTCACCTCCGTCCACATGGGTTCAAGTCTCGGGCTCGGCCAACAGGGTTTGTGAGAAAGCTGGCCAGTAGCTTCCCGTGGGTCGGTGGTTCTTCCTGGGGTTTTCTCGGGTTCTTCCTCCACCAAATATACTGGCCAACATGTATAGCCTATCATGTGCTGAAAAATGGTGTTAAACCCATAACAACCAACCAACCTTCTTATTGATGATGATTATCTTGCATCAGCTGGTCACCACTAAGGAAGCCATATTTATATTCTGATTTTGATCAAACTTCAGATATAGGCTTATATGATCAAGATCTCGCACGAGTTCGATAGTGCGAGGATCCACACATATTAATGAGGTGATCTTGAATGTGATTGGCTGAGCTTGTTACCACTCCAGAGGCTATTTCTAATCCATGTTTTAAAATCTCAGATGAATACAATTATGAGCATATTAATGAGGTGATTTTGTATCTGATTTGTTGTGCTTGTCAACACTTTAGAGACTATTTCTGATTATGTTTTTATCAAATTTGGTAAATACTCTTATGTCATCAAGATATATAATATATTTTATTATCATCAAGATCTACGCATCTTAATGAAGTGATCTTGCATATGATTGACTGAGCTTCTTATCGTTTGAGATTATTTATGACCCAATTTGAAGATGACTTGGTAAATAGGCTAAGATTGTCAAGATGTTGGCTGATTGTTATTATGAGTGAGACCTATGCATATTAATGAGGTGATCTTGCATCTGATTGGCCTAGTTTTTTTACCACTATGGAGACGATTTTTGAGAGGATTTAGATCAAACTTTGTGAATAGGCCTATGACATCAAGATCTGGGTTAAGTACGATTTTGAACAAAATTCACACATTAATGATTTAACTCCCCATCGGACTGGCTGAACCTGTAAACACTCAAACAACTATATTTCTGATCGGAGTTTGATCAAACTTGTTAAATAGTCTTATATTATCAAGATGTTGGAGGAATCTGATCATGAGCAAAATCTGCACACATTAATGGGGTAATCTTGTATCTGATTGACTAAGCTTGTTCAACTCTGGAAGCCATATTTCTAATCAGATTTTGCACCACCTTAAGATTATATTATGATTGTTGTAGAAAAGCTCTATAATAAGTGAGATCTGCACACAGTAATAAGATACCTTGCATCTGATTAGCTGAGCTTCTTACCTCTGTAGATTTATAGACTCTGTTCCCCATCCAGTTTCTTCAAAACTTGGTAAATCGGTTTATATCATCAAGATCCTGGATGACTGATTATGGGAAGAGACTATGCATATTAATTATGCCTTTATCTATAGAAAGAATCTTTATCAGGATATAGTAAAATAGGTAAAATCAACTTGATAGATAGCTTGGGAGATAGTTTACAATGGTTGTGCTCTTCCAAGCCTGCTTAGTGAAATGGTAAACTGTTATGTAAATCAGGTGAGCAATATCAGGCCCACATAAGGCCGGCCTTGTTTATTATTATCACCACAATAAATATAAGTGATGGACAACTGCAGACATTGAGTCAGGAAGACAAATGGATGGACAGAACTAATCTATGAACGAAAAGATGATCCCTTTCATGGAAGAGATCCCAAATTAAATTTATCAATTATTCTGATATAATATTAGAAAAAATAAACTGTGAAGACTCAAAATACAGTTCAAGTCTACACTTTATTTTACAAATGGCACACTTGTAATGATCCATTGTAACATAATGTTCATATTATTGTCATAAAAATTGTATGTCACTGTGAGCCAACGTTGTCACATGAAGAAAAAGTCATTGCAATTATTTGATGAATAGATATTCAAACTTGTGCTTACTACAAATTTACCGATATACTTTCTTACAAGTAGGGTCAAACTGTGTAAACCCAGATCTGCCATCACATAATGCCTTGGCAAATCTGGGTCTATGGAGTTTGTTAGGACTAATCAGTAGTGCAAACAACATAGACCCTGGTCTGCCAGCATATTATATGATGGCAGATCAGGGTCTATGTTGTTTGCAGCTGAACCCGACTTATAAGTAAGTACTGACGGTATGACATTACAGATTTAAGAAACTTGTCAAATGATAAATGTATAACAATCAATCCTGACTGGCAGCTACTGGCATTTAAAATTTTCTAACTCATTCAGAAATGTTATATCTAATTAAGACTTGTGTACCATATTTGCCCATATAAAATGTACACCCAATGAATCATTTCTTAAATGGTTAAGAATGATTGGTTAACATATCCCAAACGATGTCACATAAGCAGTTTTGCTACAAAGAAAATGCTATCAAAGGTGACAGAGATACTGAGTGTTATTTAGGGTACACTCCCATGCCACTTTCCCATTTTGGAAAAGGTCCATAGATCCAGATATCTGCCACCGCATGATATGGAAGCAGATCAGCTGTTAGCTCTAAATCATTAGCAAAATGAACAGCATAGACCTTGAGCTGCTGGTCAATTATGTGATAGTAGATCTGGGTCTACACTGTTCACAGTTGAGTTACAAGGAAATACAGCATGCTCCTCTATATGCAGTGTGTTCTGTCTAGAACATCTAATGAATGTCCTCAGTTTATTGTATCAACTGTTGGCTCTCTTAAAATTAGTTGCTTTTTTTCTGTCTTTTTGCTGTATTTTCTGCCCTTCTGATTTCTTTTGCTTTCTTTTTTTCCTCTTTTTCTTTCTTTTTCTTTTCCTTCATTAACATCTTTTCCTGAAGTATTTTCTCCTTTTCTTCTGAGTCCAGACAGTCCAAATTTGAGCCTACTAGATTTAATTGTAACACAGCACTATAACCTGGATATAGTATGAATTTAACACCTTCAATAGTCTTTGGAGAAATACATCTCTTATACTGCTCATCTCCACAAATAATATCAAGTGCCTCATTTTGTGTAAGTTTATCCAGTTTATATCTTGGAATTTTTACTTCAAACAAGTCCCTTTCATTTTCCTGTTTAAAAGAAAAGAAAAAAACATGTTAAGTGAAACAAATTTTTTGAATAAGTTTACCAAACCCACAGATTTGACTGACTGAAATGAACACAAGTTGTTCAAAATTAGATTTGATTTACTGAAATGAATGCAAGCTGTTCAAAATTTCAAGCTTGGCAAAAACTACTGTGAATTTATTTATATTCATAGATATAAATTTTTGTGGTCAAGTTTGTTTCTGTTTTGTTGGTTTTAACGGCACTTTTAACAGAACACTGGCTATTATCATGCAGAGGAAATGGGAGCGAAGTGCCTTTCCTAAGGTAACACCTAGGCAGTCAACCTGGGCTGGTCAGAGTGGGTATTGAATCTGCAACCCTTGGATTCCGAGTCTGACACTCTACCAACTGAACTACCCTGGCTTGTGGTTATGTGAAAAAAATTACTTTATTGGAAGCACTTACTTTCAAGGAATTGGGGTTCCATTGTTTTCAATGAAAAATCACTGATCACTGGGTAATTAACAATAGTAAATTCACTGGATCAGTCTATGAGGAAATGAAAGCTGGGATCTTCCATATGAGATTCATTAAAAGCAAACAGAGCTTAGGTAATAGGCAATTTAATTGTTCAGCTAAATACACACTTTCTATCTATCTATATATATATATAGATATGCATGTCCTTTTCTTCTTGTCTGCAAAAGCAACAAAAATATAGGATACCTTCCATCCAGTGATGCTATGACTTTCACAACACCAGAATTTTAAGTAACTTTCCATGAGAAAGTTCTTCTAGAGCTGTCACAGTTTTTGTTTGTGAAGGTAAGACATGTTTTGTTATTTGAGATGTATTAGATTTCTGTCGGTTGTTGACAAATACCAAATTTCACCTGCTAATTGAATGCAGTTATTTTACTCGAGGTCCTGTCAAAGTGAAGGAATCAACCTTGAGCAAGGTTTTTGAAAAAAACTTCTATGATCTCTTCTAGGTAATAACATAATTAGAAGAAGAAAAAAAATATCACTATTAAAATGGTCTTGTTTCACATTTTAATGGAAAAGGCAACTGATGATACTAGAGTAACAATTGTACATGATTGGCTTGTATTCATGTCTGTATGACCACAAGGAAACACCTTGGGGTTCAAAATCTTTCTTTCCCATTCTGATAAATGTTAAGAAAAACTAACCATGTATAATTGCTAATTTCTCCTAATTAACATTGTGTAAAATGACTCAGTAGACTCTTTGTTTACAGTGTTGTTCAACATACCTTTACACATATTGGAAGTTCATAATTCATATCCACTGTTGGCCATGTTTGCTCCTGCACATTTCTATCCTGAAATGAATGTATCAGATGTTTTTTGTACTAACATTTTCAAACACAGGATTCCAAGATAATTTAGAAGAAATTTTCACCGATATGTACTGACCATTACAAGAAAAGTTTAAATCTTCCAAGATTATTCAAATTCCCTTAGTATTTGCCAAACTAGACCACAAACAAATAAAATGCCACAACAATTCTCGACATTAAGGAAAGGCAAGGCTGATTGGACTGTCTCAGTACTATGATGGTAAAAAAAAGGCCATAATTATCTTTAATGCTACTGTCAAATATTGATAACAGAACTTATCAAATTCATTGTGCTATACTGCAAACATCCAATTGACTTCGTTCGTTCGTTGGATTAAGGACGTGTTCAGCCATTGGGCCATTTACGTCGATACTCCTATTGACTTCATCACTGAACAAATTATATTCTGTATCGAGTGTCATTATGAGATGCAATCTTGATTACCAAACTTGCAAAAGGAGTTGCACCTGGTTAAGATAAACATTATTTTGAATAATCAAAAACATAACTCGGAGTTGTTCTTACTGACAAAAACAATTAAATAATCATGGTACCATACATACTCACTTATAAGTTGAGTCCAACTGCAAACTACACAGACCCAGATCTGCTGTTGTATAATGCACGGGCAGATCTGGGTCTGTGCAGTTTCTTAGGAGTAATCAGTAGAACAAACAACATAGACCCTGATCTGCCAGCACATTATGCAATGACATCAGGGTCTATGTTGTTTGGAGTTGGATTCGACTTACAAGCGAGTGTCGGCTGTAATCAAGACTCTTATTTCCATTGCTGTGACTTTACTCTGTCGCACTGACCCAATTATGTTCTGTTTTTTTGGAGGCAACTGATGCCATTCCAGCCCAGAGCTCTGAAGCAAATGATGGGGCAAATGGTGCCGTAATGATTATAAGGTCTGCCAGAGCTCGCTCAAGCTGGATACTGTGGCCTATCAGGGCTTCTGGGAATCTCTGTAATAAAATGATTCACATTAAGGCATCACAACATCTCATCTGAAAAGGATTGTATTTCCCAACAATTTACACAGAAATATTTACATATTTATCCAACAAGAACTGTTCCTTGGAAATTGATACTGTATAGTGGTTTCCTTTTCTGAATCACAAATGGGTGTGGCATTGCTGCAAGTCACGACTGTGCTTTAAGTCAAAGTAGGTAACAAAGCTGAACAGGTCACAAGATCAGCATAATGTAATAAAATAAATAACAGTAGTTTCATCTGCTGAGCAGGGCTCCAAAACGGATCTTCTTCTCTCAGTTGATTACATATATTAAATAGCCAAAAAAAACATACTCATGCTTGTTGCACATGGGCAGGTTAAAAAACTTGTTGATTGTTACCATATATACTGACTTTAAGTCTAATCCAATTGCAAACAACATGGACCCTGAACTGCCATTGTATAATACGCTTGCAGATCAGGGTCTATGTTATTTGTTCTACTGATTATTACTAACAAACTGCATAGACCCAGATCTGCTGGTGCATTATGCAATGGCAGATCTGGGTTTGTGCAGTGTGTAGTTGGACTAGATTTATAAGCAAGTATATATGGTACCGTATATACTCGATTATAAGTCGACCCCCCCCCCCTTTTTAGGGCTGCAAAAAGTGATTTTCTCTTTGACCCTCCTATAAGTCGGGGTGTACTTGGCAAGTCAGATCCGTCTGAAGGGGTGACTTCTTAGTGAGTCAGAAATGCACTTTGGAAATATAAACAAGCCAAACTGGATAGATAGATAAGAAAAATAAAGACAAAACCAGTGTAAAATACAATTATATTATTGAGTGAAATAGGTCACAAATAAATTGACAACTTACAATTTGTCCATCTTTGTGTAATAAAGTCCATTGAAATCCATAATGCTTGACATTTTAAATCCATTTATATGATAAATCCACGAATTCAATTATAGGTCACATACCGGTATAAAAATAGAAGTTCAGAATGATCCGATTCACAATATCCCGTAATATGTTAATTACACACGTTGTACAAATAAACAATGAAAGTTAAGTCCACTTTTTTGTGATTCACGGTATCCTATAAATGTCACTATCTAATGTCATCTGGTACAAAGTCCAAGAATTAATCCTCATTGTCTGATAAAGATCTGAAATCCTACATCGTCGTCTAGTCATTGTAAATCTCGTCCGATTCCTCTGCTTTACTGTCATATGCGGGTGCTTATGCAGAGACTGAGCCTGGGCTCTGTAAGGAACACTTTGATCATAAAGTCAGAAATCTATTAAAGGCTGCAACTGAACACATGTCAATTGTGCGGCAAGATCACAGGGAGTTCAAATAACCACCCTCTGTTACTTGGCACTGAACAAGTATCAAACTCGCGGCTTGATCAAAGGGTTGTCACGTGGGAAAACAAAGAGTGTGGTGTCTTTACAAGCAAAGGGATTAAGGTCAAAGTATATGCACAGGAAGTTGTAGAACTCTACTTGGCACTGAACAAGTATTAGATTGGCCGCTCGATCAAAAGGATTGTCAACTTGAAAACAAAGTGAGTCCCTTTACAAGCCAAAGGCTTATCGGCCCACATGCACTGGCAGATAACTTGGGAAATCTGACTTGTGGAAAAGGAAAATACAAATTAAATCAAAACTTTTACTGCATCAAGCACAGTCTTTATACAGCAAAACACAAATATTAAATATAGGTTGCTCGGACTGGTACAAAAATGGAAGCAATATACTTACTAGTAAACACTCACGGTAAACATTGACGGACACTTCATTTTGCGGTAGGTAGTATTTAATTTACCGGTAATATTTTCAAATTATTAAAATCCAAATAACTGTAGATACATGTATTGTGTAATGAATACCGTCATGAAATGGATAAACACAGTGCATACCATATATACATTACTGTATAGGAATAGTGGCATGAAAACGTAAAAATATATGAATTGACAGTATTTTTATGTACTGCAAACATCTAGAGTTTCCAACATTACCCCAAGATTTTTATTTTTTTTTAATGTCGCGCTTATAAGACGACCCCTACTCTGCATGAATCTAATTTTAAGTATAAAAAAAACTTCGACTTATAAGCGAGTATATACGGTATATCAACTAAACATACTCTCGATCACAGTAAATGTGCAACAGAATGGACTCTTGTTAATATGAAGCTCACAGTGAGAAATTTCTATGTGAAAAAACACCCATTTTGGAACAAAACCTCTCACCTACAGATAAAGTAAAATCTACATTTAATGGACAGCCACTGAACTGACTGTTTGTTTTACTACAGTAGAACCTGTTTTGAAGAGCCACTGCTTCTGCCAAAAGAATCATGGTCTTTCAAGACAGGTTATAACCATATAATCAATCAAGCTGTGCACTGAGAATCTGGTCTTTCAAGACAAGTGGTCTCATAGCAGTGGTCTTTCAAGACTGATTCACAACTAGGAAAAAATGAAGTTTGACAAAATTAAATTTCCAAACTCAAATCTCTTGTAAACAAACAGTCGCATCATTAAGGGAATGAAAATCTGATGTCAAAAAGTCACTTATACAGCAAAAAAAAAAAAAATCAAACATCAAAGAGTCACTTCTAAAAGGGAATAAAATTAGATATCAAAGAGTTGCATCTAAAAAGGAAATGAAATCGGACCTCAAAAGGAGTCACTTTGGAAAAGCAATGAAATCTAATGTCCAAAAAGTCACTTCTATAAGGGAATGAAATCTGACTTTAAAAGGTCACCAGTAACAAGGATTATCTTTAGATCTAGCCTCTAATGTAGCTATTTTTTGTTCATTCACAAGTTGATATTGCCACACTGTCAGATAAAGATGACTAAAACTTCTAATATGGGCATACACACACAAGTTATAATAACTGATCTGCAGCAAAGTTTATGTTTTATCTATTTTAAGTCTACTATTCCTGTTATTTGTTGATTTGCTGCAGCCTCTGGGGTGGAGAAAACCATCAACCTTGCATGGCAAACCATATAACCCTTGCACATGTCAGAACTGGGCTTGAAACCCACGATAACAGAAGTGCAAAACAAGCACACTTATGGTGTATGCAATAAATCTGAAGACTCCACATAAATTTAAACTTTTTGAAACTTCTAAACAGAAATGCAACTTACTGTCAAACTGTTCTTAAAGCCCTGCAACCTTGAGATTGCTGTGCTGACCAGAAAGGTTACATCAAAGTGGAATGTTATCTGAAAGAATAGATATATTAAGTTAAATTATAAACAGTATTTCATAAGCACAAATGTAAAAAAATGAACAACTTATTTCAAATTCATGGACTAATCCATGTGTGTATGCATTCTTTCAAAATGATGCAGCAGCTTCTGGATGGGTTGTATTGTAACGTTTCGGGGGTCACGGCCAGATATAATGGAATAGATGGACAGCTCAAACCTTTTTCATCTAGATCTCTCCAGTGTATTGTAGTGCCAACAAATGATGCTTTCACCACAAAAAGTTCTTATTTAGATTATACTAGCACAAAAGAAAACAAATGAATAGTCAACACAATTTATTCTGTTGCTTCCAGGCTTATATATATGTTTCCCACACAACTTTGAGTGTTCAAAATGGTGACAAATGAAATGTGCAAATATGTAGAATGATGTATATAACAGGTGTGATAATCAAAGCATGTTAAAATAACAAAAATAATAGCAGCATTAATTAGCAGGTGAAAGTCAACCTAAATATTAAAATAATCACGATTCACCTAATATCTAGTTAAAAGAATCCCAATTTCAATGCTAATCTTCCACAGAATGATGATTTAGTGGTTGCCGAAAATGGTTCATGTAACGTACTGAAGTGGTACTGGATTTGTGAGTCAAATCAAGGTTCGGAACCAGACTTGGGTTTATGCTTTAGAGTTATATGATAATATGTTAGAGACACAGTCTGGAACCGGATGTCAATAGTTTGCCTATGTTAAATGATAAATATGTTAGAGACACAGTCTGGAACCGGATGTCAATAGTGTGTCGCTTGTTGGATGCGACACAGTGTGTCGTTTGGAAGCGACACAGTGAGTCGTTGTGTCGTGTCGATTATTTAAACATCTATTTGACACAAAAACTACAAAATGGATGGCAATTTGTGTTTTCACAGTGATAAATGTAATTGAGTAGGAGATTCAAGAATGCCAATCGGAATACTGATTTTTCAATGGCTAGCAGACGTCTTTGTTGATGACGACACTGTAACAGTGTCGTCAATAAAATCACTATGTGGAAACTTTTATCTGATATGAAGAGGGAAATAAACGTTAAAACATCTTATGAGAATTATTACAATCAGTATTGGTAGTATGTCTCCACAACAAACTTTATATTTGAAAACAACCAATAACACTGTTCTCAACCAGTGGTCGGCATTGTCTCGAGTGTGAAGACACACTCTTACGGTCAAAATCAAGATTTACTATCTTGAACTAATCTACTTTTAATAATTTAATGTGTCGGTAATAACTATTCTACCTTGTTGCTACGCTCAAAGAAATTCACACAATTGAGATTGCATATAGAGACTTTTGTATGTTTGGTTTTAAGACTTTCATTGGAACCCAGCTGAACCACAACTGCCAGAATGGCGGATCTCACCCCTATTTATAGGTTTTGGGAACACACTCGGGAAATTCAACGACACAGTTTTCACGAATATTACCAAATATGGAAGAATTCGGAAAAATCTTAACATGAGCGCCCTCTCATGGAAATCCGAACAGCCAATACACGCTATAGTCAAAATGGCGCCCGATTTCAAACGGCAAAAACAGCATACATTTCACAATCAATTGTACACAGATTAAACATGGAATGTGAACAATTTCATCACACTAATGAAGAAAAATTATGAAAATACATGAGTCTTACCTTAACCCTGAAGAAAAATGGATACAATTACTTTAGGTAAGTGAACGCAGTTTACAATACTATCATGTACAAACTGGGCATCAAAAATATTTTCCCAGATGATGAATATTTGAACAATTCATTCATTACATTACATTTCTTGTATATAAAATTCATCTTTCAAGAACTGTTACTACAGTTAATATTATTTGCAGAGGTATAAACATTCCAACATCAGGGGAATGTAGACAATAAATGGAGATTATGTATTATCTCCATCTATAATGATATATGCAAATGCACTTGATAAGAAAATAATTTGGCAGATAGTTAGGTTTGTTTCAGTATTAGGGGAAGTAATATATGACTGGAATTGTATAATAAATAAATCCACTCATACCATGACATTTAAAGGTTTATTACATTGGTCCCCATCTTGAACGACCCCCTGACCAGCAGCCATCTGCTTTATATGGCCAGAATCTCGTGGCACAGATGAGTTTGTGTTCAAAAGTACCCCTCAAGGATTGCCACCCCTCTAATGCAGCCAGCGGCCGGCATATTAGTGCAAAAACTGTCAAATTTACCCCTCGTGAGCGGTCACATAATGGTTGTTTGCAGATTAAAATCTCACTAATGTTTGTTGATTTCTCAACTCAACACATTGATATTTGTTCCAACATGCCAATAAAGTAACTGTAATCCAAAAAAAGAGGTCAATAATCCGATTATCCTTACTGCTGTGTGTTCCTCAGATGTTAGGTTTTGTCACTTTGATAATTACTGGCTTTTATTACTGCCGATAATTATCAAGGTAACAAAAGGTACCGCTGAGAAGCACAGTTGCCAGATAGTAAAATCGTATGTTAGCCATTGTGGCTTCTCTCTCTTAGATTACAAAATGTTACTTAACTTGGTACCAGACTTAAAAAAAATAAAAAGTTGATCACATGACCGGCTCACTTCTTTTGTAAACACTGAGCATCTTGTGTGATAACTACAAATTGCCAACAAAGGAAGTTGTTGCAAAAAGTACAAAATGTCATCAGACCTCAGATTAGAATGAAAAGTAAAAGCAATTCAACTAAATGAAAGAGGGAGAGTGCTTTGATCACTACTAAGTAATTTGATATGATAAACATAAACATCATCAATATACATTCAACTGCAGGGAGTGGGAAAACAACTGACGGACCTAGAGGGATAGTGACAGCCAGATGTTTGTGCCCAGATTTTACTGACAAGGTGGTTTTGTATAATGATTGATGATTATTCATAAATTTTTTTATATAACGTTTATATTAGTTTTATCACATTAAGTCTATAACCTGATAACATTCCTGTGATTTTTAAATAACATTTTTTAATGTTTAACAATTATTTATGCCTTTCATACTTTATATGTAGTTATTGCTCACATCTGTGTTATCCCCCTCTAGAAAGACAACCCCTCTTATAAGGTCACTTTCCTGCTGCAGAAAAGGTGGCCTTATAAGAGGGGGACCACTGTACTTGAAGGTTTTACTTTCTCTCTCTGCACTTTGCAACATGGAGGCTGTGGATGCTTCTAATTACTGTAAATTGATTTACTTTAATGTGTCATCATTTTTCCTGGTTATAAAAAATATATTTTTATTGTTACTTTAATTTGTGTTTATTTGCAAGTTTTACTCTATATTTATACTTTGTTAACACAGAGGCTGTGGGTGCTTCTAGTTGCTGTAAATGATTTATTTTCCTGGTTTATAATTTTTCTTGGCTATAAGAAAGTACATTGTTACTTTAACATGTGTTTATGTTTATGATAACAATGGCATTCATGACAATATTTTTACATTGGGTCTACAAATAAGTTGGTTGGTTTTAACAACAGCTTTAACACATTTTTCTGGTTCCTAGTGGAATATTTAGGTGAAATGACTTCTCTCTTCAGCCAGAATCAGACAAAAGAGGGGAAAATAGAGAAAAGTGTGTGTAGAAAGTTGAAAATCTCTAATGTTCAAAATAGTCACTTGAAACTTCTGTTTGTATATATTTTTATTTCAGATGATTAAAATACTGATAAAATACTATTAAAACTATAAAAATATTTAAACTTTTCTTATTTTGCTTCACTACAGTTGTTGTATAATATAAAATGTCAACCTCAAATATAGGTTACAGATGAATAATCGGCAGCATTTTCCATGGTAGAAATCCTCTTTTTATATGTTTCTAGGGTGAAATATTCAATAAAATGATTAATGTTATTAACAATGGACCTGGATACATCCACTAAGTCATAATTCACTTCTGACTGAGCAACAAAAATGCTATTCTTCACTAATTCTTCATGGATTAAAGGCAAATTTTGGTCGGTATTCCATGAATAGCAATGTAATTTCTGGCATTTATGATCATCAAATTAGCGTCAAATTGAGTACAGAGCATAAAACTTCTTGTTTCTTCTAACTTTCCATCATCTTGTTTGAAGGGAACATGTACACAAAAGTCATTTACTTTATTTAATGCATTTTATTGAAACAAAAAAGGGGGTGGTGGGAATGGTGTGAAATCAATGCATGAAGAAGAGCACTTCCCATTTGGGGTATATTTAGGTGAAATGACCAACTCAAGGTGACTCCTTTGCCCAGATTGGCCCCTAGAATTGACCCTAATGTTTTTGCTATATCATGACAAGGAAATGGGGGCTAAGTGCCTTTCCCACAGACACAATAATGCAGTTACATATATTTTATGTATGTAGACGTGTGTTTATGTGTATGTATGGGTAGGTATACATACATGTATGTGTAAAATGTTACAAAAATTGTTTTTCAGAATGTACTATTTACATTGTGTTTTAAATCATACAATAGTAATGCACACCACATTTTGTCATGTTTCTGTTTGTACCATACAATCTTTAATAACTACTCTCTACAGCACTATCACCTAATATATATAAGCATTACATTGCTCTCATGTGCCGCCGCCTGTGTATGGCCTGAAATTTCAATATCAAATAAAGGTTCTGTTCTGTTCTATAATATCTATAGTATACATCCTGTGGTAATCATTCAATAATAGGGTTTTCCCATTTGCAGGACTGACAGTGAGTAGCAAACAAACATCTTTACTAAAAAGGTTCACTGGAATATCAAGTTGTTGTTCTCTACTATCTGTTTAACTAGCTGACTGTGACTGATAGAGCCCTCAAGCAGTTGGGCTGTAGCAAGCTTATTCTGCAACACCTGTATTGATTGTCCAACAAAGAAACAATGTGTAAACCTAATCACCTTTGAATTCTACTTTGTTAAGGTGTTTATTTGACACTTTAATGGCAAAACAAGTTAAAGACAATTTGATATAATGACATCTGAGATATCCTATGATCGATGTCCAATTGCTTATGGCATGTACAAGTCAAAAATTTGACATATATATACAGTGGTCCCCTTCTTGAATGGCCCCCCTGACCAGCGGCCACCCGCTTTATATGGCCACAATCCCTTGGCACCGACGAGTTTGTGTTCAAAAGTACCCCTCAAGGATGGCCACCCCTCTAACGCAACCAGCGGCCAGCATTTTAGTGCAAAAACGGTCAAATTTACCCCTCGCAAGCGGCCACATAATGGTTGTTTACAGATTAAAATCTCGATAATATTTTTTAATTTCTCAATTCAACACATTGACATTTTGTTCCAACATGCCAATAAAGTAACTTTAATCCTTACAAAGAGGTAAGTAATCCGAACACATTGACATTTTGTTCCAACATGCCAATAAAGTAACTTTAATCCTTACAAAGAGGTAAGTAATCCGATTATCCGTACTGCCATGTGTTCCTTAGATGTTAGCTTTTGTCACTTTGATAATTACTGGCTATTATTACCACCAATAATTATCAAGATGACGAAAGCTAACCGCTGAGAAGCACAGCATTGTTCAGCTCAAGTCAGCGTGACATCCGTTCACCAGATAGTAAAATGGTATGTTAGCCTGTCTGGCTTCCCTCTAATAGATTATGAAATGTACATAACCGGGTACCAGACTGGAGAAGAAGAAAAAAAGTCGATCACGTGACAGTCTCACTTCTGTTGTAAACACTGTGCCTCTTGCGTGATTGCCCGTGAAGGAATAAGTTGTCGCAAAATATCGTCGGACATTCTCAGTTTAGAACGAAAAGTGAAAGCAATTAAATTAAACGAAACTACTGAGAAATTTTGTCAGAAAGATTCAAATAAACATCGTCAATATACATTCAACTGCATTGAGTGGGAAGACGGAATCGATGGACGTACAGGGATCGTTACAACCAAATGTTTGTGCCAAGAATTTACCGACAATGTGGTTTTGCACGACGATTCATGATTATTCATATTTTTTTAAAAATAACATTGCTATTAGTTTTATCATATTAAGTCCTTAACCAGATAATATTCCTGTGATTTTTAAATGAAAATATTAAATATATAAAAATTAGTTACATCTTTTATACTTTATATGTAGTTATTACTCACAACTGTGTGATCCACCTCTAGAAAGGCCACCCGTCTTACAAGGCCACTTTCTTGCTGCAGAAAGGGTGGCCTTATAAGAGGGGGACCACTGTATATATATATATATATATATATATATATATATATATATATATATGTATGTATGTATTTATATATATATATATATATATATATATATATATATATATATACGTATGTATGTATGTATATATACACATACAGAGAGTAAAGATATATATATATATATATATATATATGTATGTATGTATGTATATATACACATACAGAGAGTAAAGAGTGTTTATTATGTTCTTTGATACAATGTTTTCTTGGTTAGAAAGTCGGAGTTTAATACCACAGGTCAAATTCCTAATATGTATTCCAAAAGCTTTGTTATAATGTTCCTTTGTTACAATGTGTAATTGGTTATAGTTTGGTTATAGCATTTGATTTGTGTGATCTGCTTAAGAAAATTAGCTCAATTATAACATTTTTATCACCTGACATGCCGAAGCCAGATAAAAAATGGCGGTCATTTAAATAAACAAGCTGCAACAACAAAGGTACCAGGTAACAAAAGTGTGATAATCACACATCATTCATAATAGGTAGATATCAGAGGCATAACAAAGGTGCCAGATAACAAAGACATGATAATCAAACCTCTCTCTCATAATCGGTACTTTATAATCACAAGTTGCTGGTTCAATGCAATTAAAGGATGAAAAGAAATGTTCTTGTTCTGTACTTTTTTGACTAAATAATTTACAAATATCATTTAGCTATTGTTTTACATCTGCATGTTGACTAAGCAAGTACAGCTTGATGTAAGTCTCTCATGTTCATTTTGAATTCTGACTGTTGTGAAAATGGCTGAAAATTTGCAGTCAGAAAAAGAAGAAATGTCTCTTTAGACAAAGCCACAAATAATCTGAGGAATAGAACCAAGGCATTCACGAAAATTTAGTGTGTAATAAATATATTGTCCGCAATCAATATGATTTATCGTGCATGATGTGATGTTTCCACAGATTGTGTTGCAAACCGTTTTAAGGCAGGGTTTAGTGTGCAAATAAATGCCATTACCAGTGATATCAATGTTGCTGCTACTGATGTTCCCCTTGCTGTGGTGCATGATGCATTACGCCTCCTTGGGTCTGATAATGAGGATGTTGATTTCCTGGATTATATTAATTCAGATAGTGACACTGTCACATCTGTGATACCAAAATTGAGGATATTGTTTCTGAAATTAGTGATTCCCAGGAAGCAATCAATGTTTCTGATACCGGAAGTGACGAGGATGACAATGATTCAGTACCAGCCATTATACCCATAGCCATCGAAGTTTTAGTTAGCATATTGGACATTAGACTGTACCTACTAGCTCAGTGTGACACACCTGATATTCTTTATAAGCATTTGCATGTCATTTAAAAACATAAAGAAAAAAATCTCAGATTAATAAAAAAAAAAACAGATGACTACTGACAATTTCTTTCCATCCAAATAAATAAAGGACTAATTTACTAGTCGTTACATTACTGAACAAAGATGTTTTCACATAAAAGTGATTTTTATGATTCACCAACTGGTACATGTACATGTATGTTGACACTTTCATCAGATGGTAAACCTTACTGGTTTATCTTTTTTTTTTATATGATAACATGTATTTATAAAAATGTATGTTGTTCAAACATTTTATTACCATTACATACAATTTCTGACAGTAACCATACCAGTATAAATTGTTTACTACATGTATGTCTAACATTATCAATATGGACATGTACATAAACATGTTGAAAAATAAACAATGAATTTGGATATAACATTTCACGGTTATAACGTTCTAAAAAACCCAGTCCCCTGTAAAACCTTATAAACAATCTTTATTATTATTATATATATTTCTTTTGTTTATGTTGAGTGGTTTTTGTGTATTTTCTCAACTTTATTAAATATAGCATTTCTGTGACATAATCTGAATTTAATGAATACCATATTGCATCAAAGTCTTTAATACATGAAGTATAACTTCACAATTTCATTTCCTCAGAAAATTAAAAAAAAAATGTATGTGCATAAACAACATTGTGTCATTTGCAATAAAGTGACTCTACAGTCCCCATTTACACCATTCAGGTGATGTCACTAGCAAGGAAGTGAGAATGGAAATCAATCTAGGACATTCATGCCAATACATACCTCTTTCAAAAAGTAGTTTCTTGCCTCAAAAATCTCATCTTCAACCTTGCGTAAGCGATCTGTGTCAACTAGAGGCTCTTCCTTACTGCTCTGACTCTGTGTGATAAAAGTGGTTACAAGGTGCCACACACGGCCTTGCCATTTCAGAATCCCAACAAAGGCTGATAGAACAAAAGAAAAACAAGGGTTCAGGGGAATACATTGTTTTGCCTGTTAACAGTACTCGATTGTAACTGATTTTCAAAAACTTTAATAAAATAGGCACAGTAAGTTTCCACAGGACATGGATGCCCTATCAATATGATGCAATTAGAAATGGTGAGAATCAAAACGAAGTTGGGTCTTTGTAATTAAAGCCTTATAAAAAATTTAGCCTCAATCAATGAAGGCCATCCAAAACAATTTATTGAGCAGAAAGAAATTTGCCAACAGACATGATGTGATGGAACAGGACAAGACACGATAGAGAGACATGGATAAACTCTCTACCCCCCCCCCCCCCCCCCATGGCAGAGGCAAAAAAATCTCAACATTCATGATGGTGAAAATTACATCAGAAAAGTAATATTTAATTATATCCGATTGTGTAAAATCAATACTTACTGCAATGCTGAAAATAATGTAATCATTATGTTCTGAAATTACTGATGTATCACTTTTTCCCTCAGTGTATCGTAGTGGTATGAACTCTATAAGAGACTGGACATAAAATAACATGGTTGCAACTTTTGCCTCTAATGAAAAGAAACATGGTTATACAATTTTAATATTTTAATAATCAAAATAACAGTCCCATGAAAGAAAATTATTAAACAAAAAGTATATGAGCATTTGGAAATCCTTAGAAATTTAGGTTTTTAAATCCGCCATGCAGGTTGTCTCTTGCAGAAAACTGATGTGATCTCTCAACAATTGTGTCATGCTGTAAAAAATTATACCAACAACATACACTTTTCTTTGTGTATTTGATAAGTGGAGTCTGTGATCTTGACTTGGAAATTTTATGAATATTTAAATGCTCTTTCAGCTATAATTTTATGAACAATTAGCAACAGGGTACTTTTTCTGATATATTTCTATTTGATCATTCTTATTTGGAAACAGATATTCAACTAGGAATACCTGAAGAAAATGCACATCAACCCACATATTATTAAGTGATTTTGGATCACTCGGACTTTTAGTAATATGAAAATATCAATTTTTAAAAAATATTAAATACAACATTTCACGAGCAATGATCCTTAAGTCTCACTATCTGCTAATGTGGGCAAGACATTAATCTCGTATAGAGTGGTTGATTCTTTACCCACAACAAAATATAGCTGTTAGAGACGTACAGTATTAAAACTTGAGAAAGACTTTTATGATCTAGACATCTTTCCATGAAGGATGCTTTCAGTAAATTAATCAAATTTTGATATAACCGCACTGATTATGAATGACACAGGTCTGCCATGGACATAAGACAATGACTATTGTGTTTAATTTCCATTCTCACTACATTTTCAATGACACTCCAATCTGTCACAACATTATTACTGGTAATACAAATTTTCTCATATAAAATCTTTCCTATTGGTCACATATAACTAATTATTTTACAAGCTACAGAACCAGTCTCTGTGTGGTGGAATATTACTACCATATTTAAAAAAGATAATAATTTTGAAAAACATTATGGTCAATGGAAATTTAATTAGTTGTCTGTGACCATATAGGAGAAAATCCAGGGAGCTCTTTTATCTGCATGCTTTATATATTCACTTTTGTTCTCAACAAATACTCACAGGCTCCCAGGTGAATTCATTTAAAGACTTCTTCATAAGAAAAGTCCTTATCCACTCACAAAAGGAAGGTCCAAATAAAAATTGTTGGCAAAGAAATCAATACAGACAACTAACTCAATTCCCATAGTCTGTAATGTTAATAGTTTGCAAAATTACTATACTTTTGTGGTAAGACCAACAAAACACAATTACATCCTATACATGATCTAACCAAGAGTAAACTTTTAAAATGATGAAAATGACAACACATTTTTAAGTAAATTATGTTTCTCTAAGAATACCTGCCCGATCACATTAACATTAGGGATATAAGCCTGCTACCTCCCAAATCCACCCATACTAAACAGACAAAAAAATTTCTTTTCTGTCTACCATATATACTCGCTTATAAGTCGGCATCATCTTATAAGCACAACATTAACAAAATTTTATAAATCTAGGCATAATATTGGAAAGTCTAGATGTTTACAGTACATACAAATACTGTCAATTCAAATATTTGTACGTTTTCATGCCACTATTCCCATTCTGAAGTGCATGTATGGTAAGTACTGTATTTATCCATTTCATAATGGTATTCATTACACAATACTTGTATCTACAGTTATTTGGATTTTATTAATTGAAAATATTACCAGTAAATTTAATATTACCCACTGCAAAGTGAAGTGTCCATCAATGTTGTTTACTGTGGGTGTTTACTAGTAAGTATATTGCTTCTATTTTCGTGCAAGTCCAGTGTATAAACATTGTTTGTATTTCATGCAATAAAAGTTTTGATTTGATTTATTTTATTTTTTTCCATCTGCCAGATCTAATTCCCAAGTGATATTTTCCAAGTTATCTGCCAGTGCACATGGGACAATAAGCCCTTGGTTTGTAAAGGCAGCACTGACTTTGTTTTCAAGTTGGCAATCCTTTTGATTGAGATGCAACTTTAATTCCTTAGCACCCTCTTTGATTGAGCTGCAAATTTGATACTTGTTCAGTGCCAAGTAACAGAAGGTGGTTATTTGAACTCCCAATGATCTTGCCGCACAATTGACACCTGTTTAGTTGCCTCCTTTAATAGATTTCACTGACCGTATGATCGAAGTGTCACTTACAGAGACCAAGCTCAGTCTCCACATAAGCATCTGCAAATGACAATAAAGACAACAAATTGGAATTCAACGATATTTATGATGACCAGATGACAATGGAGGATTTCAGCACTATATTTGGTCATGCAGGTGATGAAGATGAATTCTTGGGCTTTGTACCAGATGACATTAGATGGTGACATTTACAGGATAGTGTGAATCATAAAAGTGTGGACTTGACTTTCATTGTTTATTTGTAAGATGTGTGGAATTAACATATTATGGGATATTATGAATCGGATCATTCTCGGCTACTATTTTTACGGTGGTATATGACCTATAATAGAATTCATGGATTTATCATATAAACAGATTTAAAATGTCATTATGGATTTCTATGGATTTTATGACATAAAGATGTACAAAATGTAAGTTGTCAATTTGTTTGTGACATATTCCACTCAATAATATAATTGTATTTTACACTGGTTTTGTTTGTATTTTTCCTATGTATGTATATATGTATGTATGTATGCATGTATGTACGTACGTATGCATGTATGTATCTATTTATCTATCTATCCATCCATCCAGTTTGGCTTATTTTTCCATCTGACTCACTGAAGACAAGTCACCCCTCCAGATTGATCGGATTTACAAATACACCCTGACTTATAGTTGAGTATATACAGTATATCATATAGACAAAGGGCAATAACTCTTGCCCCTTACCTCCCCTTGCGGCCCCCAGGTAAACCTGTTGTTAAGCTGAACGATATAACTACAAGGATGTTCACATGGAAGGGTGGCTGGGAAGGTTTTAAATAATGTGATAAGGTAAGTATTCTCAGAGAAAAATAATTTACTGAAAATATTTGCTTTCTCCTTCAAATATGTTCCCAGATCACATTAACATTAGGAGAATAGGTAATAGGAGAAGGAAATACTGAACAGCCTACCTATACCTCTGGTATCCTTCTAGGGAAGAAAAAGGCTGGATTCTCTGTGTGAATGATAACCTGCTCTCCTAACTTGAAAGCAACACAGCCTACAGTCACATGATCTGTGACCCCTATATCCGGTTAAGATGATTACTGAATTCTTCTTGCCGACAAAATTTCACTGGTGAATCCAGCAAAGCTAAGAGGCTGTGTTGACTTTAACTGGGTCTGGTGGTCATCTGGGTCGTCACCACAGGACCCACTAGATTCAAAGTTTGTCTCTGCGAAGCTAAATCCTGGTTATAAAAACTCTAGAAGGTTGACTCTGCATGCCAGCCAACAGCTTCTATTATGTCTTGGATTGAAACGTTATGTTCAAACGCGAGACTCACAGACATTGCTCTAATTTCATGAGCTGAAATCCTCATGAGGTGACTGATTTTTGAAGACTTCAGAGTACACTAAGTGAATAACCCACTTCAGCCATAAAAACAGGGCTTGAGGGGTGATATCCTGCTTCCAGGCCTTCACCAGGAGAAAGAGTCGTGTGTGTGTGCCACAACTTGTCTCTGTGTGCTTGAAGTACTGCTTAAGGGTACGGACAGGGTCTTGCATGGCTGCTGCTCTCGACATGTCTATTAAAGAGAGGGAGCATATGACGACTCTGATTGCCCACAGATGGCACCACAAAGACTGGTTGCATCACGAGGGCCACCGAACCATCCAATCAGAACTAAAGATAGTTCGGGTCAACTGAAAAGGCATGCAACTCACTTACCTGGCATGCCAATGCTAAAGTTATCAAGAAACTTATTTTGTATGATAGTAGCTTCAGCGAGGTTCAGACTAAAGGTTAGAATTTAGCTAAATTGAGCCATGTCAAAACCCAGGACAGATTCCATTTTGGAAACCGGTGAGGGATTTTGGTCGATCCAAATCAAAATTGGCTAATAGGTCAGATGGCCCAATATCTCTTATGCCATGATGACTGAATGTGTCAGATATCATGGAGCAGTAGCCCTTGATGGTAACTGGGGCCAATGTTTTCTCCTCGTAGAGCCCAGAGAAAAAAAGTCAGCCCATTGAGGGATTGAGGCATTTAAAGGTATGATGTTATTGATTCTGCACCAGTCCCTGAAAACACGTCACTTTCCCTCATAAACCTTCAGAGTGTAGGGCCTTCTTGCTCGCAAGATTCTCTCCACAATCGAAAGTCTAAATTCTTTCTTTCACACCGCTGTCCTGACAAGAGCCAGGCATGAAGGAGAAAACACTCCAGGCAGGGAAGGAACACCTTCAACCATGGTTGTGTGAGAAGATTCGGCTTGGCTGGAATCTTCCTGGGCAGATCTATGGCTAGATGAGTACACTGTTGACCCAGGACTTGTCCCATCTAAGAGAGGGCTATCAGAATCATCTTGCAGTTCTGACCCCTCAACTTCTATATTATTTTCTGTACCAAGACCGTAAGTGCGTAGGAAAAGGCCCACAACCCCTCCCAACTGATTGACAGTGCATCCATGGCCCAAGCTTCTGGGTCCAGAATTGGAGACAAAGGTGAGCAACTTGTGATTTCACCTTGCTGCATACAAGATTGATCATCAGATGCCCCTAACATGCACAAATCTGATAAAAGACTGAATGATGGAACAATTCCGTATAAATGATTTGACCCTTTCTGAAGAGAGTGTTGGCCAGGACATTGAGTCTGCCAGGAATGTGCCTGGTTTGTACATTGATATGGAGTTGGTAGTACCAATGTAGAAACTACCAAAGCAGAACACACAGATAGGGTGATTTGTTGCCCTACTTTTTAAGGAGGTAGGTCACCACTACCGAGTTGTATGACATAATCAGCACTGTTTTCTCTCAGAGTTGGTCCTTCCAGAACTGAAAGGCATTGATGATAGCCTTCATTTGATGTGGTGAGGCAGTTCCCCTGGCCACCACATGCTGCTGACTGTATCAAAGCCCAGCAACAGGTGGGCTCCTCAACCATATGTACTGACATCTGTATATACTGTCACTTCTGATTGGGGCTTCTCATGAGAAATTCCTGTTTTGAGCTAATTGTGGTTGTGCCACAGACACGGGAATGATTGTACCTCTTTCATGATCCTGACCTTTTGATCTAGTGGACTGGAAAATGAGTGCCATTGAATCAGCAAGATAATTTGTAAGGGGCACATAAAAAGACGGCCCAGCAGGATCAAATCCATTGCCACATTGAATAATCTGAGGAGTTGCAAAAACTCTCGCTGAAATCCAACTTCTGTTGGAAATGGACTTGACAAGTTCAATGATCCATACTATGCAAAAATGAGAGAGTCATACCAGATTGAGATTGGTGATAAACTCCATACCTAGATGGAACAAACACTAGGATCAATGAAAGTCAGACTTTTCCCAGTTCACGAGAAAACCGAGATGATACAAAAAGGATAGGAGATCATTTCTGCCCTTGAGAAGAATAGAACTTTCCATATTAGCCAAGACCCAAGGACTGATGTCTAGACTAAACAGAAGAACTTTAAATTGGTACACCTTGTCACGGTAAGCAAAAGGAAGAAATTTTTGTGATGCCGGTTGCATCGGAACATGACAGTATGCATCGGTCAAATAAAGACTGATAGCATACTCGTCCCTTCTGATGGAGAGTCATATCAATCTCACTATCTCCATCTTGAACTTTGGCAGAAGAACGTATTGATTGAGGCGACTCAGGTCAATGAACTTGCTGTTGGCCTTTTGTATAAGGAAAAGTCTTGAATAAAACCCTGGAGATTATGGTTTTCACACAATCTCCACCACCCATTTGTCAATGAGCAACCAATCTCCTGTTGTAGAATATCATCCTTCTCCTGATCTGATGGTGCATCTATTAGATGGGAAGAGGAAGAAAGAGGACAGGGTTGGATAAATTAAATCCAAAGCCCTTCTGAAATTACTTGGATCACCCATTCACTTTGAGGAAACAGGTTGATCTAACGAGATTGGAATTGCAGGAGTCTGGCACTCACCAGTAGGCTGTCTACAGGAAGTGAGGGTGGTGCTAGGTTGGGATCTCAACTGAGCCTGTGATGTAAAAGATCCTTTTTCCTTTGCTCACCTATCGTCCCTCAGCTGTGCAAGGTGGGCGAGGAGTTGGAGGGGCAGTTCCTGAGCTGCCTGCCTCTGAACTTCATCAATTGTGCCCCCAAATAGTAATGGTGAGCCAAACAGCATCATCCATCATGTCAGGGCATGATGTGGCTTGAGCAACATGGAACGCAAACATGTGTCATGCTGTATCGGGTTGAGATTCAAAGATGCAGTCAGGACATTCAACATAGAATGGTGAGCGGCCCTGTTCATGACCTGAGCAATTCAGGCTGTTGCCTCCCAGGCATGCTCATTGCCTGATTTTTTGGCAAGCTGGCAAACTGCGAATGAGTCCAAGTCTAACATCAAAGACATGGCAACAACATTTCGAACCAGCTTCGATGTGGCATGAAATACATTCTTGTTCACTTTGTAAAAAAGCGGGGCAGACATGTGAACCACCTCTAAATTCTTACCCAGAGCTGGCAGTTCAGTATGGAAGGCATCAGAGTGTGTTTTGTACCAGCATGATGAAAACATTGCTGGTACTTGGCTTTCGGAAAAGAAAGCTTTAGCACTCTCAGTATCACAGATTCTTCCAGACATATGATCATTAATCCCCCTGATCTTCACTGACTGGGGAAGCAGCCACAAGGACAGAGTCTCTTCCTCATCATCAATATCTACTGAAGCCTTGACCTTATAGTTATGTGTGGCAGTAGGTTGTGGAGGGCATTCTGAAGCAGACGACATCCGGTAATCTCTTTGAAAGCAGCCTTAAAGCTGAACTCTGTCCACTCCATGGTTTTATCTGAGTAAGGCTGTTGCTCAGAAGTATCTTCATACTCACTGTGTGTAGTTTCCTGCTCAGGCTCTGATTCCATATCTGGATAAACCATCCCCGACAACATAGATGACACAATGTCGTCATCTCTATATAAGCCACGGTAACTTCACTGTGGGTAAGCCATGAACATAAGGTAAGCTGGCTCCACTGGACAAATCTGTCATACTGGTATGGATGGCTGGTTAGAAGGAAGCATAGTGCAGAATGTGGTCTGGTCAGTGCTGGTACCAGCCATGCCATGGACATGGCTGAATGGATGGATCTATCACTAAATCCCCGTCATGGTAGGTATGTGTAGCTGTAGGCCTGGCAAGATGGACAGATCTATCACTAAGATCCACATAGTTGTAGAGAGATGAAGTTGTAGGCATGGCTAGATGGATGTGGATCTATCAGTAAGATCCCCGGATTTAGATGGCTGAACTGGCTGAATGGCTCTGGACAGCAATACCATAGTATAGGATGGATCCAATGGATCCATAAAGAACTCGTGCACCTGGACTAACAGGCCCAAAGGCCATGCTTGGACATGTGGGGGGAGTTATGCCCACTGGGCTACCCAAAAATAGGGGGCCACTCCCCCATTGTGTCAGAATTACCTGTGGAAGTAAGAGAGGGATACATGGAGCAAAATTTGCCTGGAATTTATTAATTGTGTCGTCTCCTGTTCCAGTTGACGCATCTGTAATTTGAAGGATGGCGTAGATAGTTATGACAGCAAAATCTCATCATTTTCCTCCCCCATTTCTGCATAAGTGATAGTAGCTGATGGTTGTATACATCACACTTTAGGGGAGGGGACCCAGTATTGTCCCCAACAAGGCTCGCAAGAGATTCTGTTTTAGGATGAATACTTAATATGTCTGTATTGTCCTTGCAAAATTTTCCTCTCTTTTCTTTGACTTTGGCTGACTTCTGCAAAACAGTGGCCCATACATCTGCAGACCATATGGCTCAAACACTGCATGGTGAGAATGAAGTGCATTTAGTACATGCAAGGAATGACTCATGCATCTTCCCTGGCCTTGAACTTCTTGCATTTATTGCACTTCATCAACATGTTTAACAGAAACGACAAAATAATTTTAAAAAATGGATAAATTAGCAATGCAGTGTGTTAATAACTCACTGAAACCACACCCATTACTGAGTGAGGAAACAACAGTACATGCTAAAATGTGAATCATAACATGCATCAACCATAAAGTGTTGTGCTATGTGGTCTAAATAGACAAAGTCATGTTGTGCTATGTGGTCTAAATAGACGAAGTCAGAGAATGTGACAAATTCATGAAAATATTGGAAAAATTTTAAAAAATAATGTATACCACCTGTAGAGGAATAATTAATACACAATGTAAATCCAAATTTCTGGAAGGATGGCTAACATTCCGATCAATATTAGCATTGATTTACAGGAGGTGTCATCTGAAAAAATTGTTCAGGTAATTATTTTCAGCCAATCAGCAACCTTCATTCTTTTAAATGCGGTATTATATATTCCATTACACATAGGTTGGTTCTGTAGCACATAAAATAATCAGTTGTCTGTAACATAAAATCAAATTTTACTTTCATACTATTTATTCATAGCCAACAGCATTTTTTATCAAAACCTCCTGCAGAAGCATATCTGTCTCACATTCACTGTTTTTAAGCTATCTAGGAATTTGTTTCTATCATGCTATAATGATAAACTGATAAAATTTTCCATAAAAGAATAAAATAACCCCCTCCCAACTTCTTAATATATACAAAAAGAAGCATTCTGGCTCCTTTGTGGGTATGTAATGTATATCCTAAACTAAATGAATTGTGACACACATTGCAAATGCACTGCAACAAGACTCAAACAAAGGGAACTTATCTGGCATCATTACATAGGCTTCTAGTCTATATAAAATACACACAATTTTTGTGTTTAAAAAAAAAAATTCAACATTGTTGAATGTGCTTACATAAAAGCTGTATTATTTGCCTGTCTTTAGAACGGCATGTCTGGCAATGTCGGTATGAGAGGTGTGCTTGTACAATGATTGATATAGAAAAGGGAAATAAACCTGGGAACCCACTTCTCCTTCTTCACAAACTTTAATTTGCATCATCTTTGAGAAAGCAAGTGGTGCCCTATAGTGCTACTGAAATCTCAAGTTTAACATTTTGTCAATTATGAAAGGAAGATGTTTCCTTGACCAATTGTGTCAATGTTCCTGAGGCAGAGAGAAATCCACACATAATAAAATCAGGCAAAAATTTGAAAAAAAAGGATGAAAATTAGGGAAAAATCAGTCAAATTTATCATAAATAATTGCTAAGTTAAAGAAACAAGATATCAAATTTAACAGATAATGATCATGTGACCTCTTTTAGTAGTCCAATTATTTCCAGGTTCATGTACTCAGTTGGACAAAATACTTGGACAGACTTTAGTCTAAAAAGCGCACTTTTTCTTTCCTAACTTTTAATAATTGCAATCATCAAGTTCCACTTCTAAAATTGAGAATTGTTAATCATATATTTATGGGCTTGAATTTATGACAATTAGCCTTTTGGAACAAGCATTATTAATAGCACTACTAATAAAATGCATTACACAACATTTTGTTAAGCTATCCTAGGATACCAGTTTTTAAAATCCAAAATAACTCAAAACTGCAGTCAGTAAAAGTTTCTAAAACATGCAAGACAGACAGCTTATTCTCAAACATTAAAAACAAATTCATCTTAAATGGCCAGTAAAATTGGTAAGAAAGCAGTTGGGCATATTTTATCCTGTTCTTTTTTCACGGGTGTATTTTATGCTATAGGGCACAGACAATAAATTCAATTCCCACAGACCATAATGTTAATGTTTTGCAAAATTACTGTATTTTCATGACAAGAACAGCAAAATATGCTTACATCCTATGTATGATTTATCAAAGGGTAAACTTTAAAATAATGAAAATGATGTGCTGCGTGGATCTTTTTTAGAAAAATTATCTTATAGGTTTCCATTATTAAAATGCGGCCCATTGAGATTTCCCCATTTACATTGAGCTGCAACAGCAATAAAATAAAAATGGTTTTAGCATCAAGCCTACTATATTGCATACATTTTACCTAGGCTACATCTGAAAAAGAATCACATTAATTTTTTCTGGTAATTATTTTCAACCAAACAGCAACCTTTACTCTTTTAAATACAGTATTTAGTATTCCACGACACTTAGACTGGTTCCATAGCTTGTAAAATAATTAGTCGTATGTCAACATACAGGGGATATTTGCTTATCAAGGATAATTCTGAACATTTCTTCACCTGTCCCTAACCTGTATTGGATTTTAATCTTTTATCTTGTAAGTTGAGAGTGTTTGGATGATGCTTCATCAGCATACCATGGTACATACAGCCCATAGAGTTGATATTCAAGGAGTTTATAAGGACTTCTAAAAGTTTAAAAAGAGTATTTTTTCTTACATAAACTGATCTTTCTTGTTTATCACTGAAGAAAAAACAAAAAAAATAAATAGTGCACCACAACAGCAAAAAGATGATGCTCCATATGGTAGCCACCCATGTTGTGCATCATTTGAAATACCCAATTTTATCTCATTTTATTTGTTACTTTTGAAAAACAAAATTTCTGAATTAAAAAAAGTATATATGCAGCAGAACCTGTCTTGAAAGACCATTTGTCCTTTCAAAAAGTCATGGTCTTTCAAGACATGTGGTCTCTCATGACAGGTCATAACACTAGGTAATCAATATGTGCATTGAGAATCTGATCTCTCAATACATATGGTCTCACAAGACAGGTGGTCTCTCACAGCAGTGGTTTTTCAAGACAGGTTTTATTTGTATTTTATGTTATAATTTATGTTTTATATATTCCCTCAGATAAATTCAAGCACTTTTGGGAAAAATTCAAGTTTCTCAACAAATTCAAGGACTTTTCAAGGATAAAACCAACTTTTTCAAAAATCAAGGAGTTTTCAAGGCAACCTCTCAAATTCAAGGATTTTTCAAGGTTATACAAACCCATGTGTACAGTTAAATTAATTACATCATACAGAGCTTGGTCAAAAAAACCTAGCAGTTTGATCTTTCATTAAAATATTTATTAGGAACTAGCCGACATAAAAAATAGGTTCTCTCCTTACCTGCTTACAAGTCAAGTCCAAATGCAAACTGCACAGACCTGGATCTGCCATTGCATAATGCACTGGCAGATCTAGGTTTAGGCAGTTTGTTATGAGTAACCAGTAGAACGAAACAACACAAAAATTGATCCGCCATTGCATAATGCGCCAATAGATCAGAATCCATGTTGTTTGCAGTCGGACTCGACCTATAAGTGAGCACATATGGTACACTGGTGTGCATATATTATGCATGCTTGGTTAAAACATGATATTTCATCCATATCACACAGACAAGGTACATGTGCAGCAATGCCTATTTTTTCTAGTTGACTTAATACTAATGAATATTCCACTTAAAGTTTAAACTGGCTTTTCCCTCTGGTCAAACTATACTTTTTGAGAGTGGAGTTTCGAATAAGAAATTGTTAAAATTCTTTTTACAAAGTAAATGCTACCAGGTTCAACTGTACTTACAATCACTGGACCATTTTCTGTCTGCCTGTGGAGACACAAGTCCAAGGATACAAAGCCGTGTTGAGTCCACTCCATACTCTTCCAAAACAGCCTGAATATGTCAATATTCATCAAATGGTGAATAATTTTAAATTACAATTTATCTAAAAAGTGTTCTACAAAATATGGTGTCTCACTGTCTCACCTGCCCAGACTGTATCTGCATAAAAAATGTGCAGATATAAATCTGGAGAAAAAACAGTAAAAAGCACCCCCTTGTGGATTATTTACATCAAGCAGATACATTTTTATCCCATCCCTTAAGCAAGTGTTGACATCATTGAGATTGTGACATCATAATGTATATGACATCAAAAAAGACACCTGACTAACATACAAAGAACTTGATCTTGCAACATTCGTCCTAACTGGTATACATTTTATTATGTTTACCTTATGTGTGTGACTTGGTATGCCTTGTTTTGCATTATTAATTTAATCTGTCTTTGTCTATGCTCACAGCACAATCTAGTGTCAAACAATTTGGGGTGCCCTGTTTTTATTTCACTTTGTTTTTTCCACTGAGCCCAGGCCTCTCCATCATAAAAACTTTTCTCAACTTGAAATCTTGCTCGAAAAAATTCTGACCAATCATAAATCAGCATGTGTACATTTTGAGCAAGACTTTCCAAGCTGGAGTGACAGATATTACTTGAAATGTTGAGTAAAGTTTTAAGACAGAGGGACCTGGTCTGCATAGCAATGAAAGTCCAAGCAGGCCAGGTGACCTAGGCTAGGCATCTTACCCACTAATGGTGTTATGATCATGCTGGTGAGACACATTGAATCATTGAGTAAAAATTTTAGGCCTAAAGCAGTATTGTACCAGAGTTTCAAATGAACACAATAAACAATGCAAAAGATATATGACTTTCAAATACTTTAATACAGGACCTTAAATTTGTTCATGACAATGACACCATTGCTGCCAGAAAAGTAACGCCTCTGTCTTGCCTTACATAGTCGAGACAAAAATACTGTAGTATCAGAATATGTTGACATGTTAATATTAGTCTTTTAGTTATAGTGGTAATTGCAATGAGGCAGAATCTGAGGGTTGAATACTGGATAGATCTTATATAATATTACTTAATCTTCATTATAACTGGATGATGAAAATACATTTTTTGTGTGGGCAGGTGTAACATTTGTGAATGATCCAATTTCAAAACCAATAGTAAGATTTCTGCCAAAAGAAATTTACTGATTTATGATATATCCAAGTTATACTTGGCATGTTTAAACTAGTCACTTAATAAGGTATAACTATAGCAGAAAGAAAATTGTAAAGTTTTTTTCTTCTTCAAATTACTATTCTATACTAATGTTACAGACATCTAACTACCGTCTATACTCACATATAAGCCGAGTCCAAATGCAAACAACATAGATCCTAATCTGTCGCATAATGCACTGGCAGATCAGGGTCTATGTTGTTTGTTCTCCTGATTAGTCCCTACAAACTGCATAGACCCAGATCTCCCAGCGTATTATGCAACGACAGATCTGGGTCTATGCAGTTTGCAGTTGGTACAGTTTATATGTGAGTATATATGGTAATTCTTTACTGAACTGAATATTTATAACCTGCTAAAAGGTTCAAGCTCTGCTTTGTCCTGCTCTATGGCTGGCTATTAATAAAAATTATATTTTTCAACAGTACTTGAGCAAGAAAGAAAATCTGTTAGTAAATTATGTTTCTCCAAGAGTACTTACTCTATCTCATTACATCAGGAAATAAACTATGCTACTTCCAACTCCTGCCCTCCCTGAAAGTCAAAGTAAACCTTACAGTGTACGTCCCTTGCTCCTGCTAGGTAACCACCCATATCTCATAAGTTTACCAGTTTAAGCTTGAGCTAAACATACAACAGTATGCTCGCATTTGTGAGGAAGGGTGGGAGGGATTGATAGTAATGTGACCAGGTAAGTATTCTCCAAGAAACATAACTGACCACAACATATTTTTTCTCCATCAAATATATTACCAGATCACATTAATATTAGAAGAATAGGTAAAAAGAAGAGGAAATGCATGAGCAACCAACCTCTACCCACATCAACCAACTGACTCTACAATGTCTCAATTCAAAACATTATGTTCAAAGGACAACAGGCTCATGGAAATCGCTTGTATTTTATGAGCCAAGATCTTCATGAGTCATACCTGATCCTGCAAGACTTCCGAGTATGCCGATCTAATAACCCACTTTAACCAAGAGGCTTGAATTTGTGGGGTTATGTCTTGCTTTCCTGTCTTAATCAGTAAGAGGAACTTCTGATTAGTGCTCTCTCTGTGCACCTGAGGTAGCAGCATCTGAGAGCTCAAACCAGGTCTTGCAGCTTTGCCTCTCCTCCTGGCCTGCCAGCAAAAGTTAGGGGCATATGGCCACCTATAATTTGCCTCGCCATGAAAAGGTTGTTGCTGCTGAGAAGTACCCCTGCAATCATTCTGGCAATGATCATCCCTTCTCTGATATGACCCCTGCTGAGATCGAGATGAGGTAGGGGTTTGCAAGGAGAGCTTAAGTGGCAATTCCTGTGCCGCCTGCTTTCTCACCTCCTCAATACACCCCCCGAACAAAAGGTGGGAACCGAAAGGAATGAAGGGTCACCACATGGCGTGGATTGAAAGAAGAAGATCACAAAAATGCATCACTTCTTATCAGATCAAAGTTGCAGGTAGCAGTTAGGGCATTCACCATCATGTGGTGAGCTGTTCTGTTGACTACCGTGGCAGTACAGAACACCGATTCCCAAACATGGTCATGGTCACTCCCTGCCTTCTCAGCCAGATGAAAGATTGCTAGTGATGTTAAGTTAAATAGGGAGGAAGTGAACATCACACTTTTCACCAACTTTGGTGTGGTGTGAAATACCTGTCCACCTTATAGCAGAGGGGAGCAGACATATTAATGGCTGTTATGTCATTATCTAGACTAGGTACATCCAAGTGGTCAGCATCAGGATGAGACTTATACCAGTGGGGTGAGAAAGTTTCAGGCAAATCTGATTCTGGCAAAATTCGGAAAGACTGATGCTCACAAACGTCTACTGAGGTCATAACTTTGGAAGTGGTATTAACTGTTGGAGGAGAAAAAACATTCAGAAGGTGACAAAATTAATTATATATATATTCTATTGCTGCCTTAAAGCTGACTTCCATCCATTCTTCAGTTGAATCATAATGTTCAGGAAAGTCCATGTCATCCCCCACACTGGCAGGGGAGTTGTCCTCGTCTTGCACACCATGTATCCAAGGATGTAACATGCCACACAGCAGTAACAACACTGTGTTGTCACCATGTGTAGTGTGGGCCCTACCTGTCGGACAAGCCAGCAGAGCCACCTGTACTATGTCCAGCACAGAATGTGGTCCAGCTGGAGGATATAGGTCTGGGATGGCTGGTTGGGCTGGGCCAGATGGCACGACGTGCAGCACAAATTGTGAGGCCAGTCAAACAGTTTGTGTTGGCGCACTGTATCTGGTTGGTCTGGCTGGTCTACTGGCCTAGGCATTCAGCTGGGTATAGCCCGCTATTGCTGTTGTAACTGTTGACTGATGTGCATCTCACCAGTCCAAAATTGATAGAGTCATGCCCACCAAACCCATACACTGTTTAGCTGGATGGACCGACCAGTTGTATATGACTTGCGTGCCTAGCTGACCAGCAAAGTCTGATTGTAATCCTGCATGCCCAGTTTCAATGGCACTTTCGCCATGCACAGGCAGGGCTGGGGACTTATACCCACTGGGTAGCCAAAATGTGGTAAAACCTGCTCCATTTCATCCAAATTGCTTGTTGACAACCTCAAGGATAGAGCTTCTTGTACGAGATGTGGCATCCATGATTCCAACAAAGCATGTGCAGAATAACTTGCCACAGCTTCCACAGGGTCAGAAGTGATCATTGCTGTAAGTGCAGTTCAGGAAATGTTTGCCAGGGATGAAGGTGGCATCTCTACATCCCCCATAATACTTATCATCAATTCCAAATTCAGATAAATACTCAACACATCCTGTTCAGATGATTTAGAATGTGCCCTCTTCTCTTGGCCCTTCAGCTGCCTTTTAGGACATTGGACAATATGTATTCAACCCACGATGCACACACACTGCATGGGTATGATGATGAACATTTAGTACATGCAAGGAATGTTTCATTATAATCTTCCATGACTGAAGTGCTTCCATTTCTTGCACATGCTTGATATCTCTGAAATGATAATAGAGAAAAAAACAAGTGCACATAACAAATATACAAATTAAATTTAATTAGGTGAACTCACAATACCAATAAGACTTATAAGAAATGCATAATAAACCAAAGTTTCATGGTGCAAATTCAAAATAACGTGAAAATGTCTTGTAAGTCTTACCAATCAATATATCACATGGATGATAACAAATGGCAGAAACATAATTTCATTGAAATAACACGGATGTTGTATACACCAGTTATATCAACATTCTGACTAGTGAAAAAATTTCCTGGATGGACTAAAAGTTAAAATTACATTGGATTTTGAAGGCACTGTTAAAAGTCTTTCACAGAAAGCTTAAACTGGTAAAACAAACCTAGCGGGGACAAGGGGAGGTAAGAAGTAAAACTTACTTCCCTTCATCTATATGATATATAGATGGAAAGATGATATTTTGTCTTTCAGGGAGGGCTGGATTCTGAGTTTGCAGAGTTATTTCCTAATGTTAATGTGATCGGGTAATGTATTCAAAGGAGAAATGTCATCCTTAAGAAATCATTCACAGATACTGAATTCACTCCATAAACTGTTTTCAAAAAACTAAAAAAGCCATAAACATGACATATTCAAAACATGGTAGTAATGCTGTGTCTTTCAGTTGGGAAATGTAATGATTCCCTAGGGACAACTGATGACATACATGTGTTTCCACCCCTACTCCACCCCACCAATGATATTTGATTTTTCTACCCATTAGTTAGTTATGCCTTTTGCGCTAATCAGCCTAAACAAATTAGTTATCCAGAAATTGGTTTCAGACTGGAAATATTCAAACCATGAACATTATAACTGTTACATCAACTTTTTGTATTGCATAACACAAAAATAGTTACAGGACATATAAGTGTGACTGTCTGCACTATGCAAGTGTACCTGAGGGTCTACTCCATTATATTTGGACTTGCTCATCTTCTCCCACTCAACAATGAGAGGGCTTCCAGTTTCCTTCTCCACTGGCTCCTTCCCTGAAAAAGAAAATTCCTCTTGTATATCTAAAACTTGACAGGTGTGAAGGTGCAGGAGGCAGAAAGCCAGTTGCTAAAATCTATCCTGAGACTTCCCAAATGACCCAAAATAATTAAATATAGATTTGTGTATCCATATATGACTGATTTTGACCATGAAGAAAATGTGGTACAGTTTGACAGAATTAATGATGATGCAGACTTAGGATCAGGTTCTCTAGAGTTCCAGGCAATCTGTAGATACTGCATTTGTCCAGTCACCTTGAGTACAGGTGTAAACCTCAATTCCTAAATTGAGGGATAATCCATTAAATGTATGCCTTGATGCCACATTTTACACTGGTATCACCACTTGAAGAAAAAAAAATTATGAATTTAAAATAATATTTTAAAAGATGATTTACCTCCTATCCTAAAAAGAATTTGTCTTTGTTCCCTGACACATTTCAAGGTACAGTCAAACCTGTCTGAATGGTCACCTTTATATGGCAGTCAACTGGTCTCAACAGCCATTCTAATCAACAGTCAAGAGTCAGTGATGATTTAATTACAAGATGAATTAAAGTGAGCAATATACAGTAACCTTGTGTGAAACATAAGTTCAGGATAGAACAAAATATATATGTATTTTATGATTTTGTTGAATAGTATACTAAACTAAATCGGCTGATGATGTAATAATAATACTACTACTAATAATAATAATAATAATAATGGTATTTGGTGCATCGCATTTGTTCTCAAACCATGGTTGAAAGGTGAACCTGCATACAGAGGTTACCTGCGTACAAAGGACAGTTGGGCCTTTTCCAATGGGTGGCTGCTATTGACACATTTGACTGTATATTTAAATGGAATAGCCCTGTCACAGCTGTAGATGGGTACCAGCTTCTTTCAAGGAGTGCACTATACAATTATCCCATCCAAGGATAGCCATGTAATTTCAGTCACTTCATACCAATGAGATCAGAATAAAATTTTGTTATATTAGCCTCAAATCAGCTGAAGATGAGATTAATTTTCACCTCAACCACAAACTGAAACCTTTTATCTTTTTTTCCACATGCTTCAATCAATTTGCATAAAATCCGAGTTCCTATGAGGTTTACTTTGATAATTGAGGACCTTTTTTTGTTGCATCAATGATTGGTTAAATAATTCTCATTCACTTCATAATAAAGTTCAAAACTAAGTTTGGGCCCAAAAAAATGCATGGAACCAGTTTAATAAGAATGACACTGCAAAAATGGTGGCCAATTGATGTAAATCCTTTTATAGAGACTATCCAACACTATTTTAACATCACTAAACTTAGCATCTACATGTTTTTACTTCACGAATAGGAAACAGAAAAACTAATTGATAGGTGTCTTTTTTATCACTCATATATTACCGTATGAATGAAATTATCTGAAAAAGCAGATAGTAGCTAATAGTTAACATTTCCAAGAGGTAATAACCAAATAGTCAAACCCATCTTATGCGGCCACCCATGGGAAGTAAGACAAGACTCATCAAGAGATGGCATATTCCAGTCCCCCATTAACGTACATACTCCTATTAAAAGTACTCTGTAGTCCAGCACTCGCTTTTTATACTTATGCTAATACCCATTGAGGTCTAGCACTCTAAATTTATATATTACTTATGCTAGTACCCTATGGTCTAGCACTCTAAATTTATATATTACTTATGCTAGTACCCTATGGTCTAGCACTCTCAACTTATATATTACTTATGCTAGTACCCTATGGTCTAGCACTCTCAATTTATATATTACTTATGCTAGTACCCTATGGTCTAGCACTCTCAATTTATATATTACTTATGCTAGTACCCTACGGTCTAGCACTCTAAATTTGAATATTACTTATGCTAGTACCCTATGGTCTAGCACTCTCAACTTATATATTACTTATGCTAGTACCCTATGGTCTAGCACTCTCAATTTATATATTACTTATGCTAGTACCCTATGGTCTAGCACTCTCAATTTATATATTACTTATGCTAGTACCCTACGGTCTAGCACTCTAAATTTGAATATTACTTATGCTAGTACCCTATGGTCTAGCACTCTCAACTTATATATTACTTATGCTAGTACCCTATGGTCTAGCACTCTCAATTTATATATTACTTATGCTAGTACCCTATGGTCTAGCACTCTCAATTTGTATATTACTTATGCTAGTACCCTATGGTCTAGCACTCTCAATTTATATATTACTTATGCTAGTACCCTATGGTCTAGCACTCTCAATTTGTATATTACTTATGCTAGTACCCTATGGTCTAGCACTCTCAATTTATATATTACTTATGCTAGTACCCTATGGTCCAGCACTCTCAATTTATATATTACTTATGCTAGTACCCTATGGTCTAGCACTCTAAATTTATATATTACTTATGCTAGTACCCTATGGTCTAGCACTCTAAATTTATATATTACTTATGCTAGTACCCTATGGTCTAGCACTCTAAATTTATAATATTACTTATGCTAGCATCCTATGGTCCATGACTCTCATTTTATATACTACTTAAGCTAGTACCCAATGGTCTTTCACTTTCAATTTATATACTACTTATGCTACACTTTGTTTCCATAGTAACATACAAAATATTGAATGCAGAACATTCCAAGCATGGAAAGACACCTCTACACAACTTGCTTGACATATGTCCAAAGTCTGGTTGAAATACCTTGGACAGTTTGAGATTTATGCTCTGGAAAAAAAATATTTATGGACAGATGGACATAATGATAACTGTATCCTCCATATTACAATGTTTATAGACCAACATAGAAATATTATGGACATAGTAATAGCTATACCTGGTGGGAGAAAGTACTCTGAAGTACTGGATTTATAAGACAGGTGATTGCTTAATACAGATGACATATAAGATAAGCATAATTGTACTTTGGTACTTATACAAAAAACAAAATTTGTTAAGTACATATTATTGCAAGGACAGCACATGAATTTCTTTCCAAAACTGAGTGTTTTCATCAAGAAATCTTAACCATTTCTTTCAAAAAAAGCCCTCAAAATTAATACAGTGGATTGGTTTTTTATTTATGTGTTAGTAATATCTGTTGATTTTGTGGCTGCAAAAAGTCACAATTTAACAAGCATGAACTGTAATTGTCATGATTACCATTTTCAGAGATGCCAATCCTTACCAATGTGAAACAGGAATGTCACCTTTAAACAATATGCCAAAGTAGGCCTGATATTGATCAAAGATCAAGGCAAACAAATCAAGAGGCCCATGTAGGCCTGATATTGTTCACCTGGCTTACACTTAACAGCTGACCATTTCACTAAGCAAATGATACAGTATTTTACAAACACAATCCTATGTAACCTATATCCCAATCTTTATGTACATATCAATGTTATCTATATTACTAAAGTCTGATAAAAATTCTTTCCAAAGACAAGAAATCTGGATCAGTAGGATGCCTGATAGAGAAATTGCTTCCAGTGCTGTTGACTGCATATCTTATGAGAACAATTGTTTCAAGGTTTCTTGGGGGGGGGTGTATCTTCATCCATACTTAATGGCACATCAGCATAAACCATTCAATATTGAAAGGCTTTTAATCCAGAAACTTTCTGTCAAAGTTGGTCAAATTCCAGCATTCTGACTCACCTTTGCAGCTGGAGGTACATACACCCCCCATATTAGTTAAAATACATTGGTTTTGAAAAATTGGTTGTAAAAAAATTATGTAACATATATAAACTGTCATGTAATATTTATAATTCATGACACAGAATCTATTCATTAAGAGTGACTTAAGGTCACATGTTTTTACTTTCATTGTTAATTCCAAACCATGACCATAATCTTGATAATATATACAATTTAACAATTTATCAGACACTTTGAAACATTCCAATTTTATAGAATGCCAAGAATAACCCATGTGTCCTACTTGTCTTCACCTGACCTGGGCAGAAGTTTCCATTTTTATTTCTGTCATGACCTTAACATCAGATCCATCATATGCATATTTCAGCTTTTCTATAGCTGATGATCTTTTAAATCAATTTCTGCATTGTACAATCTGCCACCACACCAACCTGCATAACATGGCCACACTATGTAACATGATAATGGTCAAGCAATATGATTAGAGAGATAACAATGAATTCAACTGCCAGTAAGCATTGATGACTAGAGACAAGCAGCTGGTTGATCATAAACATAAATTTGCACATGTATATGGAGTGAATGTTGTAATCATGATAAAAAAAACTTTATTTTATGTTTATACCAAAATTATACGTACAGATTTTACTCGATACTTTCTGTATATGTACATGCACATAGTCATCTTTAAAAATGTATGTTTACAACAATTTTTGTATGTGAATTACATACCGTTGTAAAAGAATAGGAATTCTGAATTCTGTGAAACGGTTTTTGAGGTAAAGCTGCTTAAATGTTTTTTATTTTAAGTAATGGTAGCTATATTTAATAGAGATTGGCATCATTTGTCTAAAATTTTGAAAGCCTTTGAGTTTGGACATTTTCTGTCAAGCTGGTTAAATTCTATTCAGCAACTTTTGAGATTAAATTGTTTAAATGTTTTTCTGTCTTAAGTAACAGTGGCCATATTTTATGGCAGATGAGTATCATTTGCACAAAATTCAAATCTCTTCATGCCAGAATGCTATCTGTCCAATTTGGTCAAATTACTTTTAGCAGTTTTTGAAAAGTTGTCATTAAAAATTGTTCCTATTTTCAGTAATGGCAACCATATTTGATGGTGGATCGACATTTATAAGCACTTCGTGCCAGGATATTTTCTGTCACATCTGATCAACTTCTGTTAAGTGATTTTATTTGACATCATCATTTAAAGGTTTTTATATTTTTAGTAAAGGCAGCCAATTTTGATGGCTGATCAGCATCATCTGTAAAAATTTGAAAGCCCTTCATGCCAGAGTGCTTTCTGTCAAAATTTAGTCATATCAAATTCTGTTGAGCAGTTTTTGAGAAGTTGTTTAAAGGTTTTTCTCGTGTTTTTTTAGTAACAGAGACTATATACAAACTTGAAAACCCTTTGTGCCAGTATGCTTTCTGTCAAATTTGGTAAAATTCTGTTGAGCAGTTTTTGAGAAGTCGTTTCAATGTTTTTGGTCGAATTCTGTTGATATTTTTAAGAAGCTGTTAAGGGTTCTTCTGTTTTTAGCAAATGATGACAGATCAGCATCATTTGTGTAAATTTTGAAATTCCTTCATGCCAGAATGCTTACTGTCAAATTGGTCCAATTCTGTTGAGTGGTTTTTAAGAAGTCATTTAAAGTTTTTCTATTTTTAGTAATGGTGGCCATTTGTTTTGGCAGATCAGCATCATTTGTACAAATTTGAAAGCCCTTCATGCCAGGATACTTTCCACCAAATATGGTTAAATTCTGTTCTGTGGTGCTTGAGAAGTCATTTAAAGATTTTGTATTTTTATTGGTGGCCATATCTGAAGGCAAACTGACATAATTATTACAAACTTGAAAGCCTTCATGCCAGGACCACTTTTGCCAACTTGTTAAAATTTGTCCTGTAGTTTTTAAGAAGTTGTTATTGTTGTAGGTTAGTTATAAAGTTGAAAATAGCAATTGTTGATGGACACATGATGCACAATGGCCACAAAGCCATACCATAAGCCCACTTGGCCTTATGACCAGATGAGCTAAAAATTGAAATCCAGACATAAAAATAGGAATATAGTAAACCCCATTCTTGAGAGACCACCCCTTCTGCCAACAAAAAGTAGATGCTCAAGTCAGGTGGTCCCTCATAACAGGTCTATGCAGAAGGGCCAGTTTTCATGGCTGAAATTCAACTGGGTTTAAGAAGAAAAAATACCCATAATTACTGTACATATATTTTGTTCTTTATTCATATTTCTTGTTAAAATATTACATGCATTCATATGAAAAAAATATGTAGCACTAAAAATACATCAATCATAAACATTATGAGTTTTATTTGAAGTTCACATATGGTGTATTGGCATTATGGCATATGAATTGCAAAGTTAACTATAAGGTAACACTTGCTCATCCTGTCCAAAATTTGTAAAGTCAGCTATGATCACACTTACTCATAAATTTATTTACAGCTAAAAGCCAAAACCAAAGTCACCCATGAAATAAATAATAAATGCATCAACTCAATAAACAAAATGATGTAACAGATCAGCTAAGATGAACAGATGATGAGATCTCTGACCATCTCACGTTCAGTCTCATATGCAGGTTGTAATAACAGTAACAACAAAAGATATGGACCTTAATAATAACCATAAAATTATCTAATCCAGAAAAGCAAACAACTTAATTAGAGAAACAGACCAAGACTTCATTCATCCAGTCATTACATATTGTAACTCCACAGACAAACGATTTAAGGCAGTACCTGTCACACTACAGTGGAAGCAGGGTGAAGATCTCTCATTATGACAATATTAGCATTGTGTTGGATTTCACAACAGATAACCAATACGATCCTTTGAACATACTATGTGTGTTCATGAATGCTAATCCTTTAAAGATGGAATGGTTGATTGTAATAGGGATTTTGATGACTATGATGCAACAATGGCAGTTTGTGACAAGTACATTAATTTGGTTTATGATCTTCTGCATACAAGTTTACCTTATAAATCTAACAAAGCCAGTAACCCAGAAAACTTTTCCCCTCATTTTTTGTGCATCTCAGTTTGGAACAATCTGCACTCCACCTGTAGACTCTACTTAGCAATCATGGTTACAAAGGATTAAATAAAGGTCTGTAGTGTTTATATCTGGTTTTATTATATGGTCATTCATAGCAGTGTTGACACATATTTTGCCAAAATAATCATGGTCAATAGTTGCATTTAGCAGGTGGTCTCTCATGCCAGTACATTCATAAAGTAAAATCAATCGATGCATGATATTTTGGGACATAAAATGACAGGTGGTTGCTCATAGCAGAAGTCACTCAAATCAGGTTTCACTGTACTTAAAATCTGTATCCAACAATTTATTTTTAAGAATTAAATCTCACTAAATCAAAGTGCCATTTGTTTCAAACGTGCCTTCTACAATCATCTTTACAGTCAAGTCACACAATGAAGTCCTTTGAGAAAAGACTGCAAACACATGGTATATGTGCAATCCTGATGCCCTGCAATTCCTGTTAGGAATTTATGTAGTACACATCATGTTTTCATCAAAGTATAATCCTATCGGCCATTTGTTTCAAAATCTTTCTTGAACTTTCTCAGGTGAATCAGGGTACCTATCTGATATGATTAATTTTCTAATTATTCAATATTCAATTACTTTAATGATACAAGCACTTTTAGGAATGCTTTCCTAAAAGAATTACAATCAGACATTACAAGTATTTCAGTAATATAGATTGACTGGTTTTCAAATTGCTGTTCACCTGTATAAAATTTTATTTGAACACAAAATTGGAATTGATAGAAGTGATCATAGTAGCATAATCTAATGTTAAAAATAGGAATTATTCCACCAAAATCAGGCATCTCTGCATTTTTACAATAGGCATATACACAAATCTGAGTCTTGATGAAAATGTCATTATTTACAAAATGAAAACAAATGATTTTAAAAAATTAACAACTCCAAAGAAACTCACCAGAGAAATCAACCTGATCCCTAGCTAGGTATCGGCCAGTGTCCTTGACCCTGTAACTCTGCCCAAGAACCATGCCCTGGGTCAGAAGGTTAACAAAGGGCTCACGGGATGGGACAATGCCCAGGTCATACAAGAAGTAGTTGAAGAACCGGGCATAATACATGTGTAAAACAGCTGCAATTAAAACATAATACTTTCAAATTTCAATTATAACTAGTACTGAATCTACAACTGGCTTTTATTTAACTATAAAGTAAAAAAAACTTTAACATAGAGCTTAATCTAAACAAGAGGGCAATGTTGGCCTGAGATTGCTCACCTGACATCTGCCCAGTCGTCAAATGCAAAAGCAGTTGGCAAAGAAATCTGGGTCACTAGGATGCTTTCTATAGAAATTTATTCAAATATTGTTGATTGCATCTGTTATTAAAACAACTTTTTCAAGGTTTCTCTACTTTTTGTATTTTCATCCATATCTGATGGCACATTAGCATTATTTGTCAAATATTTAAAGGCCTTGATGCCTGGATGCTTTCTGTCAAAGTTGGTCAAATTCTGTGTAGTATATTTTTTTATAAAGTTGTGTAAATATTTTTCTAACTGTAGTAATGACAACCATATCTGATGGTAGATCAACATCATTTGTGTTCATTTGAAAGGCCTTCAAGCAGGGACACTTTCTGTCAAATTTGGTCAAATTCTGCTGAGCAATTTTTAGAATAAGTTTCTGTTCAGCAGATGTTTTGAAAAATTTATTAAAGATTTTTCTATTTTTAGTAATATCAGCTATATTTGATTGTGGATTGGCATTATTTGTACAAAATTATAAGCTCTTTTATCCAGGATGTTTTCTGCCACAATTAGTCCAACACTGTTTAGTGGTTTTTTGAGAAGTCATTAAAATGGTTTATATTTTTAGCAATGGTGGCCACATTTGATGGTGGATCAGTACCATTTGCAGAAACATGAAAGCCCTTAATGCCAGAATGCTTTCTGTCAAATTTTGTCAATTCTGTTCATGAGTTTCTGAAAAGAAGTCATTTCAAGTTTCTTTTCTATTTTTAGTAATGTTGCAATATTTAATGGTGGACTGGCATCATTTGTAAAAAGATATGAAATGCCATCATGCCTGGATGCTAAATGTTTTTCTACATTTTAGTAATGCTGTCCTTATCTGATGGTGTATCCACATCATTTGTAATAAACTGAAAACCCTCAAAGTCAGGTTACCTTCTCTCAAATATAATCAAATTCTGTAGAGCTGTTATTGGAAAGTTGTTTAATGGTCTTTTTATTTTTAGTAATAGTGACCTCATCTGATGGCAGATAGGCATCCTTTGAATAAATTTTAAACACCTTTGTGCCATGATGCTTTCAGTAAAATTTGGTCCAATTCTGTTGTGCAGTTTTTGATAAGTTGTTTCAAAGTCATTCTATATTTAGTAACAGTGGTCATATTGGATGACAGATAAGTATCCAATGAATAAATCTGAAAGGCCTTGATGCTAGAATACTCCCTGTAAAATCATGAGCAAATTGGTCAAGTGGTTTTTGAGAAGAAATTGTAATAACATCTGTGAATGGATCAACATCACACTATGCACAGTGGACAATGCACAATGGGCAATGCATGGTGAAGGGCCATTCTATATACTTACTTGGCCTAATAGACTGGTGAGTTAAAAACTTTAACAATGAACCTAATCTAGGGTGTGGATGGACATACAGACATACAGTTGAATGGACAGAGATGGATATATGGACAGACCTGCACAGGGACGGGTTTGACAAAAATTGTGTGCACTGAATTTGATAACATTCAATGAGTCTTTGTTCACATCAGTCAAAAAATGTGTTCCCTATTACAGATAAGTTTATTCAGGGGTACCTTATAAGCAAAGCAAAAACACATGATTATGACGGGGGTATGTTTTTAAGAGAAACTGCATTTATAATGGATAATAATAATGATAACTCATTATAATGGATTATAATACTGATAATTCACTATAATGGATAATAATAATGATAACTCATTATAATGGATTATAATACTTATAAATCAATATAATGGATTATAATACTGAGAAATCATTATAATGGATTATATTAATGATACATGAATGGTTCCAGCAATAAAACTTTGGGGACCCATCCCTAGAATTTGTGATTTTTTTTTTCATAAAATCCCTATTTGGAGGAATTTTAACATGCAGGCTTATGGCTTCTAACCTCCTAACCCTCACCATTTGTAATTTTTTGTTGCAATTTATTTTCAGATGTCCCTTTATTGCAGACTGAAAAATTATTATTATAAACCAAAATTAATTATATAATTTTGTTTTGTTTTGTAGAGAAGTTGCCTTTTTAAAAAAGTAGTGGTAGTAGGAGCTGCTGTTGTTGTTGTGTTCTCACTATAAACAACGGCCTATTTATAACAAGTCCTGAGTATGAAACAAGTTTATCTGTTTATTTATCTAAATGCTATAAATTTCAGCTACATTATAATAATTCTGTTTGTTACATAAATATTATTTGAACAAACATGCCCTATGAACATATGGCACCATTAGTTTGTTTAACATCTAATTAAAGTCCGGTATTTTAAAGGATAGGAATCTATGCAGCATATTTACGAAGCAGACACAAGTCAACAAACTAAAATATTTAACACTATATAAACTGTTTTCCATTTTCAATTTTAAAAAAACATGAAATAGATTGTCATAAAAACATGATTTGGTTAATCAGAAGTAAAGTAGTTGAAAAAGCCATTTAGCATTTAATGCTAGACCAAGCATACCTTGGCACATGAATCTCAGTTCATGTGTTGAATTTAAGTAATTCAAAGCACAAAATGTGTGTATTGACTATTACCAATATGTACTGTCAATTATCCAAACAGTTAGTTTAAAAAAAATTGACTAATTGGGGAAGGACTACATATCCATTGTTGTTAGGAGCTGTTTGCACTCTTGTCAGCTTTTTGACAATGCACATATGCTGGAGAAATCAAATACTTACAGGGTCTAAGGTAGGGAGTGAATTTGAGCAAAATAGTCACCTTAGAGTCTGTCATTTCACATAAACAGACCCAAAAGGCGAAGTTCGCTTTGTGTTGCCTTGATTTCACATTACCCCCTTCCCATTCTGTTTCAATACCATGCATTAAATAGTCAAAGTAAAATGCTTACTTTGGTGTCAATTTTCCCTTCAAAGAGGAAGATGGAAAGATAGAAAAAGAAGTCTAATATTCTGTAGTAAATTTTGGTGTTAATTTGATGATCATAAATACCATAAATTACATTGCTATCTACAGAATTCCCACCAAAAACTCACACATGATCCTTAAACAAACAAGTGAAAAATTGATTTTTTGCAGCCCAATCTAATGCAAATGATGACTCAATAGATATATTCAGGTCCATCACTATTTAAAATTAATCATTTTAACCAATATTTCATCATATGTACATATGAAAAGAGGGCATTTGTTATGGAAGATGTTTGCAATTTTCGACTGTAACCTGTTTTTGAGTTTACTTATGTTATACAACAAATGTGGTGAAGCAAAATAAAAAAAGTGTTAACATTTTTAAAAACTTTTAATAATATTGCCTTATCTTTTTAATAATCTGACATGAAAATATGCAAAAACATTAGTTTAAAGTGACTATTTTGAACTTTATACACCAACTTCTCCCTATTTTTGCCAATTTTTTCCCTATACTGGCTGGAGAGAGGTAATTTCACCCAAATATTAGGGTCCAGCTTGGACACTGACTTATTATGATTAAATGCACTTAAAAGCAGTACCAAGTACTTGTAAGATTGAGATGACTTCTAGTAAGGATAAAAGTAAAATTACAGTTCCAATCTAGTAACACATGTTATGGATATGAATGGAACGAGGGAAAAGTTCTGGCAATCAAGATTTACTAACTTTCGATTGGGATATTTCAAAATAAAAATTCTGGGGCCACCAGCTGAAATTGAGGTTGAAATGCAGCCCTAACTAATGTAGCAAAATCTTCCCTGTGATAACTCACTATCACATATTATAATACTTAAAAATTATTATAAGAAATTATAATACTGATAACTCATTATAATGTATTATATTGGATCAATCATTATAATGGATTATAATACTGATAACTCATTAAAATGGACTGTAATACTGATAACTCATTATAATGGATTATAATACTGATAATGCATTATAATGGATTATATTACTGATAACTCATTATAATGGATTATAATACTGATAACTCATTATAATGGACTGTAATACTGATAACTCATTATAATGGATTAAAATACTGATAATGCATTATAATGGATTATAATACTGATAACTCATTATAATGGATTATAATACTGATAATGCATTTTAATGGATTATAATACTGATAATGCAATAATGGATTATAATACTGATAATGCATTATAATGGATTATAATACTGATAATGCAATAATGGATTATAATACTGATAATGCATTATAATGGATTGTAATACTGATAACTCATTATAATGGATTGTAATACTGATAATGCATTATAATGGATTATAATACTGATAACTCATTATAATGGATTGTAATACCGATAACTCATTATAATGGATTATAATACTGATAATGCATTATAATGGATTATAATACTGATAATGCATTATAATGGATTATAATACTGATAATGCATATAATGGATTATAATACTGACAACTCATTATAATGGATTATAATACTGATAACTCATTATAATGGATTGTAATACTGATAACTCATTATAATGGATTATAATGCTGATAATGCATTATAATGGATTATAATACTGATAACTCATTATAATGGATTGTAATACTGATAACTCATTATAATGGATTATAATATTGATAATGCATTATAATAGATTATAATACTGATAATTCATTATAATGGATTATAATACTGATAACTCATTATAATGGATTATAATACTGATAACTCATTATAATGGATTATAATACTGATAACTCATTATAGTGGATTATAATAATTATAACTCGTGAATTTCATAATTCAGTGAAAATGATTCATTAACATTTTTTTTAAAATACCAGTCATTCAGCATGATATCATCTATCACCGTAAGTATGTTACAAGGGGGACTGTATTACACTGAGGAGTTTAATAAAGAAGGAATGCTGTATTATGCACATTAAATTTCATAACTGAAACCACACAATTAACAATTTTAACATTACTGAGTTATCTGAGTTTGTGACTCTGCAATTACTTAAATTTCATGTAACAAAATTCCAGATTCTCATAATGTATTGCAATTTAATTATACCTCCAAAAATTAGATTTACATTAATAAGAACTGCCATTAATAAATATCATTAAAGCAGACTGGCTTTTTTCATATGTAAAATATAGTACAATCATTTGCAATTGGATCTATCATGACTTGAGAATAAAAAGATATTAAAGTAAGATTTTTTTGTCATCATACAAAGGAGAATATTCAGCAGACAGGATCAATCATATCAACACTGGCACCATGACCAGGGGTGTCTAACAATATTTTTTTTGAAGCAGCTCCTTTTTTTCATTTTACATAGGATATTTAATGTTGTGGTTTGTAGCGATGCTGAAATCCTCAAAACTGTATACCCAACAAATGATCGTGAATTCACAAAATATCTATGTTATTATACTTTGATTTACCACAATGAAAATAATGCTGAAAATGTTTAAATGTTAACAAACTGTCAAACTTTTGGGAGCTTCAGTGTGAGTTAAAGGCTCTTAAATACTTCTGGCAATACATAGATGATCCTACACTGTTAGACTGAGGCATATGCATACCATGTTCCTTGCCCCCAACATATAAATCGACTGGCATGTACTTGTCAGTCTTTCCTGGACTACACAGTTCTTTGGTATTTTTGGAATCCAAATAACGCAGAAAATACCAGGAGGAATCCACAAAAGTATCCATGGTATCTGTCTCCCTTCTAGCTGGCCCTTTACACCTGTCACAGGTAAATAGATAATTACACAGGTGTAATGTGAACAGAGAGTAATACAGTGTACAAAGGTACAAAGAAAAATTTCACAAAATAAGTATTTCTATTATAATGTATAGTATATGCAGTATTCAATGTAATACATGCACTAACTGCTTAAGAAGTTATTATTTGGGTAAATTTGCTGAGGCTTAAGATGACCTTAATAAGCACACACTAAAGATATTATAAACATTGTTCCCATCATGTGTTTGTACATACAAGAAGTTGGGACTCTCCACTTTGTTGGTGCATTGTCTCTCCCAACATGGTTGCAATGATTAAGGTGGCGCTTTATAGTTTTGTAGTTTGCACAGAGTTAGATTTTTAAAGAAAAAGAATTTCCCAGGTTTTCCTCACTGGTTATCCTGGCTATTTAAAAAAAACCTTGTATATCTTAGGTTTTATTAAAAGAAATTTTAATTCTCTTTATTTTGGTGTATGATTGATGGGTGCAATTTGGGTTATAGAGTATACAGCTTGGTCTTACTTCAGATGTGCACCTATCAAAAAACTACTAGCTCTGCTTGGTCATTTTCACTTCCTGGATTTCAAAGGTGAATTATAAAAAAATGAGCCAATAACTTATTTTACTTTTTATATATTCTGTAATTCATTCATTGTACTTTCAGAAGCTGATATTGCCTACTCTGGCAAAATTTGTTTTCCCCATTTTACTAACTGCTAAAAATAGTGTACTTTGGACTAATTCAGGCTGATTCTTCGAGCACATGGGAGTGGCCATTTTTGTCAGCTGTGAGCTTAGATCATGAACAATTTCCACAAGTACAATATGTAAAGAAATTCCAGCCACAACACATGAAAATAGCACAGAGGTATGCCAATATTCTCTTCACTGTGCATGTTGCAAATTCAAACAACTTCACTCTCTCAAGAGTACATAATATCTGTAGAGCACCTCCTAAAGCATATGTGAGATTCATTTTTTAGACCGATTTAACGCATAAAGTTAAGTGGTAACAAGACATCAGACATACATAATGGTAAGTTCTGAGAAAGCAATGCAATAGTAGCTGGTATTGGCATACCGCTATTAAGTCATGATGTTCTAGGTGGGTTTTTGCAGCCTCTTTCCTCTAATGAGACATGCCTTGATAAAGAAACATGCATTCAACAAGGGACATTTTTTGGAGAGTTTGGCCAAAAGAGGAGTGTGTACTTATAAAGGCATGTGCGAGTATTACAATGAATACAGTATGCATGGTACTGTCATTTTCTTCCACAATGATTCTCAATGACCATAACATTCTACCTTTTAAACTATGCATCATTTGAAATATTAAATTGCTGCAATGCTCCTAACTGGCAGACATGATATCTATCCATAGATACATACAAGACACAAATCACCACTTCAAAGAATATGAATTTACATTTGGCACCACATAAATTAATGGAAAGGTGGCTATCTGTAACTGTTATGGAGCAGTGTGAGGTGAATTTTAAGACGAAACCAGAAAACCCACATCTTTGATAGCTAAGGTTGTCAATCCATATCATACCACACTGACCCTTGTCATGTGTAACTAGCCATAACTGTATCTATCTGCTTGGATGCTGCTGAAAGAAACTGATCCAATCTGATTGCTTGTTACATTTGGGAATAATCACAACATCCTCCAAAGATGACATATGTCACATGTAAGTCTCTTCAATTTAAACCTTTCACACTCAAGTATTTCTTTTGCATCAAGGCACATGAACATCATGAAGTCACCATCATGAATATGAGATAGGTCACATATGAAGCTTTCTCATTTATCAACTGATTTCATGATCTACAGGCACCAACTCTTCTATCCAAAAGAGGTCACCTGTCCAAAACGCTGTTTCGATAAGATACACATGCCAAAGGTCAATGTGAAATGAAGTGGATTGAGGACCCTTGGCTAGTGAAGATGAAGAACCCAAGGGAAACCATCAAGCTTAGATGAGTAACTACATACCTTTAATATGCTGCTATTTGAGGTGGAAACCCGGATTACAGAAGTGCACAGCAAGTGTTATACTGGTCTACAATTTTTTAGAAGTCTGCTTCAGAGATAAAATGTGCTATTTATTAGGGATTTTGATGTGCTGAATTCAAATATGACAATTAAAACAACTGATTGGATACTATTTCCAAAATATTTAAGTTTTTACATTTTACGACTATGTATATTGTGTACATAGTAGACTTTTAATCATAAATTGTAAACCTAGGTCTTTTCATGTGTTTATGGTTGCTTTACATGATAATATTTCACCTGTCCTGTTTATGTAACACTTTAAAAAACAGCTAAATGGTTATATAAACAATAAATATATTGAAACAAAAGTAAAAAAACTATTATGTATATATAAGTACATAGTTTAGTCCTTATACAGTGTCTACTCGGCACTTCTTGGCTTGTCTCTTGTATTCATTAAATGGAGCATCTCTTGTCACTGTCCAGCAATAGTCTGCAAGCATTGATGTGCTTCATTTGCCCTGATAGCGTTTCTCCATTGTTGCAATGTCCTGGTGAAATCGCTCACCGTGCTTGTCGCTCACTGCTCCGCAGTTCAGTGGAAAAAATCTAGATGAGAGTGCAAAAAATGTATCTTTAGTGGCATGTTGCAACCAAGGCTTTTGTATGCCTTGAGGAGGTTTTCCACCAACTCCCTGTAGTTGTCTGCCTTGTTGTTTCCAAGAAAATTTGTTGCCACTAACTGGAAGGCTTTTCATGTCGTCTTTTCCTTGCCATGCAGTGCACGGTGAAATGCATCATCTCGAAGAAGTTCACGAATCTGAGGACCAACAAAGACACCTTATTTTATCTTAGCTTCACTTAACCTTGGAAATTTTCCAAGGAGGTACTTGAAAGATGTTTGTGTTTTGTCCATGGCCTTGACAAAGTTCTTCATCAGACCCAGCTTGATGTGCAAGGGTGGTAATAAACTCTTCCTTGATTCAACAAGAGGTGGATGCTGAACACTTTTCATCCCAGGTTCCAATGACTGTCGGAGTGGCCGCCAATCTCTCTTGATGTAGTGGGAATCTCTTGCATGACTCTCCCATTTGCAGAGAAAACAGCAGTACTATGTGTATCCAGTCTGCAGACCAAACAAGAGAGCAAGAACCTTGAAATCGCCACAAAGCTGCCACTGATGTTGGTCATAGTTTATGCACCTCAAAAGTTGTTTCATGTTTTCATAGGTTTCCTTCAAATGGACTGCATGATCAACTGGAATTGATGGCAAAACACTGCCATTATGCAGCAAAACAGCTTTAAGACTCGTCTTCGATGAATCAATGAACAGTCTCCACTCATCTGGATCATGAATGATGTTGAGGGCTGCCATCACACCATCGATGTTGTTGCAGGCTACAAGATCACCGTCCATGAAGAAGAATGGGACAAGATCCTTTTGACGGTCACAGAACATGGAAACCCTAACATCACCTGCCACGAAATTCCACTGCTGTAGTCTGGATCAGCCCTGCCTTACTCTTGGGTAGTTCCAAATCCCTGACAAGGTCATTCAGTTCACCTTGTGTTATGAGATGTGGTTCAGAGGAGGAGGATGGGAGAAAATATGGATCATGTGACATTGATGGTTCAGGAGTAGAAGTTTCATCCTCTTCCTCTTCCTCGTCTGACTGAATGTGAGAATGATTCTGGTGCATCAGGAACCGGCAGTCCTTCTCCATGGGGCACTGGGCGTATAGCTGATGGAATGTTTGGATAATGCACAGCCCACTTTTTCTTCTTTGACACACCTTTCCCAACTGGAGGCACCATGCAGAAGTAACAATTGCTGATATGATCTGTTGGCTCTCTCCAAATCATTGGCACTGCAAAAGGCATAGATTTCCTTTTCCTGTTCAACCACTGGTGAAGATTTGTTGCACAAGTGTTGCAGTATATGTGTGGAGCCCACCTCTTGTCCTGATCTCCAATTTTGCAGCCAAAATAAAGGTGATAGGCTTTCTTAACCATAGTGGTTATACTGCGCTTTTGTGATGCAAAAGTCACTTCACCACAAACATAGCAGAAGTTATCTGCATTTTTCACACAAGTACGAGGCATCTCTGCTCACTTTGGCTAAACAGAAATGTGTCCCTTTGCAAAATCAAACACTGACACATAAGAGAGCATGACACTGTATGATTTGTAGAGCTGATATAGGGCAATTTCTTCAGCAGAGTGATGTAAGCTTAGTTATGATTGTATCATCCATGACTTATAGGAATAACATGATGCAATTAATATCATGTATGATGCAATACCAGCTTCAGATTAAATCATTCATTGTTTTGCCTAAAAAGCAAGTACTCTCCAAACCCAGTCATAGATTTATTCATAGATCCAGTCAAAGATGTATTTTAGTCATTTCTGGTTTAAATTGAGATCCCTTCCCTTTATAACTCACTTATCGTCCGCCATTCCCAAGTCAAGGGTTGTATATACTGACCAGTATGATATCTTTAAAACTAGAGCCAATCAACAATTTTAAGCATCATTTTCGTTCTCAGTGACCCAGAATTAGTAAAGTTTGACAACATTTATTGCAGAAGCATTTTGGCTGCAGACCAGCGTTATCACTGTACTATATGGGCCCCTTGGATAGTTCTTGGAGATCTGAACTGGTCAACTTGATTGCATATGTAGTTCTCATAGGAAAATTTTGCAAAATTTGCAATGACTTTATAACTTTTACATTTTTGTCAGTAAAAATTTGAATTACATAGCACAGAAATAATTATAAGAGAAAAAGGCTAGCATAGCAAAGATAACTGAAAGTAACACACTTAGTGGATGATACACTGATTCAGTCTGTTTGCTGGGTATGAATATTAATCACATAAGAAATTAAAGTAAATGCAATGGCTCACAATCGCAAATCACCATGCTTTCTACTGCATATTCCAACCAACCAACCCCTAAATACAACCCCCTTCCGATTCCCAACCCAACAACCATATTCACACCCATCCCCACAGTGACCCAGGGATCATAATGCTAAATCCATTGTATATATGATGTGTTTTCCTGCTGTGGATGGATATATTAATTTTAGTCAGAAAATATTTTTGAAAATGTCACTGTAATTTAAATGGCTGTAAATCTGACCTCTGACCCCTCCCTGGGACACATGACAGAAGTCAAGGAGGAAACCCATCTTGCAGATGGTTACCCCTAGAGCAACATAACTACAAAGTTTTGTGAATTTTCACACTGCATTTTAGCAGATAAGATTGTGGACAGATGGACTGACAGCTGGAGGGTATCACAACATCTCCAATGCTTTTTTAAAAAACATGAGGATAAAGATATGCTAATTACTACATAAATTCTACAAACTGCTATATCATTGCTGCTGAATGAACCCAAACCCTAATCCTGACAATTAGTCTTACCTAGAAAGTACTGTTGTTTATAAACAATTTTGTGGGATACCAATTTTCCTGGATTTTATTGTTGCACCAAACCTTGAATTTAAAGACCCAACAAAAAATAAACCACATGTAATGCAGAAGCCACCCCACACCCCCTTTCTTATTTCTTATTGACACATTCTAAGCAAATCTACAAAGTTATTTGATAAATCAATTCCATTACTGTAATATTGTAATGAATATTAGCTTTTACCTGAGTTTGTTTTATTTGAACCCTTTAAGAAAGAAAAGAATTATAAAGCAGTTTATATTGTTTAAATGCTCATGTCTGTATACAGTATCTGCTAGCTGTCATTTCCACTCACTGCCTTAAATTGATATGTTGTGAGATCAGTAAGGTTAATTGAGAAACGAGAAAAACCATACAGTATTCAAACACTATTATTACTGAAAATGAAATATAAAATAATAAATGACACTAGCATATGAAAAATTAGATTCAATACTTATTCAAATCACTCTTTCATTCAAGTGAAATTGTGGAAAAATTTAAATCCTCCTGAAAGAATATCTAATTTTATCCATGCATATTTAATCCAATTATACGAGATTGTAAAATACTAGAACTATTGTTTGAAGCACAATTACTAATAAAACACTATGCTTATACACTAATTACAGCAGAGTACTGAAGTTCACGCTTCAATGATTTTCAAAACCACTGAATCAACATCATGCCAATCAATTCTCCAGGTACACACAAACGTTTGCAAAACAAGGGGGCTCTAAGCTGAATTTGACCACTCTTAAGCCATGATCGGCAGAAAGTACTGATGGTTCAACTTTATGGACAGTAGTTTAAGTAAGAGATCACACACATGTGCTGTAATAAATAACAGGCTTATGTTGTTGGCTGCGTCAGTCCCCTTGGATCTTGAGCACAAAGATGATGTAAGTGACAGGTGACAGGTGTTTGATTTGTGCTCATACATGTGGTTGTATTGTTTTAACCATTCAAGCAACTGCAGTTTGTTGTCGGCATTGTTTTGTTCTTTTGTATTCTTTGATTCAGTATTTGTAGAGGTTAATCCATGAAATTAAATACCTACAAATATGCAAACTTTGACAGACAAATCCACAAATTTAAGTATCCATGAAAATGTCCTTTTTCTCAAAAAGTTGAGACCCACAAAAATAAATGAAACCACAGTAAGACACTGTGACTCCTTTTGTTTATGATGGATTGTATTCCTCAAGATGAATGCATCACTTTAGTTTTCTGACTATACATGTAACAGTTTTGGAAAAATGGAACTAAATGCAAATCTTAATATTTATTCCAAAGCTAAGAACAGGTTTTATCACTACATGCAACAGTTTCAAAGAAACAAAGCTAAATACAAAACCTTAACATTGGCATTTATGCAAACAATGAACAATACAACAATGCCTTTCAAAAAATAATGACAGCAACATACTTAGGACATGTAACATTGACCCAGTCTGCTTGCTGGGCAAGTGGTGAAGCACCTCTTGCAGAGAAAGTCTGGATTCTGGGCAGCATTACTGGAAGATCCTCATATGGAACAGGCACTGCCTAAAACACCATAACAAAGACTGCAAATCAGAATATTTCATCATAAAATTTTAGTAAAGTTTATATATATATATATATATATATATATATATATATATATATAATGCCCTGTATTTAACAGTCATGTGCTTTCAGCAGTCAGCAGCCAGGTGTTTCCTAACCTAACACTGGTTTCATTCGGTCTTACACAGTCACTGGAGCAAATCAGTAGTGACTGCTCCAAGTATTTCATATCTCAATTGTACTTACCGAAGTCCAGTCACACTGTCAGTCAAACTCCAAGGTGTCAATATGTCGGCTTCAAAAGCAAGGCAGTTTTTGTCCTTACATGAGAGAATCGAAGCAATTCGTTTGCTGGATAGTGGACAAAGTAGTTGTGTAGTTGCAGCAGAAATGAGTCGGGTGAACTCAGATCCAAGGGATTATTAAGCGTAAACAAGATATTATGGCCGATTTGGAGAACAACATTAATCAAGAGTGTCAGAGATTATGTACAATCACACCAAATGAGTAGAGATACATGTACACTGCACTTGTGATATCCCTTATGGTTTATATGCTACTAGCAATAGTCGCAAAAGCTTCTTTTGATTCCCCAATCATCAAAGGTCTCTCACAAAAGCTGACTGTTGACCTCGGTGAGTTTGAGCAACTGCTTAATCCATCAATTGTTTGAAGTGTGACAACCTGTTTTCGTGCCTAATTATACCAGCTGGCCTAACAAAAAGTCAGGCAAGCTGTCAATTAGTAATTTTATTTAGATGCTGTTTCTACTGATAAGTGATGATTTAATGTACATGATGGAATAAAGTGGAACTATATCTTGGTAGCATACTACTACTACTAATAATAATGCTAATGCTATTCAGTGCATAGTACATGTATTTGTCATGAACCAAGTTTGAGAGCTGAACCTGCCTTCAGAGGTCACCTGTCTACAAAGGCAACTTTGGCCTTTTCCCATGGGTGGCTGCTGTAGACAGGTCTGACTGTTTGTATATATATATATATATATATATATATATATATATATATATATATATATATATATATATATATATATATATTTATGCTATTGAGAAATCCTCAGCTGCAATATCATTTTGATGGGTCAAGTGATACAGATGACTCCATCTTCTTGTTAGACAATCCAGCAATTTGTATTAAAACGTTAGCCAAAGATCAACCATAGTTAGTGTAAGCACTGAAAACTTGTATGCAACATCTACCAATTAAAGGGTTATTAAAACAGAACTGGAAGAACAATATCCCCCAGGTATATGATACAGGAGGATACAGCTATTGCCATGTCCATCTGTCTGTCTGTAAATATTTTCATTTTGTCTGTAGGACCTCGTGAAACTTACCCCACATGACTGGCAGTGAATCATTGGAATGGGTGTGCCCCAGTATCTCTGTCTGGAAATCAGCCAATCACTAAGCTTGGAACTAACCATGTGACCACCAACTCTGAGTTCCTATAAAAAAATAAACAAATATTGAAACAAGTATACATTATATATTCACAAGCAGGAAGACAAAAACATTATTTGTATAACAAAATCACACCACAATTTCAGTTTGCCAAAACCATAATTCTTTACAAGCACTTTCTACACAATATTTACAATTTTTCTAATTGACATTTTGTTGTCTTCATCTGTCTTTCATGATTACTCCTTCAAAAAATCCATATTATTCTGAGTAAAAGACCAATACTTTTCCAAGGTGATTATACGGTCTTCTCCTTTAAAGAACAATTACATGCATCATAAATATTGGAAAATAAACTGGTAAAAAATAAAAAGTATTTAATGATATTAATACAACCTATGTCAAATTATCTGAAATTAGAAGTGTGTTCTAGGAATAGAGATACCCCACCACAGTGCCTTAAATGACCTAAATATGAAACTTAACTAGACTATCATGGACAGACAAGGGTAACACTACATGACCGTATCACTGTCATGGTAAGGCACTAACAAAATAAAGTTTCAGACTATACTAATCAATCTTTTTGTCCTGTGCCACATTTAAATGAAGTGAGATCAAGTTATCTTGACAAACAAAAGTCAACCTACCATGGCATATTTTGCAATTGCCTCCACACCCTCTTTTCTTGAAAGACCTGTAAACTGCAGGAGCAAAGAAATCAACAAAACTAAGGCAAATACTGTAAATCATTAAATATTAGTACAAGTCAAATCTTAGTGACTTTACCACAGACACCATTTTTGCACAAATATTTTGTGTGCAATCAGATGAAGACCAAAACACAAAAATATTATAAAAAAAATAAAACATTTCAACATGCCAATCTGTAAATTGCTGTAAATCTGTAAACATTTTAACATGCAAATCTGTAAATTGCTGTAAATCTGTAAACATTTCAACATGCCAGTCTGTAAATTGCTGAAATTATTTTTGCAAAATTTTACTCAAATACATTCTACAGCTAAAATTCTGCTTATGGACCTTTTCTATAATCTCTGAAGCTGATTTTCCTTTACAAAATCAATATAAAATAGACAAAACAACAATGACAAAGCTAGAACTGCAGATACAAGTGGTACATTTTCAATACTTTTTGTTACACCTTGGAATATGTGGTGAAGAAAAGAAACCTTTTCTCTGTGAAAGATTATTACAAAAAAAACATTCTGTTGTAGCAGTAGACAACTAAGGGGCCATATGGTGCAGGAAAACTTCATTGCAGTTCACCAGCAGGACCTAAGCCTAAATTGCAAAAGATTCTATTACTCAAACTCTGACTCAAGCACTATCTGAGAAATACAATAGATGCTAGAGAGCATGAAAATAATTAGCGATCTTATTTCTAGTGGAGCTAGCAAAATAAATATGTAATCCTCACCTGGTGTGAGTTTATCAGGTTTCCCTCCTCAGAGACTATGTTTATCCATTTTATTCCTAATGTATCAGCAACCTTCCTGTCCAACTCACTAATGGAAGGGACACCTGTAACAGGACACAAAGATGTGAACTAGAAGGAAGTGTATTCACAGAACACAACTGCACTTGCCAATAGCCCATTGCTGAAAGGTGGCTTAACACTGGAAAAATTCTTAAGATAATAACAATGTACAGATATGCACATCTGCAGATAGTGATCACACCATCATTAATCCAAATATCCAGCCCCTCTGATTTTCCAGATGCCATATTTTCAAAAATTTTAATAACTGTAAACAGTACACAGAATTCTGGACACCAGGTACTGATTTAAGCTGATGAAAAAACCAAAAACAAATTGGAATGTAAACTAATGTATGTTTTGCCCATACTCAACAAGAGCACCATGAATGGTACATTATATACCCAGCCTGTTTAAGAGTACTCTATGCAGCTTCGTCCTTACTCGAAGTGCAAGCCATCCACAAAGTTTGGTCTGGGTCTGTGATGCAGAACTAATGGTACTGTGCTGAAACCTTTTTTCTTCTTTCAGTCACAGTGACCCTGACCTTTGACCCTTTGACCTCAATCTAGATAGGATTCTTCTTTTCCCAAGTGAAGAAAGAAAGTTACTGTGCAGAAACCATTTTTCTTCTTTCAGTCACAATGACCCTGACCTTTGAACATTTGACCCAGAAATCGACAGAGTTCTTCATTACCCCAAGTGCAAGCCATCCAAAAAGTTTGGTAACTGCAGATGGTTCACAACTCAAGTTATTGTGCAGAAAAGAACTTTGTAACTGAAGAATGGATGGATCGATGTACCTTGCAACTGCTTTGATTACCCAAGCTTTTTTTATCTTTCTACTGGCTGAGTTTTTTTTGCAGAGAGATCACCATATTCTTGCCACTCTGTCACCTTATTTAAACAATTTCTAGCCATGAACTAATATGTGGAGAGGGCCAAAATAACTTTACTTTCAATACATACTACATTAAGAATCAAACTATACTTCCTTTCCTATGTAAAGACCATCAAATTTTCATGACTGAGGACCATTATTTCTATTCCCATCATCATTGTTTTGACTCTACAGGCTGTCACTCTTATAAAAAAAGACTCAGTTGGAAGCATGCATCTAACACAACTAGACTTTTGTGAACACTTGTCTCCTGTGGTAGTATATTAACATGAATAAAATGAAAAACAAACACCAGTATTCTTGATATGTAAAATAAAACACCAAAACATTATCCTATGTAAAATAAGTGTTCTTTATTTGCAAGCAAGGATATCATGCAAACTAGTTTACCTAGCCCACTTCTGACCAGCATGAATACACACGATAGAGATATTAATTTTCCAAACAAAATATTTTGGAAAAATTATAAGTTTCGTTTGCACACCAATTATTCAGACAGTGAGAAAAGTAATTATTTTTTAATGTCTGAAAAACTGGATAAATGACAGTAATGCCTAGTAACAATCTATCACAAGACAATCAGAAAGGCATCTATTTTCAGAAACTCTGAAAAATTCATGTTTTTTTTCAAAACAGAAAAGTTTCTTAAAAATTAGAAATTTATGAAAATTTAGTAATGAAGAAAATTTCCCACATATTGTATCTTACCTGGGTGGGTGTCATTAAACTCCTCAAACTCTGTTGTTTGTGACATAACAATTGGTAATGGCTCCTTAGTAAGTGGATGCTCTGCGTTAAGATCTTGCAGTATAAAATCTGAAAGGAAAGAGTCAATTGACCTATCATGACTGCCTTCTCCTCAGCAAAGCATTTTAACTGAAATAATCCTCATATCAGCACTTTTAAGTTTTAAGCACATACCGCAAATTTCAGTAAGACTGGATGACTATTTCAACATATCACATAACAAAAGTACCCAAGTGTGGGAGCATCAGATGACTTCGATTTGAAAGTTCTTACAAGCTTTTAATGTGTCCCATAGTGACTGACACCTGTCAGGCAATAGGACTGGTCAACACTCCATTGGAATCTGCACAATCTGGGTAAGTGGAGTCAGAAATTTCTAAACTATGGTCAGATTCTTCCAACTTCTGAACATGAAAATCAAACTCATATTCAAAACTCTGGCATCAGATATGACATTAAGAGGGTGTTTGTCTTTATGAAATTTAGTGAAAAATAAAAAGAATTTTTTTTTACCATACATTCTCCATGTTTTTGGATAGCTATCCAAAAATATATAATTACTTCATTTGGTGTCCAAAAACAGCAATGAAAAAAATTGCCCCAGCAACAAATTAGCATCTAAGAGAATGTACTACCCATAAAGTGAAAAAGGCAAATTTTCCCATCTAAATGTATTCGGTAATGAATAAAAAACCGATATTATTTGCCAAGTTGTTGTATTTAAGATATGTCCATCCACCAGAAAATACAGCCATAGAATTACATGTATTAGAGCAATGACTCTATGTATATTTTCTGAAAGAACTGCCATATTTGTAATCTCACATTACCTGATCAAGAAAATCTACACTACAAACACAATCGAATTTCACAGAACTGCCATATTAGCAATATCACACATTACCTTATAAAGAAAATATACACTACAAACACACTCAAATTTCACAGAACTGCCATATTAGTAATCTCACATTACCTTATCAAGAAAATATACACTACAAACACACTCAAATTTCATCACTGTGTAAAAACTATATGAAAACAAATTAAATAAGATTTCTGAATGAATTATGACTTAAAATGATTTAGGACAAAAAAATGCATGTATTTATAGTATAGACAGTAGAAATACATGTATGATGGTCAGTCATAAGTAACAAGACTAAGAGACTCCTTAGGGGCTTGTGTTGTACATAAACTTAGAAGAGCTAAATACTACAAGCAACTAACAATATATAATCAGTATTAAGAGTGTGTTTCATATGTTAAGATTCTAAAATAAACACCTAGTGTTGTTCTTTTTGTTTCTTTTCTTCTCTTTTTTTTTAAGTTTACATGTTTGTCAAGTAAAGAACAGGTCATTTTAGCCACATGACAACAACTACCCTTAATCCACTGTACAAAATACCAACAAATCAAAACCATGACTCTCACAGCTGATTAACAGCAAATTAATGTGGACTCTCATGTAACGTTGTCTATATTGTCTACACTGACAATCAGTCATAGCTTTGTTAATTGAATCAAGCCATTAAAAAAAGAGCCAATGACACATAATCATCCAAGAAATTTTGATAACCAAAATATAATTCAACAATAATACATCTACTGAAATCTTCCTGATACTGTTGTGCATTCACTATCATGCACATATTTGATCCCCATGCAAGGCCACACTTTTAGACAGACACTGCCACATGGCGACCTGTACAAAATGGTAGTCATAACAAAAAGACAATGGGGCAAATCTTTCATGACAAGTGACACAAAGGATTCAAAATTATTTTAGCTACTGACAAGTTCATGATCACATAAAATATTTCTTGCTAAATAAGTGCAAGTATTTTCTGAGATAATCCAGTACCTACTCGTAACCAACTGAAGTTAATTTTGTCTCCATTTAATTAAAGCCAAACATGCTAAGAATTTTACTTGAAAATGAGACACCAGGTCTCCTTTAATTGTCTGAAAATATTAGCTCAGTAAAATAATTATTGTAAAACATCATCTGAAAGTTACAAGGCATTAAAAATTTATTTTGGCAAATAATTTTAGGTGTCCAAAACAACAAGGTCCGAAAACATACAAAAAATACAAAAAGAAAACCTTGGCAGTTCTCTGATGCTCACTTTTTTTTTTCCATATAAAGCTACAAAATATAAAACACTGTAAGTAGAATTTTGTGCTGACAGTAGTCTTTACAATACAGAACCTTGCATCAGGCAAGAAAGATTCTCATAATTTTGTGGGAAAAATATTTTACACAAAACTACATAATTTTTCAAAAACTGAAAAACAATAAATTGATCATTGTATATACATACATTTTACCCAATCTCTGAGTAGCCAGAAAGATGATGCATTATAATAATAAAGATGAAGACCATACTATTTTAATTTTGATCACAACAATCAGCTGGGCAAATTGTTAGCCCTCTGACTGATTTTTTTAATCATATATCTCTTTCAATTGGTAAACTTTCAGTTAAAAATCAGGATGACTGGTAAAGCTTAACTTCTGCTGGTCATTTCTGACAGTTAAAGTTTTCCCACTATTTCTACCCCTTGTATTTTCCTGCAAATTCCTGGATAATGAAGGGTGGAGGGTTTTATTTTGGATATAAAAAGGTGGAAGGGTTTTAGTAGATATGTGCAACTTTAAGTTTACATACAGTATAGCACATACAATAATTATACTGAAATAACTCACCTGAACTCTGTTCTTCATTTGACACCTGCAAACAGACATTTATAACATACATATAAAACATCTTGCTTCATAATATTTCAACAAGAGTACCTTGAATGGACTTACGCTCTACTGGCGGAAAAGAATTTCCAGAAATCCAAGATAAGACTGTTTCTTCTTTTGAACTGCATCTGGTGGCCATAATGGATGTAAGATCCACACCATTTTCATTTAGGACCAACTAGACATCATAATAAATTCTTTGGTGAAAACCCTATGTCAATATGACCATCCATTTAAGAGGAGTAGTGATTACAAGATTTTCAAGATGGTCATTAGTGGTGACCATATTGGATGTAAGATTGGCACCATTTCCATTTAGGACCAACTAGATAGAAGTCGTTTGGTGAAGACCCCATGTCAATTTGACCATTCATTTAGGAGGTGTAATGACAACAAGATTTTCAAAATGGATGCTATGATGACCATACTGAACATCATATCAGCACCATTTTCATTTAGGACTAACTAGACATTATAATTCGTCTTTTGGTGAAAGAGACCATGAATAAGACCATTCATTCAGGATCAGTGATGATAACAAGAATTTCAAGATGGCAGTCAAGGTGGCTATATTGGAGGTCAGATCAGTTCCATTTTCATTTAGGACCAATTAGACATCATTCATAAGAAGTCTTATAGCAAAAATGACATGCTGATATGACCATCTGTGCTGGAGAAGTAGTGGTAACAAGATTTTCAAAATGGTCACCATGGCAGCTATTCTGGATGTTGGATTGGCACCACTGTTATTTAGGATTAACTAAACATCATAAGAAGTCTTTCAGTGAAAACCATGTGTCAATATGACCATCTGCCCAGGAGGAATAGCAATAACAAGATTTTCAAAATGTCTGCCATGGCTGTCCAAGGAGCACCATTTTCATTTAGAACCAACTAGACCTTGGGATGAACATGTTGTAAAGTTTAATGGCAATCTTCCTTTTAGTTTAGGAGGAGTAGCTACAGCAAACTTGTGCTAACAGACAATAGAAGCCAGATGATGGATAAAAGGCCATCATGCAAGTTCCTCTGTCTATGAGCAGCACAGCTAAAAATCATAAACTAAATGAGAAATGAAATCTAATTTCTATATTTTACTCTGATAATAAAACAAATTATAACCATTATTTTTCAATTCCATACTGTTTGGGGATCTGCATTAGCCCAGTTGCTAGAGAGCTGGACTCATATTGGACATCAGATCAGTACCATTTTAATTTAGGACCAACTAGACATCATAAAAAGTCTTTCAATGAAAATCCCATTTCAATATGACCATCTATTTAGAAGTAGCAATTATAGGATCTTCAAAATGACTGTCATGGCATTGTCGCAAGCCACGGGCAATAATCCGCTACACTCCTTTATCACACATAGGCACCCATGCGGAGATCTCTTCGTTTATAATGAATATGCATAAACCTGCTTAACCAATCACTGCAAGTGTGAGTACATTTTTCTCGTCATTGTGACCCAACATGACCTTTCATGCTGTTTAAATGAGCCAATCAAAGTTTCTCTTCCAAGCAAAGTTACTTATCAACTGATAAAACGGGCACTTTCAGTGATGCATGAGACTGTTATATTGTGTTGCTGATGACGTATTTTTGTTTATGCCTACTTATGAGAAATGAGGAAATCTCCACAGAGGCAGCCACAGCTGCTAAAGGAATGTAGTGGATTCTCGTCTATGGTTTACAACGATGCTGCCATGGCTGCCATAATGGATATCCAAGAAGCACCATTTTCATTTAGGACTAACTAGACCCTGAGATGAATGTGTCTGTAAAGTTTGGTGGCAATCCTCCCAGTAGTTTAGGAGTAGCAATAGCAAACTTGTGCTAACTAACAACAGAGGCCAGATGATGGATGAAAGGCCATCACATGAGCTCTTCTGGTCCATGAGCAGCACAGCCAAAAATCAGAAACTAATTGAGAAATTAAATCTAATTTTTGAAATTTTTATTTTGATAATAAAACAAGTTTCAACGACTATTTTTCAATTCCATACTGTCTGTCGAGCTGCATTAGCCCAGTTGCTATATCGCTGGACTCATAATCCAAAGGTTGTGCTGCCTAGGTATGTCCTTGGAAAATGCACTTAGCTCCCATTTCCTTGGCATGATATAGAGAACATAAAGTTTTTAAAGTGTTTTCAAAACCAATCAATCTTCAAATCAACCATACTGTCTTAGTCAATCAACTGCTTTCAATAGAAATGACTGAGCTGAATTAAAATAAGACCAAACTCTTCAGTGCTTACCTTGGAACAGAAATCAGATGAGTTTAACCTATGTTCTTGAGTCACAGCTATGTGAGACACTCCAAAGGCCATCTCAGGATGAGCAAGAAACACAGACAGGGAGTCAGCAAGAGAGCTTCCTTTATGCTGCCAGAAAGAAAGATATTTTTTTAGTTTTAGATACTGTAATCACAAAATTCTCATGAGTTTGAAATGTTTGCAAATGTATAGAGCATCTATATTTTCAGGGTGCACTTCTATTTTGTTGGGTTGTTTATCATGATGCCCCTCTATTTTAGAGATCAATACTTAATTTTGTTCAGATGTTTAAGCAAGGGGCCCAAGTGTGCCTGATATTGCTCACATAGCTTACATAACTTAACAGTTGACTATTTCACTGAGCAGGCTTATGTAGTATTTTAAGAATGCAACCTATGTAAAACTATCTCCCAAACTTTATATATCATGTCAATTTTACCTATTTGACTATAGTCTAATACTAATTCTTTCCAAAGATGCAGGCATAATTAATATGCATAGTCTCTTACCCATAATCGAAGTCATCCAAGATCTTTAAAAGTTAAGTTTTCAGCCCAAGCCGTAACATGTCTTTCACACAAATTGAAATCATAATTCACTAGTTGTTGTTTTTTTTTTAGCCCATGGGTTTGTTTACTCTTGGTAATTAAATCTGGAAGTGTTTCAGGAAAAAAGCATATTGGGTATTTTTTTAAAAATAAAAACTAGAATTACAAATTTAACATAATTTGCAAGTAATAGCACTGAATATATTACATGACATAAAATAATGCACAATACATGTTATGACAAATAAATAACAAATGTTTCATACACTCAAACATGGCAATACTAGCAACTGTCAAACTTTCTTTCACCAAATATATCATACTTGTTTCAAAATATTTAAGAATTTCAAATGTGGCACAGTTTTAGAAATAATTCTCTGCAAATAAATTTATAAGCTTAGACAGTTTTACAAGAAATATGTTCTTATTGGAACAAAATAAATATTAGAAAAAAACAACAATTACTTGCAAACAAATATCTTACACTGTGTAAAGAAATTCTGATCCTTAATTACAACACTGCATGTAGTTTATGCTAGCCTGCAACTATATTTTCTCTAACAATAATTCTATTTTATACTTTTTCTTCAGTTGTAAATTAGACATAATTCATTTTAATATCTGAGGTGTGTGATTTTGATAATTTTTATAAATTGTTCTATTGAAATTTACACATATTGTACAAATTTATTTTTTATATCTGGTTTTCATAATTTCTGCAAAGGGAAGAACTCTGTAACCTCAACCTGTGATTCCCAAAAGTCAATATCATGGGTTACTTCCCTTGCTTTAATTTAGAGACAGAGAACAGGTATTTGAAAGCATAAAAAAATTGTTTTAAATGCTGAATTTCATAATTATGTGCAGATCTTGTTCATAATAAAACTCACTGGACATGTTGATGTTTAAGTCTATTTACCAAGTTTACTCAAATCAGATCAAAAATACGGTGTGTAGAGTGGCAACAAGTTCAACCAATCAGATTAAAGATAATCTCATTAATATGCATGAATCTCACACACTACTGAACCTGTCCAAAATTTTGATGATATAAGCATATATTCCAAGTCTAATCAAAATCTGATCAGAAATATGACCTCCATAGCAGCAACAAGCTCAGCCAACCAGATGGAAAATGATTTCATTAATATGCATACATCTCACTCACTCTCAAACTCGTTTGATATATAAATAATATAAACCTATATTCCAAATTTGATCAAAACTCGATCAAAAACATGGCTTCAGAGTGTTAACAAGCAAATGATGAATGCTTGACAATGGACGACAGACACATGGTTTCATACACGGTACACATCATTGCCATTGAAAATTAAGAAACTTATTGGTGTTGAAATAAAACCCGATCCCCGATTTTTTCCTAAAAAATATGCAAGGATATAAATGGCGAACAAGAGTATGGTTCACACTCATTTTTGGTAAAAAAAATATAGGAAAATAGGAATTTCTTACTTGAAATATATGACAATTATAGGACACAAATAAATATTTTTTTAATGTGAAAAAATATAACATACACCACATAACCAACACAAGATGACAGATTCCACCTCCCCTAGTATCTGTACACAGTGCCTCCCATTTATTACAAACAAGGCATAAAAGGACAAAATATGCATTTTATTATGTAGATACATTATATTTGACAGATTTCTAGATGTTCAAAATTTTTTATTTTAAACAAAACTGAACAGAAAGTTGGAACAGTAAAAAAATAAAGGTTGAAAATATAGAAACTATAGAAACTATAAGACAATTTTCAAAAATATAGGAATTCTGTAGGATCCTTTATTTTTTAATGCAATTTATAGGTTAACATACATGTGACAGAACTTGGATTTCAAACCAGTAGATTTACAAATTTTGATCAGTAGACTGGCCTCCAAACCAGCAGATTTTTTATCAGCATACATTTTAAGTTTCAAGGGCATGGGAAATAAAATGCTTTCTTGTGCCATAATATGTATTCTCTTCATACTATAATAAAATAGCAAGTTTGAACAGGAATCAGATTCTGATTCTGATGGATAATGTTACAATAATAATAAATTATTATGAATCAATATAATGGTCAAATAATGAAAAGATTTTTCTTTTATAAAATCCAATAGTATTTTTAGTTTCCTTCACAAGATTACTGTCTAGTGACCACTGATAACAATTCATTGTGATTATTAAGCTTCACACTTAAGAGGCTCTCAACAGTTCTCTGGTCCCGATTCCCCCTTGAATCACTTTGTATTTTGCGAAGAATGGAGAATGTCCTCTCTGTATCAGCATTAGAATGTTGTAATGACAGGACAACCACGCTCAGCCTGCAAAGAAATTCTAACTTCAGTTTTCCTGTTGCTGGGTTTGTAAGATTGCTGACTACTCTCCAATACTCCTCCAAGCTATGTTCACACCGATGAGAAAGTTCCTAACTTGGACTTAAGATGTATTCCTAAGCCTCATTCTCAAGAGCTTCTTTCTTTTAAAGGGTCAAATCCAAAAATCTGTTGGCAAGTTTCACCACTGTAAATATTAAAAAAATAAAGATTGATCTAGACTTGAAATAAAATGAAAAAACACATGATGTATTTATGCTTTTATGATTTTATGAATAATTTGTCCAAACTTTAAAATTAATTATCTTGTAATATATTTTGAACTTATATATTTTATCAAGGACTTGAACTAAATTTATGTGCATGAAAACATCAAATAGTTTATGAAATACAGAAGATGCAAACTTTTGAAACACACAATGCAAACTCTGGACCTTTGCTACTCACCTGCACACACTTAAACTCTGATATCCAAGCATTGTTGAACTTGTAATATTTCTTAGCCAGTGGTTTCTTATCATTGGGAGCAAGCACATGTTTAGAATTGAACAAAATATGAAAGAGCTGTCCTCTTAAAACATCTGGAACAATACAATCACAACTAAATAGGACAAAAATCAAAATACTTACTCTAGTGTGACTGCCAAAATTATTTTTTATGGTCAGTCTCTTTATTTTATCTCCCCTCCACCAACGGTCGGCCGATTTTCTTCAAAGGCTCAGAAGACATCATGGACCACCTTTCATCCCTTTATTACTTATAACACCTCAAAAAACATCCCACATTTGGCCTTGAACTCCTCAAATTCCAACAATAAGGTAATCAAATTGCAGCTTGCTGTGTACACATGTCAGCTGTTCTTTAACAATTCGAATCCTATTGCTCTGCCACGTATCATCGCACCAGTCTCTAATGTGTTGACAGAATGCGTAAAAATACCATGTTCGGGTATTTTTAATAAAAAAAATGTAAAATTCTTTTAATTTTCAAAAGCGGTAGGTTTTAACTACTAAACGGTATGTGCGATAGACAGCCTTTAAAATGGTATTTTTGGCCTACCGCTGGTAGAATCACATGTATGGGTTAATGGATCAGCAAAGCTCAACTTCAGAAAAAACAAGGTATTACAATATCAACAAAGGGAAATACCAGTGCCAACACTAATGCTAGGCGACTGCATAGTGTCAACCCATTCCACAAATATTGTACCTACTAAATGGACCCTCACCAGTATCCTGAAATCTAATCTAGTTCCAGTGCACTCTCTTATCCAGTTCTTCTGGAGCAGAATGATATCCTTCCACAGCTCAGGGTTCACAGTGTCCAGACCTTCATACAGCGACTGGAAAATTAGAAATAAGGTACGGCTGTACTCATGATAAGCCTGAACAAGTTTCTGTTCCAGGAAAGTATGATTCTGGTTTGGATGAATTTTTAAAAATTCTTTTTATCTAAATTAGTGTAAGACTCCCATGGGACTCATCCATCACTGTTGCTAGATGGTAAGAGTATACCATGGGATTTTTAGACTGATTCTATGTTTCAAAGATGAGAGAAACTTCTGAAACAGGGATCCAGATGGCCTTTAGTACACATACTGTACATCATCTGCTGGATTTATTTGTGAGCTTGTTGCACTGATGAGTAACACATAATGAAAGCATCCCAGTTACTGAAAGTATCAATTTTTGTGGAAGTCTAATATTAGATTATTCTTCTAACATCTACTTCAATAAATTAAAGTTTATGCTTACAGTTGTACTTTGAGTGAAGAAAAAAAAAACAATATTGGTGAATTAGTTTATAATTCAATAAAACCACACAGATATAGCTGATGTGCCAAAACTGAATGCACCAAAACTAGATATGTGTATATAACACTAAGGCAGTCACATTTACAAAACAATTCCATTTAAATGTGATTACTCCCCTTAGAAGTGTCACGCTGTGTCAAATGTAAGTTGTTTTTATTAAGGATACTGATAGGAAATGAAGAGTCTTCTTAATTAAGTCCAAAACTAATTTTTTTCCACAATAATTCTGATTACCTGATAAAACTATTTACCTTTTTACATACACTTCTGCTCGAACATTAACAGAAAAACTACTGCTACATGTATAAAGAAACTTCAGCAGGACGAGGTATATTCCGGAATATGGACTGACTCATTGCTCTAATGTGTCAATAAATGACAATAATGTTATCAAGATTAAAGCAAGCATCAAACTTAAACTTCCAAATCCAGCTGAACTGAACCTGTCCAGGTACGTACATTTCCTTAAACATCAGTCTTACATGTAGACCAAAAGTTACAAAATGTGTTTTCAATGACCACATTGTTAAAAATATGTTAAGCCCACCACAATATTACCTCATAGGCAGAATGCAGAAACATGGAAATTCAGTCACCTAGAATTTACAAGCGAACAATTACAGACATTTTCTTAATTTTTCTTTCAATATTCATGAACAGTTCAGATATATGGAAGTCAGTCAGCATTAATTGCCTATGCAAAAATAACACACATGGCATAACTTTTTTTACAACCAGTATTATCAGCTGCTTGGCTCTCACACTATGCAGTGGTCTTATGTTAAAAGTTACTCGTATTATAACTGTACAGCAGACAGGAACACATTTTGAAATTGTTGCTTTTTCCTGGCACTTTGTTCAAGGCATTTAATTTGGCACAAAAACTTCTGAATCCCTTCCTCTTAACTATACGGAGTTGTCAGTGATCAAGTGCATTCATAATGGCTAGTTTTTCAATACATTGCTGCCACTTCACTTTAGACAACACTGGTGACCTAAATGCAGTAGATGGCTGTTGGGTGAGTACTTTTTTGCCAGAGACCATGTGCTCACTTTTAAGAGACTTGTGTATATGTTCCAAGTGGCTGGTCATCGTACCAATGCTACCCTCAATGTAGGAAACCTTTGTAGAGCACAGGTTATACTTAGCTTCTGCTTGCTGTTGGCATCAATAATTATGAAATACTTCCAAACTGGAGATCATTCGTCATGTTTACTTTCAGAAATTTTGAATAAGACTGGGATACAAAGTTATGTCATTTTGTCATGCACTTTATTTCTCATTTAAAAGGACGGCTGGTATTGTAAATGTTTACAGGGCTAATGCGAAACAATCTCATTTACATGTGTAAATATGACAGCCTTATAAAACACATATGCTTGAACTGCAACCACCCACAAAAGTCTAAGTTGAAAAGGTAGATAAGAGGCCCAAGTGGGACAGAGAATGCTTACCTGGCTGACATATGCCTAACAGCTAAAAGCAAGAGCAGTTGGCCATGAAGTCTGGGTCAGTAGGATACTTTCTGTTGGAATTTCTTCCAATGTTGTTGTTTGCATATGTTATGAAATCAACTGGTTCAAAGTTTCTCTATTTTTTTAAATCTTCATCCATATTTGATGGCACATCAGCATCATTTGTCCAATACTGAAAGACCCCAATGCCAGGATGCTTTGTGTCAAAGTTGGTCAAATTCTGTTCAGCAGTTTTCTGAGATAATGTGAAAATGTCTTTCAACGTTTAATAAAGGCAGCCATATTTGATGGTGCAACAGCATCATTGCATAATTCTGAAAGATGTTCAAGTTAGGACTGTCAACAGCCTTTACTGTACATTTTTTTGGAAAACTCTTATTATCAGAATGCTGTCAAATTTGGTCAAATTCTGATGAGCAGTTTTTCACAAGTCATATAAATGTTTTTCTATTTTTTGCAAACAGTGGCTATAATTGATGGTGGATCAGCATCATTTTATATAAAACCGAAAGCTCTCTATGCCATGATCCTTTGTGTCAAAATCTGGTCAAATTATGTTCAGCAGTTTTTGTGAAAATGAAGTTGAAAGTGTTTTCTATTTTTCAGTAATGGCAGCCATATCTGATGGCAGATTAGAATCAGTTGTATAACTGTGAAAACTTTATGCCAGGATGTTTTCTGTCAAATTTTCTTGAGTGGTTTTGGAAAAGTCGTCCTTAAAATGTTTTTCTAATTTTAATAATGGTGGCCATATTTGATGGTGGATCAGCATCATTTGTTCACATATGAAAGGTCTTCATGCCATGATGCTTTCTGTCAAGTTTGGTCAGATCTAATCAGTGGTTTTGGAAAAGTAGTTAAAAAGTTTTTCTATTTTTAGTAACAGTGGCCATATTTCATGGCAGATCAGCATCATCTGAATAAACTTACAAGGTCTTTATGCCAGGATCCCTTGTGCCCTGTTTGGTTGAAATTGTGGTCTTGTCGTTTGTTAGAAGTTGAAAATGAAATTGCTGACAGATGATGGACGGGGTTTTCTATTTTTATTAATGGTGGCCATATTTGATGGCAGATAAGCACCATTTGCACAAATTTGAAAGGTTTTCATGCCAGGATGCTTTCTGTCAAGTTTGGTCTAATTCTATTCAGCAGTTTTGGAGAAGTAGTTTAAAGGTATTTCTATTTTTAGTAACAGTGGCCATATTTCATAGCACATTGGTATCATTTGCATAAACTTTAAAGGATTTGTTGCCAGGATGCCCTGTGCCATGTTTGGTTGAAATTGGGGTCTGGCTGATTTTGACAAGAAGTTTAAAATGAAATTGCTGATAGATGATGGATGGGTTTTTCTGTTTTTAGTAATGGTGGACATATCTGAAGGCAGATCGGTATCATGTGTACAAATCTGAAAGGTCTTTCTGCCAGGATGCTTTCTGTAAAATTTTATAAAATTCTATTCTGTGGTTTTTGAGAAGATGTTTAAAGTTTTGTTTTCCATTTTTAGCAATGGGGGCTATATTTGATGCCAGGCAGCCATGTTTGATAGTGGATCATTTGTATAAATGTGAAAGCCCTTCATGCCAGGATGCTTTCTGCTAAATCTGGTCAAAATTGGTTCAGCAGTCTTTGAGAAGATGTTTAAAATAGCAATTGTTAATAGATGCATGACAGACACAAAGCTATACTGTAATCTCACTTGTCCTTAAGCCTTATTGCCAGTTGAGCTAAAACAAGAACACCAGGGCCTGCAAGTTGAGCCCATATTCAAAGCATTACATGAAAAACTTTAACCAAAACCATAACTGTTGATGCCGCCGCTTGCAGAAAAGTGACTTCTAAATAATATCACTTCTCAATAACATGGGCTTGACAAAAGCTACAGAAAAAAGCAATTACAAATATCTGTGCTTTGTTTTTAGTCCCTCCTCTCCCCCCCCCCCACCCCCCCCACCCCCCCAGCTTCCATTGCCCCTACTCTTCTCCAAACCCCATCGCTGCATTCAGGATTTCAAATCTTCCTGACCCCAAAAGCAGCATCCATAATCTGAAACCTTCCCTGTCATCTACTCATCCTAGAGAAACATCATACTAAAAAATATGATCATCCTGCCTTAATCAGTGTAGTTCAGGTTACAAGGAAAAGTGTGACAGATGGACAGACACAAAGACACATGGACTAACTGATGAATGAACAAATATGACCAATCACAATATATTGGTAAAAGGTGTGGATATAAAAAAAATATATAAAAAACAACACATGCAAAATTTATTTAAATGGTACAGTATCAGTCCTTTTTTATGTGGTTTTACACATTTAATATTTTGACATCAAATGTACTCAAACATCAACATTGCACCTGCTGTTTGAGTATATATATTTTAATGTTTAAATTCCATTAGCATGCATTTGATATATTATTTATGTACTTAGTTATTGATTATGCTTGTTTTGTTTTGATTTTGTTGGTTTAATGGCACTTTTAACACACTGTTGGTCATATCATGCTGAGAAAATGGAGCTAATTGCCTGCCCCAAGAAAACAACGAGGCAGCCGACTCAGGCTAGCCTGGGTGGATACTGGACCAGCGACACTTGGATTATGAGTCCAATGCTCTTCCAAATGAGCTACTGCAGATCCCTAATTGATCATGTAAGTATAACAATGATAAACAGTTTGCCGTATGCCTTGGTTTTATCTAAAGTCCACTGCAGAGATTCATCATATCCAGAAATGCGTAAAACTGTAGCTTGTTCTACTCAGTATGCACTATAATGTTTTTAACTGTCTACCAAATGTGAATATTCTGCTATTCTCAATTCCTATGTGACATGATGCAAATTTTGTTTCCTTCACAGAAGAGTGCCAAATTACAGTGCGTTAAACCTCTGTTATTCTTACTGTGCTCATTTCAACTTGTAATTGACAAAAGCTGGTAAATTGATACCATAATCAGCATAGTAATAATGAAATTAAAATGTTTCCGTGATGCTCTGAAAAGATTAACATAAAAAATGGCTAAATATATAATCTGAGTTTCAGTCTTAAACTAACAAATACTCTAGTGATACAGATTCAGTTTTCACCTCAGGCAATTGAAGCATGGCCAGAAATAACTCTATATCTGGAAAGGTCAGTACCTTTGCATAGGCTGTTGTGCGGATGTACCATTGACGTAGGTAACGCTTCTCAACCAGGGCACCTGACCTCCAGGATCGCCCCTCCTCATCAATCTGCTCCTCTGCCAGAACTGTCTGGTCCAGGGGGTCCCAGTTCACCTGTGCCTAAAATGGTCATATGAACTGTGAACATTAAAATACAAAGAATCTGATATGCAAGACACCTGGATATAATGAGTACCTATTCATCAAGGACACTTTCAGGACTCTCCAATTAAAATACTATATACTATATATATTTTACATTAATCCCTTACTTTTATACCTGTAAATATTTTACATCAATCCCTTACTGTCATACCTGTCAATATTTTACATTAACCTCTTACTGTCATACCTGTCCATATTTTATCTTACATGGAACATGTTACTAATATGAATATTAACAGGTGTGCTGCTACTGTTTCAAGTGCTCTCAATCTCTCAGCAGGACACAGGAGGCCCACCCCCACCCCCAATTAAACAACCTCTCCATTTGTAACTAGTGCTTAAATCATATTCTGAAGAATTCTCAACTTTCAACCTTGTTGCAGCAGAGTAAATGTCTCACAATGCACATTCAATCACATGCAAGATGACTTGGCACGCAAAGACTATCACAATAGAATTTTGCAGAACAAAATGGTAAAATATAGCTCCCATTGGCTAATTGTTTCTTTAAGACAGTGAAAATCTTATATTATCCTAATGTTGATAGTGACAATATGACATCATCAAATTTAAAGTGTTATTGTGTACTTTTTAATGTAAATGAAGTTTATAATCACTTTACAGCTAATATTTAAGCGCAGGTGCTGAAGATCCTATCAACCCTGTTGTAGGTGGGGCAATTAAGTGGTCAGTTAGGGCCAGAACTAGGTCAAGCCTAAAGATGTAAACAAATCTTGCAGCTGTCAATCTGAGAGTCTGGTTGATTACATACTTGTAATAAGATCAGACTGACCTTATATTACCTAGAGCACTGTTAAGGAAGAACAGACTGAGCTGTTGATATCTAAGTACAGTTACTTGTATCGATTTAGATACACGAGATAGATTAATTTATTGATTGACTGATTAATTGTTCTATTCAGTGTGTGATATACTGGTTATACATCATATTGACATTTCATTTTGGTGGTAAGTACAAACTTTATATTCTTATTTTTAACAAATTTCAGCTTGCACAATGAACACTTCAGTAGCATGCCTGCATGAAGCCAGTTTTACTCAGTGTTAGCTGTCAGCACAGCTATGAGCCATGTGCTTCAGAGCACATGTCTGTTTATATCACATGACTGTGGGTGAAGGGTCATCAACTGATTTAGGTTCCGGCAAAATTAAAAAACTACTTGCAAAGTGAACTTATGAGATGAAGAAGAATGTGGGTTTTTATGGCATATGCATGTGTATGAAAGGCAAATTTCAAGTATGCATGCATGTGAACTTTACGTCCGGGAGGGTTTTCCTCCTAAAATGAGGGGTGTCTTCCATCCCTCCCATCACTCACTGAAATCTCCTGTGTATGCAAAATTATTATTGACAAATTTAATTTTTTACATTTTTTCACACCTTGCTTCCAGTGTAATATATTTATGGTAATACTGCCTGTGATTACAAGGCTGTGAACTGGCTTAAGCAGGGCAAGATGATTTAGTTGCTAATTTCAAGCAGCATAAAACAATTAACATCCGTATGATTCTGCTGCCAGGGTTGGTTCGCTTCAGTGTTTGAAGTTTGTGGATTATACTATGTGTGTTCAGACGTGATTCCAAAACAATTTAAGACATTAACTGATTATGGTTGGATTATTAAAGAGCTCAATCTGCATAAAACAATTAACATTACTTTGATTCTCTCCACAGGGATACGTTCTGCTTCAGTGCTTAAAGTTGTTGAAATGGATTAGAGTCTATACTATGTTTGATCAAAAGTAATTCAGACAGGATTAAAGATGTTACTTGATTATGGTGGGAATACTAAATAGCTCAAGTGGCATAAAACAGGGTCAGTTTAGCTTTGGTGTTATAAGTCTGTTGAGATGCCTAAGCATGCATTATCTCCCAATGCTAAAACGCCAAAATTCAAGCAATCGCAATATCACACGAATTCAACGATGGATGAAAATGGGAATTTCAGTGGTTGCAATCAAGTTTAAAGGACATGGATATGCATTCTGCCCTTCCCGTAAAGCTGATTTTAAAATCTGCTATGGTGGCAAGAATGACATTATGCGTCATGCAGAAAGCATATTAAACGCGACAAGAAATATGCCATCACTGAAACCCATGTTTGTGGAATCTGCATCAAATGTGGATAAATATATACATGCCGAGATACTGTTTGCCAACTTTATAGCTGAACATAATCTCCCATTTATGGTAGCAGATCATTTTTTAGATCTAGTCAAAATAATGTTCCCTGACTTGGAAATCGCACAAAAGTTCTAATAAAAACAGATGAAAATTATTCACAGTGACCCCCACTTTGGATCCTCATTGGGATAAAAAAAGTCAAAGACATGTGCTGCAATGAAAAATTTGTCATTCTCCTCACTCTTCTGAAGTAAAAACTCCTGACCAAATTTTGAAAATCTCCAAATTTGTCCTAAGCTGACTTCTCTGTTCTGTCACATATATAAGTAAGTATGATGACAAAATTTGAAGCAATACAAAAAATTATTCTGTTTACAATGTATCTGACCAGGGTTTGAAATAGCAACGATTTTTTTTTTTTTACTCCAATCAGTTCTTTCAAAAAAAATTTCTATAAGTGTGAGTATTATTTCCTTGTACCATTAAGATACAGAAAAAGTGTTTCATAATTTGTTTTCTCTGTATGAAACTTCCCAAACACAGCACTGTTTAGTGAAGAATAAGAAACTACCTTATTGTGGAGTCCATCTTCAGCATTAATCTTAACTTTAACATTGAGATTAATCTAAGCATGATTTGTACAGTCCCTGAGAGCTGGTTTTCAAGGACTTTTTACAGAGTTTTTAAACAGTTTTTTTTTTCTCCTATAAAAACCAAACTTTTTCTTTATATTACTTTGTTTAACACCGCATACTGCAATGAAAGGTACAAAGTAGAAAAATAAACACGCAACAAATTAGCACGGCATTACAGCAAAGGACACTACTCATGTGTCATTTGATTCACCCAATTGTATCCTATTTTATTTATTTACTCATTATTTTTGGAATATAAATAAATTCAAAAAATTCTGAATTTTAAAATTTATACGATCAGTGTTAACATTTTGTATTCCCTCAGATAAATTCAAAGAGTTTTGGGAAAAACCAATTTTTGGAGTAAAACATGTTTCTTCAATAATGCTTACCTGATCATAATACCTTAGGAGCAGTACTACTATCTCCCAGGCTAAAATGTTAAGCTATGAAAGCTAGAAGTTGTCTGCCCACATAAGTGGCAGTCAGACATAGTGATTGTGATCTCCCCTTGATACAGGGATTGGCGCAAAATCCTGTGATGTAACTGCAGGGAGGCGGGGAGGCTGTATCCATATTATGATCGTGTAAGTTTCATATAAGAAATGTATATTACTCCAAAAATTAGTTTTTTCTTCAAATACTTTACCCGATCATAATACCTTAGAAGAATAGGTAAGAGGTGGAGGGAGTTACATTCTCTTACCCCAGAGAGGCCATCTCATGTCCCCTAAGGTATGTGAGGAGGCTTCTAGATTTAGAATCCAGCTGGAGCATTGACTCCATATGCCAAGATACGGCTTCAGGAAAATGGAAAATTTTCCTCCCACAAATCCAGCAGAAGTCAGCATGCCGAACCCAAGAAGGTAACCTCTTGTGCTGCAGCGATAGGTCCCATCAGGTCTAATTGAGCTTTCTGTGATGAAAGATCTCTGAGGTAGAAGTTAGAGAAAGTCAACTTTGACCATCATCCCATGGCTTGGATGTCAGCTACGGAATAGTTTTGCTTGAATGCAATACTTGTTGCAACTGCCCTAAATTCATGAGCTGAAATGTGTATCAATTTCATTTGATCTTGGGTTAATTCTCCATATGCAGAACAGATAACACATCTTATCCAGAAGGATAGAGCCTGTACTGAGATATCGTCCTTTCCCTCTTTCAGAGGCAAGAATAGATGGGGTCTCCCTCTTTGCACTGGCATGGTTTTTTTCAGGTACCACTTCAAGGCTCTCACAGGGTCCTGTAGATGACCTTGAGTTGACGGGTCCAGGCTAGAAAGAGGTTTCACCACAAAAGACTGATTGCTCATGAGCACAAGCCTGTACTTAGCAATGAAAGCAGAGGCCGTTATGAGTGATACTGACCCATCCCATCGGACCTATAAGTAGTTCAGGTCACCAACAAAGCATGTATTTCACTGATTCTGCCTGCTGTAGCTAATACAAGTAGGAAGTAGGTCTTATATTACAGGTGAATCAATGAAGCTCTCAAGAGCCTTTCAAACGGTGCCTTATTCAGCAAAGTTAGATCCCATGATAGATTCCACTTTGGGCACAGAGCCAATGCCTTTGGACGTGTAAAATCAAAGTCCATAAGACAATTGGAGAGGTCTTTGTTTTGTCCTATATCCTCTCTTCCATAATGACACAGCATGCCAGAGATTGTGGAACGGTAGCCTTTTATCATGATTGGTGCTAACTGTTTCTCTTCAAAGAACCAACGTAGGAAGTCAGTTATTTGGGGTATTGATGCCTTAAGCAGAGAAATGTATTTATGTTCAAACCCTTGTGAGAAAATTCTTCACTTCCCCTCATATGCTTTCAAAGTGGTGGCCCTTCTCACTCAAGCAATTCTTTCCACCACTTGTTGTGAGAACTGTTTGTTCTTGAGGGTTTGTTTAATATAATCTAGATGTGCAGGTTCAACAGTTCTGGATTTGGGTGAAATGCCTGCCATCATGGTTGCTTGAGCAGATGGGGAAATATCTCCAGTTTCCTTGGGATTTCTGTTGCCAGATTTATTAGGTCATTTAGCCATGATTTTTCCCACTTGAGGGGAGCAATGAGGATGGGGTAACACTCTGATTCTTACTTTTTGTAGTACCTGTGGAATCAGAGGTGTCGGAGGGCTAGCGTATGCATCCAAGCCATTCCAATCCATGGAAAGAGTGTCAACTGCCCAGGCCTTTGGATCTATGACTGGTGAGACAAAGGTTGGAGTTTTGCATTCCACTTTGTCACAAATAGATCCATCAGTGGTTGATCCCAGCAGGTACATAATATGCGACTGAAAACTGAGGGATTAACTCGTTTAGTCTGCCTGGAATATAACAAACTTGTACATGGATTTGTCGCTGTTGAAACCACCTTAGAAAATCCCAACAAGAATGCAGAGATCTGGGGATTTGGTTCCCCCTTGCTTTCTGAGATAATTCACCACAATGGAGTTGTCGGATAGAACAAAAACACTCTTTCCATGTAGCTTTTCCTATCACCAATGAAATGCTTTCAGTATGGTTTTCATCTCTAGGATATTGATATGCAAAAGATGATCCTGAATGATGGATGGAGATGTGCACCCCAGCCCGCTGTGCTCACATCTGTACAAACCATCAATTTCAGAGTATGGTATGGTTTTGTGGGTTTAATGCCAATTTCCAGCTCATGATAGGCTATACATGGTGGGCAGTATATTTGGTGGAGGGAGAACCCGAAAAGACCCCGTTTAAAACCACCAACCCCCATGGGAAGCTATTGGCAAGCTTTATCACATACCCATGCTGGTCAAACCAAGACTCAAACTTATGTGGACAGAGGTGAGATGTGAGAGTGATCTGTAAAGGCAAGCACCTTAGACCACTCAGACACCTGGTAAGATATTCTAAAGTGGTGACTAACCATACAAGTGGATTGTCCCAATTGGGATATGGTAACTTTCAGACAATCACTAAGCAAGTCCTCCCTCTGAGTGGCATAGGCATGTGAAAGAGTTGATTTCGTATCACGTGGATACTGAGGCATTAAACTGGTCATAGGGTGCACTGGGTGTCTTATGGCATTATAATGGGCATGCTGATCCATAAGAGTGCCAGTGTTCTGGTGTCAGGTAGGCATACTGGACAAAGACGTTTTCTCCTTTGACTTTATGGGTAAGATCAAGTGTGGTATGGACCTGTAGCGATCTGATACATATGTCAGAATAAGATCATGGCAGAACAGTGCCATTTTATCTTCCATGACATTGTCCAGTTCTTCATGATGGGATGGGTTATGTGGTATTCGATCGACAAAATCACTCCTGACTTGCACTGTGCAAGACAGTGTCTGAGATGGCTTGATTTGATCTTGATCTCGCTCATATGTAGCTGCTAGAGACAACTGGCTGTTGAACCCACGCAGTATCAGGCCTATTGGTTCCGCCAAAAATGGTTTGTCAAGTTGAGGTGGCCAGGGTGGATCTGGGGTTGTAGTTGTTGATGAAAGGAATATCCTGGATCACTTCTTGGCTGGCAAGCCTTCTGGAATGTGATACCCATCAAACAGGAAATCATTGACCAAGGTGACATCAGCGTGAAAACTAATGGTGTCCTCATCTCTCAGTGTGCACTTATGCACTTTCCCTTTCTGTTTTGATTGTGCTCCTAGTACCGAGGCTCACTGACTTTCGGTCCAACGAGCGCATATATTACATGTATGTCCAGAGTAGCAAACCATGCATGCTTGACATGTACTATGGTTGTTATTCACACCTTTCCAGTGTTTACATTGCTTGCAATTAGTCCTGCCCATGGTCTAAAAACTGTAAGATGAAAAATAGAGCAGACAATATTACACAGGTGTAACCAGCCACACATCCTGCTTTATGAACTCCAAGAGTGGACATTACTGGGCTACAATACTATATTGTGGAAAGTTACTGTAAGAAATGGCCCATGTGTCAGCCTATACATGTAAAGATACTTAAGTGTTGCTTTTAATAAGTACAGAGTGGATGCTTTATAAATTATCTAGTGTAAACTTGCCTGTAAAAAGATCCCAGAGCTGCCTATTCAGGTAAAGTCATTGAAGTGTCGCTTTTAATAACTACAAAGTGGATGCTATAACTATAAACTATCAAAAACTTACCTGTATGTATCCAACTGAAGCAGATATTATACAGCGATGCGTGTGCAGCATCAACTAAAATAACTGCTGCAACCCTGAGTTTTCTATAGCACAAAAAATTACCTTCTTAACAAAATAAAGCTATTAAACATATTACCAATGTCCCAGTCAAGAGAATGTACTAACCACCCATGCAAGTAAGTTCCAAAGGGTGCCTATGTGTATGTTTATGACAAAGTTGTAGTTCTACAATAGATAGAAAGACTCTGTCTTCAAAAGAAAGAAGCAAGAAAAAGTCAGAAATATATGTGGAGTATCCCTGAGAAGAGAAACTCCTCCAATTTGCTCTAAAGCTGAATATCTTTCTCAAATTTATTGAAGATGGTTTGCAAGGTCTCTCATCAAGAGACAGCATGCTATTCGGCACCAGTGGAAGTAGTAACTTAAGTATTCACAGGATTTGGCAACAATCCCATTATCAAGGGGAGATCACTGTCTGACTGACACCTATGTGGGCAGACAACTTTTAGCTTTCACAGCTAAACATTTTAGCCTGAGAGGGTTGGATTTGCGAGGTAGTGGTAGTACTCCTAAGGTATTATGAACAGGTAAAGTATCAGAAGAAGAAATTCAAGGATAAAACCAACTTTTTCTATATTCAGGGACTTTTCAAGGTAACCCCTCAAATTTAGGAACTTTTCAAGGTAACCCGACAAATTCAAGGATTTTTCAAGGCTGTACAAACCATGTAGGATGTGGATGGATGTACAGATGGACAGACATATATGCACATGATACAAAAATGATCCCTTTTTCAAGCTTCTACCAAGGCAGGGTAAACACAAATCCTGATGCATTCATTTTTGTTCTGGCTTCCTATTTTTCACCCAGACAGGGTGACTGCAACAAGCTTGCTACATATATTGTAGTATTTTGAATCTCTTTACCTCCTTTTGGTAAACAAGACCTGCTTCATGCATCTTGAGGAAAATGTACTGTGTCCATTTGTAGTAACTGGGGTCACAAGTCATCACCTCCTGGAAAATGTGATATGTGTTAATAGTATAATAGACTTGTAAACTATCATGCCTTGTACTAAATAATCATTTGACCTAAATCTTCAATGTTCTTAAAGCTGCACTAGTTGGTATCCTTTGAGTTAGTTTAAACATATTGCATTGCCAATTTGATTGCAATGGGTTCAGACACAAGTTCTCAAAACTTTAATTTAGTCTCCCTCAATCAAAAACTTGGTTCATCTCTTGTTTTTGTTTTTTAGCAATACCCGTGGTGCCATCTATAACTAGAAAAGTGTTCATTGAACACAAATGCCCAACCACAGTGCCAGAAAACTGTCCTAAGCACAAAACGTACCTAGGATGGACAGACAGTGTAACACTAAAAATCCCTACCACATTTTTGGTGGGGCTTAATGATGTCTAAAACTAGCAAATTTGTCATATGATACATATGCTATATGGTTATGATCCTTTAGGATTTGTTGTCACATGGTACATTTAGTTATATGGTTATGATCCTTTAGGATTTGTTGTCACATGGTACATTTGGCTATATGGTTATGATCCTTTAGGACTTGTTGTCACATGGTACATTTGGCTATATGGTTATGATCATTTATGACTTGTTGTCACGTGGCAAATTTGGCTATATGGGTCTCATCCTTCAGGATTTTGTTGTCACATGGTACATTTGGCTATATGCATATGATCCTTTAGGACTTGTTGTTGCATTGTACATTTGGCTATATGGGTATGAGCCTTTATGACTTGTTGTCACATGGTAAATTTGGCTACATGCGTATGATCCTTTAGGACTTATCACCTGGTACATTTGGCTATATGGGTATGAGGCTTTATGACTTGTTGTCGCATGGTACTTTTGGCTATATGGGTATGAACCTTGATGACTTGTTACATGGTACATTTGGCTAAATGGGTATAATCCTTTAGGACTTGTTGTCACATGGTACATTTGGCTATATGTGTATGATCCTTTAGGACTTGTTGTCACATGGTACATTTGGCTATATGGTTATGATCATTTATGACATGTTCTCACGTGGCACATTTGGCTATATGGGTCTCATCCTTCAGGATTTTGTTGTCATATGGTACATTTGGCTATATGGGTATAATCCTTTAGGACTTGTTGTCACATGGTCCATTTGGCTATATGTGTATCATCCTTTAGGACTTGTTGTCACATGGTACATTTGGCTATATTGCTATGATCCTTTATGACTTGTTGTTACATGGTACATTTGGCTATATGGGTATGATCCTTTAGGATTTTGTTGTCACATGGTACATTTAACCATATGGGTATGATCCTTTCAGATTTTGTTATCACAAGGTAGATTTGACTATATGGATATGATCTTTTAGGACTTGTCACATGGTAGATTTGACTATATGGATATGATCTTTTAGGACTTGTCACATGGTAGATTTGACCATATGGATATGATCTTTTAGGACTTGTCACATGGTAGATTTGACTATATGGCTATGATCCTTTAGAACTTGTTGCAAGGTTTTATGAGTAAAGCAACATCATCTTCCACTGAAATGTACACTTCTGCATTACAAGATTTTAAGCACAGAATAAGCACGTGTGGTTTAATTCATACCCATTTGATTTACTTTAGATTTTCTTTCATGAGATTCTGGCCACACATGATGAAAATCACACCTGCTTAAACTGTGTATCTGTCACAATCTGTTGATTTAGCACTGTACATCATTTCTCAATTTTATGTAGACTGGTCAAGCCTGTACCTAAGAAATGTATTCCTAATACACAGTTTGGGGACCTTTTCTGTATATTTTTAAGAATATATTTTAATATGACAGCATCTAGTTTATTTGGCATTATCAGAATTCAATCTACACTATACATTTCTTCTCAAAAAGGGAACTTTAACACAAAACATTCTTTTTTGTTAACCAATTTCCAGCATCCCCATTAAATCATAAATTGGCATATTTTAAGTGATTTCTGTATAGGAATTTGAAAAATGATTCAAAATGGTCTGAACATAAGTAAATTTGTCCTCAAGTCAGAATACAGAATAAACTCTAAAGAAACTATTTATAAATTTTTAATCATGAAATAATAAAAATGTTGATATTAGTACCACATCAGCAATAAATTTTACTCATGCTTTCCTTGATCATCACAAAAATAACCTTTGACCTTTTCACTCAGGGGATCGTGTGATTTTCAACCTTTCCTGGTAAACCTACATACAAAATCAAATGACAATGCAAACAATTCAAACATGAGTTATACACTGTACCCAGATCCAGTGTCTGTAAGCACAACGTAGCAAAGAATGGATATATGGATTGATAAGTGGAAGGATGGATGGATGGGATAGCAGATAGACATACTGATATGTCATTTGTCACAAGCAAGACAACAATTAACTCCAAGCTACTTACCCTGTCCCAGTCAAAACTATAGCACATTTCATCCATCTGTTGCCTCATGCTGGCTATGTTTCTGCAATAACAACAAGAGTCCTATGTGGGCCTGAAACCACTTACTTGGCATACAGTGGTCAAAAGGCATAATTATGTAGCAATAGGGCACATATTTTGGGTTGAAAGATACCCATGTCAGGATAATTTCCAGCTATTTGGTAGAAATTGGTGGTATCTGACATGTTGTATAACTGTGTTTCGACTTGAGTAACTTCAGCTGGACTAAATAGCACATTGGCATCTTTTGTATGAATGTGATATGTGTTCATGGAAAGAAAGTCATTCTGTGAGGTTTTCTTAATTATTAGTAACAACAGACATGCCTGATGGGAGATATGTATCATTTGTATGTTTTGCACCAATTTGCTATGAAAGCCACATCACTGGTAAGGGAGCCACCCCAGACATAAATACAATGGAACATGTCCAAATAAACTTTCATACTGATATTGATCAAACTGGCTAGGCCGTTCTGAAGACGAAGTTTTAAATTGATTTACTATATGGTAGCAAGGAAGTCACCCAGAATAAAATTTTGATAAAGCATGTCCTAGGAAACACTCCACCCAAGTTTGATCAAAACTGGCTCAGCTGTTCAAGTGAAGTCAAAAGAAAAGGTTTTCCGGTTTGATTGCTATGGAAGCCATAACATTGCTAGGGGAGTCACAGAACATAATTCTGGTAGAGCATGTCCAGAGAAACATTCATAGCAAGTCTGATCTAAACTGGCCCAGTCAACTTTAAGAAGAAGTTGAAAATAGCAATGTTCATGGATGATGCATGCTGGAAAATGAACACTGGACACAGGGCCAAACCATAAGCTCATTTGGTCTTATGTTGAGGTGAGCTAAAAATTGTTGTATTGAAACACAAAGATGGTCTCAAACTAGAAACAAGTAAATGGAACGCAAATGCCCCACCACAGTGCCAAAAAAATAACCTACACATAAAACTTAACCAGATGTATAGACAGATCGATAGAAAGACATACAGATGGATTAAGAAATGGATGAACATGTGTAACACTATATGCTCCTACCACATTCATGGCAGAGTATAAAAGCAGCACTCATCTGTATGAAATCTTTAAAAAAAAGTAATAAGTTGGCTATATAGTGTATAATAAATAAAACTTGTTTCATTTTTACTAGGAGCAACATTTCTGAATATGTAACAGTCACGTGTCTTCCTGATCAAAGTAAAAAAACATGAACACAAGAAGGAGCAGTCCTCTAATTTTACTGCGACATAAAAAGCTACATTCAAGGCCTCACTACACTAATTAAGTTACTGTATTTTGGTGTGTATAACGCGCACCGACGTATAACGTTCACCTCGATTTTCAACCCAAAATGAGTGGAAAAAACGTAGTTCTGCCATATAATGCACATGTGATATAATACATTTTACAATCGTGACTATTTCACTCCGTTTTCATACGGCAACAACAGTTGGTCATTTTGGATAGTGAATGAAAAAGTGGCAATATTGGAAGTATCTTCCTCTTGAAAATAACATATGGAGGGAGCTTTCCGCCATCAGCGGTACAGGCAAGCATCACCGTAAAATGATTTTTCTCGTTGCCAGTTGTGGTTATGCTGATGGTGTTGGCCCCTTTCATATGGACAGTGGTGCTGGATGGAAGATCAAATGTCATGGGCGTCTGATCAGCATTTCCTATCTGGCTCAACTCAAACTTAAGTCTCTTGCACTGTTTAATGACGAATCTCTGGAATTACAGCAGTTTGTCCTCATGATCTTCTGGCAGCTTCTGGGCTATATGTGTGCGTCGCCGAATTGACAAGTTGTGCCGTCGTAAAAATCCATTGGCCCAGCTCACAGACCCCTTGTAGTCGTCTATTTTCTTCTGTTTTGCAATCAATATTGCCTGAAAGCGAATCTCTGTCATGGATACTGAGATTCCCCATTTTCTTCTATCCATGACCCATTCAGGGACTCCACTCTCTATGTTCGGATACTTTGCACTTGTCCCTCTGTCTGCCTGTTTTGTTCTCAGCATTTTCTTCAGTCTTTCTTTCATTCTTCTCTACTCCCTAACAGAAGACTCTTCGACATTAAACTCCCTCCCAGCAGCTCTGTTACCATAAGGCAATGATGGTTAGCTTGTCTTTCGCATTGTACAAATTTCTTATACGACCCATGTTGATACTTTGACTATATTTGTTCAGATTCACGATCGAACACAATATGCTATGTGAAAGTTTAGGTCCAGTATTTATACTTATTTGGATTATCATGACACCTCTAAAATATATCCCCATGTTCAAGCTAGAATTTACCAAGACAATGCATTGTAATTAAGTTTGGCCCATCAAAGCTTTAGCCGGAGCTGATTACCTTTAAAAACCCCACGCTGAGTCAATTAAACACTGCTCACTGTATTGTAACAAAGAAGTACCGTATCAAATACTGTTGTTTAAAATGAGAAATAAAACAAAGAAACAAGTTTATTTTCTGAAGAAAAGTAAATACATTGCAAATTTACCTAGGCAAGCAATGTGACTGTGTTTAGCACATCAAAGCTTTAGTCGGTGCCGATTACCTTGAAAAGACCACACTGAGTCAATGAAGCACTGATCACCATTAAAAACACAGCGCTGAATCAATTAAATATTGCTCACCGAGACAAAGCATTGTAACTATTTTGAGCGCTTCAAAGCTTACCTGGCACCGATTACCATGAAAAGACCACACTGAGTCAATGAAGCATTGATCACTGTATAGTCGCAAAGATATCTCAAATACTATGATTTAAGATGAGAAATAAAACTAAGAAACAAGTTTATTTTCCAAAGGAAAACAAAAATGTTTTCCGACTTCATACATTAACGCCGTGTCAGTGTTACCATAACAGGCTAACTATAGTCACGCAAAAAATGAGAACTTTAACACTGCTTGAATTCTAAATATTATATTTCAATTCAGACATGAATAAATGAAGACAAAATTAATTAGATCCACAGTTATCGAATATTGAACATTTGAAAAATATTTTCCGACTTCATACATTAATTGATTACTTTGTTTCACAACGTGTCAGTGTTACCATAACAAAGAAACCGTAGTCACAAAAAAATATGTCCCCTAAAGGTGCCTCTGATGAGAACATTAACACTGCTTGAATTCTACACATTTTATATTTCAATTCAACCAACAGTAAATGAAGAAAAATGTATTAGATCAACAGTTATGGAATACAAAACATTTACGGAACAGGTACGGTAATCCTCACAGTGGTATCTGTTCCACTCCAATGCGGCACTTTGCACAGCTTTTGAACAAGTTACCAGTCGTTATGTACATGTATTTCCGGTCGAGGCACAGAACAAAACGTTACTCAGTGATGTGAAATGAAACCAGTTTATTAACATAAGCAATCAAAGAACAAGACTATCAAGGTTTGTAAGCATTATTTATTTCTTTAATAAGGCTAGTACCGCTAAACAATTTAGTTATAATGCAATGTGCAACGGATTTAATATTTCACAAGGAGTGAATGTGACACATGTAGGCGGCTATAGTGACTTTATCCTCTCGTCAGATCGACCTGGAAAAAATCTTTTTCTTTTAGTTCTTGTATAAAACGCGCACCCCCAACTTAAGATAATAAAATTAGGTGAAAAAACTGTGCGTTATACACACCAAAATATGGTACTTACATATTTCCATCATTTCTGATGAAAATTAGTGCATTAGTTTTAAGTTCAGATGCACAATTTTATGTTAGGCACTAACTTGGACACAACATATCAAAAAATCAACATAGGTTATGTTGCATTATCGAAAAAATAGTTGCACTGAATGAAAAAACTGGAATTTTTAGTGCAAGTGACCTTTCTGGAAATTGCTGCTAACAAATACTGTTTGTTTTGTCATCCTGCACAAAAGCCAAGAGGCTGAAGTCAATACACTTAGACTTTTTGCTGCATTCTATTGAATGCAAGTAACATTCTTTACTGGTTAGCAAATCTCCAAACAAATTAGCAAACAAATATTATTTTTCTTCAGTACTACAATAGAATGCAATAACAGCTGATTTGCTGAATGAGTGAAGTGGTGACATTAAGTCACTTTCTTTTAGGACTGACTTTAACCACTCTCCATAACTGTGGTCAGAAATACAAACCAACTACCCATGAACAGCTACCTCTCTTATAAAGCCTTGGTTGGATTCCATCAGCTGACATTTACATTTTCATTTCCTTCCAGTCACCTCCCATAAAATAAGAGAAGCTGTACTGTATGACATATTATTCATTCCATGCCAAAATGTACCACTAATTGCCAATAGACAAAGTGTTTAATTTCTTCTTTTTTTTTTTTGCTTTTGCTTTTATCTGAAGACTTATTGGGAGGGTCTAAATTAACAACTCACTCTGGCATCCTCCTCAAGCAAACCTGTCAGTTCTACCTTTAAAATGTTATACACTACATCCCATTCTATTTTTGTGAATTGTTGTGCTCGACAATGCAATTCAGTACAACATGCACTTACTAGATTTATCAAACTGTTAGCAAAATTCAATCCTTTGGATGAATTTAGTTTGTATACTATACGGTATACTGGGAGAAATATGGGGCACATACTTTAATCGATACATGCAAAAATGAATTACACTGCTCTTCTTACATTGTTTTTCTTTGTCTCTCTTGTCATGAAAAGCACCTGTCCAAATTAGTGCTCATTTGTATATTTTCACATGTCTATAAGCTTGTGCTTTTGGAAGTAAAAAAATCTAATTTAATGATTCTCCATGTTGGAACAATGCATTTATGATACACTCCGATAAAAATATTCAACTGGCCATATATAAAATCCATTGACTTTTTGCTTGCCTGTATGTCCATTTGTCAGGCAATTCTCCTCGATCAATGGCAGCATTTTCTGCAGGCAAACCAAAGGCATCCCATCCCATAGGATGTATCACCTGCCAAAAAGTCAATCAATCCATCAATCAACAAAACTCTAAGCATATATCTGGAACAATGCTACACAAGTGAAAAATAATTTATTGTAAATCAAGTTTAAAATATCAGGGCAACAAATAAGTTTTGTGAATATATATTTAAGCTCCTTAGCAAAAAATCAAAATATACACCTGTGCTGCTAAGAGTGTGAATACAGTTTTCCCAAATGTAGTCATCTCGTATAAATTTGCTAAAATTCTATGATCATAAAAATCAAATTTTTCAGTAAATTATGTTTCTCAGAGAGTACTTACCCCATCACATTAACATAAGGACGAACCTCCACTACCTCTCAAATCCAGTATTCGCAGACAGACAACAAATGTGTCTTTTCTGTATACATGTCATATAGATGAAGGGATGAAACTCTTTCCAACCCTTCCTCTTACCTCCCCTCACCACTGCTTGATGTCTATGGTTGTTTACCATTTTTGTTTGAGTGATACCTCGATAAGAAAGCTCGCATTTGCAGGGAGGTGTGGCAGGGTTTAATAGTAATGTGATCAGGTGAGTATTCTCAGAGAAATGTAATTTACTAAAAAATTTGCTTTCTCCTTTGAATACATTCCTCAATCACATTAATGTTAGGAGAACAGGCATTAGGAGGAGGCAATGCTGAGCATCCTACCTCTACCATGGTCATGTCACCTTCAAAGGAACAAGGATTCTTCTCTGAGAGTAAACCACACTCCTAATATCAGAACAGCATACCTAAGCCTTGATGACAGTACCTGGTTAAGAGAAAAAGGAAACAAATTACTTTTATTACCGAGTAAAATCACTGGTCAAATCCAGTGAAAGTGCTGTTCTATGACCATGGTAGGGCTGTGCTGACTTCAACTAGTCTGGTGATGGTCTGGGTTGCAGCCACCTGACCTACCAGATTAAATCCTTGTCTCTGTGAAGCTGGATCATGCAGACAAAAAAAGTTTGAGAAGGTTGACTGTGCATGCCAGCCAACTGCATTTATTATGTCTCAGATTGCTATGTTCTGTTCAAATGCAAGGCTTGCAGAGATAGCTCTGATTTCATGAGCTGTAATTTTCTTGAGGTGTACTTGATCTCTTGAGATCTCGGAATATGCACAGCGTATTACCCACTTTAGCCATGATGCCAGGGCTTGGGTGGTTATATCCTCTTTCCCTGGCTTGACTGGAAGAAAGAGGCATTGCCAGCCCCCTCCCCTGCACGTTTCTGCATCACTGTCTCCCTAGACTCATTGATGAAGGAGAGGGGACAAATGACCACTCTTTGATTGCTCATTGACAGCAGCAGGTACTTTGCTATGAAGCCAGGTTGCATCATCAGGATCATGGGACCATTTGATGTGAACTGTAGAGAGTTTGGGTCCTCCGAAAGGGCATGCAACTCGCTGACTCTGCATGCTGAAGCAAGAGCTACAAAGAAACATGTTCTGTATGATAGCAGCTTCAAGGAGGTGCTGGCTCGAACCGATTTGAATTGAACCATGTCAGTATCCATGATAAATTCCACTTGGGAGACAGGGTGAGCGATTTTGACCTATCAAATCTGAAATTGGCTAATAGGTCTGATAAATCCTTATCATAACCTATATCTGCTCTTCTGTGATGCCTGAATGTGTCTGAGATAATGGAGCGGTAACATTCGATTGTAGCGAGGGGCTAACTTTTTTGCCGTGAAGAGTCAAAGAAAAAAGTTAGCCAGCTGTGGGACTGAGACACTCAAAGAGATGAAGCTGTTGCTGTTGCACCAAAGTCTGAAAACCTGCCACTTCCCCTCGTATACCTTCAAAGTGGAGGGCCTTCAAGCTTGTAAGATTCTCTCTACAACAAAAGACTTAAATTCTTTTCTTTGCAAGGCTCTCCTGACAAGAGCCAGGTGTGAAGGAGTAGCTTGTCTGGTTATGGAAGAAACACCTGCAACCATGGCTATTTGAGCAGGTTGGGTCTCAGGTGAATTTTCCTGGGAACGCCTATCACTAGATCAAGCAGATCATTCATCCAGAACTTGTCCCACCTGAGAGGGGCTCTGAGAATTACTTTGCATTTGGGTTGTGTGCATGGGGTTGGAGATAGGCATAGACTCAAAATTCCTCCTAATTCCCAATCAACTGAGAGTGCATCCACAGCCCATGCCTCTGGTCCAGGATTGGTGAGATGAAGGTGGGCAGTTTGTGATTCAACCTCATTGCACACAGATCTATCATCAGTGACCCAAAGTGCACAAATCTGCTGAAAGAATACTGGATGGATGAACCACTCTATTTGATGAGTCTGGCCCCTTCTTGACAATGAATCAGCCAGGACATTTAGTCTGCCCAGAATATATCTGGTCTGGGCCATTACATTCCTCTATGCACACCAGCAGAGAAAATCCCAAACCAGTACACACATAGATCTGGTGATTTCATCCCCTGCCCCCCCCCCATTTGATTTGAGGAGATATAATTGGTTCTTCTAGAAATAAAACATGTTTGCTATGGCCTTCATTTCTAGAATGTTGACCTGGAGAGGTAACTATTCTGGCCCCCATTTGATACTGACCATGGTGAAGGTGGGCAACAGATGGGCTCCCCAACTGTATGAGCTGGCATTTATTCCATACATAAGTAATTTTCCCACACCAAGTGCAAGCCATCCACATTAACAAAGTTTGGTCATGGTATGTGATGCAGAACTAATGTTATTGTACAAAAAACATTTTTCTTCACTCAGTCTCAGTGATCTTGACCTTTGACCTTATAACCCCAAAATTGATAGACTTCTTCCTTATCCCAAGTGCAACCCATCCACAATGTTTGGTAAATGTAAATTGTGGCGAACTCGAGGTATATTGTGGATATCTTTGTCTTCTTTCAGAAGAAATTCAGAAGGTGACCATCAAATTTTAATTCTTGTGCCTGAAATCAATAGGGTTCTTCCTTATCCCAAATGTGAGCCATTTATAAAGTTCAGTAACCAAAGATGTGGAGAACTCAAGCTACTGTGCAGAACCCATGTTTCTTCTTTCAATCACAGTGGCCTTGACCTTTGACTCTTCGACCCCAAAATTGACAGAGTTCTTCCTTACCCTATGTGCAAAGTCTGGTAACTGCAGATGTTGGAAAACTCGTGTTACTGTGTGGAAATGAAGTTAGTAACAAACAGATGGATGACATTATAACACAATACTCTTCGTCTTATGGTGGGCGTATAAAAACTCTTGCGGTAATTAGCTACATGCAAAAACTTAGCCAAAGTCAGTAAAAGATGAAATATAGGCCACGATGAGCTTCTTTTATTGTGAGGATGAGGTACTAACAGAGATGCATACCATCATCAACTTCACCATTCTGGCATGAACAGTACCTGAGAAATGCTTAATTTTTTTTTAACCCAAGTCAGTTAAGTATAAAATATCAGTCATAATGACCTACTTCTGCAATGAGAAAGTAGTGCTCATCAAGATGCATCCTCTCACCAAGTTTCATGATTCTAGGATGCAAACACCTGTGGTAATGAAATAAACCCATAAAATTAAAATTAGAAGGTTAACATGAAATCTAGGTCACAGTAACCATCTTTTTTTCATCTAGTTTAATAATTCTAGAATGAACAGTTAAAACAAGAAATTTAACAGTCATTAAAGTGTGCAATATGGGTGCTCATCAAGATGCATCCCCTCACCAAGTTTCATGATTCCAGGTATAACTGTATGTATACAGAATGCAAAAACCCTATGTTGTCATGAGCTCAATGCAAAACAGGACCCTAAGCCAGCACAATATGAAATGTTGGTTACAATGATCTTCCTTTGTTGTATGGGTGTGGTACTAAAAGAGATGCATACAATCATCTAGTCTGATGGTTCTAGACTGAACACTGCTTGGTTAATAAATTTAAAACTCAAAATTGAAGATAATGAAGCATCAAATGAAGATCACCATGACCTATTTTTGTGAGGAGTGTGTAGTACTTAGCAAGATGAGTCAAGGTATAACAGCATGTATACAGGATACATAAAACCTATGTGGACATGAGCTAAACACAAAAACCCAAGCCAGTAAAATGTGAAATGTAGGTCACAATTACCATCTAGTTTGATTATTATAGCATGAAGAGAGCTGAAAAAAAACTTAAAAACACAAAATTACCCAAGGTCAGTGAACTGTGAAATATGCAGACCTGCCAACCCTAAAAAGACCTTCTCAGTGAGGAAGTCTATGCTTTTCAGTAAGTTAGACCAATTTTCAGTACAGTGTAACAAAATATCATGTAGTGCTATTGTCATATTGGAAAACATGCATTAAAAAAGTTCAGAAGTGTGATCTAAGACTGATGCAGTGAACGTAAACATTATGTTCAACTAAAAACTTGTAGAGTACACTTAGACCTTAATTACCCCTAGTACAGTTTCAGAAACTGCAGTTCTGAACCCCATGGAGCTCAATGACTTCTTGCTAACTCTCAACTTGATGTAATCTTTTAGTTTTTTTTCTACAATTTCACGTGGTGACGGTAGTCATCTCTCCCGCCATAAGACATACTCAAATCAACCTATAATTTCCAATACACGTAACTGTTGCCCTTCCCACTTTTTCCCCTAGAATCTAAATATTCCCTTTTATACTTCTGTGTGGAATGCATATGGCAGCATTCCACACAAGTTGGTGAACCTGATTCTAGAGAAGTATTATGTACCAGAGAAGTTCAGGGACATACTTCAAAACTACCTCAATAACTTTAAAATGTGCTTCCCTGTGTCAGACTACACAACAGCATGGCAGAGATTAGAAACTGGCATCATAACTGGATGTACCATTTTAGTAGTACTATTTTCAGCTTCAATGAATCTCACTGTGTAAGTCAGCAGAGAAGATGAGCCAAGGACCAATTATGTCATCTGGAGTTCAGCAGCCTCCTACAAAGGCCTTCACAGATGATATGACAATTACATCCAAGTCAGTACCAGAAGGTAGGTGGATGTTTGAAGATCTTGATATGACAATTACATCCAAGTCAGTACCAGAAGATAGGTGGATGTTAGAAGATCTTCGAGACCTGATTAACTGAGCCAGGATGAAGTTTAAGTCATCTAAGTCAAGAAGTCTGGTCCTGAAGGGTAGATAAATACAGGTTCAAAATAGGAGAGGAAGTGATACCAACACTGAGTGAGCAACCAGTTAATAGCCTCAACAAGTGGCTTAAGGACTCCATGAATGACAGTGAGAGTGTGGCAGACATGAAGCAATAAGCCAAAGACTGGATGGAATCCATAGAAAAGAGTGGGCTACCTAGGAAGTACCGCATTTAGCTGTGTATAATGTGCACCGCTGTATAACATGCACCCCGATTTTTGACCCAGAATGAGTGGAAAAAACATAGTTTTGCCATATAACGCGCATGTGATATAATACATTTCAAAATCATGAGTATTTCGCTCCGTTTTCATAGTGCGACAACAGTTGGCCATTTTGGATAGTGAATGAAAAAAGTGGCAATATTGAAATTATATCTTTCCGATTTTATGGTTGGCCCTTAAAAGGGCCATTTAAAGGTTTGCCTAGTTGATGGAGTTCAATCTATTGGCATCAAATCCCTCAAATTCCTCTTCATCGTCATCACTCTTGAAAAGTCGCTGTATGTCCTCGTCTGTCATCATTCCTGGTGTTGCTGCATAATAGCTTTCATCTTCGTCTTCGCTCTCTGAGTGGTCTTCACACTTAGCATTGTCCTCCCACAAAATGTCATCCTCTGTGTCATCCATTTTATTTGAGATGCAGCACTTTTTGAAGGCATGGATGATGATGCTTGGCAAGTCGTGCCATCGTAAAAATGCATAGGTCCAGCTCACAGACCCCTTGTAGTAGTCTATTTTCTTTTGTTTTGCAATCAATATTGCCTGAAAGCGAATCTCTTTCTTCTTCTATCCATGACCCATTCAAGGACTCCACTCTCTACGTCCGGATACTTTGTACTTGTCCGTCTGTCTGCCTGTTTTGTTCTCAGCATTTTCTTTAGTCTTTCTTTCATTCTTCTCTACTCCCTAACAGAAGACTCTCCTACATTAAACTCCCTCCCAGCAGCTCTGTTACCATAAGGCAATGATGGTTAGCTTGTCTTTCGCATTGTACAAATTTCTTATACGACCCATGTTGATACTTTGACTATATTTGTTCAGATTCAAGATCGAACACAATATGCTATGTGAAAGTTTAGGTCCAGTATTTATACTTATTTGGATTATCATGACACCTCTAAAATATATCTCCATGTTCAAGCTAGAATTTACCAAGACAATGCATTGTACTTATGTTTGGCCCATCAAAGCTTTAGTCGGAGCTGACTACCTTTAAAAACCCCACGCTGAGTCAATTAAACACTGCTCACTGTATTGTAACAAAGAAGTACCGTATCAAATACTGTTGTTTAAAATGAGAAATAAAACAAGGAAACAAGTTTATTTTCTGAAGAAAAGTAAATACATTGCAAATTTACCTAGGCAAAGCAACGTGACTATGTTTAGCACATCAAAGCTTTAGCCAGTGCCGATTACCTTGAAAAGACCACACTGAGTCAATGAAGCACTGATCACCATTAAAAACACCATGCTGAATCAATTAAATATTGCTCACCGAGACAAAGCATTGTAACTATGTTGAGCGCATCAAAGCTTACCTAGCGCCAATTACCGTGAAAAGGCCACACTGAGTCAATGAAGCATTGATCACTGTACAGTCGCAAAGATATCTCAAATACTATGATTTAAGATGAGAAATAAAACTAAGAAACAAGTTTATTTTCCAAAGGAAAACAAAAATGTTTTCCGACTTCATACATTAACGCTGTGTCAGTGCTACCGTAACAGGTTAACTGTAGTCACGAAGAAAAAAAAGAGAACATTAACACTGCTTGAATTCTAAATATTATATTTCAATTCAGACACGAATAAATGAAGACAAAATTAATTAGATCCACAGTTATCGAATATTGAACATTTACAGGTACGGTAATCATATATTTGTTCCAATGATAACCTTGAAAAGACCACACTTAGTAAATGAAACATTGGTCACTCTATAGTCAGAAATAAATATAAAATACTATCATTTAAGATGAGAAATAAAAACTAAGAACCAAGTTTATTTTCCAAAGAAAAAGATATTTTCTGACTTCATACATTAATTGATTATTTTGTTCCACAACGTGTCAGTGTTACCGTAAGAAAGAAACCGGTCGCAAAAAATGTCCCCTAAAGGTGCCTCTGATGAGAACATTAACACTGCTTGAATTCTACACATTTTATATTTCAATTCAACCAACAATAAATGAAGAAAAAATGTATTAGATCAACAGTTATGGAATACTGAACATTTACGGAACAGGTACGGTAATCCTCCCAGTGGTATTTGTTCCGCTCCAATGCGGCACTTTGCACAGTTTTTGAACAAGTTGCCAGTCGTTATGTACATGTATTTCCGGTCGAGGCACAGAAATGAAACCAGTTTATTAACATAAGCAATCAAAGAACAAGACTATTTGTAAGCATTATTTATTTCTTTATTACGGCTAGTACCAGTAAACAATTTAGTTACAATGCAATGTACGACGGATTTAATATTTCACAAGGAGTGAATATGACACATGTAGGCGGCTATAGTGCCTTCATCCTCTCATCAGATAGACCTGGAAAAAATCTTTTTTTTTTTAGTTCTTGCATAAAATGCCTTGACTTAAGATAAGAAAATTAGGTGAAAAAAGTGCGCGTTATACACAGCTAAATACAGTACAAGGCCGGGTGTTACCAGCCTGGTATTTGACAAAGAATTCTTTGGCCACTTCTAGTATACCAAGTCCCCTTGACAGCCATAGAAGCAGTTGAGAGAATGTTCAATACATATCCGAGATAATGGATGGGAGTGCCAAGGAGCTTCAGTAGTATCGGCTTGTACAGTACCAACAGCAAGCTTCAGTTACCACTATCATCAGTGACAGAGGAGTTCTTCAAGGTGACCAAGGCCAGGCAGGTGATGATGTTGAAAGACGGTGCAGATATGAAAGTGAGAGAAGCAGCAGTGGAGGTACGGACAGGTGGAAAGTGGGTAGCAGCAAAGGCAGCTAAAAGGCAGAATCCAGACTGAGACACAGTGACATGGTAAGCACAGTAGCAACAGGAAGGTTGGGGTTAGGAAGTATGAAAAGACCTATATAGCAAGCAGCAAGCACCAAAGAGAAGCGTGCCATGGTCCAGAAAGAAGTACGTCTTGCAGAAGAGTAAGACAGGTGAGTTAAAGCTATCGGCATGAGGAAGCAGGGAGACTGAGTACACTGGGAAGCTGCGCGGTCCAGGAAACTGTCTTGGAGCTACATCTGGAAAGTTGATGCCCAGAAAATCAGCTTCCTCTTACGCTCAGTGTATGATGTTCTCCCTACACCAACAAACCTCAAGACATGTTGACTAACTGATGACCCAAACTGTAAACTTTGTGGGAGACTTTGCAAATTTAGAGCACATGCTGTCATCCTGCAATGTAGCTCTGACAGATGGTCGTTATCGTTGGCACCTTGACCAAGTGCTTGCTGAGATTGCTGTCAGTATGGATATAGCCAGGAGAAAGAAACACCAAGTGAAAAGCGGTCCCAACTTCATCAGCTTTGTGAAAAGTGGTGAGACACAAAGGCAAAAGACTGAAGCAAGAGGCATCTTGACAACAGCGCGGGATTGGGAAATGCAGGCAGCTGTAAAAGAACAGCTGAAGTTCCCAAGAGACATCTGTAACACCAACTTCAACCCACCATTATACTATGGTCAGGAGGTACCAAGCAGGTGATTTTGTTGGAACTGACAGTGCCATAGGAAGCTAGAATGGAGGAGGCCCATCAGAGGAAACTGGCAAGTATCAGCCTCTCATCCACGAGTGCCAGCAGAATGGATGGAAGGTCTGAAATCTACCAGTGGAAATAGGATGCCATGGTTTTGCAGCACAGACCTTTTGGCGTGCCTTGGGAGTCATCAGGATTACAGGACCTAGCCACAGGAATTTAGTCACCACGGTTGGCAAACTGGCTGAGGAAGAGTCACATTGGATTTGGCAGAAGACAGAGGAGCGATGGAAAAGCTAATCGGTTCCGGGCTGAGTCTGATCAACTCAATCAACGCACCCCTGGCAAGCGTTGTGGGTCAGTGCCAAAACACTCTAGGAAAGAGATCCCCACCTGATGATGGAACCAGTTGCAGTGCAGAACTGTATTCATATATTGCACATTGTTAAAATATTTGAAGAAGCTTATTATCCCTTTTCACTTGAACACGTGTTTGTTTGCTGGATGCCATTTTTAGAGAATTCTATAAGCAACAGCTTGATCATGCAGTTTTGTGCATGAAAAATATGGGCAGTTTAAAGCATCTGTGGAACTAGTGTAAAGTTATTCTGGTTCACTGACCAGCTCTACTGAATCTAATATGAAACCTGGATCCAGACAAAACACAGACAAGGCAGTATCAGGATTTGACCACAATGATCATATTTTTGTAATTTTTGCTATTATTCCATTAGTCCGTAATTTAAGCGTGATTTTCAGTAAGACTTCCAGTCAAATCATAAGGGTTGGAATGTCTGAATATGAATCACAGCAAACTACTTTTGTGATAATCAAGATGCATCCCCTCACCAAGTTTCATGATTCCAGGTGTCACAGTATGTATACAGTGTGCAAAAAACCTGAGCTAAACATAAAAACCTAACCAAAATTTTACAAATAATGTATATGCATGTGCAAAGTCAGACCTCTAAGCTCACTCCCCGGGGCCACGGGTGGCTGAGTGGTCTAAGGCACTCACCTTTACAGATCAGTGACATTTCACCTCTATCCGCATGGGTTTGAGTCTCGGGCTCAGCCAATGTGGGTATGTGAGAAAGCTTGCCAGTAGCTTCCATGAGTTGGTGGTTCTTTCCAGGGTTTTCCCAGGTTCATCATCCACCAGATATACTGGCCGCCATGTATAGCCTATCATATGCTGAAAAATGGCGCTAAACCCACAACAACAACAAAGCTTCCTCCCCAGGAGGTAGATACTATGAAACCCACTCCAAACTGTTGCCTAGGACCTAAGAAGAAAGACTGATTGAGATGCATTGAGGCCATACATATGTAGATGCTTTTATATGTGCCAACAGATGCTGATGTTGAGGGTGGTACAATAGCTCTCTTCCATTTTGTTGAGCTGAGCTAAAACAAATAAATTTGGTCCCCACTTAATTTTTGATAAAGAGTTTCACAAGTCTGAATATTCTCACCTGCCTTCCTCTGAGTCTGTGATAACGGGCCATTGCATCACTGATGGTGTACACACGGACATGACCCATGTGCAGCTGACCACTGGGGTACGGAAACATTGATAAAACATAAAACTTTTCTCGATCACCAGCCTGAAATGTAAAGAGTAACTCTTAATCTAAATTCTGTGATAAAGTTTAAAGTGAACAAATGCCTAACATGGAAAAGTTTATGATCAATTTGACTTATGCTGTATCAATCCTGTACATGAAGAGGGGAAAAAGGTGAAATTATAAATATGGACCATCTTCATACCATATTATAGCACTATGGTATTATCTTATCTGGTCATTATTAATGTATAAATCTGGTTGAAGTTCAATGCTTATACAGATATGACTTAATATCAGAATACAGAATTAAGTTACATTTTTAACCAAGTCTATATCATTGCATTCTGCATCGGCATAATTGTGTTTGCTGATATCAACTGTTCACTGCACATACTGTCATTGACCTAAATATCCAGACACTAAAAAATAATTACTTTTCTGTCTGTTGGGATAATTGGTGCACTACTGAAAATGATCAATTTCCCCAAATACTGACTGGAAAATTAATATCTTTTATTGTCATAATTTAGTGTATAAATGAGCACAGCAAGTACAACATCTAGGCAGATAAACCACGTTGCATTATATCTTTGCCTGCCAATAAAGAACACTTGCATGAAAATGTTTCTATGTTCTTTTACAAATAAAGAATTCATGTTGCATTTCTGTTTGTTTGTTGTTCTTTTTGTTTGTAAAACTATGACAGTATGTTCATTGTGTACATGTACTGCCATTGGTGATAAGTCTGGGTAAAAACTTTGTCTTTGAATGTGACCCAGTTCAAACATCAATATTCTTTCATAACATACACATTGTCTTTGACAACTGAATGGTCACAGAAAAAATATACTCCTATTCATATTATCTTGCCTCTGAAAATCTGAAAGATAACCCATATTTTCCTTCAAAATGGCTTGAAGCAATCTCATCACTAAAACTCTAAATATGGCAATCATTACCTTTAATGTGTAATGGAGCCAAATCACTTAGACTGATTCAGGAATTTAATTGTAGAATATTATTATCTTACCTCTGATTATAGGTATGAAGACCAAACCAACTACATCCAGAAAGTGGTTACCAAGGAAATATATGCCTTTGAACAAAACTGAGACTACAGTAACTTGTGAAACTCGTGTGTCAGAGATGTTTACCAATGTGCATGGCTGCTTCATCTCCTTTGTATGCTCTCCAGTGGTAAATATAAACGAAGGCTGCAACCAAATGTCAGCTTGATGTAATGCTGATGACCATTGATTTTACAGTTATTAAAGTGATTCATTAATGAATTCCACCAAATATCTAAAGATTAAAGCTTGTTTTTCCTTTACCATTACCTTGAACAAGCTCGCAACTTGCTTTGTTTAGATATCTGCTTGATCACGAGTTGTACAGCATGTCAGCTGTTTTTACTTCCACTTATTGACAACACCTTCAGTTAATCCATATTATCATGAGGGTAATCAAAGCGACTTCACTGCCTAAGGGTTGACTATTCAATCACCAGTTTTTGAGTACAGGTAAAACATTCCTACATTTATGTTCCAACTTGAATATTTTTGTCATTGGTTTTTAAAAAAAAAGTTTCTTGGTGTCTAGATAGTTTTTTTACTATTTAAAATTATTACAAATTGTTATTTCAAGCATTATTCAAGCATCCCCAGATACAGTGAACTTATTTCTCCAAATGATCAAATAAGATCAAAGTACCATGAATGGCAAATTATTTGCCTGCAATGGTTATAAAAGTCCCCCAAATTCACAGACCTTTCCTTACCCCAAGTGCAAGCCATCCACAAAGTCTGGTCCAGGTCTGTGATGTAGAACTCAAGTTATTGTGTGAAAACCAGTTTTCTTTTTTCAGTCAAAGTTACCTTGACTGTTAACCTTCTAGTCCCAAAATTGATATTCTTCTTCCTTGCCATATGTGCACCTCATCCACAATGTTTGACCCAGGTATGTACAGCTCTCCCTCATTATAATGTGGTAGTTGTGGTCCATAACTGCCGACTGCGTTATATACCAAACCATGGATGTACTGAATCACGATATAATGAGAACAGAGGTATGTACCTAACTGTGGTATAGTGCGAATGATCACAAATTCATTAAATAATGGTGTTTTGAAAAGGAAATAAAGATATAACACTAGCTTCACGTTGTTTTCTTTCCACCCATGTTGTTGTACATTAGTATGAGTTTGGTCATGGGTTCCATAGTGGTACTGTATTATATCTGGAATCGCCTTATAATGAAGCACATTATAACGAGGGAGAGCTGTATGTAAAACTAATGTTATTGTGAAGAAACCATTTTTCTTCTTTCCGTCACAGTGACCTTGATATCTGACCTTATGATCCCAAAAACCCAAAGGCTCTTCCTTACATCAAATTTGGTCCAGGTCTGTGATGTAGAACTAATGTTATTGTCTGGAAGTCATTTTTTTCTTTCAGTCACAGTTACCTTGACCACTGACCTTTCTACCCCATAAACTGATAAACTTTTCCTTACCCCAAGTGCAAGCCATACACAAAGTTTGGTCCAGGTCTGTGATGTAGAACAAATGTTACTTTGTGGAACCATTTTTCTTCTTTCAGTCACAGTGACCTTGACCATTGACATTTTGATCCCCAAATCAATAGGCTTTTCCTCACCCCAAGCGCAAGTCATTTGCAAAGTTTGGTCCTGGTCTAAGATTTATAACTTATGTTACTGTGCAGAAACCAGTTTTCTTCTTTCAGTCACAGTGGTCTTGACCATTGATGTTTTTACCCCAAAATTGATAAGACTTCGTCCATATCCCAAGTGAAAACCATCCACAAAGTTTTGTCTAGGTAGATGATGGAGAACTCAAGTTATTCTGCAGAAATTAAACTGGAAACAGATGGATGGATGGACAGATAGAAAGACAACATCATAACATAATATGCTTCACCTTATAGCAGGGGTATAAAAAATTTGCCATCTAGTTTTAGCTTCACAACTTCTACTTTATTTCTTTTTGATAGTCCTGCTTTTATAAAATGTATCAATGACAAAACAACACTAAAGAAGTCTTTCAATAATATTATTACATACAGTAGGTATGAAAATTATCCACAAAGACCTGAAATTTTATTTTTTTGAAGTTCTTTTAAATAAAGGAAGGTACACCTCTCCCTTGATAACTCGTGCACAAAAACACAGACTGCACTATAAACGAAAGCACAAGTTGCCAAGAGACCTCAAAAAAATTGAGAAGGGGATGCCATCCCCGCTGGACATCGAGAAAACCACGGGGGGGGGGGAGGGGGGGTAACAGGGCTGTTTAATGGCTGAATACTTGTTTTATAACTGCATTGGGAGTAATTGTCAATACAGAGCTTTTTTCTAATGTAGTTGTTCACTTTTTTTTTTAAATTGCCTTTATTTTCAAGATCCACAACTGCTGAAAGATCGTTAACAACATTAGTCCAAGCAGTTTCAATAACACGTGCACATGAAAACATTGTGTATTACATCACTGCTTTTAGTTGTTGTTGATTCACAACAAAACAAGATTCCTTTTTTACAAAAGGTAGGGACATTTATTTCACGAAACAACCATCAATGTCAAAACTCGATTTATTTATTGTTCTATTAATAAAATATGGATGCTGTGATTTCATTGCAAGTAATAGTGAAACTTCTTCTCATCCTTAAGGAAATCTCTGAGTGTCAATTTATAAATTTCAAGTTCACTACAAACTCTGGAACTCGCTTCTCCGTAATGAACTGTATCTGTGAAACAAAGCTTTTTATTCACAAAGTACTCATTTCCATTGGTTGCCTTACTATCTTTGGTCACATTTGTTAATGAGTAGGCTAATTTAATGTAGTTTAATTATATTACTTATATAATAATATTTATAACAGTGTTAAATTTATCAATTTTTTAAATGAGCTGACTTGATGCTTTTAATTGAGTGTAACAACACAACAAATACTTCCGGAAGTCGGGGATCAAAAAACAGTTGGCCCTTAATTAGGTTCTCATGGAATCGCTCGCGGACATAGCTGTGCCAGTTGAATATTTTTCACGTTTGAATACAAGAGGACATATGGTATTCATGATGACTACAACTACACTGAAACCAAATTAAAAGATGGAACTAAAACACAAATTCCACTTGACAAAACTTATTTAATTGGTATTTATTTTTTAAAGTGTTGCCACCAGTAGCCATTAGTGACATTTTCACTGATTGAAATTGTGTCGAATATTGTTATTTACGGTGTACTGAGAATGTTGTTTGGAAAGAAAATTTAACAAAATATATGACTTCTTATTAAAAGTTGAGAATTTCATGACACTGGTTCAAATTTCCAGGTACTAACCACTGTTTTTGATGATAAAACAAGCAATATATCAAGGTTGCATATACCAATTTTGATCGAAATTTTTTTCACATTCAACAGATCAGGGGCCATTTTTTTTGGGGGGGGAGGTTATTTTCTAATTAAAAAAATGGGATCCATGCCTGACCCCACATTATAAGCGGGTTTGCGAGTTATCCGGGCGCGAGTTATCGAGGGAGTGGTACAGTTTGAATTTAAATTTAAATTATATCAATCTGAAATTAAATCAATGTGCTGTAACTGGATGTAATTGGATCTGTTCTTTGACTAACCTCTGTAGCTGATGCTGTAGATGTGCAGCTTGTGATCTTTGGCCTCCAATACTCTTCAATTTCTCTCTTAACTTTGGTATTTAAGTCTTTCTCCTGTGGAAAAAAACAACAGTTTAAAAAATTAACAATACACATGAACCCTGTTTGTCTGAAATTTGGGGGGGGGGGGGGGGGCAGATAAACCAATATCAATATTCATCAATTTAATGGCTGTTGCATACCACACATTTAAAGACCCAACTTGAACCATCAACAATAAAGCAAATAATTCTTCTTTGTGTTTGTCTTCAATGCACTATATACAAGTGCTGTTCAATCCAGTGAAAACAATAAAATGTTCCTGAGTTAGATACAACTCTGCGTATTGACAAGAAAAAATTCTTTTTTTTCTGATGTACAACATATAAATTTAAATTGAAGCATTTAATATATATATTATACCTCTCCCTTAATAACTCGCACACAACAGGGTCCAAAAACACAGGCTGCAGTGTAAGCGAGGGTGCAAAGTTTCAGAGGGACCTCTGAAAAATTAAGAAGGGGATGCCATCTTGGCTGGACACTGACAATGAGAAAACGAGTGTGTGTGTGTACCATTTAATGGTTTAATAATCGTTTTATAAACGTGCTTGGAATAATTGTCAATAAAATGCTTTTTCTAATGAAGCTGTTCACTTTTCTGTACAAATTACCTTTATTTTCAAGATAACCAACCTTTAAAAGATCATTAAAAACATTACTTCAAGAGGTTTCAACACACTCACATGTGCACCTCCGAAAACACTGTATTATGTCACTGTCTGTTGCATGTGAATGTGGATATATTCATGTGTTATTGTTGATTCACAACAAAACAAGATTTTCTTTTTTCAAAAACTAGGGACATTTAATTCGGCTGTCGAAGTTGAAACTCATTTTTTTTTTATTGTTCTATTATTAAAATATTGATGCCGCAATTTCAATGCAAGTAATAGTGAAATTTCTCCTCATCCTTATGCAAACCTCTGAGTGCCAATTCAGGAATTTTAAGTTCACTACAAACTTTGGAGCTCGCTTCTCCATAATGAATCATATCTGTGAAACAAAGCTTTTCATGCACCAAGTACTCCTTTCACTTGCTTTCCTTGGTCACATTTGAAAATTAGTAGGATAAACCACTGATTAATGTTAGATACTTTAATTATGCTACCTACATAATAATATTTATAACTGTGTTCAATTGGTCAATTGAAATGAGTTGATCTGACACATTACCATTACCGCTAGATCGTACATGGGCAGGATTTGCATGACTTTTAATTTTTTTGTTATTCCACCCCCTTTATTTGATTTGATACAAAAGATGTAATTAACGTGATAGTACAAAGCAGGTCTACTTTTAATTGATTGTAACAATACAACAAACACTTCCGCAAATCAGAGATCAAAACACAGTTGGCACTTAATTATGTTCTCATAAATGCTTGCGGACATAGCTGTAATGGTAGACTGACACTTTTCACATTTGAATACAAGACGGCATATTGCATTTGTGATGATTACACTGAAACCAAATTAAAAGATAGACCTAAAACATGAAATTTCACCTGACAAAACTGATTTAATTGGTATTTATTTCTTATAGTGCTGCCACAAGTGGGCATTACTGACATTTTCATGGATCAAAATATCTTCTGATACTGTTATTTACAGTGTATTGAGATTACATTTTGTAAAGAAAATGTAACAAAATATATCACTTCTTATTAAAAGTTGTGAATTTCATCATGCTAATTCAAATTTCCGGGCACTAACTGCTGTTTTTGACGATACAACAAGCAATATATCCAAGTTTCATTTACCTATTTTGATCGTGATCTTCTTCATGTTCATCAAATAGGGGCCAATTCTTTTGCTATTTTCTAGGGGAAAAAATGGGATCCACGTTTGATCCCGCATTATAAGTGTGTTCATGAGTTATCCGGGTGCAAGTTATCGAGGGAGAGGTGTATTTCATAATTTAGTAACTGCTATTTAAGCACTCATATATATATGTGTGTATATATGTAATGTCCCTTTGGACAATATGATGTCATCATAAAAATAAACTGATGCATGCAAAGGAATTTCAAACATTATAACGTTTCATTATGCTCTCAAAGCACTGTATCTCTAATAATATTGAATTTCATTATATCTGCATGAAATAAACTTATTACATTCAAGAAATATTGCTCTTTTCTAAATACACAAAATCTTACAATGTCAATCTTATGCCTGATGGGGATGTTTTCTTGTGTCATGGCCTATATGTATACACATGGGACTCTTAATCTGGTGGTTCTTGGAAACACAGTATCCAATATAACACTGTATATACATTACTTGCAAAATTGTCCCTAATTTATTTTGAAGCAAAATGAAAACAAAAAGGAGTTATCATTTGAAGTAAATGCTGTTAAGTTTTGTGAATCAGATCAGTGTTTTACAGTACAGCAACACAAGTAGGTTATTTAGTGCTGAGGCAATTGGAGTAATGTGTCTTGCCCAAGCACATACCATGGTAGCCGACCAAGACTGATTCGATGGTAGAATTTAAACCTGCACCCTTTCAGTTGTGAGTCTGGAATGCTAACCACTGAGCCATCGCAGCTCCTTCCTTTATCCATTAATCTCTCACCATCTGCATGTACACTACCTGCATACTTTATATGAACATCTATTCAAGCAACTTTTCAACTGCTTAATCCATCAATGTCCAAGAAAGTGGTTACACATGACATGCTTGGCTACACTTCTTTTGTTTGCTGATTAGTTAATTGTTCTGCTGAATGATTTTGCTCAATATAACACAGTAATCTAAAAATCCAACCCAGCAAATGTGATCAAAACAACATAGTGATGGAGCTTTGGCTTCAATAACAATGCCTTAACTAGAATTAGGTCAATGGCACGTCACTGCATATTACTGCGTTTCCAAGCTATGCCTCTAAGGGTATAGTCTAACCCAAAGGCAGGTGTTCCAATATTACATACCGGTAAGGTCCAATAAGTGTACATATGATAATTGAGTGGGGATCTTAAGAGTTTCACAGTCATGACCCAGGGGCAAGACCCCAACCCTAAGGGCATGACCCAAGGCCTATGTGTTGGATGTACATGTGACTTTATCTCCTTGTGCCCATTAAATGTAAACATGGTTATAGGGTGGGAATCTTACCAATTTCCAGGGGCAAGTACCCTACCCCAGGAGCATGACCCTTATGATGATCATGACACACACCAACTTTCAGATCTCCACCTACCATACTTACGAAACAGTGAGATTTTCAAAAAACCATCTCCACCCTACCCTAGCCCCAACCCCACGGTTCATAACAAAATTTTAAACTGTTGTGCACATCAAGAGATCACCTCCAATCATATCCCCTAGTTTTTAGTGTAGAAGGAGTTACACTACATATCTAATGGATGGACAGATGGAAGTAGATGGCATAAAGGCATAATCCCTGCCTTTTTTCCAAAAAGTATGGAGATAATTAACAACAGCTCCCTAGATAATCACTATACTGACATACACAGGGTCAGGTAATGCAAGCTGTACTGAAACATAAATGCACCTCTGAGTCAATTTAAAGCACATGTAGTGCTACTTTCAACTCCAACTAGGTGAATTCAGTGATGATTCATTACACTGCCTATCAAAAAACACATCATAGGATGAAAGAGAATAAACTTAATTAGAAAATAAACAGCAGGGATTTACAAATTTTATAAAAGTCAGCTTGCCCAGAGCAAGCTGAATGAAAAATTGAACTTGCCCTTGGAAAATCTGAGCTTGTCCCAAATATAATATCCCAACATGAGTGAAACAATAAGATAAGATAAAATATGGGATATTTTAAGGAAATCGCATTATAATTATTTAAACTTTTGTTTTCTTTTTATCTTTGTTGGCACTTTAAAACCATATGCCAATTATTAAAGTTATCAAAATATATATATGTAAATAATACATGTAGATAGACATGTAGATTAGAAAGAGTTAGAATGCAGATACAGTTAGAAGAGCAAAAGCAGACATGTACATATATATAGACAGATAAATGGATAGGTGGAAAAGGGTTTGGAAATACCTAGATTTTTAAAAAAGAGAGAGAGGGGGTGAGGGAGAAAGAGAGAGAGAGAATTAATGAAAGCTAGACTGTTTGTAATGATTTATTTATACTCACAAATGAAAAATTTTTGAACACATATTTTATCCATTTACTTAACAATTATCATCTAATCACCTTGAAATCAGCGACGTGCATCAAACTATTTAAAATCCGACTTTCGAGAATGATTTGAGAACACTTATTTTTGTCCATTTAATTGTTTGCCAAGCAGTAAATATATATCGGTCTCCTGCAATTATCATTAAACGACAGATCATAAACACTGCTTGTGGGTGCTACTTTTTCGTAACATCAATCATGCTTTGAATGAAATCCTCCTGGTGGTTAATCATTAGAGATGAGTGCCTTTTGTTTCCAAACACACCTGTCAAAGAAATCTCATGAGTTGTATTATTAACAATTAACACCTACTCACCATAAAATCATCGAGATGCATCAAAACAATCTTTGACAAGCAGATTGTTTAGAGTCAGCAATCTGACAAAACTGCCCAAGGCTAACTTAGGACCTGAAAGTCGGCGAATCTCTGATACATACAAATATTACGATCAAAATATAAATATTTATTCCTTATATGTCAAAACTTGCTTTAAATGGTAAATATTCACATTATCACATCTGTGCGAGAAAATGTGAGATTGACCTTGACAATCACTACAATATGGAAATGACACATACAATAGATGAAAGAAACTGTGGCCAGTTATGCAGAAGAAGAATATGCTACAAATAATGCTAAATAAAGGTGCTGATTTATGTACTGTGGCGAGATCGCAGGGTATAAAACTTAAAGAACATAAAGCATTAAGAACTGAACATGACCCCTTGTCTGTAAAACAGCTTGCACAGTGCTAGTGTTTTATGTATTTTATACAGACTACTGACGTTAAATAAAATTTCTTGTATCCCTCTCTCAATAATTTTACTTTCCCTTGCAAACTTGAGCTTGCCCAAACCAAATTTAAGCTTGTCCCGGGAGTCGGGCAAATAGATTTGTAAATCCCTGAATGGAGTCAAAACTTTTTACATACAGGTACTTTTGTGTATTTACAAGACCAACATGGCTTAAAAACTGACAGAGTGGAATATATGATACCTTTGATGCAAGTTCTGAAAAAGTTGTATGCATTTCTATCAGTATCAACTGAACTTATTCAATAGATGTTTAGTACATTGCCATGTTGTCATAATCAATCTGTATGGTAAGTCTATCTGTCAGTTACAACCACATCTGAGTATGGGTGTGTGTGTAGAAAAACATAATAAGCCTGTGGTATGGACTTACAGTATCTTTACTTGTTGAATAATATGGTTTCAAGGTCTCAGATCACTCACAGATTGGTATCCTGACTCCCAACAATAGTGTTATAAAGAGTCCAGAGTGTATGGAAAGGCAGACTAACTTGAGTCTCATTTATGAACACCCTGTGGAGACACAAAAAACATTCACTTACAGATAATAAAGAGTTCACATGAAACAGTCTGGATCATACCAAACATAGTTCTCCCTTGGATTTTAAAACCTGGAGCCCTGAACTCCCAAACTGGACAAAGTTGGGAGTCTCAGCTCATAAAATAGGAGTCCAACTAAAAAAATTAAGAGTACCAATAATAAATTTTCCAAACAGTATTGTACTGTAATTAAGTTTCATATAAATGAAGTCCTACTGTTATGAGAAAATGTCTAAAAAAAAATCAGCAACTCTGTGAGTACAATGAAAAGCATGCTCATAAGTGCTAGCTGACATGCATGTATGACAGATATGAAACAAAAGTAACAGTCTGTTGTCCATTTTAATGTTGCTTTTTTAAATGTACATACCCATATTCCTGTTTTACTATAAATTGAACGGCAGATCAATCGCCATGAAAACTCATTGCAGGACCTTCTAAGGTAGCGGAGAGTGGACCATGTAAGTGGTTTGTAGGACATCATTTTGCTGACTAAATGCTTGCTTGACCAGTCATCTGTGAAATGCTCAAAATATACTCAATTACAAAGACATTGTATATGAAACAACAGTAAGTTCAGAAAGGATATGTTTACTGTGAAGAATAAGTTGTAAAAAGGACAGTTATAACAATATGTCACTATAATCAAATGCAAAAGTTTACAGGACAAAAAGCAGAATTACAACTGTACAATGCTGAACAAGAGTACTGTAAATGGCACATTATACACCTGCCCCGTGTTTAACAGTCATCTATGTAGGCATTAGTAGGGCATGGTTGACTCTGGAAATTATTGACCAACAGATGTCAATTACCTGGACCTTTGGTCAAGATATGTGATAATAATTAAACTTAGTGTGCATAAGCTATTACCATCTTAGTAGACTTACCATGACAGTCACTTCTGACCTTTAGACTCCAGATTGTACAGGTTTCTTTATTACCCTAAGTGCAAGCCTTCAACAAAATTATTTGGTCAAGGAACTCTGAGGGGCAGAGGAAGTGTCTTTTTTTTAAATGGCACTCTTAGCACATTATTGGCTATATTATGCCAAGGAAATGGGAGCTCTGTGCCTTTCCCAAGGAGACAATGAGGCTGCCGACCCAGACTGACTTGGATGGCTAACGAACCCATGACCTTTGGTTTCTTTTATCTGATGCTCTAGCAACTGAGCTACAATGACTCCATGTCAAGGGACTTACTCTAGAACAAAAGATATTCTGTAAAGCCCAATTATCCTTGAGTCACAATGACCTTGACCTTTTGACCCCAAAATCAATAGGCCCTTACATAACATAATTGTAAACCCTCCATAACGTTTGGTCAAGACATTTGGTCTAGAACTAAAGTTATTATGCAAAAACCATTTTTCTTCTATCAGTCACAGTGACATGACCTTTGATATTTTGACCCCTAAATCAAAAGGCTTTGCTCTGACCCAACTTGTAAGTCATCCACAAACTTTGGTGAAGCTACATGGTTCAAAACTTCAATTTTTGTGCAAAAAAATATTTTTCTTCTTTCAGTCAGTGACCTTGATTTGGACCTTATTACCCCAAAATCAGTATGCTTCTTTCTTTCACCAAGTGCAAGCTATCCACAAAGTTTTGACTAAATCTGTAATGTAGAACTAATGTTATTGTGAAAAAACCAATTTTCTTCTTTCAGTCATGGTGACCATGACATTTTACAATTTTAAATGCAAAATGTATAGGCTTCTTCCTTATCCCAAGTGCAAGCCATCTTCAAAATTAGGTCCAGATCTGTGATGTAGAACTAATGCTATTGTTTGGAGACCATTTTTCTTCTTTCAGTCATAGTGACCTTGACTGTTCACTTTTTGACTCCAAAATCAATAGGACTTTTTTTCACCCAAGTGTATGCCAACAAAAACATTTGGTCCAGGTCTGTGATGTAGAACTAATGTTATTGTGCAGAAACCATTTTTCTTCTTTCAGTTACAATGACCTTGACTGTTGAACTTTTGAGCCGAAAATCGATAGAGTTCTTCCTTACCCCATGTACAAACCATCCACTAAGTTTGATCTGAGTAGATGGTGGAGAGCTCAAGTTATTATGCAGAAATTAAATAACAGATGGATGGATGGACAGATGGATGGATGAAAAGACAACATAAAAACATAATTTGGCTGGGGTATACAAAATAAGCAATCCAGGTTTTGTTATAAAACTTTTACTTTATTTCTTTCTGATTGCCCTACATTTATAACATGCATCAATTACAAAACAAAACTCATTAAGTCATTCACAAACCATTTTTCTTATCTTAGTCACAGTAAACTCAACCTCTGACTTTTTGACCCAGAAATCGATAGGCATCTTCCCTACCCAAAGTGCAAGGCAACCACAAAGTCTGGTAACTGTAGATGGTGGAGAACATGAAGAACTCAAGTTATTGTGCAGAAATGAATTTGGTAAAAGACATACAGATGGATAACATCAGAACATATGTTCTGTCTTATGGCGGGCAAATAAAAAGTTATAAAAATGCGCATTAAATCAATGCTAGTGCAAGTACCAACCTACCTCAAACAACATTGTAGCTACACTTAAATCTTCCAAATTTGGCTCTAGTTTTCACGCAATTACTATATTTAACATTACCGTAACAATTTGTGGCTACCATCATTTAAATAATTCTTCGCACATAAAAAAATTAACTTGTCTCACAGTCCAGATAATAAGTGTGCAAATGAAGATTATACTTTTTCCTGAATACCCTTGTCCAGAAAATTAGTATCTATACTGTGTACTGATGCACTCATCAAGTTCAATGCCAGTCTGATGCAGGATAGGTAAACTAGGTTGCATTATATCCTTGTATGCAAATAAAGAACACATATGATAATGTTTTGGTGTTTTCTTTTACAAATAAAGAACACTGGTTGCAGTTCTGGTTTTTGTTTTTGTTCATATAAACATAATGCCATAGGAGATAAGTTTGCACAAAGGTCTAGTTGTGTTAGACACATTTCCAACAGTTATCTTTTTCAGTAAGAGTAATATCCCCCTTTTCATGTATGCACCCCTTGAGTCAAAACAATGGTTACGGCAAACATAACTGATGGGACTTAGTCTTGAAGATTTGATGGCCTGTATATAAAAAGGAAGTATAGTTTGATTTCTTAATATAGCATATATATTTAAAGTAAAATTATTTTGACCCTCTCTGCATACTAGTTCATGACTAGAAATTGTTTAGATAAGCCGACAGAGTGGCAAGAAAACAGTGATCCCTCAGAGATAAATCTTCAGATCTGGTTACTTGGCAGTCTCTGACCCCCTCAGCCAATAGAAAGACAAAAAATGATGGAAGGGCCTGAGTAACTTGGGCTATAATTAGGGTAATCAAAACATGTACATGGTCTGATGGTCATCTATTCATTCATATGTGTTTTAAATATGGATAAAATATTCATTTGTTAACTTTCCGACTTAACATTTTTTCTATCGGCTCAAAAACATACTTGGTGTCCAGAAATTATATGTACTTTTGAAAATAATTTCAAATTGTGAAAATATGGTGTCTGGAAATTAGAGGGTCTGGATATTTAGATTAGTGACTATTTTCTGATAAACACCAATAATAAAAATGAGCATTTTAAAATAATTAACAAGTTACACATTTATGATATGCTTTCTAAAATTATTTTAGTTTATTATGAAATAATCTTTATTTTTATGTATTTATTATTAAGATGGAAATGCAGAAATTGAAGAAATGAAGTTTTAAACAGAAAATCCTACATAATTCAGTGACAAGATGCTAACTTTACAACTCTACTGTCAAAGGTTTAATCTCTGCTTCAGACACATGCAAAATATTCTCTACCATCCTTAAAATAAGGCTCAGGTCCAGGAGAAACTTATTGAATTGGGAAATCTGTATGAATTTGAAAATCTGTCATTAGAAATGGGACCCATATTTGGCCCCAAACAGGTCCTTAAAAAAAAAAATGCTTGCTACCTAGCTACTGCTTTAACTACATTTTATATATATATACTTCATTATCAAGTAATGCCAATGATTATCCTGGCTAATGGACCATGTAAATGAACTACTGCACACGGCTGTACAAATTGGATAGACCGAGACCCAGGACTAGTATATTTTTCTGTCTGACAAGTGCCTGACAGCAAGAATCTAGTCCCAAGCAAAGGTAATTTTTCAACAAGTGGCCCAGGTGGGACTGAGATCACTCACTGACTAATAGGCAAACACAAGAACAGTTGGCCAAGAAATCTGAGTCAGTAGGATGCTTTCTGTAATAATCTGTTCCAATGTTTGAATCGTATTTGTTAACTTTTGGTACAGAACAATGAGGGTATGTGATTTTTGACCTTTCAACAAAGAAATACTATATCTGAATGAACTTTACACAATACAGTACACGCATCGCGTTTTTGCGATTGCCCACGCAATCCGGTGGACATGGACAGAGGGGCATGGGGTTAAGTGCTCACTATGAGTAATGAAAGTCCACTCAGTCTGGTCGATTTTCCCCCAGTCTAGTGTAAATCCACTAAATCTAGTGGAAGTCCGTAAAGATTTTATGGCAGTCATAGTGGGTTTATGGCACCCCTGGCTGATTCTATTGTATTCACTCCATGAGTTGACACACTAAACAAACAGATGGGAGAAACTCCGACACCATAAGCCCGAACATGGCAGGTGTCAATTTCATACCTTTACCTGCTGTACAGTGGTAACATTTCTTGTGGTATTTATCAGTAGCCTGGCAAAGGATACATACAGACAAACTTACATGACATAGAAAAAATATGAGGTTTTATATTTCTTGGATATCTTCCCACCCCTGTCCATGACAACGTACATCAGAAAAAACTGCTTAGCTACAACGTACATCCCTGCTGATTTAATACATGTATATGTACCTGTTAGCATATACAGATGCGGAAATTTGCAAACTGTTTTGCATCATGAGGTAACTTCGATGTTCTTTCTCAATAAATGATATTTCATAAAAGTGTTTTGTGTCTGGTTATTAATTTGTCATAGTTTCCCTTTAATTTCCATACTATTTCCAAGACCCACTTTGAAGAAATCATTGAAAGCAGTAATACATATAAAACTCGAAAAGAGATTACAAAAGAAAGCCATAATATTTATATCAAACATGTATAATCATGAAAACTGGAACATTATGACAAGTATGTCATAATTCTTTCCAAAGTATATTAAAATAAAAAAGATACATGAACTATACTACGAAAAGATTCTTCTGTATTTTTTCCCTTAAACTTTGAAAATAACATTGTCTATGAGAGAGTACAGCAATTTTTTTAAATGCACGGAATTGTGTACGCTGTATTGACTGTTGTGTTTTATCAGTGGCCATTCAAGTCATAAACAAAGTGATTTCATTGAGAAAAAAACTTACTTCCTGTCCTCACTTTTTCATGAATTTACATGCATCAACAGGCACTGGCTGAGGAGTGACATTCTTACTTTAATGCCAGAAGCTACCGCCTGTTGCTGTAGCTTCCTGCTTCGAGTCAAAAACAGTCAGTCAGGAAAGTTCCTACATGCCATCAGCTAATGTTCAATGGAAAGCTTCAATATTTCGAAATGTATAGTACATTAACTGTTGAATGAAAATATCACAAAACCACACACCTTAAAACTAAAAAGATGTTAGTTTGTGAAAAACAAATTTGGACTGAGAAACGCATTTGATGTTAAGTTCTCATATTATGCTGTAAAACTGGTCTCTAGCATTTTATGAAAAACTAAATATAATTATTTTATTTTCCATTAAGACACCTACCATTTAATTTAAATTTAGAAAAAAAAAGTGCAATGGCCTTTATGCACATATAAACTTTGTTCTTTTTTTCTAAAAATCTGAACAAGTGTATTTATTTCAAGCAATGGTCTTGATTCACATCTAAAATTATTAATATTTTATTTTCTAAAAATCGCAACAAGTGTAATTTTGTTAAAGCCAAATCCTATCACATCCCCACCCCCAGTAGCGCACAGAGTAGAAGTTAAATTACTTCAATCAGAATTCAAGCATGTCATGGGAATATTGTTATGAAAACACCAAGAGCTTCTGTTTAATACATACGCTTAAGCTGGGATAACATCCTGTAATACAAGCACTCAACAGACATGGATGAAAGAGCGTTAGATACACAATTAGTGCATCAACCCTGCCCCTGGACATTACTTTTATACACATACCCATATCCATATATGTATATAAATACCTCTTAGTAGGCAAAAGACTACCAGCTGTACGTGAATGCGTTTTGGTGGGCGATTCTTTGAATATTTACATTTACATACATGTACTGTTCTGCATCAAGCAGTAACTTCAGTGTGTTTTCTCAATAAATGATATTTCATAAAAGAGCTTCTTGTACTAATTATTAATTTGTCATAGTTTCCCTTTAATGTCTACACTGTTTCCAAAACCTTCTTTAATGAAATTATTGAAAGCAGGATACAAATACCTTTATTTGTAGACTTAGAAAATGACCGATTATTTGAGAGTATGATAATTTTCAAATGCGCTGAATTAATCTACTCAGTATTGAAGGCTGCTCTCTTTCAGTGGCTGTTCATGCCATAAACGAAGTGATTTTTATGAACAAATTTTACTTTCTTTGTAACTTTTTTTTCTGAATCTATCATCAAGCACCATCAGAGGAGTGACATTTTTAGTTTGAAGTCAGCCACTAAACTTGTTAACAATGGCCATTCAGGAAGGTGTTGAGCTCAATCTAATTTTTTAGCATGTTTCAAAAAAAGCATTAACGTCTGAATGAAAATGCTTTTGTTGTTTGTGGAAAAAGTAATTTTGGATTTGTAATATCGAGTGAGAAACACAATGTGGTCAAGTTGTGATATTTTTGCGGAAAACTAGTTTCTAGCAGTAAATAAAATAAACCATGATGTTTATTCTCCCAATTAATCTTGCAATGCAGTGGCTATAAATCTATCGCAGCAACACAAAGCTATGACATGTTTATGAAAGCTGTATTACACTACAGGCTTTCTTTTTTTTTAAAAATGCATATTTTTTTGTAATAAAATGTGTTTATTACATTCCAACATCAGAGAGAGACAGATTATGCACCATAACTTTCTAACGATGTCACCCGTAACTTTTATTGCTAACTTGGAAACAGCCATTGATAATTAGTAAGTATGCATTTTTTAAAATGTGCTACATTCAACTTAATCTTGGAATTTGTCTACTGACAAAATTTAGAAACAAAATTTTGATTACACTCTTTATTTAATAAGTAAATAGGTAAATTGCTGGTTAGCAATTCATTTTGTATTAACAACAATTTATATAATTCATTGAGTTTTTAACCTGCTATTAGTGTGCTTTTTCTTATTTTCTTAATATCTGTTGTCAAATCAGGTCATAATTAACCATGTACGAACTTAATGCTTCAGAAATTGAATATACTGAAAGTCTAATGAGTGAGCATTACTGCAATAATCAAGGTGAACCTGACAATATTTGCAATGTCCTTATAAATAATATGAACAGTTAAAAATAAATACGAAATAATTGGGATTTACAATCTCTGAAGACAAAACCTTTCCACCTCAGGTCAGAGTAGGTAACGAAGTTCTACCAGGGATACCAGTTTAAAGCCATGAAAAATAAGAAACCACATATTTACAGCAATCTGTGCAATTAGAGACAGATCTTATAGCCTTGGCAAACACATGGCTTAGCAATTTCGGGTCATGTACAAGACTTTAAACTGGTATCCCTGGTAGAACTTCATTGATATTGATAGATATGATGTGTTCAGCTTGCGTGTAATACATTACAAGTTAATCGAGGGTTAGAAAGAAGTATGAACAAGAGAAATTCCACTTAGATAAAGCTAAAACCCTACCGAAGGACAAAACTGGAGGTTATTTTTATTGTACAGTAAATGCAATCGTATCTACCACAGAGCTTTTTGGGCATTTATATTCATAATTTCAGTAATTTCACATTGTTGGCCTAACTGCTAAACCCAGTATAAATATGCATTTGAATCCATGTTCTTTGGTGACAAAATGTTTTATTTGTATTCACGTCAACTTCTTAGAAAGGATAATTGGGTCAAAATGTAACAAAGTAGTAGCTAAACTGATAAACAATATTCGCTTGACATTCCAGGACAGTTTGCAGTATTTATCATGTGGATTGAAAGAGTGTACTGTTTCAAATAAATTGTATCTGCATTAACTGAAAATAATACATACAAGTTTATCTCTTACTGAAAATATTTAAGTGATCACACTTTTTTATCACTTACACCCATCCATTTAGTATTAAACTCGTCAGATGACCAAACCAGCAATCCTAAGTATATTTTTTTAAGCTGTTGCTTATAGAATGCAGCATCACATGCTTCATAAAGTCTGAGTAAAAACAGTATGTCAATGGTAAAAGTAAACACGTGTCTAGTTCCTGAGAAAATGTATCGCATGGACATGTATATTTGAGTCACAATTACTAAACAGGCTGGACTAGTAGAGGTTGTATATTGGATAGTGCTGTGTATATTCATTGTGTGGCAACATGTTAAGCAAACAATTTAAAAGTGAATGGGGGAACAAAAAAATAAATCACAGCATTTCTCGCACTTTTATTTCAATAACAGAATGAAACCTGCTAATACATGTATTTACATGTGAATTCTTTTCCTTTTGTTTTTTTAAAAACAGAATCTCTCTCTCTAACCTCTCTCATTAAAATTACTATAATTAAACTTCGTATAATTTGTGAAGCACCTAAATAGTCTCATGACTCTTTGCTCGGAAATGTATCTTTCTTCTCTTGCAATACACATGTGTGAATGTGTTTTAGTGGTCGAGTCTTTGAATATTAAACGGTATTGTATACAACTTAAAAAAAGCATTCTGCTCCGTGTACTGTAGCTGAGCCGACAGGTAAGTTCCACGCAAGGTAGTGGTCATCCACTATTACATATATTGCTGCGACTTTCAAATGGGCAATAAAACTTAATCTGTCCACTATGAGCCACGACGTGGACAATCCACGACGACTACTATATCCGGTCCGTGACAGACACAGCATGAAAAGGATTAAGGTCCACCATGGAAATGTGCATTTTCAAAAAATGCGATGCATATACTGTACTAGAGTACAATTATGTTTTCCTAATGAAAATAAATAAATCAATGATGCATAATTTTCTCAAGATCATTTTTGTGGTAGCAATGTATCACTATTTGACCTAAGAAAGTCCAGACCATCCCCCTCAGTGTGTACCTCACAAGACTGTCAGTTCTACACAAGGAACTGACCATATTAATTTTTTTTTTATGGGGGGGGGGGTGACATTCTCTTTTGAGCTGGGGTATATTTTTTAAAATTTTGCCTCAAGATAATTCATTTTTTCCAATTGATATCATAGATAGATCAGGATTTTTCCCTATAAATCAGAGCGTGAATATTTATTTAAAGCTGTATGAGGGCCGGACAGTTTATTGTTCAAAAATCCCAGCCCCCCCCCCCCCCATTAAATGGTCGATCTCTATCTAATGTTAGACAAAATGACATTCGTCAAAATATCTTTACTTTATACAGTCAGGAGACTTCTAGTCTCTAAAATGTAAATATGTAATACAAACGGGTAATCTTCTTCTATGATATATTCTTTTTTGTCCACTGTCTTGTAATCGATGTTCTGAACAATAAATTCTTGAGTATGTTTATCGATATATCTATTATACTGTAAGTCCTGCATCTGTTTTCCGACAGTAACCGTTTTTGTCTGGGTTGTAGAAGAAATTATTGATTCACAAATTTACAGACAAATTGAGTCAATACATTAAATATATGAAATGCTTACTAATTTTGGTTTAAGGTTTATCTCTGCATGGTTTCACCGGCAATCTCATGGAGGCAACCATATTGTGTTGTTGTTACCTTACACTCCGTTGTAGCACCACCGTCCTCAACAAAGCAAGACAACCGTTTAGTAAACGCTCGGTCATAAAACTCACAGGAATGTGACGTTCTGTCTTTAAAATAGCCATAGAATTGAAACATACCCCGACAAATGCCCAAAACCCTAGAGCTTAGAATTAAAATTATCCCGATAAATGCCGATAAATGCCCAAAACCCTGTTTTTAAGTTGATCCTAAAATTATAAATGATCCAGATAACTGCATAAAACATTTTTTCGGGGTTTTTTTTTTTTTTTTTTTTTTTTTTTTGGCAGGGTCAGACTAGAGATTTATCAGGAAGTTTCTTGGTGCTCCCAGGTCCTGATATTACAAGCGCGATTTACCAGGGAGGGTGGCTAGGCCACCAGTTTGACCCTGGTATGGGGTATTTATCTGTATAAGTTTTACTTCTAGGCAAATTGTAAATATTCCAACAATTCTGAACCAATCTAAGGCCGCATTTGTCAATTTTGAGTAATATTTCCAAGTCTGGAGTAACAAATGTGGAGTAAAATTTGTATGACGGAGGGGTCAAATCATTCTTGTCTGCTCAAGGGATTCGGGATCATGTAAGAGACGGACCGTTTAATTTTAGGGAGGAGGAAAGAGGGGGAGGGAGAGCTGGAATTTTCTTTCCAACCAGGATGACAAAATAAAAAATTCATTTACCTCAAAATTTGTTTTCTCTCGAACTAATATAATGGATATAATCAGAGCAAGAATATTCTTTCAATCTATTTGAGGGCCAGAATGTTTTTGCACGATCAACAACACTGATATTTCAAAATATCTACCACTCTAATGTACCCTCGGGGTCTATTACTATCACCTTTTCATTTTTGAATAACAATTTCAATAGTAAATAGTATTGTGCATACAAGTTGGACAAATATATTAAATACAGACAATGTTTTTACACAATTAGACATTCCACAAATCGACATGTTTTTTTTTTTTTTTAAATACATTTGTTCATGCCTAAAACAGATTCATCGGAGACTTACTAAAGGTAATGACGAAGTATCCCTTAATGGAAATTGTTAGGCTGATTTTATAATGTTTGCCTGAGAATCTGAAACGAAATAAATTTCCATTTTGTGAGCATCAGCATTTTCTTTTCTATTGATTTGAAAGTGGATACCTTGTTGTACGTTGGCTAATTTTAGACTGCAACCATACAGTCTGTTATAGTGTGTACTTCTCAAATCAAGCGAGATAGAATGACTTCAGTCTGTGTAAATAATTTTAACACTGACGCTACTAATTTCTGTGTGCTTTTGTTGCTCATCGAAGAAATAAATAATGGCTTCTGTAAACTGTTGTATCAACTGAAAACCCTGTGAATAAACCATGTCCGGCACACCTTCTATCGTCACCGAGATGTGTTTATATTGTTGAGCTGAAACACTTTTCTGGATCACTTTCTCCACTCTCTTTACAAAGTATAAAAACACCCTTCAAGCACATTCTGGGACAAACAAGCCTAAGGTTAGTTAAAGCTGTATTAACTGGTATGTCGATAATTCTCTCTCTCTCTCTCTCTCTCTCTCTCTCTCTCTCTCTCTCTCTCTCTCTCTCTCTCTCTCTCTCTCTCTCTCTCTCTCTCTCTCTCTCTCTCTCTCTCTGCGTATTCGTAAAATAAAGATCTGCATTTCTCATCTTATCATTAACTGATTGATCAATTGATTTGGAGGTAATTGTGTCGTACTGGGGACAAATATTTCTAGCTCTTAATTATGATTGTCACCTTCTCTCGCCTCAGCTGCTTTTGCTAGTGATATGTTGATTCTGAAATCCAGAAGATGAGTACATGAATACAGTTGACAATAATCTGTTAGTATCTGAAAATCAAGTGGAATTATAAACATCTTACTCTACATCACAGACTAAGCAGCTTCAGTATGAGCATTTTGCGCATAGCAGTTCATAATTGCAACATTCTAAATATTTCACTCGTGTTGCATTGTTCAATCCCGTTTGTTCTAACAGATACATATATCCACAAAACAGATACATATATCCACAAATCTTTGTATGTTATGAAATGTTGAAGTCATTTAACTTGAAAAGACCATCTCTTACGTAACATATGGTGATGTATTTCACAGGCATTGCCCAAACTGTTTACCACCGCATGGTTACCATAGCATTTCACCTTCATAACAAAGGAGGCGATAAAATTAAACGGTATCATCATGATATTTGGGCTTAGCTTTTGTATACAAACCTGCAAAGTTTCTTCGGATTTAATGATGATTGGTGTGTATGTAATACAATGATGTTTTGGATTGACGTATTTTAATATTTGCGGTATCTTTTCGTGCTTATTAGGTGTTATGCATTTACTGTACTTCAACAAGCGTACCAACAAAACTTGTAAGCAACATATACACTAACACCCATCTCAAACGCAATGAAAATGTATTAGTATTTTACTTGATCACATGAGGCTAGTAAAAACCATTCAGCTTTGGTTGACTTGGTTGTTCGAGTTTTGCCTTGCCATCAAGATCGTATAAACCATGTCTGTATACTAGAATTAGAAATAACTATGTTATTTACATACTACTTTAAATTCTAACCATTTAATAGATAATCCATTATGTGCTCGTGGTGAAGATATAGGAAATGTATATTATTACATATTTACATGCAAATACTATATTAAACAGAGTAGGAAATTGGTTCTGTATCTAAGTCGTCTCTGTATACCAACGACTACAAATATTTTGTTATATATATCATCTGTTTTTATGACGAATGTTAATATTCGCTTTGCTTAATTGTTCCAACATATAATAAAGACACGAAACGCTTTATACAATTAAGTAGTATTCAACCATCGATTCATCTACTCAATTAATTACTGTTATATTGGTAAAGAAAGACCCGATGTTCTTCATTTTTAGCTATTGTCTGTCTTGTGTATTCATTTTGGTGTATGTACTCTTGTTCTAATTTCTGTCAAGATAATTAATTTCTCCCTCCCCCTTTTTCTCTGATGCCTAGTTTCCATGAATCATGTATGCTTGCATATAATTGTACGAAATCATATTAATTTAGTACCACAATCCATGTACATTTCTTATCTATTGTAGTGCAAGGGATTATTCTAAGTTGTGAGAACTTGTAGTCCGACCCCATTTGTCAACATTTATGGCGATCAAATATGAGAGAAGAAAGTATTGTCCATTTTACTAAAGTATTGATTCACCAAACCTTGTTGTCTCAATTTTTCATTAAAGTAGTATTTTATCTGTTTTCATTAAATACTGCAGTTTGTATCTGGTACTCTTCTTTGCTTTGTGTCGTGTCTAGGTCTTACATTTTCACCTCCATGAGGATCAAATAACTTGAATACTTCGTTGCTTCATCCAGTCATAATTCTTATGTAGCCATTATAATTATGAGTAATACATTTTAATACTGCAGCTATTTTTCATTTTACATCTTGGCTAAAGAGGTCCTCTTTTGTGTTTCAATCCAGTTATTATAAACATTGTTATACTGTAGTCAGTATTTGCGCGTTTCTTACTCTGTAAAGATTTGGCACAGATCCTTTTTAACGTCTAATGAGTAAGCAAAATGCTGGTTGTTTACCTTTAATGCAATGTGAAAATTAAAATAAAAGTCATAAAACGTTTACATTTTGAATATTCAAGTTGACAAAAATTGTGTATAAGCCTGATTTATTAGTATGAAAGTCACACTGTTCTGCTCCATCTATTGTGTTTAAATTGTTGTACTCAACAGAAGGTAGTTAAATCCGTATATGTAAAATAAATTTTTAGGTGTTGTGTTAGCTTCAGACTGTTCAACAACCCTTTCTTATACGTGTATTCAAAACCAGTCCCGCAGGGTGAGTGTATCTCTTCAGCAATTGAAACTACATCTGCAAGTTGAAACTTAAATTAAAATCATCGGGATACTCCTGACTAAATGCGATGCGAAATCGTAAAGCAAAATGGATTCTGGCAGAAATTTCGTTTTTTATCGAACTAATTTTTGTATTTATCTATTTCCTTTTTTTAATTGATCCATTCTAACACCAACTGTTTTAACTACATCAATCCTACCACTTAATGCGAGAATCTTTTATCTACTTTAGTTTTTAATACATCTGTAGCTATTGTGAACGTTTGCTCCAAATCAATTAAATCTTTGTTCATTCGTTTCATTCCTTTGTCTATCTTGTCAAAACAACCTTATACCACACCGATATTATTGACCTCTTTATTATCAACATTTTCTATTTTATCTTTTTTACGTTGTTCAACCTCAGCTGTTAATTTGTTGAAAACTCGCTGAATGAAAAATCTTTTATTGTTTGATGTTATTACTCAAGTGTGTATTAGATAAATCGTAAGCTGTTTTCACATATCTTATCGTTCTGCAATTCACGTGCATTTTATTTGTAACGCCCTTTATTTTGGGGAGAGTTTTCTATTCATCGGCAATTCTGACAAAGTATCAGTGTTAGCAATGATCTTCTTGTTCAGGCCAGTAATGTCTGTGTTAAAATTTTAATTTCTTGAACGTTGGATTTCATTATTCGAAGCTCTTTGTAACAGTTCCAGTTAAGATTGTAAAGTGTTATAGTTTTCCAGAGTTTTTTTTTTGCTTCTGTTTTCGTCCTCATTTTCTCCGTGTCACTCTCCAAAACATCTCTCTGTTAGCGTGTATCCTTTGCTCAGTTTGTTGTATATATTGTCAAACGTTATGTAAATCAACTGCTCTTTCTCTTACTGTTTGCAAGGCTTATATAGCAGTAGATAAAGTATTTAAATCCTGTCTAAACAAATCGTGTGCCTCTAAATCTTTTTTTTTCTGTTATCATCAATATGTTATGTAGTTATGAGATTTTGTTAGTTCTTTCAGTGCCGCACCATTCAATGGCAGTTAACTTGCTGTTAACTTGTTCCCTCCACGTCTTGATACCTTTTAAACTGTTATCATCCAGAGTCTTGCGTATTTCAGAATAGACTTGCTTTTGTACAAAAAAAAAAAGTTTTTCTTTTAGCGAAATTTATTTACTGTTATGCTAGATTGGTAATACGATTATTGTTGAGGTCTAAGTCAATGTCAACTTTTGTATCTCTTTTTCGTCTCGATGTTAAATATAAGAACGTACTGGAACCTCTAAGAGTCATTTCTCCAAGCATTCTACACATGATTTATTCTATCTACTTTACATTGAAAACTTATTAAGCTGCTGGAACTACGCGAAAAATCTACATTGCAGGCATACCGTGAAAATCTACTATTTTTCCATCTTCATCTCTGATGCTGATGAACAGTCTGTTAAGTGTACCCCTTTGTAATAGTTTGTAATGTCCATTAACATCGTATGAAACAAAATCACCCAGAAAAATATTTTAACGGACAAAGACTCTAGCAAAGTAGAATAATATCCATTGAAATGATAGTCTGATGTTATTGATCTGATCGAGGAAAATGTACAAATTTCAGGTTTCAAAAAAATACATCTGATTTAGCATATGTTTGTATAGTTTGCTGGCTATTGAATCCTAACTATTTAGCATTGTAATTGGTTATGTAACCTGTGTAATTGTTGCTTGGAGTGATTTTAACCTTTGACTTGTTTTTCAAACAGTCAACATACTTTCTTCATTGTCACCAAATGCAGTAATTTCCTCTTTTACTTTATTCACGTGCATCTCGAGGTTATAATAACCAACATGATTTAATCCAGTCTTTGTTTCATTCTTGTCATTGATGTTATAAAAGAGATTGATTTTTTTGAGTTTATCAGAAATATTGTAATACCCAATAACAAAATCGCTTCTCTGCAATGAAATGAATAGTTTCCCATTTCTGTTATCAATTGAATTAGTTAAATATATTTCTTTCTCAGGGTGTGACTCTCTTGTAATATAGCTCTCATGCTTTGTAAATGCTGCAACATTTATATGTATATGAAAATTAGCTATGACAAAACCCCCAATAGTTAAAGTTTATCTTCTTCATATTGCTTTCTTATTCTATTTCGATTTCTTCCCTTGCTCAATGTCTTTTTTCTGCATTTTTTCCTGTTGCGTTTATTTATTTTTTTTTAATTTATTTTTTTTAAATTTTTTTTTATCTATTTGTATCTGTTGATGATAATGATAAAGTCTGAATGGTTGATTTCGTTGTCGTTGTCAAGGCAGATTCCTTCACGCGTAGCGCAAATGTCAATGATCGCCTTTTTTATCATGCCACGATACTGTTTAACTTAGCGATAGCTGATGTTAATATTTCATCTTATTTTAAAATATTCCTTTAAATCAAATTTCTCCCATGGTTTTTGCAGCAATACCTACCAGTGTTGTACTAAAACCAGCAAAAGCAAAATAAACAACTACGTCTGTAACTATTCTCAATAAACACAGTCAATCTGCAGAAACACCAATACTAGCATACACTGTTTACATTCCTACCTCTAACCATTTCAAAACGTTGTATATAACTCTGCATTATTCTCACACCTCTTTAGTGTTCAATATTCATGGCAAAATCAGTTTTGTATCTCATTACTTTTCTTGCAGATGTTGTTGTAATTTGACAGATGTCCTTACACTCGGTTATCTGAAAATAAAAGTTACGATATTTGTTGAGTAACAATTTAGTCAGGTAAAAGTTCATTTTTTTAAAAATCCGGTAGTCGATTGTGAAAAGGCTAAAAGAAATTTGAATTATTAGCTTTACAACTTCCATATCCGTGCATGATGATTGACCAATGGTAAACTTTTATAGTTGTTCAAAAACATGCTGCAGGCAACAGTAAAAGAAGGGCTTACTGTTGCATGGTAAACTGTGTTGATACTTGTTTTTGTTTGACTCGACGTCTTGATATTTATCTAGTTATAAAGTTAGCAAACGGTCAAGCAGACTTAAAGTTCTGGACTGCTTTTAGCATTGCATATTTGATTTTACATTTATGACCACATTGCAGCGTAGAGTATAGAAGGCTATATTTGACTTCAAAACCTCTGGCGGTTTAACTTCACCTTGCATAATTATTTTCCTAAGTCAGAGAGCAGCAACCTGTTTACTAAACCTACGGCCTCATGGTGGGTTACATTATTGTTTGACCGGTCACTTTTAATGGGCCACCAAACAGTTTTCGGAGGGGGGGGGGGTAAAAAAGGGTCACATTGGGGTAATATGGCATCCAAAGACGAGTGGGGGTGGGGTGGCTGAAAAATAGATCCAACGGGTAGGCATCAATAAAATCTTTATTTAGACGACGAAGGTGTCACCTTTCAGTGCGAAGTGTCCTACGACTCAGATGATAGCAGCGATGAAGTCGATGATTACGTTCTCAAACAGTCCCTCGATTGTCTGTTTTCGGTCACCGTCAACATTAAGCAGATACGACTGGGCTCGCGGTCAGCACATAACATTATGGGATTACAACACCTCTCCACCTACTACATGCATTTTACGTGAACTTTTCTTTAGCGCATCGGAAGAGAATTTATGGAGCATGTAGATGTCCTCGAAGATGATCCCTACGAAACCGGGAAGCATAGAAGAGCTGGCACATATGACAGTGGTCCTATACCAAGCGGCATGTCGTTGATGCCACAACCCATGAACATCGATTAGAGCTCATATGCCGGCGGCGAGCTCGGTATACGCCGGTAAAGGCGTGGTTGAGAGGAACAGCGGCAACGGGGTGGTACACGCTGGCAGGGTTAGACGACGCGCTACACAGCTCAGTACGATTTCTCAACCGCACCCAGCGACTACAGAAACTCTGCGCGGGCTCGTCCTTTGCGCGTGTTATCGACCTGTGAGTCGGCGGCTGGCATACGCCACGATCAGGAACAATAGGTCAGAGCCAGGTACAGGCCCTCGAGGCTGACTGGGATGGTTGCGGCAACTATTGTGGTCAACAAGGAAGCGCCTGCAACCCACCCGCCATGGACCCGACGTTCAAGGGGAGTAGTAGGATGGGGGTATTGAGCCCCAAATAGGGCACTTGAGCCCCATACGGGAGTTTAACATTGCTGGGGCACTTGAGCCCCATACGGGAGTTTAACATGGCGGGGGGCACTTGGGGGACAAACGGGAGTTTAACATGGCGGGGGTCTCTATAGGGACAACGGGAGGGAGGGAGGGGAATAGAATTAATCTTTCTTGAAAAAGGGTGGTCCTAATACGTCATCTACTATCCAAACACCCCACACTACACTATCCAACACGCCGTGTGTAAGTGACCTTCTGCCTAGTGGCTATATCTATATAGCCTAGAGTTATATATAAAGCATTACCTATACCTCAGATCATGTTGGAGGTGTCAGTAAATTTGCATATATTGTACCTATGTTATAAATAGCTTTGATCAAGGGAACTAACTTATAATAACACTAAAATGGACGTGATTAAATGTTTTATTAAACTTCGGGAACGGTCACGGACTTTAGCGTTGACTAGAAAAAATCCGGAACATTAGATTATAATGGCCTAGACTAAAAGTAACACTAAAATTCCGAAATTGTAACGGACGTTAGCGGAGACTGAAAATAATCCGGAAAAAAAATGGAAAAAATTGGCTGAGACTAAAAGTAACAGTAAACTTCCGAAATTGTACCGGACGTTAGCGGAGACTGAAAATAATCCGGAAAAAAAATGGAAAATTTTTTTGTTATTTTTTAAATTTTGTTTATATCAAAACACACACCACACTATCCATTTTTTTACTTTTTTAAAAAATTTTTATATATCAAACACAAAACTTACACACACTACACAACCATTTTTTTATTTTTTAAATTTTGTTTATATCAAAACACACACCACAAATATACAATCCATTTTTTTAAAAAACATTTTTATTTGATGGACTGCAAAAGTTGTTGTTGTTGTTGTCTTTGTTGCTGCTGCTGCTGTTGGTGCTGCAGTCTATTTCTTTCCTCCCAATTTTAGATCGATAGAAAGAGAGGGAAAGTGGTTTTTATTGGTTTGGTGGGTAAAAAACAAACCACACAACACCATTCAGATATATACATCAATAATAATAATTATATTTTATTCAATGTATATACATTATGTTACTCGTGGTAATAAAACAATTTCATATAAGTCCAATACAGTTCAATACACTTCCATATTTACCATTTCATTCTCTTATTGTTCTGACACTTCAGGAAGATTCTTGTCTACAATTCTCTCATAACTTTCTTCTGGACTCTCATTGATAAACTCCAACTTAATAAAATGTCCATTATCATCTCGAATCCACCGCTCTTTTTTACAAATCTTGTAAACTTTACTATGATCTAATCCAAAACATCTTGCCACATCACGAATGGAATCCATCCGACTATATAATCCTGAATTCAAGTCAGTTAATTTCACAGGTCTCACAAATCCTCCAATGACTTGACTCTTCTTCTCTGGCTCTTCCCATCTAGCTTGAAATCTTTTCTGGAACTTCTTCGAAAAGACCGACTTACAAATTCCAGTACAGCAATAGTAGACACTTGATGAATGACAATCAAAATATTCAGCAGCCTTTTCCATACTTTCAAATCTTCTTTCCTCTGTCTCACCAACAAACTGGCACAACACACTTCTATCACTTCCAAAATTAATTCTCCTTCTTTCTTTATCATTCTTCACATGTTTATGCAAACATGTTCGTTCACTAGCAGTCATCACTTGAAGATTTTCTATTCTATCATCATCAAGTACATCATTGAGATGTACCACTTCACTCTGTCTTGGTAGATCCACTCCATTCACCGCTTCAAAGACAAATCTCCCTCTATTTGTATGTTTCTTCCTCTTTCCTTCCTTACCAGTAACCTTAATCTTTATCAATCCAAATGAATTCAAATTTCCTTTGACTTTCCTTCCATACTTCATATGATAGACATTACGAAGTATGTCAGCAGCATAATTATCATACACCTTATGAACATACTTATTCAATTCAATTCCAGTATCTTGACTTTTATCTCGAGCGCAGTACTTTTCCATCTTCACAGTTTGAAAGTTCAATCACGACTAGTGATTCTGAGGGTAAGAAGGTCTATATATATATAGGTTCCCTGGGTGAAACTGAATCAGTTTCAAAGTAAACTTCAAGATGAAAAGATCACGCCGAAGCCATGAGAAACCAGAAGAAGAAGAAGAAGAAGAAGAAACAAAGAGGCCACGACGACTAAGACGTTCCGCACCGCCTGAAACACCGCTAGATGAACTACTAGCTCAAGTCCATGCTAGTGACTTCGAAGAGGAGATGAGTGAACCTGAAACCTTACCACCTTCTAATCCACCCAAAACAAAATCCACTACCAGAACCCCAGGCCAAGAAATACAACCTAGTACTTTGGCTCCTCCTGAAAATTACTATTGGATTCTAGAGACTCAAAAAATAACTTCTCGAAAATTTAAAACTACAGCTTACACTCACACGGTTCACTTTAAAGACTTAAAGTCCAAAGTACCTCCCGTGAAAGCGGCGGGGTTCATTAGCGATTTGTGGGATTCTGTCTTAATGAACTTGAAACGACAATGTGGAGCCAAAGAAGACGATCGATTGAGACTGGCCATTCATCATGACAATTTGAAGAGTCCTGTTTGGATCGAGTTCAGCACCCCGGCAGAATTAACGCCAGACAAAGTCATGTCCAAAATAGAACATGTGCAACAATCCAACGACAAGTTTACCATCACCGATGGAAAGGCCACACTTTACTTGACTCACGTTTCCCCTCCTTGAGGAAGTGGACGAAGTAGGAAACCGTTACTGGTGGACGATATTCGAAGTACCAAACGCAGTGTCGTCCAAATCGACAATACTCAAGACCAGATGTGCTTTGCTCGGGCTATTGTGGTGGGGCGAACATATGCCAACAAGAACGAGAGCAAAGAATGGAAAAGAGCCTGGAATAACATTCGACAGTCGGACAGAACCAAACAACGAAACGAAGCAGAACTCCTGTTGCAACAAGCAGGCATCCCTAACCAGCCAAGTGGTTAACTTTGAGGTTTTGAAAATGCTTTGCTGTCTGGACAAGTGGAAGACTTTCGAGTGCACACGTTAGAACCTCACAAGATCGTACGGTTACCTAATCATCAAATTGTCACTCGTCCTTTACAAAAAGTGTACCAAATCGTGTACCAGAAGCGAGTGAGACTTCCAGACCACACCACTTTACATTACGGACACGCCGATCTGCAGTATAAAAAAGGGCACCCCTTCCAAACCTAACCATTTATTGTGACTTTCAACGTTGACCGAGCAAGAAGAAGAAAAAAAAGATGAGTAATTTTGTCATCCTCCCACCAAAGATGAATAAGAATACTCATGCCACCCACCCACCGAGGGAGAAATCTAGTGGTGTGAACTCCAAGTACCATTACGACTTGGAGTGCGATGCAGTGCCATGCGACGAGACGGATTCCGTAAGCGTTGACAGCATCGATTCACACGATCAGACGGATGCCGTACGCTTGGACATCGTCGATGCAGCACGTGTACCTCACCGTCCCTCTAGAGATGCAGGACGACCTTTCTTCTTTATTGGGAAGAATGCTAAACGTACCTGTGAATGTCATAAAGAATTGACGATACCTGTGGCTTTGCCTGGTTATTCCAAGTATGATAATCGACTCGAGACGTTCAAAGACAAGTGGCCTAAATTTCTACTACAATCCACTACTGACAAAGCTTTAGCCAGATCTGGATTTATCTACTTGGGAGAAGGAGATAAAGTTCAATGTTTCAGTTGCGGTGTGAGACTTCACCAATGGGAGCCTACCGACTCAGCTTACATTGAACATGCCAGATGGTCTCCGCACTGTCAGTTCTTACCTTTAGTGGCCTCAGAAGAGTACGGGTACGATGAGCCAGATGCCAAGAAGAAGTAAAAAAACATGTCGGAGGATACTTTACAAGAATACATTTGTGGTTTACCTTTGGAGCTGCGAGAACGCATTTACCAGTATTTTGTCCCTAGTTTTAGAAGATCGCATTCGTGACTTGCCTTCGAAGTTGCGAGTACGCATTTACAAAGAGTTTGTCCAGATCCAAGTGAAACCCAAACTCAAAGTCATTCCTCGATTTGCACACTACCGTGACTTTCACCGTATCAGAAATCTGATTTTGAAGAAAAACTATCACGAGTATCGTGAAGAACACAAAAGAGAGTTACTTCTTTCCAAGTCGGAAACTTTACCCAAGTACATTTGTGGCATGCCTTTGAATGTGCGCGAAAGGATTTACCAAGAGTTCGTCAAGATCCAAGTGAAACGTAAAATCAAAGTCATTTCTCGATTTTTACACTATACCCTCTTTCAAGGGCATAGAAGAATGGTTATGGGAAACGTCTATCGCTACTACTATCCTGAAGGAGACTGTCTCAAAAGGTACCAACCTTGGGAGCCTGGCTATAAAAACATGCCACCCAAGATACCTACCTTTGCCATCGACCCCTATAAAGAGGCGGCATGCCTGCGCTCTACATGTCACTCGTGAAACGGATTCCGTGGAAGGAAGTCAACGATCGTGTTCAGAGCTTAGAGGATTATAATGACTTGATACAAGAACTGTTACCATTAAATTTTGGACGTTATGCAGTGTGTGTCTTAGTGACTGCTTATCTTGGAATTCGTTTTCCAGGACATTCGTTGTGGAGTATTTTTGAGGACAAGTGTTTGCCTTGGATTCTTTTGGAGGACCCGTGGTTGTTTCGGACTCAATTGTTGAGTTCCAAAAAATAATATGACCATGTGTTCTTTTTTGGACTTAGTAGAAGAAGAAGACTATAAAAACTTGATTTTATCAGTACAAGAAAGACAAATTGTACTTAAAGCGTTGAGAGTGGTCATGAAAATCAGTGAGGATCCTCCATGTGAAGAAGACATTCGTCACACTTTATCTGTTTATAAAACATTTCAAGAAGTGTGTTTTGCTAGTGAGTTACACCAACACCTTTTCAATTGGAAAGATGTACGACCCTGGAGAAACCTTGGTTTCCAATATTGGCTACAAGAAGTGGCTCAGTTTGCCAAAGATTTGGCCACTTGTCCATAAGGGTCCAAAAGTGAAAAAGTGGGAACCTCCATGGGAAACCCTAAAAGAAGAAAAAAAGAACGTGACACCACTTCTGTGGTTCAAATACCTCTTGAGGAACACAACCCTTCTTTACCGCCGTCGTCAGAGGATTCAAAAACAAAGAAGAAGACCAGAAGAATACTACCACCACCTCAAAACACAGTGTCTGTGTCTTTCATTACTAGGACACGAAAATATTGTTGTACATTGCCTTGTTTAGAGATAACTTTAGCTGTTTTAGTGGTAGTCTTCATTGTGTACGTGTTCATTTTAATTGCATATTTTCTCACTAATTCACTTCTTCGTGTTCGTGTAAAGTTGTAAAATATGTTTTTGTTGTGTTGGTTTTTTTTTAAAAAAAATAAACGTGTATGAAAATGTATAAAATGTCTTGGGTTTTTGTCTTCTTCTCAAAAATCTTCTTACCTCAGACATGGCTACATCTTCTTCTGCCTCGTCTGCCTCCTCCTCTTCCTCTGTGGTTAAAGTGATTGACGAAAAGTTAGATCGTCAAAGTTGGAATGCTTTGTATCTGCGCCATCCATTTAACATGTTGATTGCTGGACCGAGTGGTTCAGGTAAAACCGAATTTGTCAAACGATTGATCGAACACAAAGCTGATTTGTTTGATCGTCCACCTCAACGTATCGTGTGGTGTTACAAAGAGTGGCAACCGTCTTACACGTTATTGAAAGAAAGTCAAGGAGAAACCATTTCATTTGTGGATGGTATTCATCACGAAGACGATGGAATCGTGTCTGACGTGACTCAAACCCATTTGGTTATTTTTGATGACATGTTAGGAGAAGACGAAGAAGAAATTAAACTTTGGTTTACACGAAAAGGACACCATCGTAATGCTAGTATTGTCTACATTACTCAAAATTTATTTCAACAAAGTAAAACCCATCGGACTATCAGTCTCAGCGGTCATTACGTGGTCTGGTTTAAAAGCCCCAGAGACAAATCTCAAGTACAAGTGTTAGCCAAACAGTTAGGGGCTCCTTGGTTGAATTATGCGTATGACGATGCCACTCAAACCCCTCACGAGTATTTACTCATTGACTTAAAACCCACCACTCCTGACTATTTGAGATTTCGTGCTCAATTGTTTCACCCTTGGGTTGAGGAAGGTGGTCCTGTCATTTACACGTCCCCTTCAGCCCATTTTTAAAAAAGAAAAAAAACTATAAAAACATCCTACTACCTCATTTCTGTCCCACACTCTTTTGAGATGACTTCCTTTCAACCTCATCCTTCGGCTAAATTGATTCGTGCCTTGTATGGCATCAGTCGTGAAAAAAATGCACAAGTCCGTGCTCGTTTGTTAGAAGCGAGTCTTAAAGAAGTGTTACGATGGTTTACTTTGACGGCACGTCAATTACTGCAAGGCATCATTCACATCCCTCATCAAACTCAACGTTTTTTTCAAAAACATAAAGGAGCATTGTCACAACTGGCTGATCCTAGAATCGATTCACGGACTAAAAAACAAATCATTTTAACTCCTGGTGGAAGTGGTTCTTTAGGAGGGGTCATGATTCGTTCCCTTTTGAAATGGGATCCTAATGCCCAAGCCAAAAAACCCAAAGCACCCAAAAAGAAGAAAAGTCCAAAGAAAAAGAAAACCACCCACCAGAAAAAGAAAAGTTCTACCAAGAAGAAGAAAACACCTACCACTAGCACCCGCCGCAAGAGAGGTACTGCGGCCAGGACGCAAACGTACACCCGCAAGACACCACGACAAACAACCGTGACGAGGTCTCCTTCTCCTTCGTCCCCATCATCTTTGTCTTCTTCACCACCCTTCACGATGATGCCTGCCAAACCGGACTTAAGACAAGTGTTTCCTAATTTGATGCAAAAATGGAAACCTATTTCGAAAGTCACCCCTTCGGGACCCTCGACGACATCGGCTGATCTGGCTATGGCAGCGGCCGCCAACAAAGTACCATCCCCTAAAACCAAAGTTCAAGAAAGAACCGGCGTGTTACAAAGTTTGTTGGATTTATCCAAAGAAGAATTGAGACGATTTTATCCCTTGAAAACACCTCAACGTCAAGTGATGCCTGTCGTGAAGTTGGTACGTCGTGCAGACAATCAGTGGAGACGTGTTCCAGTATAAAATAGAAGGGTACCCTGCCAGAGACTTCAGACTTACTCCTCACCTCTAAGATGGCTCCCAAACGTGCACACCACAACTACCTCCACCAAAAAAAGAAGAAAAGTAAAACCACCAAAAAAGGACGACTTCCCAATCGTCTGGCCAAACATTGGGATGTCTTGTCTGTCCTAACCAAATCCAATACTCCCATGCGAAAACAACTCATTCAAACAGCCCCTAAAGAAATCATCGATACCGTGTGTGAATGTTGTTTGAACGTGTTGAAAGGAACGGTACCTTTGTCCAAGATACATAAACAAAAATTAGGGAAACATCGGAACGTTCTTCGTCAAATGGTAAAAAAGAAAATACCTCTTCAACAAAAGAAAAAAATGTTGGTACAACGAGGAGGATTTCTACCTATGTTGATAGGCCCGTTGTTAAAAATAGCGGCTCCTTTGTTAGGAACGATTGCTGGACCACTTTTAGGAGGGGTCATGCGATAACCCTCCCAAAAAAAAGAAGATAAAAAGGACCACCCTACTCTGAAAAGACCACACCTTTTTGGTACCTTTGGATGAAATGGAAGGACGAAAACTGACTTTAGTACCTTACAAACGATGGATGGAATTTCATCGTTGGAACGAACAACGGATACCTCATTTACCACCCAATCCTAATCTCAACGAAATGTCTCAGTTACAACAAGAAATACAATCCCTGATGGAACGCAACGATGTGTCCGAAACAGAAAAATCGCAACGGTACGGTCAACTTTTACAACGTCTACAACTCTTTCGCCAAAAAGCAGTCGACGAAACAGCTTCACCCACTCTGAGAGATTTTAAGGCCCTAATGAAAAGCGAACCTAAAACAGACACCGGTACAGGGATGACCGTCAAAGAAGAAGAAGAAGAAGAAGAAGAAGAAGAGTTTTTACTAACTCCACCTCTTAAAAAAATAAAAAAGTTAGCCACACCGGATTGGATGAAAAAGAAGATCCCTACCCCTTTACCCTCAGAAAAGAAAAAGAAAGAAGTGAAGAAAGAAGTCAAAAAAGAACCGATGACCCCTGTTCAAACTACCTTTACCCCAGTAGCACGTCGGACACGTAAACAACAATCCAAAAAGATACCTCACGAAGAAAAGAGTATTGGAACTTGGTTAACTTATTCTTGAGGAAATCATCATCATCATGGAGAAACTGTTAGCTAGCCTTTATTACAATCCTGGCCATGCTGCTGGTTACGGAGGAGTTCAAAAATTATATCGAGCTGCTAAAAGTAAATTGAAAAGTGTACGTTTGCCCGAAGTACGACGATGGTTACAAGAACAATCGACGTACACGTTACACAAACCCATTCGACGTAAATTTTCTAGAAGTACCACTCAAGTGGAAGGCATCGATCATCAATGGCAAGCCGATTTAGCCGACGTCTCTCATTTAGCCACTTACAATCGTGGTCACAAATATTTGTTTTGTGTCATCGATGTGTTTTCCAAATTTGCTTGGGTTGTGCCTTCGACTTCTAAAAGCAGTACCGAATTGGTACGGGCCTTAAAATTGGTCTTGAAACAAAGTGGACGCTAACCTTTACGATGGCAAACTGACAAAGGCACCGAATTTCTAAAGCAAGCTTTTCAAAAAGAATTGAAACAAAGACAAATTCATTTTTTTACTACCGAAAATCCTGAAACCAAAGCCAGTATCGTGGAACGATTTTAAAGAACTTTGAAAGAACGCATGTGGAAATATTTTACACATCAACATACTCTCAAGTACATCGACGTGTTACCTCGTTTGGTCAAAGCGTACAATCTATCGTACCATCGTAGCATCGGATGTGCCCCCGAAGAGGTCAGCCCTGAAAACGAAGTGTCTGTGTTTGATAAATTATTTGGTTCACCCCAGACCAAAAAAAAAGAAAAAGAAGAAGACACCCTTGTTGGAGTTAAAGACGGGAGATTGGGTTCGCATCGGAAAAACCAAACGTACTTTTGTCAAAGGTTATTTACCTAACTTGACCACCGAATTGTTTCGTGTCACTACCCCCGTCCGTGGTCGTGATCCTCCCGTCTATAAATTGGAAGACATGCACGGTGAAGTACTCAAAGGAACATTTTACTTGCCTGAGTTACAACGAGTGACTAAAAAAGAAGACACCTTGTACGACATCGAAAGCATTCTCGAACAAAGAAGACGGAAAGTAGGTAAACGTCGAGTAGAAGAAGTCAAAGTACGTTGGAAAGGATATCCTCCTAGTTTTGATTCTTGGATTGCGGCTTCTCAAGTCGTCGACTATAAAAAGAAAAAGAAGTAAACTCACAACATGCCATTCAACACAGCAGCCACCCAGACTTCAACGACTCCTTCACAGAGTTCTTCTCTTCAAGAATTACAAAAACAACCACTTTGGATGTGGTGCGGAGAACGTGTGCCTAAAAATCAAATCGTCTTTTTTTGCCAAATCTTTGTAGTGTATTGTGTCATCGGAGCAGCTATTGCCAATTTGAGTTTACAACAAGGAGACAAACAATTGTGGACCATTTTACTGAGCAGTTGCATCGGTTATCTTTTACCCAGTCCCTCTTTGAAATTTACGACGACAGACAACAGCAGCCATAGCAACAACCACGCTAGTTCGACCAACGCCAGTTCACCTTCTTCTTCGTCCAGTCACCACCACAATACCAATTCTCTTTTGGAACCTTTTGAACATCATTCTTCTGTTCACTTGAGTGACTCCTCGGACACCAGAACCACCTTAGAACTATGAATGACCAATTTTATTTAACTTTACCCAGTGACAGTTCCATGGATGTGTTTCCCAACAACAAATTATGTTGTTTCACGGCCAAATTACCTCAGGCCTTCCAATTGGATCACGACGCTCATTGGGAAGTGGCTTTGGTAGAAATCATTCATCCTACGCAAATCAAGAATGTGTCTGGAAATCAAACCATTTTTGAAGTAGCAATCTATAACGAAAAAGTGCAAAAAGAGTTGGACGCTCATGATCCTGAAATTGGGAAAAAAATGAGTTCAAAAACTGACAATACTCCCTACTCGACCTATCGCATGAGAATTCCTGAAGGGTATTATTTTAGTGCTCAACATTTGGTGGAGACGATTGCGGCCGTCTTCGAAGCCCAATTTGGCAAAGCCTTGGAAAAAAAACAAAAATGGGTAGAGATCAAATACCATCCTATGGCACGCCGTTTCCTCTTGCAATTTTTGAAAGGGTATGAGGGAAAGCCATTCGACGAGAAAGAAGACAAACACTTACCCGCGCACGAAAGAAAATTCATGACCATCGGTTTTTCTGCTGGGTTGTTTGATATTTTGGGTGGAAATAAAAAGTATCATGGTGAACGAACAATCCACACCAACACAGATTTCGGAGAGGCTTTTCGCACCCCTATCGAATTGAACGTTGGACTGAATTTAATGTTTGTGTACTCCGATGTGGTGGAGTACAACGTGGTGGGTCACACAGCTGCTACTTACTGAGAGTCATTCCTTTCAAATTGGATACTGCTGCTGGTGCGTACGAAGAAGGTGGAAACACGTTTCACGTTCACCGTGAATTTGTACATCCTCATTATCTTCCAGTCAGTAAATCGTATTTTGACAGTGTCCACATTAGTATAAAAGGAGATTTGGGACAAGATGTGCCATTCATTGACAAAGGAAAAGTCACGGTGAAACTACATTTTCGAAAAAAACAAGTTCTCTAACGAATTGTAACTAACCTCCCAAACAAAAAAAATGTATCCAGTGTACCAAGGAGTGGCTCGACAACGAGGACATGGTGTAGGAGATATGTTAAAATCGGCTTTTTGGACGGTAGCTCCTATTTTGAAACCGATGGTGACTCGAGGATTTCATGCCTTAAAAGATGCCGCTTTGACACAAGGAAAAGAATTTTTGCAAAATGTCCTCATCGACAAACAAAATCCTAAAGAAGCTTTTATGAGAGCAGGCAAAAATGTGTTGATGACCACTGGTAAAGATCTTTTAGGTCTCCAAGAAAATCCTATAAATACGCTTCACGCTTCAGACCCTGGCATTACTTCACAGCAGCAAGGACAAGGTAGAAAGAGACGACAACAACGTCTAAATCCTTTCAAAGTTCATAAAAAAAACACACGGCAGTTCCAAAAAGAATAAGAAAAGAAGAAGAACCGTCAGAGAATTAGACGTGTTTGATTATTAACTGTGAAAAAAAAATGATGCACCGAGATTCTTGCGAATGTACCAAGTCAGAACTGGATATGTTTTCTATGCCTCCCACCATGATGACGATGCAAGAATCCCAATGGGTGGAATTTCATCCTGTATCGTCTTTGTCGGAATCAGCTCCTATCGAATTTGAAATCAAAGGACAAACCGAAGATTACATCGATCTGAATAACAGTTACTTGAAACTTCAAGTACAAAAAAATGACAACACTCTTCCTGGGGAAGCTGCCCGAGTGGCACCCGTCAATAATTTCATGCATTCCTTGTTCAGCGGAGTAGATTTGTACTTGAATAACAAACTGGTCAGCAGCAGTTTGGATACTTACCCTTACCGTGCTTATTTGGAAAATCTCTTAACGTACGGAAAAGAAGCCAAGAACACTGATCTGGATGCTTCGGTGGTCTGGAAACCTGACACCTCGGAAAAGTTCAACGACACAGAGCTGTCAGTACCGGCGAAGACTTCTGCTAATGATGGTGATCCTATAATTCCAGCAGTCCTTCACAATGTGGGATTTAACGACCGTCGAAAGAAAATCAGACGAAGTTTAGAACTGATGGATCGTTTGCATTTGGACATGTGGTTGCAAGACAAGTATTTGTTGAACGGAGTAGATGTACGCCTGAGACTGAATCGCAGTAGTGCCGCCTTCCATTTGATGGCTCATGCTAACGAGTGGAAAACCAAAATCCAAGAAGCCAAACTTTACGTGCGACGTGTAGAAGTCTTACCAAAAGTAGGCAATGACATCAGTCAATCCTTGAGCAGAACCACTGCTAAGTGTCCTGTGCGACGAGTGGAAGTGAAAACCTTTACCATAGCCGCTGGACTCCGATCCAAAGTCGAAGATCACATCTTCCAAGGACAGCTCCCCAAACGTTTGCTGATTGGCATCGTCAGTAATGCAGCCCTCAACGGAGTCCACGATCAGAATCCGTTCGAGTTTAAACACTACAACGTCTCCAAGATAGAAGTCAGTCGAGATGGCAAGACCTTGTGTACCAGACCTTTTGAACCTAACTTTAGCGACGGCCATAAAAATTACTTGCGATCTTACCTGAGCCTGTTTGAAGCCACAGGCCAGTTAGGTACCAACACCAGCCACGGCATTTTGTACGAGGATTATGCAGGAGGGTATGCCTTGTGGGGATTTGATTTCACTCCTGACCAAGGCAGCGATGAAGGACATTTTCACCCTATAAAATCAGGCCCACTTCGTGTGGAACTTCAGTTTGCAGATCCTTTACCCGACACAGTGAACGTCGTCTTGTATGCAGAATTTGATAATACTCTAGAGATCAACAGTTTGAGAGAAGTGATTCTAGACTATTAGAAGAAGAAAAAAAAGATGCAACACGTAGAAGAAGAACCTATGGAAATAGATGAGGAATTTTGTGAGAAGTCACAAACTACCACAAATGATGATGATGACGAAGTCATTCATTCAGAACCTAAAACCGAGTTTACTGGATTTATTTCTCGATGGCCAGAACAAGAAAAACAGTTAGTGTCCTGTTATGCTCAGGAATTGAGTAAAATAATTAACAGTCTAGTCCAAGAACAATGTCATGGATGTCAAATCGATCATCCTAGTCAGATACAACACGACCAATGTATGATGTTGACAGGTGAAGAACAATTGGACAACTATTTGGAAACGGCTTGGTCCCAGAACTCGGACGAAAAAGTGTTAAGACAATGGTATAAAGACTTGGTGAATTCTTCTTTTCCTCCTCCACTTACTCTTCTGGAGAACAGACGCATCGAAGGGCTCATTCAACAGAGTGCAGAACCTATCCGACGTGAATATTCGTGGAATTACAAGACAGATCAATTCAAGTTTAAAGTCAGGTGTGCATTGGTGACCTATTATTTCCATTTAAGAAAAAAAAAAAAAAAAAAAATGGATACTAGAGAACTTTATTACCTATTGACTCGTAGTTCCTACACTTCTTCTTGGAATCCTGTGGTATGTGCTAAAGATGAACTACATCATCGTAAACCAAAAAACGTTCATGCTTATGTCATCAACACTGACGACAGTGATCTTCCAGGAACCCATTGGATTGCCGTGTACTTTCCCAACGATCACTGTGTGGAATATTTTGATTCTTATGGATTACCTCCTTTGGAAAAGGACATCATTGACTTTATCAGAAGAAATGCCGTCTCGACTCGATTCAATAATGTTCAATTACAAGGATCGGATTCCATGGTGTGTGGACAATATTGTATACATTTTCTTCATCACCGCAGTCTTGGATATTCCTTAGAACATTTACTGACTTGGTTTAATAGTGACTATGCTAGAAACGATGCTAAAGTACAACGATGGTTTGTGAACATTTTGGTTATCTCTTGTCTTTAGCTCACAAGCGTAATGTCAATCAGAATGATGTCGATGTAGAAAGGTGGAGGTTTAGTTTACCACCCCAACGTTGTCAACCTTGTAAATATGTTCCTGTTTAAAAAATTTTATTGTTGAATTGTTAGTATTTTTATGTTAGAATGGTTATTGTTAATTAAAAAAATGGTTATTGTTGAAAAAAAATATGGTGTTGTGTGGTTTTTTATTGAATTTGAAATAATAATGATTATGTTCTATCTCTCTCTTTCTATCGATCTGAAGTCACCCCCCCCCCCCTCTATCTATTATCTCACTGTCGATCTGAACCCTATTTTTAGGTCAGCGCAATGGATGGTGTGGTGTATGTATTGGATAAAAAATAAAAAAATTAAAATAAAAAATGGTTGATAATGGACATTTTATTAAGTTGGAGTTTATCAATGAGAGTCCAGAAGAAAGTTATGAGAGAATTGTAGACAAGAATCTTCCTGAAGTGTCAGAACAAAAAGAGAATGAAATGGTAAATATGGAAGTGTATTGAACTGTATTGGACTTATATGAAATTGTTTTATTACCACGAGTAACATAATGTATATACATTGAATAAAATATAATTATTATTATTGATGTATATATCTGAATGGTGTTGTGTGGTTTGTTTTTTACCCACCAAACCAATAAAAACCACTTTCCCTCTCTTTAAATCGATCTAAAATTGGGAGGAAAGAAATAGACTACAGCACCAACAGCAGCAGCAGCAAAGACAACAACAACAACAACAACAACTTTTGCAGTCCATCAAATAAATTTTTTTTAAAAAAAAATGGATTGTATATTTGTGGTGTGTGTTTTGATATAAACAAAATTTAAAAAATAAAAAAATGGTTGTGTAATGTGTGTAAGTTTTGTGTTTGATATATAAAAATTTTTTAAAAAAGTAAAAAAATGGATAGTGTGGTGTGTGTTTTGATATAAACAAAATTTAAAAAATAAAAAATAAAAATTCCATTTTTTTTCCGGATTATTTTCAGTCTCCGCTAACGTCCGGTACAATTTCGGAAGTTTACTGTTACTTTTAGTCTCAGCCAATTTTTTCCATTTTTTTTTCCGGATTATTTTCAGTCTCCGCTAACGTCCGTTACAATTTCGGAATTTTAGTGTTACTTTAGTCTAGGCCATTATAATCTAATGTTCCGGATTTTTTCTAGTCAACGCTAAAGTCCGTGACGGTTCCCGAAGTTTAATACAACATTTAGTCACGTCCATTTTAGTGTTATTATAAGTTAGTTCCCTTGATCAAAGCTATTTATAACATAGGTACAATATATGCAAATTTACTGACACCTCCAACATGATCTGAGGTATAGGTAATGCTTTATATATAACTCTAGGCTATATAGATATAGCCACTAGGCAGAAGGTCACTTACACACGGCGTGTTGGATAGTGTAGTGTGGGGTGTTTGGATAGTAGATGACGTATTAGGACCACCCTTTTTCAAGAAAGATTAATTCTATTCCCCTCCCTCCCTCCCGTTGTCCCTATAGAGACCCCCGCCATGTTAAACTCCCGTTTGTCCCCCAAGTGCCCCCCGCCATGTTAAACTCCCGTATGGGGCTCAAGTGCCCCAGCAATGTTAAACTCCCGTATGGGGCTCAAGTGCCCTATTTGGGGCTCAATACCCCCATCCTACTACTAAGGGGCCTTGTACGCCGTCCACCGAGCTGCGGCACCGTGGTACTTTTTGTACAAGTATGACCGCTACTATGCCTCCGCGCGCATGGCGGCCACCACCTCTGATATTCTAAGTTGAAAGTCTTTTGGATCATAGAGCCTTGGGTACAGAACTTTAATTGATCGCCAGCAGCCGACGGTAATGAGGTTGAAGTTGATGTCGATGTTTTCCCGGACGGTTATGGCCCCCACGATGGTGCGGTCATTGAAACGGTCGTCGACCGCTCACCGATGATTAAAGCAATGGTGCCGTCGATCCAGACATTGAGAGATTGATGGTGTTTTTGTGTGAGAAGCGACATGCGACACAGTATATCCTTTTTTAAAAAGAAACGGGTCTTACACATCTGATGCGGGTGAGCGTGGGCTCTTCATCGATGGTGCGGGCTCATCGGCAATGTCTGCACGTCGTTGAATTAACAATCATGTGCGGGCTGCCGCAGAGGCGTTACCGCTTGTCACTGCAACGAAAGTGCGATTATCTCCAGCTAGCCAAGCCTAGGAATTTGGTGCTCAGGGTGGTCTTACTTTTCGATCTGGCCGGCGGCCTCATCCCACCCGAGCCGGAATGTGAACGCGCTTACCCCGAACTGGCGAAGGTACTCATGCACCAGGAGGCGGGACTTTTCTCGACGTTGGAAGCATCTTTTGGTAGCTGTGTCATCGTCCTTGGGGCTGCCAGTCCTCTCAGCCATGTCTTTATTATGTTGCCACGGGATCTAATTACGGAAGCCAGAAACGATTACGGTCGCCAAGACACTGGTTGCCTGCGCGTCGACGTTGAGGTCTTCGCAATGGATGGCATCCCCTACTGCCAAAAGAGACGCACAACTCGTCAAGAATCTCTCCCAATCGATGCCGGCATCCTGGCCGCCGCTGTCGTTTTGAGCCCCTAAGGCTCCAGTTTTCGCGAATCGAGAGTGCAGCCCACAGCCAGTCACCGTAGCGCCCGTGCAGGTTCAACAAGCAGAAACCCGCGCCTGGACAGAGATGGTATCACTGTTATTGCTGGGGATGAACCCACTCACATTGTGCATCACGCTACAGCCGTAAAGTCGACCCCGTAGGCACCAAAACCGCTCTGTCGGCTTTGGTCGCATACTGAAAGAAATCGAACGGCGCTGGGTCGTCTTTTTGTGAGCGCCCGTAGATGTCTACAGGGATGCAGCTGTCCATTTTAGGCTGCGTTATAGTAGGCTCGGAAATTTGTGGCTGGACCGGCGTGTTTAAATCACCTAGACCAGTATCTCGATGATTACCTAATTAAAGATTCTTTGCGAGATATATATATATCATTTCCTCGACCATAACAACATAACCATCACTATTGCTTGAGAGCACCACAGGCGCAAAATAAAACTGCACTTATACTCTAACAGCCATGTCATGTAGTGATACGTTTACATGCGTGATGACGCCGCTGTCCGACAGGATGACGGCAAAGGATCGGTAGTTAGTGCCCAAGGGGTCCACCCGGATGCGAGCCTTCAAGTACATCTCCACGACCGACTGCTTGACCCCAGGTCGAGGTGCTTTAGGCTGATTTGCAGTCCCCTATCCATGTTCCGGTCGCGGCCCATGAAGCTCAGAATCCGACGGTAAGCGCGGGCCACGTTGTTGATCGCGTAGTCTAGAAGGATTTACTCGGTTGGCTCATTGTGGCCGTTGAGACGCAGGCTCATTGCCGTGACGCCAAGCATGTAAAACAAGGTCGTGTTGCGCTCCTGGTTATTCTCTCGCGCCAAAAACTGTAGTATCACGAAGAAGTGCCAGGGTGGAGCGATGGCCTGCTGACGCATATCTGCCTGGAGAACTAGCATTAGACCGCACTTTGCTGGGTGTCTATGGTCATGGCCTGGAAGAATAGGGCCCATTCCCACGTCCTGAGAGGAGGTAATCGCGTTTACTGCCCCTCGGTCGACTCCAATAAGGAGAGCGGTGCAGGCCCGAACCCATGGCTAATTTCGCGAGAAAGGCTTTGCGCGCCTCCTCGTCCGCCAGGTCTGAGACCTTTTGTCGACCCGACTCTATGACCACGTCCGCACGGAATGTTTTTAGTCGCCGGAAGCTTCAGAGGTCTGAGACGCTCGCGCATAGCTGCAGTCACCTTCACAGAGTTTGTACCGCAAAGGCCGCCAGAGCTGGAAGATCTTACTTCAGAACTACCGTCCTGAGGGCACTGAAGGCGCGCGAGGCCACGGCCTTGATCATAAGGCCCGCTGTCCTTACTAACGCCGCCACCATCTTGGGGGATTCGCTGATGATTGATCGGACGATGTAACCAAGCCGTTACGTAATTCACTCGGTATGTCCGTTCTCCAGAGCCAACCACCTGTACTAGGATCGCGCGCTTTGGTGGGCTGATGACCATTATACTCGCGATATCACTTCCAGTACATTAACCGAGCGTCGTGCGGACGCGCGGATGTAAAGTCCGATGGTGAGCAGGTTCATTAGGTGGCTGTCCTGGTCGGTCAGCCTGAAGCACAGGCTGTTGATGGGGGGGGGAGGAAGGGGTCGGCAGGGTAGATAGAAAGGCAGCGGCAGCGCAAACGTCAGGAACTCGCCCTGACTCGCGTCAGGGGCGAAGTTGTAAAACATGTAGCCGGAGTTGGCCCAGTAGCTAGTGTTGGAGTCCACGTAGGAACCGCTCACCGCGTAACAAATGAGGTACACCGACGGTTCGTTGGCGCGGATGCTCTTCTTGGTGCTGTCAGTCCTTACACGGAGAACATCGCTTAAAAAGCATTCCATCTGGGGTCTGCAGTCTTTTCTGCGCCTTTGTACTCGTGGAACATATAGTCTCGTCACGCGTCAGGGAGCATTATGGTCGACATTATTTATCAGCTTCGTGAAGCAAAAGTTATTTAGATATTGGTGAAACGTCGGCCGCAGCCATCACCCACCCTTGGTCCATATTATATTGTCGACCCTCTTCGCTAAACGTGGTTTTTATTTGAGACGAGTACATCAGTGCGGCCTCCAGCGATCGCAGAGAGGTGGCTATGCCTTGGGCCAACTCTTCCATTGCCGCCACGGTTTCTTATCCCCACTCCTCGACCGCCCACTTCACGTCCTTGGCCTCCTCGCGGGTTTCTTCAGCGGCCCTCCCGATAGGTTCGAGCTTTTTTGACCTCAAAACGTAACGGGCGTTATGACAGGTTCGAGTCTTTTTGACCTCAAAGACTGTCTCTTCCAGCTCGAGCTGCTTGTCGTGCAACGCGCTTCGCGCGGCCATGTGCTCCATCAGAAAGCGTAGTTTGTATGCTGTTCATCTTCGTTAAATGTATTTGTGCGGCAAACGGCATTAAATATAGGAATTGCAAAACATATAATTGCTGGCGGAATGCTGCTAGCGGACTGCTGTTGGCTGACAGCTGCGCTGGAGATGCTCTCCCGAATTACAAATCCACGTGCGATCCAGACCAGCCTTGGTAAAAAAAAAAAGCTGCGGAACTCGCGCCAGTCTATATCGGCGGCACACCAAGTGGCATAGACGTTGCGCAGGCCTAAGCGTTGTTCCCACGGAAGAGGACGATAATGTTGGCGTTATCGCGGATCATCTTTGGGATATGGGCGTACCGCTGAGCTAGGTACAGCAGTTCGGCGTTTTTGTGCCTCCACGGCTAAAGAGGCTGGTGGGATTCTTTTGCTCCTCCAGCATCACGTCATCGTAAACAATTTATGTTGTTCTTGTCGCGATAAAGATCGTCTGACCCGGGGCGTCGTCGACGATAGAAAAGACCGTTACCAGATCTTCTACGGCGTCGAATTCATCATTTATAGGAGCTGACCGCGCACAGCAGTGGGATCTTTGCGCGGACAGTTGCGTCGCTAATCTGGTGCAGCAAGTCATTGCACGTTTGGTTTTCTGTGGTGGAGGCGACCATGCACAGCCCATCTCACTTTTTCCAGCGCGTCAGGAGGTTTAGCAACAGCTGGGTCTTGCCGCTGCCCGAGGGTCTGACCAAAAGCGCTCGAATGCGGTGGGGTGATTGGGACCAATGATGCCTTGGCTTTTTGGACCTCGTGTAGCCGAAAAATCACTGACATCGATACTCACCAGCACAACCTGCCCTACGCCCGCAGCAACGACATGACACTGCCAAGGAGTGCCTAAAGTAAAAGGCCGTGTGGCCGATTTACCTGCCGGCGGTGCGCAAAGTCGTGCGCCCGAGTTTAGCGTCTGAAACCCAACGAGGTGCACCAGGCCAACGTCTTGTTCCTGCCGCACGACAATGTTGGACGGCGCATGTACAAGTACGTGATGATCATGGTGGACGCAGCCACACGCTACAACTCAGACGAACCTTTGACCAGCAAGGAGACTGTCGAGGTTTCCGCCGCGCTGGAATGGATCTGCAAGCGGAGACCGCTAAAGTGACCGAAGCTGCTGCAGGTCTACCCCTAGTGGGAGTTTATGGATTCAGTGTCGCAGCTCCTGGCCAGCATGTCGTCCGCGTGAGACGCGGCGAGTCCGGCGTCCACTGGGCCCAGGGTATCGGGGAGTAGTTTAATCAAATCCTGGACACGCGGCTGTTTGGGCACAAGTACGTCTAGGAGCTGTTGTCTTTTGAGAAAGGGGTGGTTTGCGCAACGTGGAGTGGGTTTAGCGACTGCCAGCCGTGGTGTTTGCCCTGAACGGAGAAGCTACCCGGCTTCCTGGTACAAGGCCAGTCGACGCCATCCGAGCTCCGTCCGCGACATCTTTGTCGCTCCAGGAAAAGCCACCATGGCAGTCCCAAGATGCGCGAGCCCTGGTGCAGTACTTGCAGGCTGGAGGATGGGACCGGCCACGGAAATCCAGTATGCTCGATGGATACGAACGTTATACTCGATCGATGGGAAATCCTGGCCAGCCAGTCATATACCACCTCGATAAGTCCCCCAATGTGGTGGGTGATTGGCCCCTGGCAGTGGGTTCGTGCGAGAAGAGCTGCAGTTCGTACCGGAAGATACCCAACTACCTTCCAAAGGTATTCTTATTCAGTGAAAAGCTCGTTGAGTCAAATTAGAGGTCTTTCGTTTTCAAGCTATGCGACATGTCTTCGGGGTACCTGCCCAACGAGCAGATCGCGGAGATTTGGTCCCTTCTGGATACGACGGTCCCTGCGGAGTGTGTCGCTTGGATTTATCGGATGACCCTGCCCTACGTAGTGCAGCTATGACGGCCCTCCATACGCAGAAGCAAACCAGAAATCACGCCTACTATCGTGCAGCGTCTCCCGACTGGCTTCGTGTCTATTCTGGCTGGTGGGAGCTCAGAGATATTGTCGTGGTACTATTCTAACTCTTCATCAGCCTCCTTGGTCGTTTGAACATGGTCATAAGCTTGCATGGTCATCCCGTCGGGCGTATCCATTTTTCGTGTCCAGCGGGGGTAGGCTCGTCTTTGTCACGCTATATACTCCGATTGGGTGGCTCATGCTACGTATGGTAGTGTTAGTATGGTGAAATCCTATTTCTCGTTAAGGCTCTCGAGGTATAGCTTATCCCGAAGGTTACTCTTGACAGTGGCACTCGCTATTCTCTTAGCTCGTTGAGTCTCTGCGATCTCCGCCCGTATGATGGAGTACATCTTGGGGCGCAGGCCAACGAGCTCGGCAATGGGGGCTCCGTTATATTCATCCTTAAACTTTCCCACGACATTCTTGATGGCTTCGCTTCAGAGGGTGTGGCCTTTCGCTAAGTCGCTCGTATCGTAGAGGTGGGCATCCGCGGCCATGTCTCGGTAGATTTCCTCTTTTTCCACCTCCAGCAGTCGACTGTCAGTATCGACGTATATTAGCTTGGGCCTTAACACTGCAATGAGTCTTTATCTGGTGTAATAAAAGTCGTACATCATATGTTTTGAAAATTCTAGTATAGCCTGGCCGGTATTAGATTGGGCGATTGAGACTGAGTCTGGATTTTGTCGGGTTGACTGTCACGAGGTTACCCTCAAAGATCTTACGGGACTGGAATGTTGGGTCGGCTATCAAGCGTCAGCAGCTTGTCCTCTTGACCCTCAGCTCGGATTAGATTGATGCACATGCGTTTCCGCAGATTTTCCATGGTCTTGCCAAAGACGGAATTATTTAGTAATTTAAAGTAGTTTTTGCTAAACTCGTTTTCGGCTTTGGCCGGTGTATTTTGAAGATGCACATCCCAACATTATTGTAGAGCTGGAGATTCCTGTAATGAATGACGTATCGCTCTTACTTGAGCAGATTGGGTACCAGCTTCGTAGAGCCTGTATATCGACATCCCAGCTTGTCGACTAGGCTATGCTGGTAGTTGTAAAGTCATGGCCTCAGGGGTTAGTGGGTAAGCGCTGTGGGCATCATGCAGCTCTTCAGGGTATTCCAGGTCAACCTCGAGAAGGTAGCCCTTGGGGGGCGTCTGGGGCTGTGCTACTTAAACGATTTTTAACCTCTTCTGGGTCGACCCATCGGAAACCGCCAGTCGGAAGGCTCTGCATTATCGGCCATTCGTATAGGGTGTTGCTGTCTAGGTAAACGATCCAGCTGGTAGGTTTAGAGGGGTCATAGTCCAGACACGTGGGATTGTTGCCCTTTATAGGGCGTCCCAGCTCATTCCAGGGGTGCTAAAGTAGTCGGAAGGGTCTATATCATAAGTTTTCAAAGAGGTGACTCGGAAGGCTTCAAAGACATCTGTCAGAAGCAACACATCAGTCTTGAGGTAGAGGTCGTGATCGTCTTACAGCAAAAGGTCTCCTATACGCGCTGGGCGTGCTGGTAATCCTCGAAGGATATACCCATACGGCTGATGATGCTGTAGAAGGCCTCTGTAGGTGGAAGCTGCGTCTCATCAAACCGGTCCCAGTCGTACGGATATACATCCTTAGCGGTCAGATGGGCGACATCGTGTTGGGTATACCGGCGGGTTATGAGGAAGCCATCCTGGGAAAGGTCATCGGCCAGCTGTGCTAGGCTGCATAACAGAAACGGATATCTGTCTATAAACTGGAGCTGGCCCAGGGAGAAGTTCAAATGCTTTTCCATGTTACTGGGGATGGCGTTAATATCTGCCATTGAGGCTGTTCGCAGCGATGCCATTAGAAGGTGGCTGTCGCAATTTCGCGTATTGTGTAATATGACTGGTACTTGCGTTTTTTCAGGACTTAATCGCAGCTTGAGATTGCAGTTATTATGAACGGCTTATCGGTTTTAGCCAGTGGTGTGGCAGTGGTCTCTCACCCGGTCCATACACAGATGCTTTCGGCAGGTGTGACATACCCTAGCCTCTTTAAACGTCTTAGTGTTGTCTGGCGTCATAACCACAGGGCGATGGTTGACTAAAACCTCGAGGATGCCTACCAGCTCTTCCTCAAGGCTTTTGATAAGTTTGGATACCACTGTACGTAACGGGGGGGGGGGGGGTAGCAAAAGCCGCATGGGGGTTGACTGGTAGTTTTATATGTATCGCTGTAGGTAGGATAAACCTCTTTCCTTTTCAGGTGCCTCGATGTCATCATAAATAACGTATTGTACTGACATCTGATAAAAGAGGTGCTTAAAGTATTGCTTATGCTTTCCGGGCTCTGGTAGGAAGGTCCTCTGAGGCTTCGAGCCTATACCACCACAGTCTTTTATGTGGTCCTTGAGAAGGTCGGATTGGGAGAAGGCGTGGAGAAATCGGCAGCAAACATGTTTTCGATATTTGTACTTGCTAGTGCTGTACACCATCCGAAAATGATCTTTGATCCATATATAGTACTGCTTTTTATGTTCATGACGCGCAACAGGTTGACTGTCTTGTCCAGCACGTTTTTGGACACGCGTATAGGGTAAAGCGCGTGGTCTCATCCAAAGACGTTGACGGCAATGGTGAGGTTATGGTTCTCAAACTTTATTATGTCTGACACCTTCATAGGAAACTTAAGATTGGCAAAGCGTAGCGTTCCTGATGGCTTCTGTATTTGCTAACTCGGTGGGCGTTGTCGTCGATGGGGTATAGGGCAGATAGGCCGGCCCATTCAAAGCATCTATTGTCCCGGCTTTCTACATTTACGACTGCTCTTCTGGGGATCCACTTTGGTGTGGGGATATGCCCTATACCTCGAAACGGATGCTACTGGAAAATGTGTAGCTCTCGCAACTAGCACCTCACTATCCTCCAGCCTGAGCCTTTGCTCGTAAACGTTTACAGACGCTCTTCGAATTTAGCCATAGCTGCGGCAACTAATCCCTCGAGATCGTCAGCCATCAGTGCCACTTCTGCTTGGTTGTTCTGTAAATATACCAGCATAGAAATAACTTCCTCACTGTCGGCCGTAGCCTTCTCTCGCATAGTTTTTACGTAGATGTTAAATTTGACTCCCTTCTTTCCGATCTCCTGTTTTAGGATGTCTACCACGCCGGAGGTCATGGCTTTGAGCAGCTTAGATAAGTCGGCTTCTAGAAGATGGCCAGGCGATATTGTAGCTAGGTAGTCCACTACGATTTTGCTGTCGTCTGATTTTCTGGTTGGAGTCGCCTTTTATACGAGAGGTGGCGGCTGGGCTTGTATTCTGGGAGATCGTCTTGCTATGATAGGGAATGGGGTTGGTATAGCCTACTTAACCATCCTGGCGGCTTTCCGCATGGCTGGTCGTCTGGCAGATTTGGATGGAGGAGCTTGATCAAGTCTCATAAGGGCTGGGGTGGGTGGATGCCTGAGAGCCTGTATGGGCGGCTGCCTGTGTGTCGGTATGGGCGGCTGCCTGGGAGCCGTTGTGGGTGGCTAACTGGGAGCCGGCATTATTGGTTGGCGCCTGGGTGCAGGCGTTGGTCGCCAGGCTGGCTGCCTTGCTCTGGCAGTCATTACTGCTTCCAGCATGTCATCGCATTCACTCTCGGTGATTAGCCCCTCCCTTAGCAGGGTACTCATCCGCTCCATCCTAGGCATGATAAGCGTGCAGCGTGGGCTGTGGTGTTCTATGGTATACTATTAATCTCTAAATGAAAAATTGTCTCTAGTCGTTGCTGCTATGTATGATATGATACCTTGCCTTTCTCTAAATGTACGTTGATGACCATCACTGGGGTGAGTCGGGTATATTCTCTGGCTCCAGCGTGACCTGGGGTTGGGGTGAGCTTTGCTATTCAGCTCGCTAAGGATCTTCCTAAATTGTCTTCTAGCCTTTTGTTCTATGCGTCGCAGCTTGGTCTGATGCCTCCTCCACATTTGTTGCATATGCGGTGAGTGGCAATGGTGCCTGCTCCGCATTTCAAACATGTCAAGAGTCTGACCCCGTCTCTCTATCGTTAGGCGTGTACAGCGCAGTAAGTGCCGAAGCATTTTCGTCCGCATGGTGCTGTCTGTCCTCAGGGCATCCAGGTACGCGTTTAAGTCTCTCGCCGGACCATGATTATTGATGGTATATCATAGACACACCGCGTCTCTAATTGTTTGTGTTGTTTGTGATCGTTTGCTACCCACCTCTTTACTCACCTAGCTCTTTACTCACCTAGCTATGACCGCACCCATTGTCTATAGTGCTATATCACGCCTCGTCTTTACTGTTGTTTTGTTTTAGGCTACCCCCGCTCGCTTTGGATACCATAATACCCCCGATGTTTGGTGACCCAGTAAAAGTGGCGAGCCAAAAAATGTAAGCCGCCAAGACCCCCATGGTCTTGTAAAAAGTTGCTGCTCATTGAGTTAGTAAACAATGATGCAAGGTAAAGTCAAACTCCCAGGGGTTTTCTGGTCAAACATGGCTTTCTACCATCTACGCTGAAAAAAAAGTGATGCAAGGTGAAGTCAAATTTCCCTCTTACATCTACTCCATGTTTATGAGGACCTATTGACATCTTAAACAACTTCGTTAAAAGAACAGATTTAAGTGTTGCATGATAGCAGAGTTTTAATAATGGGTTTTTTTTTTTTTTGTTTTGTTTTTGCCAGTCACATCATATCTTTTATTAACTAAAACGTTAGCCGACAGAAGCTAAAAATTAATATTATAAAGCATTTCTGGTATTGGGTTATGAGATACAACATGATTTTGTCTTGTTTGTATGCTTTGGTTCATTGTTCAATGTTAATAGTAGAGCCTAAACTTCGTTTAATTTCGACTTATTTTACCGGTATGAGGACTGATTTATTTCTGCTCCTGTTATGGCACAAGTTCGATTTTAAGTTAAGATCTGGAGAGAGATAGGCAACTCCAAACAATGGGGTCAAATCCAGACAACTGAAATAAATAGTTTGCTGTTTATTTGAAATGTATCAAACGGCAGATACAAAACAGATAAACGCTAGTTTTGCCCTAAATTGTATTATAGATGTATACCTACTCTGAGCATAAATATCCTCAGAAAAAATTATAAACAAGTCCTATGTCTCAGGAAAAATATATTGCAGCCCAGTCCGCTAAACGCTCTCAAGCATGAAACGTATATATATATATATATATATATATATATATATATATATATATATATATATATATATATATATATATATATATATATATATATATATATATATATATATTCACGAACCATAATCCTAAGGAAGCAAATCAAAGCCACCCCCATTTGTGTGTCCAATCGAAAAACTAGCGAAAGGAAGAAAATATCATATACCCTGGGGCTAAGCTGCTCTGGCGAAGAAAGACTCACCTTCAGAAAGTAAAATGACCAAACTGGCCGCTGGTGCGATTTTTATACAAGTCCAAAGTAAACGCATTAGATTTGACACACGTCCCGCACAAGCCAATCGGAAAAGGGTTGACAAGACACGAGGGAATTACAAATAAAAAGGAAGTAAAACTTCCAATATTTAGGACACATAACAAAAGATCAACAAAATCCAGCAACCGGTTTTGAATTTTAGACTGTATACACGAACTCCTCAACAGTCTATACTTAAACATCAAATAAAAAAATATGTTTTCATTCATAACAATTACATTGTTACTAAAAAAATTATAAACGCTAAAACTACGTGCAAAGATTCAGAAGGTGAAATTTATATAGTGTCTGAAGGAAGGTGTGGTGTGGTCCAGTAAATCTACGTATTAATATGAGAAGTGGAAATGAGTTTTAGTTTTATAAACAATCTCACTGTTTGACAGTTTTAGGGCCTCCACCTTTTTGAATGAATTAAATAAAGACCTTAAAAATGTAGATATAAAAGGTCAATTGTTTCTTAAACCTGCATAACAAAGTGATGTGTCACCTACACTACAAGAAACACACGCTTTATTGAGATTCCAGCAATAGACACAAATGTTTAATTTGATAACCAAGTATTAAAAGCAGAAAATGTTATTGATTATCACCCCCGATACAAAGAGACCTTCCACCTGCCTAAGAGAATTATTCACAACACATAAAGAAAGAGAAGGAAGAGATTACGTAAATGCTCTGGAAGTTGTCAAACGAAAAATAGAGTTCACTCTATGTTGAAATGTGCACAAAACCGACTGTACAGTAAAACAAGGACATCAGCAAAGAAACAAGTTAAAACAAAAAGTCTGTATTACAAGAACATTTAGAAATGGTTGAAATTATAAAGGCAAGTTGATAGACATTAAACACTGTTGGGAAAATTTTTAGAGAAAATATTGGAAAAATCAATTGAAAATTTATGGAAAAGTTACCATTAGGTGAAAGACTGAAACAACTGTTTAAAGAAAAGAGTGTAACAATAGATGATATAACTACTGCGATAGCAATTAATATATCATCAATTGCCTTGTTTGTCCTACTGTTGTCGTGTTTTCTTATCAGAGCTAACTTGTGCTTGAGGCACAAAAGATTTGACAAATCTGAGAATAGTAACGGCAGAGTCTGTACAAAGCACAACATTCTCATAATAATAATTAATAATAATAATAATAATAATAATAATAATAATAATAATAAAAACGATTATGAGGACTTTGTATAGCGCCTAATCTTTAGAAGCTCTAAGCGCTTTACAACATTAGATAACACCTAAAACACATTTATAATGATATGATTACAAAAAACAAACACCATGAAATTAGAAAACAAAAACATGCTGAAAATAGTTAAGATAAGGAAACATTAAGTCTTTAAGTCTATTCTTGCAGTCGAAATAGGTGAGTTTTAAGAGCACTCTTGAATTAGATCACTGTGTCTTTGTGTCTAAGTTCAGTAGGCAATTCGTTCCACGTTGCTTGGCCCTGGTATGCAAAAGAACGTTGTCCGTATGACTTCATTTTGATAGTGGGAATAATGAGAATACGAGTGTCGGAAGAGGAGCGTAAGTATCTTGCTGGTGTGTACACGTGGGTGAGGTGAGATAGGTATATTGGACTGGTGCCAGTCAATGAAACGTAGCACAGAGAACAAATTTTGTGTTTGATTCTGGATCGAATGGGTAGCCAGTGTAGGGTACAAAACAGGGGGGAGGTGTGCTCTGCTCGTGGTACTCTAAGAATGATCCGAGCAGCTGTGTTTTGAACTTTTTGAAGTTTCTGGAGTAGATACTGAGACGAACTAGATCGAATTGAGTTACAATAGTCCAGTCTTGAAAGTACTAAGGAACACACAAGTGTTTTAGTGGCATCAACTGAAAGATAATTGCGAATGGAGCTGATGCGTCTCAACTCAAGGTATGCAGCCTTGCATATGCTGGTGTAATGAGAATGTATTATCTAGAGTAACAACTAGGTTTCGTACTGACTGTGTGAATTTAATGTTGGTGTTGCTGATATTTGTTGTTTGAGGTAAAGGATGTGAATGAGAAAGTCTTTGTGTTGTAATCAGAATGGCATCAGTTTTATCATCATTCATCTGCAGCTTGTTACATGTCATCCATGATTTCACATCGGAAATACACCTCTCTACACATTGGATATCATCATAATACTTCTTTTCTACATACTGTAATGTAATGGTTTCCTATATTGTCTTATTTGTCCTCTACAATGTCTCGTCGTACTGCCACATATTGTTTATTAGCCTTTGGAATACTACTTTTTTGTTATATCGGTATTGATGGCAGGGTTTAATACCAATGTTTAAAAACGAGTCACTTGAGTTATGTAAATTGCTATTGTATTCACTACCCATCTTCATCATCATTCTGTAAGAAACGACATCATCACCACCAACAGCATAGTAATTTTCGCTTTTGAACCTGTTACCTATTATTTGAAATCTATCACGATGTTTTCGTCTCCTTCTTAACCTAGCTCTCCTACAATTAATAGCTCCAATATCTTTTTAACAGTGTTTGATACTTTCTAAACAGGCTGTGTAATAGATATCTGTTTTGTAAATGTGCACCTATAATACAAATTACACGAGACTTTGTGCTTTTATTCAGTTTATTTATTCCTTCATCTGTAAGTCCGTTGATATCTGGAAGAAAGATATATGTCCAGGATGTAGGTTGTATTTTGACCTTTTATATAAATTGACTTTTCGTGACTCTGTCAACAAATGCCTCTGTGCTGCCTTTTTCACCACCACTTGCATCAGCACTTGTTTGTTCTTCACCTCCTATTTTAAACCTTTTACTAAATTTGTTATCAATAGAGGAAGAATTGCTACAATCATAGATGTAATAAGATTGTCATACCTTTCTCTTTGATCAATTGTTTTCGCCATTTACCTAATGGTAACTTTCTTAAACATTTTCATTATTTTTTCTCTAAATAAATGTCTCAAATGTCTCTTAAAGTTACTCTCGATATGTCTTATATTTCCAACTACCTGCATCTTTTTACTTTCAACACTTTCCAACAGTTCTTCCAATTTAACCTTTCTTGTTGCATCTGTTTCTTTGCTGACGTTGTTGTATGCCCTCATATTCGTTTGTCATACGTTTCAACGTCTGATTTCCTGTTACCTGTTTTCGAATTGACAACATCTACAGTATGTATATAGCCTCTTAATTCTATTTCTTCCTGATGTGTAAACAATATGCGCTCTGCAGGCATAAGTTCTCCACTCTCACTTTTCTCGTAGTAATCATCTACTATAGTCCCTGCTTCATTAATAGTTCATCTACGTCGATTGTTTGCATATCTATTTCCTTATTTTTCCTTATTAACTCTTATTTATTGCCTTCGTTCAACAGTATGTTCTAATGAATAATGAGGTTGGGTTTCTTCTATATCTCTAAGTCGATCTAATATATACTGCAACGCATATACGGCATTAAGGTATGTGTAGGAATTATCTCATTGGTGATATGGCGAATAGGGCAATAATCGATAACGAACTCAATCATGAGGAATTTATTTTTGTGGTTACGGAGCACAGCATATACAAAGAAACAGAGAACGCAAGCAAATAAGCAATACAGAAAGTCAAATATTGAAGATGTAAAAAGACAATTTTGAGGAGAGAAAAAAATTACAGGGCAGAGAAATGTATGAAAAACTTACAACAAACAGAAAATCTATATTTGTTACAAAAAAAAAGAAGGTAACGAAGTAAGTACAAAATACATTAAAATATATGAATTAGATAGAAATGGTCGAACACTCAGTTGTATAAATTTCTCGTTTATAAATGGAAAGCTATATTACAATCAACGGACTTCCTGAAATAAGAACCTTGTTTTAGAAATCCGATTAACAACAGAAATGGTAAATTATCCATTTAATTGCAGAGAATAAATTGTGTTATTACTATATTTTCAATGTCTGAAGAACTAGATATTCTATTCTAAGACTGTTTTAAATCCTTCGTGGTTTTTACAACCTTAAAACGTACATGAACAAAGTACAAGAAGGTATTACTGCTCATAATGATAATGACAAAATTAAGGAGATTGAGTGCTTGCAATACAGTTCAAAAGTTATCATCACTCCGAGCAATAATTACACAGGATGCATAAGTACACAGGATGCATAAGCAACTACAACTCTAAATTGTTAAGATTCAATAGCCAGAGATCTATACAGGCATCGACTGAATTTGGATACAGTGTGTGGGTTTGTGAAACATAAAGATTTGTACATTTTCCTCAATCAGATCAAAAACACCGAAACTGACTCTAATAGCTATTATATATTACTGTTTTAAACGACACAATCAAAATACTTAGATTTTACCAACTCTCGTAATTTTGAGCCTACTGCTGGAATATATAAATCTAAAACATACAAAATAGTATGTTCATGGGGAACAAGTGAACAATATATGTGAGATACAAGGTAGTTTTACGAATCAGACAAAAGGATAAAACAAAATAGAAAAGAAGTAAAGATTAGACACAGTTACATCCGAAAAAGAAGAAAACATAGAGACATTTTAAAATTGAATTAAACACATAAATGGGCATCAAGAGTCTTGCATCTAATGTTGGAATAGGTGAAATTAAAAATAGGTTAAAGGAATAAAAAAAAAAGAAACTGGATGACAAAACCAAACAAATACCTGGATGTGTAGTGATTTTTAAATGTAATCTGTAACAGGTGAAATTCCAAGTGGCAATTTAATTTTGCAAAGAAGACATATTGTTTATTGACCATATAGTCACTATTGTGCTGATGTGCATTTAAACCTTAATACATAGAAACATATTTTTGAAAGGGTTGGCCGTGTTGCGAAATAACCTAGAGAGGATTTGTTGAATATTTGTGAAGTTCAAGTTATACCTCAAACATTAGCTACTTATGGATTTAACTATGCACCCTATCGTTTTGTTCAATACAAGTTACACGCCATAAATAGTTCACGGCAATATGTCATTCCAATCAAAAAACCAGATTTATATATAAAAATAATTTTAAAAATTATAAACGTATACATTGAATCTTTGCTTTATATTGTATTTTATACTGAATTAAAGGCAAATGATAAACATGTTACTTGTAAACTCGATTTTGGAAAAAAAATGAAGATAATTATTACAATATAAGAGAAGCACATACATATTATCTAGAAGGTAACAGTATTTTCTTATTTACAATTAAGCAAGATATTAAAGAAGATAATTTGTAAAAATCGGCAGCAGTATCAAAAGTTTATGCCATTAAAAACCATCAGCACAAAATGACAACAACAGCAGTTATCACTGGAGGTGCAATAGCTAACGGTAAAGCATTCACAGAAAGTAATGATCTGTTTTAATTTTTTGATCCAAACGTTGCAAATGAAGACAGAATTAGATATGATAGATCCTTAAAAGAATTGCAGAAGAAAACGACACAGAGGTAATCAGACACAGCTAAAGCATTCGACTACATGAATAAAGATTGAGAACAAGGTGTAGTTACTCAGTTGCTGAATAATTGGAATGAAGATTTGCTCTCTATTCATCAATTTATTATGATGTTACATTAGAGCAACCTAGACAAGCGTAGCTTTGGGGTTTTTACCAGTCTTCTGTTAAGCAGAAAATATATGAGTATATATTTATTGCCATTGTAAGGAGTGTTAGTGTTTATGATGGTTATAATTACCTTTAAAACTAAACTAATTTTTGTCGCTATTAACCAGCACGAATGACAACGTATGGTAAATACATAGCTCCAAACAAACAGAAGAAAACACCTGACGGTATTAGAAATCTTCATCCAACTCATCATTGCATTACACACACTCCCAGTACTATTAAACCTAAGAAGAAGAAAAAAAAGTACAACGTTTTAATACCTTCTTGTTCAACCGCATATTCATAGTACATCTGTCACAGGCACAAAAATACCGCAATCTAAAATCTCAAAATGCAATTTATGTGGATGTTTTGAATATTTGCAATAGCATCTGAAACAAAATTCATGTTGATTTTGTATGCATCTATGCTATCTTTTCTGTTAAGGTGTAGTTTAAGACCGCTACTATGTAATATATTGTCATGTGTACTTCTCAAATCAATCCAGATACAATGGTGATGATTATAGAAATTACCAACACTAACAATACTATGCGTTTTCGTTGTTCGTTGAAGAAATACTGTGTTGCTTCTGTAAACTTCTGCCTCAATTTATACCCCTGAGAATATAATATGTTGTGTAATCCTTCCACAGTAAACATTATCTTTTATAATGCTGGCTTGATACACTTTTCTTGATCAGATTCTCTGTCTTTCTTACTAAGTATAAAATTTCCGTTTACACTCATTCTTGGTCAATCCTGCATAACATTTGTTACAGTAGTATTAAATACTACATCAATAATTTATTCACTTGCGATTTAGCCGTAAAAGAAAGGAATTTCATTCCTGTACTTGTCGCTAATGAATTTAACCATTGCATCGGAAGTAATCCTATCATACTGGAGACAAACATTTTGCAACTCCTTGTTAGCTCCTTGTATCACACCAGGCTTTTGCTAGTGCAATGGCAAATCTCAAATCCTGAACAAGAACAAAAGGATACAATGGACAAAGATCTCTCAGTATCTGTAAGTCAAGTGGTATTTTATATTCCTTTTCGTGCACTACAAACTAAATAGCTTCAGTACCAGTTTTGTGCATTACCCACTCCTGATAGTAACGTTCTCAATTTACCATTTATCACACTTGTGTGAAAATGTAAGGTGTATAGTGGGCTTTTATTAGAAAGATAAGAAGTCGATGGAAACTGTGTTTGAGAAAAATAATGTGATACCAGTAGTTATGAGAGAAGAGGTGGACAAACCGAAACAAAAAAAAAAAAAAGGAAAAAGAAACTTTTAATGACATTGGATTATAATATCAATCATTACACTATCATAGAGTAACCAAAATATGGAAGCCTGTTTCTTATCAAGTAAATAACCTTTGTCATCATACGATCTTCATGCAATTTTATTTCACGTGACGTTGTATAACTCATGATGGTAAGATTTTATTAAATTCATCTCTTGATGATTTACAGCTTGTCTAACGAGACAGTCTTTGTACATATTAAGTTTTACGTTCTTTTCCATCACACATTTCGTGTATCTTTTACAGATCTTATTATCTTGTTATCTGTCTCTACATGAATACATAACGCATCTGTATATGTCATTACAAACCTCATTGTATCACCTTATACCGTCGTTAGCTTGTTGTAGTGAAAGTCGTACATCAACCACTTACTTAGTTTTATCAAAGTGAAGTGACTATAAATGGGTTTAATTAATTTGATTTTCTTGTTCTTTAGACTGCCTAACATTAAGCCTTGATCCATGATTGTTCTTCTTGCAGATGACAATCTTTCTGTTATCTGCAATATTTATTCTAATCAGCACATATTTTAAACGTGTCTGGTGTAAATTTTCTTTCTGTTAACCAACGACATAATGATTCATGAGCTTGAAGAAATTAAGAAATTCAGAAGACAAATTAGAGAAGGAGTTCGAGTTACTGGTTGATTTGCACCAAAGTACACAGAGTTTATTTATGATTGATGGCCGTGGAAATCTTTATGTAAAATAGGAAGCAGCTAATCTAACCAAGCTAACTTCTTGTGGTAGATATTTTGAAATATTAGTATGTGTGATCGTACAAAGGTATGTGTCTGTAACAAGAGATTTCAGAGAGGATACACCCGTTTGGGGGGAGGGGCTGTCTTCTACGGCCAGGAAAGTAAGGAAATTGTGTTTGAAGAAACCCATGTTATTCGAGATGAATGAAAGTTTAAACCGTAGAAACTCTCAAACATAACAAAAGAAACAAACTTTTAAAATGAGACTTAAATTTCCCTTTGAATACAAGGTCTTTATGTGTCAGTAAGATAATGAATTGATATTGTCAACCCACAAACGCTTGTCATCATACACAGACAATACTACATTTTTCATTTTTATGTTATACATCTCATGACTATATAGTCTGAACAAATTTATGTCTTGGTAAAAAAATGTGATTAAATAAACAATCTTTGTACATCTCAAATGTATAATACTTTCTGATCTCGCGTTTTTCAAAATTCTTTACAAACTTTGTTACTGTCTTTATCGGTCCTGAATGAATTAAGTCTTACCTTAACCCACAAAACTCTCTAATTGGAATGCCACTCAGCTCATCCTTAACAAGTTCAGGAACTTTCTTATTCATTTGTGATAGACCAGATATGTTATCCTTTGGATAGTCACTAGTCTCATATAACTTGATGATATCCCTCATGTCATTGTACAAGCTGTCTATCTCAAAATGAATGCATAAAGAGTCAGTATAACTCATTAACAGTCTCACTTAATCACTATGTTTCTTCCTCAATTTGTAGAACGATTCGTACATTATTATCCACATAACTCTAAGACTGCTAATCCACCATGAATTGATTGGTTAATTTGATATTCTTGCTTTTTTTCAGACTGACTAACAGTAAGTCATCGTTAGTAATTGACCTCCTTACAAGATTTGACGTTTGAAAAATGTATCTTCAATCTAAACATCTTATTTTTACTGTTCTTTTCCTCAAATTCACCATTTAGTTACCAAACACGCTGTTTTTCATTACTTTGAAGAAGTCGTTCTCAAATTTATTTCTTGCTCTATGTCTCTAATTTGTATTCAGTTCCATGTAATATTTCAGCCAAAGATGTTTTTCAAACAAGACAAATCCGTGCATCTTTTTCTCCGTTTCCAAACCAATTGTATGTAAAGATTTTAGTTTCAGGAGTAAATTACATATTTCTCTTCGTTTATGAATATACATAACAATTTTGTCAGTGTTGACTTTTTATTCTTGTAATCATCAATCAGCTTCTTTAGCAACGGAAATACACCGTTTTATATTAAATTAACTCATGTGGAACTAATGGGTAGTCTTTAAAATCGTCGTGCAACAGAATCTCTCAATCTACTTCTAAAATGTAACCAATATCAAAGTCATCTCGTAATTTGAACAGATTTTGTTCTGCCCATCAAATTTGTTCACCATTTTTTTTACATGTATTGGCTCATGACCCACTCATAAAAAATGACTAGGACCTTTCCTGCTCACAACCACTTTGTACCTTACCAACTTTGTTCGATTTTTGCTTCAGCGTTTCTATGTGGTATCATTGTAATTCCACCTCTTATTCCACTCTCAGCCATCAGAAATATCTTGTTGTCTGTTAAAAGTTAAAGTTCTACACAGCACTATAGGGTCTGTTGTGTAATTTTTCTCACAGACGTTCCTAAACTCCTCAAACATATCACATAGCATAATTGTATCTTATTTTTAAGTAATACTCATGTAGATCTCCAAGTGTTTGAAGGTTAAAATATTCCTTTACATCCTTAACGTATTGGTAGTCGTCATTTGATACGTATGAATGTCTAAGTGAGCAATACCATTTTTCTGTTGGTGGTATAGCTTTTTGATTAAACGTTTCAAAGTTATCATTGTGTTCATACGGGTAAATTTCTTTCCACAACTATTTAGACTTCATATTTGTAAACTGTTCCAGTGTTTCTATAAATTTTAGATATTTGTTCTATTTACTGTCTCGTGATTCTAAAGCAGTCCACACCACGCTCTGATTGACCCTTTTACTATTATTTCGTTTCCTTCTTTTATGAACCTATGAACTATGAAATCTTGTCGTTGTTCAACATCTTGATGAACAGATGAGATTCACAACCGGACAGGTTATGTATGAACAATGGCATGTATTTTAGATATTTAAAATTTAAATTGCATTCGTTATATGCTCGACGTTCATACTTGCCTGTTTATTGTCACCATGACCATTTTGTGTTCAGTTAATTTTGTTCTCAGATGTGTAACATATATTTGTTAAATTAAAATGTGTTTCGTCTTCCTCTGTGAACACAATAAGTTTTGTATTTTCGGTCTTAATTTCTCAGTCATTAGTTATGCAATCTTATCCAATTCATAGTATAATACTTTAATATAATCTGTTCCTCAGTGACCTATTGGTCTATATCATCTGTGGATTGATTTAGGATGCAAACAAAGCCCTAAGGAAATGTGTTGGCTGTCTTTATTATCCAGGATTGTACCGTACACTCTGTGTTCGCGCTTCGCACCTCCGGTACAAGTTGTGTCTGACATGATAATAGATTGAGTTCTGTGTCGCCTTCGGCAATAAATGCAATTGGCATTGTACTAGAGGTACACGTTGACTCTGACATGATTCCATAGGTACTTCCGGCACAGCTCTCCAGTAGTGTGTCAGTTTCGTTTTTACACGTTGCTGAGCCATAGCTGTCGCTTTAGGCAACGAGGTCTCCAGAAGGGAGATCGGCACACATCGTTCCACGTACCTCTTACCCTACAATACTGTTAAGACAAGAAAAAAAAACATACAGAACTTTTAATTAGTATTGATAGTTTTTGAATCTTACAACTGAACCCACATCAGGCATTATAGCTATGGAGTTATCACAATTGTAACATAGTATTTTGTGTTCTGATAATTTTCTAGTGCATAGAAAATATTCAAAAAAAAATTTTTACGGATATATTTCAATCCGTGATGTTAATTTATATGAAATAACACCTGTTTGAGAAAACTCTTTTATTCCAACATAATGATACCTTCCATGTTGGTAGTTATTAGGGCTGCCCTGTTGAAATATGACTAAAGTCAAAATCTCTCTCTCTCTCTCTCTCTCTCTCTCTCTCTCTCTCTCTCTCTCTCTCTCTCTCTCTCTCTCTCTCTCTCTCTCTCTCTCTCTGGCTGGTTTAATGCAGTTTCTCTCAGTTCCACCTCATTTTCATTTTGTATGCCCCCAATTTGTACCAGACATTGTTTAAACAAATAACTCCATCTATCGAAATTGGATGTTGATGGTCCATCTACATGATCACTTACCGTATTTAATACAGACTCCACAGGGAAGAAAAAAAACATCGTTGTAAGCTCCTTTATCGCCCGTGGCTGCCTGTGCTGAGAATTCCTCGCTTTCATGAGTACGCATAAACAAAAATACGCCATCAACAACACGATGTAACAATCTCCAACACATCGATGAAAGTCCCCGTTTTATCGATCGAAAAGTGACTGTGTTTGGAAGAGAAGCTTTCTTTAGGCTCATTCGAACAGCGTGAAAGGTTATGTTGGGTCACAATGCGAGACAATATTTCTCGCGCTCACAGAGATTGGTTAAGTATTCATGAGAAACGAGAAAATATCAGTTTTTATTTTTTAGGTCTATACAAGACATTTCGTTCTTAATCCATTCAGGTAAATCTACGTACGAGTTTCTTCTAAAGGGTTAATATCTGTCTATGTGTTATAACCGGTCAAATATCCATCTTGTACTTTCGCTTATTTCCAGTGCAAATTTCGTCTCTAAAATGTCGAATAAACATTCGATAACATTATCAGAATATAATATCAATATGTTCAGGAAACTTGTTTTGTTGTAAACATTTCTATACTCGACTCGTTCTTCCTCATAAGTGGGTCCTTTCCAGAGTCTGATTCAGCTTTAACAGAACCAAATTGCCGAAGTTTCCAGCGCGCCAGTAAAATCCGTCAGCCGGAGGATGTAAATTTTGCTAAATTTGTTTTCTTCTTCTTTGTATGCCTTGCTTAAAACCCTTTCCTTTCCTTGTCTTCAAGATTATTTTAATTCGAGCGCGTACTCTATTTAATCCACCTTTTTATATACTGACCTTATATAGACAGCGAGGTTGTTCTCAATTTTATAGGAAAAGAAAAACCTTCCTCCTCAGGCAAAACTTGAACCATAAACTCTGGTTTTGAAATCCGACGCTATACGCATAGACTCACAATATCCAATATCTCTGCAATGTTTCATGTAATATCCCTGCTCCCAATAAAAACTCCTGTCATCACCCCCATATTTGAGTACAGACGTTTTAAGATGTGACATTATTAAAATATTATCAAATCTAAGTTTTCTTTTGTCTTCATTTCGAAATGGGCTACTAAAGAAGGCAATTAGTGGGTTCCACTCTTAGACTTCTCGGGCTGTCATATTAAAGGCTGAAAAAATAGCAGAGGGTTCACTTACATAAAACTTTATATAATTATGTAAATATTTTGCTAAACAAGGTGTGATAGAAAATCAACTGCTTTTCCAATTTTCTCAGTAGTAGCTAGTCAACCCATCACACACACACACACACACATATATATATATATATATATATATATATATATATATATATATATATATATATATATATATATATATATATATATATATATATATTGTGAAAGCTCTCAAGACCGGTATCTCAATAAAACGAAATCCTCATTAAACCAGAATATTTTTCTGGTCCCGAATTATTCCTTTTTTACTTTAAATTTAAACAAAATTATTAATGAAACTGAAACCACTCTAGTCTGGAAGGTGAACTAAATTTTCGGTCCCATATCTCGTTTTTACACTGAAATGAACCTCGTAAAACCGAAACTTACTCAACATGTGACCAGGTTGCTGCCATATTCCAGTCCTCAACTACCAGGAAATAGCCTAGGGTTACGCCTGAAGTAAAATTAAGACAGGCGCTCACACTGGCACATATGACAACCAGTGTAAACAATAGGTTAATCAGTAGCATTTACAGTGACTGTACAAAGCAAGGAGATTATTCTTTATCTACTGATCATCTATTTCCGATAATATGCACCTAAATAATTCTTAGGGGACTGGCTTTTGAACTTAAAACAAGGATTGCGTCCTCAACTTTGAAATTTATGCCAGCAGAAACATGTTCTCTCATATTGACTGCATATCAAGAGTTTATAAAATCATGTAAATTTACATAACGGTAAGCATACACGTGGTGAAATAAAATGACTGTTCCCGCTTACAGTGTAAATGTCAAGAGAAACAAGATCATTTTATTAATAAATGGTGAAGTAGGCAACAATGAATACACACATTAAGGGGACATCAGTGATTACGTCTCATTATAGGTACAATCTAAAACTTCAATGAACCGAAAAACCCTCAAAACCAAAACTTTTACTTGCTCCCATGGAATTTTGGTGTTGATATGTTCAACTACAGAGAGAGAGAGAGAGAGAGAGAGAGAGAGAGAGAGAGAGAGAGAGAGAGAGAGAGAGAGAGAGAGAGAAAAGAGTGCAAGAATTACTCAGATCAAAGTTCATTCCAACTGCAATGAGTGTACACTGTTCGTGTAATTTGTAGCATTGTCTGGTAAAGCTCTAAACTCTACCCGTCACAAGCAACCAAAATTACTGATCGGTTGACATTTGGTGTGAAAATCTTGACTGATAGCGTGACTTTAGCTTTTCACGGGTGCAGCCTGTCTAGTCCACGACAGGCACGATGTGGGATGTATTCGTTTGAAGAAATTGCTGGAAAAGTCATCTTTGAAACTATACACCTCATATTTTCTTTTGTATGGTACGGAGTTGGGAAACGTTCGGCATGTTCTAATATCATATCGATAGCATTTGATGGTAAACAATATATCTAATTTTTTAATATAAAATAATTTTCTCAAATATGATAAAACTAATTTCTAATGGAGAAAAATACTTCACTAATAGTATGAAATCATGTATTAATGCTACAAAATCAGAAATCAATTTTCTGATAAACAAATCATATTTCAAATTATGTATACTTAATGTTTTCCAGTATCACAAAAGTCTTTTATTTATTTATTTTTAAATCATTTTGTATTCACCTAGATATATGGGTGGTAGTAGTAGAAGTAGTAGTAGTAAACTTCTAGATGATATTAAGGTTTCCATCATTCTAATGTTATTATTGCCCTCTTTGCGTAGTACAGTCGCATTATTTGAACAAACCGATCGCTCATCTATCTTTCTTTTCAGTAATACTTTTATCATGTAAAAGAACTTACATAAAAAACTATAACAAACTATGATGATGCAAGGTGTATAAAGTATAATTACATATGTGGAAAAGGCCAATGTCTAATTAACGAAAATGAACGAAAACGAGCGAAAATGAAGCACAAAATAAAGAAACGGCACCGCAAATGAATGAAAGGAACGAATATAAATTTCTTTCCTGAAAACAGTGAATAAATTTTAGGTTTACAGCATTTGTGAGTGCTGTTATTGTGAAATATGAAAATGGAGGAAATTGTTAGGGTAATTAAGCCGTCAAAGAAACAAGTTTCTCTTGTAGTTACTACTAACGCATGGCATATAATAATTTCTTAAGTAGAAAAGGTATTTTTAAAAAATCATGGCTATTATTTAAAATCACGTAACATCAGGTACAATACATGTTTCCATATTAACGTCGAATATGTGAGAGAAAAAACCAAAAAAAAAAACACAAAAAAAAACAAGCAACAACAACAAAAAATACTTGTTGCATTATCTAAACCTTGGGAACTGGAACTTTGCTTTCACTACTTTCTTTTTTTTTTTTTTTTTTTTTGAGTTAAGACAAAATGTTTAAAAAAAATACTTCCTCATTTTCTTTTTGGATTTAAGTCATTAGATTTTCCTCCTCGTGAGGATCATTATCATAGAAGACACATCTATAGTCAAAGGCAATTATCCCCATATTACTGTATGCCCTCATTGTATGTAAATATTATCGTAGCAACTAGGGAAATAAAAAAGAAAGAAAAAATTATTGAATAAAAAGATAAATGGAAGTATAAGATCTCGAAATAATTTTCTGCTGTTAATAATATGCTAAGTAGCGATGTGAACATGTTATTCCGCACAGCCTATTCACTATTTTTATAAGAGTCGTGCGCTTTTCACGACTGTAGATTCATCTTCATTATGGTGGTGGTGGTGGTGGGGGAGGGATACATTTTTGCGAGCAAATTGCTCATCATTCTTCTTGTTAATCATTTTCGGTTCATTTGTCCTTCATTTTTATTTATTTTTGTTCATGTTCGAAATGTGGGCACTGCGGTGTAAAGGTATACTCACACCCGTTTCTCCAATACAAATATCACAGAAAGCAACAAAGTCAATGGAAAAAAGGACAAGTAGGAGTGAATTGAGTGGGCAGATATCTGTTGATTTTTATCTATGTACGAATGCAGTTTTAATAAGATGAAGAATACGGTTAATAAACCGTTTCCTATTGCACATTTTTATGTTAAAATATGTTATGAACACTTCATGAAATAATTCCAAATAGTATGTGAAACTGACCGAATCGCAAAATTCGTACTTTTCTTGGTAATATTGCAATTAATAACCTTTTTATGTTAACTTTACCAATCATTTTGTGTAGTCCGGTGTGTCCTTTGTCGAATTGCAGAAAGTTGTTGTTAATATATGTTATAAAATGACGGCCTTAATAAAGACCGAATCTAAATATTCGTCCACAAATGAAAACGGAATAAAATTCACCGAATCACGGAGATTTAAGCTACAGTAGATATGTTGTTTTGTTTGTCTTTCGAGCTAGAAGATAACTATGACATCACTAACCGGTTTGGTTTCTTTGAGCAAGTGAGTGGTTGATCACGCTAATTTGTGCTCTGAGCTGTCTGTGGCACACTGGACAGAAGATGCCACTTGAGGTTGTTTGATCAACAGAGGAACTGCTGCAGTCCCGAGATTTACGCTGCTTGCGATTCTGCACTACCTCTGCAATTCTCCTCAGCTCATAGTCTGTAGCTCCAATATGGATGAGACTGCGCCAGGCGGAACGATCCAGTGCGAGATCTTCCCAAGACTCACGGTCAATGCTGAAGTGTTTTAAGGATGACTTGAGGTAGTCTTTGAATCGTTTCTTCTAACCTCCATGAAATCGCTTTCCCTCCTTCAACTCGCCGTGGAAAATCTTCTTTGGTAGTCGTTCATCTGACATCCTGGTGACGTGGCCTGCCCATCTCAACTGTGATTTCATCAGCAAAGTGTGGATCCTTAGAATGCCTGCCCGTGCGAGAACCCCAGTGTCTGGGACATTGTCCTGCCATCGTTGCTGAAGCTACAGTGACTCTCTGGCAAAAGACTTTGATCAATGCGATGCCCAAGGCGATTCAGCAGAATTCTGGCAAGGATAGTTATGACAGCAAGGAAATGCCCCGATGGTTGTCGCAGGATTGTCTATTGCTTTCAGTTTCAGTCAGCTTTGGAGGATTAGCAAGTGATATGTTGATTTCCGCTTGGGGCAGTCAATTAATTGCCTCCTCACTGATAGACGATTGAGGATGTTGTTGAAGTGTTTTGCCCATCTTTGCAGTATCTTTTCTCTGTCTGTGAGCAGTGTGGTCCCGTCAGTACTCAGTATTGGAGATGTTCCTGATGACTTTGGCCCGTAGATTTTACTCAGAAAGTCATAGAAGTTCTTTATGTCATTCCTGTCTTCGAAGGACTGAATCTCATCATCCTTGTTGCTCAGGTATGAGTCTTGCAACTCTCTGAGGTTTACATTGGACAGTCCTCTTGATGAAGTGCTGTCTTCTAAACAGACCTTTTGAAGCCGATGTTTCTCGTTCAGTAGTCTCCATATGTCAGCATCGTTTTCATCAAATCAATCTTGATGTTTAGGTGTGGTGGGACGGAGGGTTTTGGATGCAGCCAAGTAGACAGAGTATCTCAAGGATGCCCAGTTTTCCTCGACGTTCTCAGAGTTCACATGAATTGTTACTAGTTAGCTGCACAGTTCTTCAAAAACAAAAAAGCCTGCCTCACATTCTCCGATTTCAATTTGGAGACACTGAGTTTTTTGGGCGCTTTTTTGCCTTGTGGCTGTCTGCTATGCTGAATCTGGATATTGAGCTTGGAGACTAAGAGCCTGTGGTCAGTCCAGCATTCTACACTTCTTGTGGCCTTCGTCACTAGGACATCCTGCATCGGCACTTCTCCTGACAACGAAGTAGTCAATGAAGTGCCAGTGTTTGGAGCGCGGGTGCATCCAAGACGTCTTGTTGCGGTTTGGCAGGCGGAAGACTGTGTTGGTGACTAGTTGGTCGTGTTCAGCGCATTTCCTTAGTAGGAGGAGTCCGTTGTTGTTGCATTTCCCAAACCCATTTTTGTCAATGACGCCTGGCCCTGTCTAGTGATCTGCGCCAACTCTAGCATTGAAGTCACCAAAGATGGTGAGCTTGTCTGCCTTCAGCACTTCTGCAATAAGAGACTCCAAGTCTTCATAAAATTTGTCCTTGATCTCATCTGGGTTGGTCATAGTGGGTACTAAGGCGCTGATGATAGTTGCATGTCTTTCACCAGACAGTGGAAGTCTCATTTCATTTAGTCTGTCATTCACGCTCTTTGGGAGATTTGTGAGCTTGCTGACTAAGTGTGTACTTCGGTCACTCCAGAAGAAACCGGCTACTACTTTAAGTGAGTTGTCCTTTCTCAGCACAGCTAGTTTCGATATCTGGATGTTTCATCTGGTCAGTTCTCTACCAACTGGAGCTGTTTGTCCCTCTCGTCTATCTGTTCAAGTATTGTCCATTAATGTGCGCACATTCCAGGCAATGACAGTGATTGGGGTCACCTTTGTCTTCCTGTGTGATTTTCGACCGTTAAGGTGGGACCCCATCAACCGCGGTATACTGACCAGGGTTTAGGTGAAGCAGGAAATGTTTAGGGCACCTTTTCTAGCCCCTTCCTCAAGCTACCGAGTTGAGCAATGTGATCCTAAATAAATGCTCAGTCGTCCAGAGGGGTGCCGAGTTCCACTGCTGCATCGGTTGCTAGCTGTTGCTAAAAGTTATGCAGTTTTATAGTTGCCTTTACGGACTTACTCTCTTCTATGTTAGACAAAAAGTCCATTACCAAAGTTCGGTGTATCTCCCAGGTCCCAGCAACGAAGTGGTTCTGACATTGTTGATATTCTGAAACTTCGGACTGTACATGCAACACTTTTTAACCTATCGGCCACGGCGACTCCTCCCCATGTACTATAAATCATGCATGTATGTACGCCTTTTTTTTTTCGTTTAATACTGAATTTTTTTTTAAACGTTGATTTCTGCAGAGCAAGGCGTTGCTTTAATATTCTGCTTTTGCGTTCATGTTCTGCTTGGGTATATTGTGAAAATGCACAGGTTTTATTCCTTTAACGTTTCATCTCTAAATAACAGTTAAATTAAGCTGTGCATTATGTGAAGTATACATATATTAGTCCTTAAAGAGAGAAGAATTAATCGTTAATTGGATTGTAAATGAAATATCTGTTGGTAAATTTAAGCCAAAAGATCACAGCGATCACATGAAAGTATTGTGCGGAGTAATTAAACAAATATGACATCGCTTATTGACGGTAACTGGGTAAGCAGTCAAATTTAACTCCTTAAAATGCAAATACATTTCCAGTTTATTGTATCCATTTTCCGTGGTCTTTTTTTCATAATGAAAAAGTTATGCGTGGTTATTTGTGGCCAAACGTTTAAACTCCGTCCTTATTAAAGCCATAATTTTATAGCATGTGTTAATTAAGAACTTCGTTCTGCAATTCGATAATTGACCCACCGGACTACCGAAAATTATTGATACAATCGAAATAATAAATTTTAAAAAAGGGTTAATATTTACAAGATTACCATGAACAGTACGAATTTTATAGCAATTTTGCGATTCGGCCATTTTTATGGGCAGCCGTCACCGCCAAAATTACATTAATCAAATCACGCAGTATGAAATGAAATGATTTAACCCAACAAATGAAATGATGAATTCAGATTCCAAATGATCTTGTATTAAATGAAATGATTTAAAGAATAAAACGGAATGATGAATTCAGATTCCAAATGATCTTGTATGAAATGAAATGATTCAACCCAACAAATGAAATGATGAATTCAGATTCCAAATGATCTTGTATGAAATGAAATGATCTTGTATGAAATGAAATGATTTAACTCAACAAATGAAATGATGAATAGAGATTCCAAATGACGTTGTATTAAATGAAATGATTTGAAGAACAAAAGGGAATGATGAATTCAGATTCCAAATAACGTGGTATTAAATGAAATGATGTTGTATGAAATGAAATGATATTGTATGAAATTAAATGATTTAACCCAACAAATGAAATGATGAATTCAGATTCAAAATGACGTGGTATTAAATGAAATGTTTTGAAGAACAAAACAGAATGATGAATTCAGATTCCAAATGACGTGGTATTAAATGAAATGTATGGAAAGTAAACGGTTTAACAAAGTCTGGCTGGAAACAGCACTACAATTTAAGGTCAAACTGCAAATCATTTAACTAAAAATCAAACATACTCAGGGCGGCGCTGTTATCCATGACGCATGGTGTAAGCACGCCAAAACTCATAATCTACAGGCGCGTTTACAGCATTCGGCTGAGAATTTTGAAGACGACACTTGGACAGCCAAGAGACGTGTAATTATCGATACCAAGAGCAACATATAGGGTAAGTGTTTCTTTTCGTAATATATAAGCAACAACTATATTTTCCAATCAGCATAAAGTGACTTGATCCACATTATTGAATGTGCATGTATTTTTTAAACATTTTCCCCCCTTGCACTTCGCCAACTTCCAAGGCTTCAACAAACATAGATCTATCGGTTAAGGAGATTAAATATTAATCTTATTTGATCAATAGTAATTACCAAGTTTACTGACCTTAAGTAGCATACACACTAGACCAACAAGTGTCTCACGCCACTTTTTTTTGTATATATCTGACATTACTGGCTGCACGTACATATACATAAATTCGTCCAAGTTCTATTTGTAACAATCCTTTTTTTTCCACCACTGAAACCCAGTTTGTAGCAATATATTCCTTTTTTTTTTTTTTTTTTTTTTTCTTCTTCTTCTTCTTCTTCTTTTTCTTACTCTGGGGAGCGAATATAATTTTATGTAGAAGCCCTGAGTCACGACTCTTAGTGCACTTGAAACACCCCACTCTCCTTCCTAAACGTGTTGAAAATTGTGTGTTTGATGAGGGGGGGGGGGCGACGTTGTTTGGCATAAAGTTTGAAAGAAATTAATAAATGAACAATGAACAGTAGCATCCTAAGGAGTGTTTTATGAAGAAAAAAAAAACAGCACGGATCATGACAGGCTTGAATAAACCCAATTTCAGCAACGGATGTATGAAAATATCAAGGAAGGGTAACAGTGATAGATGTTATCACTTTAAAAAAAAAACAGCAAAAACAGCATCAACGCTTTCTGAGTGATAGCACGTAACTCTTGGGGTAAAGACAGATTTGGATATCCCCCCCCCCTCTCTCTCTCTCTCTCTCTCTCTCTCTCTCTCTCTCTCTCTCTCTCTCTCTCTCTCTCTCTCTCTCTCTCTCTCTCTCACACTTTATAACCGACATAGAGGGATCTAAACTAAACTTAGGCTTTCTGCTGAATGTTGGAACCATGCCAGATTTGACCTGCTATCCATTAGTAATTGTGTGCTCTCAGTATATATCCCCCTCCCCCCCCCCACCCACCCCACCCCACCCCCACCCCCCGAGATCGATAACGCTTTTGTGGATATGAATACGCATTTCTCACAATTCAAGTGGTAATAAACGCTTCAATAAAGGGTTTTCTGACCATGGAATTGAAGCTCTTCATTTTGATTTTTTTTTTTTTCATCACAAGTCTGAAGAATTTCGCGAAAAACTTAAAAGCAGAGCGTCTATCCTTCTTTCTTTCCATGAAACGATTTAGATAGGAGGAAGGACAGATGGACGAGGATTCCATGTATTTATGTAAATATTTATGTATCGATACGTGTTCGTATGCATGCGTGTGCGCCATTTATGTGTTTAGGTCAATCACTGCTATCCTATATCACTATATAGTTTGGAAAGCATATTTCTTTGAATGTGAAGATGCCCTGAATACATTGTCAGGCATTTTAAACAATTTGCTTTGTCTTACATGCGAAGCATAAGCGAGGTATATATATGACTTTTCTACTTTTTGATGTCATCGACAGTGTCAACAAGAATAAAATATCAATAATAATAACAAGAAGAGGAAGAAAAAGAAGAAGAAGGTCCACTTTGCCATATTCTTGTTAAGGATGATAACAACAATTAGTGTCGTATAAAAATCAGTGACAATATGAAAGGTTAAATCAGGTGTGAGAAATTACCAAAGATTCCATTAATATTTTGAATACTTTATTGAATTGTCAACTGTTATGTATGATGTTTATATAATATTATAAATATTTTAGGAAATTGTAAATGTTTCTTCACTTTAATATTTGCTTAAATCTTTATGTTTATTAGGAAAAACATGTATAACTAGTGTCCTTGAATTAGGTTGTTTTGATCAATATGTTTTCTCAATTTGAAGGTCAAGGTTGAATTTTTGTTTACAAGTAAAAATTCCATTAAGATGACACACATTCTAGAACATTCTGTCATGTGACTCATATTCTAGAACATTCTGTCATGTGACCAATCTTTATATATACCATGTTTGGTAGACATTTTGTTCAGTTCGACATTACCATCAGTCTTGTAAAGAGCTATTACAGTTGTGAAAATTCATTCCAAATTCTAAGAGAGGAATTATTTTTAAATATTCATTGGATTATAAGAGTGCTCATAAACTTTTGGATTTTGGATTTTGATTGACAATTTTGGAATTTATGTGAACTTATTCAGAGATTTTGGATTACTTCATTTTGACTTCAGCACATCAAGATTTCTAGTACATCAGGACTTTGGAGACCATTGGCACATAATAACATTCAAGAACACAGCCGTGAATTCTATATTTAGGACTTGTGATTAGAACAATCATTCTTATTGGATTATTAGGATACATAAACACATTACTGTAAGTGACTTTTTGATTTTTCATTTTAATTATCTAGTAATAAATTGCTTGTTGATTTTTACATGATTTGTTGGTTTCACTTTCTTTCTGTTACATTTTTCTTAGACCATAGAGTCGTAACAGAAATTGGGGGCCGTTCCGGGATTGAATTTCTTTAAAGCATATTAGAGATATTAAATTTATCTTTGAAATTCATATTTTGTCTCGGAGAATTTTTTTTGTCTTTGGCAAAGATTTTTAATAAAGAAATTTGTTTTGTGTGAAACCAACAAGCATTTACAATGGCATCTAATGTTCAGAATTTCATTTCAAAACCTACCCAGGAGGGGTTAGAGTGCATGAGAAAGGATGAGTTGCTCGAGCTTGCCAGAAAATACAGTCTATCTGAGGCAAAAGTATCATTGACAAAACAGGAGATAAAGATTATTTTGATTCAGTATTTAGTAGGAAAGGGAATTTTTGATAGCAGTGCTTTAAGTTTGAAGAGAAAGCCTGTATCTGGTTCTGACAGGAAATTAAGGGAATTAGAGTTAAAGAACCAGATTGATTTAGAATTGGTAAAGCTTCAGATTCAGAGAGAGAGAGAGAAAGAAGAGAGGCAGATACAGATGGAGAGAGAGAAAGAAGAGAGGCAGATACAGATGGAGAGAGAGAAAGAAGAGAGGCAGCTACAAATGCAGAAGGAAGAGAGGCAGATGCAAATGCAGATGGAGAGAGAGAAAGAAGAGAGGCAAATGCAGATGGAGAGAGAGAAAGAAGAGAGGCAAATGCAGAGGGAGAGGGAGAGAGAGAAAGAGGAGAGACAAATGCAGATGCAAAGAGAAGAAAGGGAAATGCAATTTAAGTTAAGAGAATTAGAACTGGCAAACAGAGCACACTCCACTCCTTTAAACACAAGTCCAGGTTTTGATGTTACTAGATATATTAGGTTAGTACCCCCTTTTCAGGAAAAAGAAGTAGATAAATACTTTCTTCATTTCGAGAAAATAGCTGAAAACTTGAAATGGCCCAGAGAGCATTGGACTTTGTTATTACAAAGTGTACTTATTGGCAAAGCTCGTGAAGTCTACACTTCACTGTCAGTACAACAAAGCACTGATTATGATGTGGTTAAGGAGTACATCTTGAAAGCTTATGAGTTGGTACCAGAGGCATATCGACAAAGGTTTAGGAATTGTAGAAAAGAAACTGGACAAACTCATGTCGAATTTGCAAGGGATAAAGAACAACTATTTGATAGGTGGTGCTCAGCCAAGAAAGTTGATCAAGGTTATGATAACCTCCGACAGCTCGTATTAATTGAAGAGTTCAAGAGGTGCATCCATAGTGATGTTAAAACCTATCTTGACGAGCAGAATGTGGAAACTTTGGAAAATGCTGCTCGTATGGCTGATGATTATTCCTTGACTCACAAAATTTCATTTGGCAATAAGTCGTCCTCTCAGCAGTTTTCTGGTAAAAAACCATTTCAATCTCATTCGAGTACTTCCAAATTTCACAACAGCACAACTGTTAGGAATCAAACATCTGATAAGACTGATCAGAAATCCTTATCTCTTCCTACGTGCACTTATTGTAAAAAGAAAGGGCACGTTATTTCTGATTGCTTCAAGTTGAAAAATAAGCAACAGAGTAAAGACAGAGCTTTTCCAAATGCTCTTATTTCTACGAGGTCAAGGTCACGATCTTGTATTGAAAGCAATACATTTGTTGGGTCAAACAAATCCCAGTCTTATTCTATTTTGGAGGCTTATGAACCATTCATGTCAGAAGGTTCTATATCACTTATTGGTGATTCTGCCAAGCCTATCCCAATTAAAATATTAAGGGACACTGAAGCTTCTCAGAGTCTTTTATTATCAGGTACTTTGCCTTTGTCTGAGGAGTCTTCTTCAAGTGAAAGTGTTCTTGTTCAGGGAGTAGAGTGCGGCTTTGTAAATGTTCCTCTTCATTGTGTAAATTTGGCATCAGACTTAGTTTCTGGACCTGTGACTGTTGGAGCAGTGACTTCTTTACCCATAGAGGGTGTTCATTTATTACTAGGCAATGACCTAGCTGGAGATAAGGTTGTGGTTAATCCACTTGTAACTGACAAGCCTTGTTTGGATCAGAAAGTTGATCCTGTCGAAACTGAAATCCCTGATTTATACCCTGCTTGTGCAGTTACTAGAGCTATGGCAAAAAGAGCTCTTGAGATTGATGTTGATCAGGATATTATTCCTTTAGCTGACACATGTATTGGTCAGTTTTTTGATGAGGTCACTTTTTCCTCAGGTATTGATCAATCAAATGGTATTGATCACAGTGATCCTCTTTTGGCAACTCATTCTCTTTGTCCTACTCAAGATGACAAACGACAATCTCTTGTCGTTGAACAGGAGCAAGATCCCGAGATATCTTGTTTGTTTCAGAGGGCTATTAGTGAAACTGAAGCCACACAAGTTCCAGTGTGTTACTTTGTGAAAAATGGGGTCCTTATGAGGAAATGGAGACCACCTGATGTACCTGCTGGTGACGAGTGGTCAGTGAGCTATCAAATTGTTGTACCTAAGTCATATCGACAGGAAATTCTTAATTTAGCCCATGAAACTCCTTTGGCTGGTCATTTAGGAGTCCGTAAGACTTATCACAAGATCTTAAATCATTTTTATTGGCCGAAACTCAAAAGTGATGTTTCTAAATACTGCAGATCTTGTCACACTTGTCAAATGGTAGGAAAACCCAATCAGAAGATACCTAAGGCTCATCTGCAACCTATTCCTGCATTTGATGAACCATTTAGTAGAATAATGGTAGACTGTGTTGGTCCTTTACCCAAAACCAAGTTAGGCAACCAATACTTGTTGACCATCATGTGTGCATTTACAAGATTTCCAGAGGCAATTCCTCTGAGAAATATAAAAACTAAAACTATTGTGAAAGCTTTGGTGAAGTTTTTTTACACTTGTTGGCCTTCCCAAATCTGTCCAGTCGGATCAAGGGTCAAATTTTATGTCTGGAATTTTCCAACAAGTTATGCATGAATTAGGCATCCAACACTTTAAATCTTCTGCCTATCACCCTGAAAGTCAATGTGCTTTGGAAAGATTTCATCAAACTTTGAAGAATATGATTCGATCCTATTGCTTTGATACAGAAAAGGATTGGGATGAGGGTGTTCATTTGTTGTTGTTTGCTGTTAGGGAATCAGTTCAAGAGTCGTTGGGTTTTAGTCCCTTTGAACTAGTTTTTGGTCATACTGTCCGTGGACCATTGAAATTATTGAAAGAGAGACTTCTTTCAAATGAAGATTCAAAGATTAATCTTCTTGATTATGTCTCTGATTTCAAATACAAGTTGTCAAAGGCCTGTGAAGTAGCAAGAACTAATCTTCACACTACTCAGTCAAAAATGAAATTAAGGTATGACAGAACTTCACAGGAAAGGAGTTTTAAACCTGGTGACAAAGTTCTGGCTCTCTTTCCCATGCCTCAGAATCCTCTTCAGACTAAATTTTTTGGTCCTTATACCGTTGAAAAGAAAGTAAATGACTTAAATTATATCATTAACACTCCTGGGAGACGGAAACAGAAACAACTTTGTCATATAAATATGTTAAAGGAATATTTTGACAGAGATAGCCCAGCTAATTATTCTGTTAATTTAGTTGTACCTGTCCCACATAGTGAAGATATCAACGATGGAGTACGATCAGACTATAGTGACTCTGGTATAACCAATCTTCGGAATTCAGAAATATTGAACAACCTAGACCAGAAACTTTCACATCTACAACAACAGGAAGGAAATGAACTAAAACAGCTATTATATGACTATGAGCACTTGTTTCCTGATGTTCCAACACGAACAAGTAAAATTTATCATGACGTTGACATTGTAGATTCTGCGCCTGTGAAACAGCATCCTTATAGGATGAATCCTCTCAAACAGAACTATCTGAAGAAAGAAATTCAGTATTTACTGGAGAATGATTTCATAGAACCAAGTAAAAGTAACTGGAGTTCACCATGTATTCTTGTTCCCAAGCCAGATAATACATTCCGTATGTGTACTGACTATAGAAAAGTCAACAGTGTCACCAAAACTGATTCATTTCCAATCCCAAGAATGGATGATTGCATTGATAAAATTGGAAATGCGGAATATGTCACCAAGTTTGACCTTTTAAAAGGATTCTGGCAAATTCCACTGACGGAAAGGTCAAAAGAAATTTCAGCATTTGCAACTCCAGATGGACTTTATCAATATAAAGTCATGCCGTTTGGAATGAAAAATTCGCCTGCAACGTTTCAACGTCTGATGAACATGATAACATTTGGTCTTGATAATTGTGACGCTTATATCGATGACGTCATTATCTACAACAACACCTGGGAAGATCATTTGGAAACCATTCGAAAATTCTTCGATCGACTCAGTGATGCGAATCTGACAATTAATTTGAGCAAAAGTGAGTTTTGCCATGCTTGTGTCACATTTTTAGGACATATTGTGGGACAAGGTCAAGTTAAACCTATAGAAGCTAAGGTCAAAGCTATCTCTGAATTTCAAGTTCCAATTTGTAAAAAGCAACTGATGCGATTTCTAGGTATGGCTGGATATTATCGGAAATTTTGTTCCAATTTTTCCAAAATTGCTGAATCTTTGACAAGTTTATTGAGTAAGAAAACCAAATTTCATTGGTCTGACAAGTGTCAGGAATCTTTTGACAAGTTAAAGGCCATGCTTAAGAATGCACCAGTTCTTTCTGCACCAAATTTTAGCCAATCATTTAAATTATCTGTTGATGCAAGTGATGTAGGGGTTGGTGGAGTATTGATTCAGGAAGACAAAAGTGGTGTGGATCACCCTGTGTGTTATTTTTCTAAAAAACTAAACAAGCACCAGAAAAATTATTCCACAATTGAGAAGGAATGTTTGGCTTTGATATTGGCTTTACAGCATTTTGAAGTGTATGTTACCTCAGCTCTTTCTCCAATTATTGTGTACAGTGATCACAATCCCCTTACTTTCATTAACAAAATGAAAGATAAAAATCGGAGATTGTTGAGATGGAGTTTGATATTGCAAGAATATAACATTTACATTAGACACATCAGAGGAAAAGACAATGTGATTGCAGATGCACTCTCACGTGCCTAGAAATGTAATATTGCTTGATGTATCATAAAACATGTTCTTATGTAATTTTGGTTATTATAGTATTAGATGTATATTCAAAAGAAAGCTTTATTACATAAATCTTTCTTTTTCTTTATGAGGGGAGGTGTTATGTATGATGTTTATATAATATTATAAATATTTTAGGAAATTGTAAATGTTTCTTCACTTTAATATTTGCTTAAATCTTTATGTTTATTAGGAAAAACATGTATAACTAGTGTCCTTGAATTAGGTTGTTTTGATCAATATGTTTTCTCAATTTGAAGGTCAAGGTTGAATTTTTGTTTACAAGTAAAAATTCCATTAAGATGACACACATTCTAGAACATTCTGTCATGTGACTCATATTCTAGAACATTCTGTCATGTGACCAATCTTTATATATACCATGTTTGGTAGACATTTTGTTCAGTTCGACATTACCATCAGTCTTGTAAAGAGCTATTACAGTTGTGAAAATTCATTCCAAATTCTAAGAGAGGAATTATTTTTAAATATTCATTGGATTATAAGAGTGCTCATAAACTTTTGGATTTTGGATTTTGATTGACAATTTTGGAATTTATGTGAACTTATTCAGAGATTTTGGATTACTTCATTTTGACTTCAGCACATCAAGATTTCTAGTACATCAGGACTTTGGAGACCATTGGCACATAATAACATTCAAGAACACAGCCGTGAATTCTATATTTAGGACTTGTGATTAGAACAATCATTCTTATTGGATTATTAGGATACATAAACACATTACTGTAAGTGACTTTTTGATTTTTCATTTTAATTATCTAGTAATAAATTGCTTGTTGATTTTTACATGATTTGTTGGTTTCACTTTCTTTCTGTTACATTTTTCTTAGACCATAGAGTCGTAACACAACCTTATATTAATTCAATAGTATTGTATTATTTTACACCTTGTTGTGATGTACTATATACAGGAATAGTCGTCCATATTTGGAAATTGTGTCCACATACTTTAGGTAGCAAAATATATATCTATTTCTTCATTGAATTACAGTCCAGCAGGAAGGTGTGGATATCTGTGTTTCGCTAACACAAAAAGGTTATAGGAGAATCTTTACTAAAATTTGTGAAACTTGATATCTTCATCTTAGGTGTGTGTGTGTGTGTGTGTGTGTGTGTGTGTGTGTGTGTGTGTGTGTGTGTGTGTGTGTGTGTGTGTTGGGGGGTGTTTGGGACAGATTTTGAGAGAAATGAATAAATGAACAAATAAACAGTTGCATCCTTAGGAGTGTTTTATAAAAAAAAAAAAAAAGCACGGATCGTGACAGGCTTGAATAGACCAAATTTAAGCAAAGGCTGCGTGAAAATATCAAGGAAGTGTGACAGTTATATCTTGTATCAGAGTTTAGAGAAAAAGAAAAAAAAATACCCAGCATCAACGCTTCCCAAGTAGTGATAGAACGTGACCCTTGGGTTCATGACAGACTTGGATACCCCCCCCCTCACTTTATAACCAGCATGGAATGATGTAAACTTGGGCTTTCTGCTCACTGTTGGAACAATGCTAGCTTTGATCTGTTTATTTTAAATCTGAGTAGTACTCAGTATTTATTTGTAATTGTGTGCACTCAGGATGTCCTACATATCCACTCGAATTCTCTTGTGGATATGAACGCTCATTTCTCACAATTGAAGTGACAATTAATGCTTCAATAAAGGGTTTTCTGGCCATGGAATTGAAAACTCTTCATTTGGACTTTTATTTTCATCATAATTCCGAAGAACTTCACGAAAAACATTTTAAAGCAGGAACTCTCTTTCATTAGCTAGCAGAGAAATATTCCACCGTACTCATAAACACTGTTACAGCCTCTTCCGAAACTGGTATATACTAAAACATGGAGTAGAGTTACGGAGTAGAGGAGTAGAGTAGCAGGGTGGGGATTTCGGAGAATGATTTGATTGTGATATGAATCAAATGATTGTTTCTTTGCTTTCAGCTTATATACACTTTTTTTGGAAACAGGCACTATATTTGGCAAATAAAATTAAGTATGTAACAAATCTGCAATGATATTCAGAGTATGCTGAATGGTGACTTGACAGAAATTTACAGACAAAACCTCGAATTTGATAAATTGTGTTTCTTTCTGCCTTTTTCCTCACGTTGCAACTTGAGTTTTGGTCTTTCGGCAAAGCGATACACGAGGGTTGGAGCGTGATGACGTAAATAAAGTAAAGTGCATTCACCAGGGACACACCACGGCATCCGACCTGGGCTAATCCGATGTCAGGAATCGAATCTACGTCCTCCTAGTTACGAGCCTGACATGGTAACCACAGTCTAAAGCACACAACAACTTTTATTCTGAATAAATGTATGCCATAGGATCATACATTCAATATAAAACAACTGTATTTACAATTACATGGAGCAATACTTTGGCATTGTTATCTGTATTGAGTCATAAGGACAATAAGTCTTCACACACACACACACACACATATATATATTATTACATAAATATTGACTATCATTAAGACAAAAGGCATAAGGTAGTGTTAGTTTAAAGGACTGTAAGCGGTCACATATGGTGATCCTACAGACATATATCACACATCTGATCCTAATTTTCAGGCTGGCCCTTAGGATTTTGGTCTGTGATTTGTCATTGCTGTAAAGGCAAACATTTATATTCCTGACTTTGTCTCTGTTCAGTAGTTTTCTAATGAAATATTACTTTTGATAAGCTATCGCCCTGCTCTAAAAAGACCAATATGTTCTGTGTACGGAGCAATCGATTTGTGCCATCGTTTGTGTGAAGATTAAAATTACTTAGGAATCGACCTTTGTGTTGCACGTTATTCTTTGCAACTTTTGTAATTTGTAACACTGCTATATATCAACTTGAGAGCTTTAAATCTCAAAGTAATCATTTAAAAGCTTCAAACTGTAAGGTTTTATGGAATAGACAACAACATTTAGAAAATAATGAACAGTAAGAAAACACAAATATTACCCTCATTTCTTAATTATTATTATTTTTTTTTTTTTTTTGGGGGGGGGGGGGGGGTTTACATTTATTGTACTGTATGTATACAAGACTACCGTTACTAATTGGAAGAATGGGAACCAGTCTAGAAATGGGTGAAGATAACGATAAAATAGAGTATATATGGGTTTGGCTGGCCACGATTGGTTGTTAATGAAAATAAAATTGTAGTGAAAAGAATCTTTTGAGAGTGTCGTGGGGGTTTGGTGGTTATTGATGTCTAGAGGATGATCGACTACGGTGTTATAGCCCGGATCGAGCGAATATTAGAAAGAAGAAAAAAAAACGTGGATGGAGTAAATGCAGATCTGAACAGAGATATATAATAAAACAACACGAGCCCCCTGAATACGGAACACAACAATTTAATTAATTAAATCAAACAAAATAAAAATTGTACAGGACTAATTGCAGGATGCACCTCTAACAGAAAAATCAATTATTAACTCAAAGTTCTTAATTGCAATTAGCAGCTCCGTTTATATTGATACGGCAAATTTCATCACGAAATCAAGTGAGTGTTTCGACTTTGATTGTCCGGCATGTCTTTCATAACCTGATAACTGGTGGCTGTTCACTCTCCGGAATCAACATAGCTTGTCGGTTAGGGTCGACTTGCACTGGAACACTATCTGGTTCCCTCTTGCCTGATTATATGTCACACTACCTTTAGTGGCCTCTCTTGATAGTTCAGTCTTTTATACTGGTCGTGGAAGCTATTTTCCTGATAACATTAAAATATATGCGGCATAATTCTTAGTTCATTTCTTACTTTCTGACCAGAACATATATTCCACTCTCCGGTACACCCAGACACTCCACTGCTAATTGGCTTCAGGTCATACCCTTGCATCCAATACAAACATTGCCGTACTGGTCTACATACACTCGCTTCTCTCTTTCCATAGACAATTAACATAAGTAGTAAGGGGGGGGGGGGGGTATTGAGGAAGGGGGGCACTTGGGGTACAAGGGGAATTTAACATGGCGGGGGGCACTTGGGGTACAAGGGGAATTTAACATGACGGGGGGCACTTGGGGTACAAGGGGAATTTAACATGGCGGGGGGGGGGCACTTGGGGTACAATGGGCCTTTAACATGGGGTCTCTACAGGTACAAGGGGAATTGAACATGGTGAGGTCTCTACAGAGTGACGTCATGTATGGTATCTAGTAAGTGCGCTAGTATAGTATTACCATTCAACTGGCTACCGGCTACCGCGCGTCTGACGTCAACCATCAAAAATATATAGGACAATCATGGAAAAATTAATCTTTTCTTGAAAAATGGTTGGCCCTGAAAAGGGCCGTTGGAGTTTTTTTGGGTTAACAGAGAAGACATTTCCTGGAGGGTCTTCTTCTTCTGAGACTTCGACGGACTTCAGGTCCGTAGATCAAGACCCGCTTCAGGCAGCCTTGTCTTTCTATATAGATGCGACGTTTCCAGAGAGCGGTCTCTGTGATCTTGGTGATCGCCCATGAAGCTCTAACATACATGGGGAATTCTGGGTCAAACAACATCCCCGATACGATACTGGATGATTCAACACTTGTCCACATCTTGTTTTGTTTCTTTGGGAGTGTTCTTGGAGAAAAAAACCGGTGAAGCTTTACGGGACAAGCGGTGGTATATATACCCTATGAGTGGATTGAAATGGATCGAAATGAACTACCAATCCAATGGCGCGTTACAAGTGGGTAGGTTTTTCTTCCAATGGGAAGAGAGCAGGGGTGTGACGTCATCTGGACTATAAAGACATCACAGCGTTCGTAGGGTTTTACCTTGAGCAGCCGAATGGAGACCGCAAAGACCAGTATGTATTGGAGTGAGCCTGCAACGGCCAATGCCGTAGTGAACTTCCAACCGGAAGATTTTAATTTAGATTTTGTAGATTTTCTGTCCTCTTCTCAAGAATTTGTACCTGAAACAACAACTGCTATGCCACCAGTCTCTTTGCCTGTCATCGAGGATTTTAAAAAGAGACAGCAAGAAGAAATGGAAAATTTTGTACAGCGACAGAGAGAAGCCGAACAACTGTTTCTTCAGCAAGAAGAGGAAAGGAGAAAGCGAGAAGAAGAAATAAGGAAGATAGAAGAGGAGAAGAGTGAAGAACCAAAAGAAGAGAGCAATGAAGACAAAACGGTGAGTCTACTACAAGACATTTTAGCGGAGTTAAAGCATTTGAGAAACCTGTATCAGTATTCTTTAACTCAACCCAAGAGAAAGAGACCATCACGGGCCAAACATGCGAAACCCATAACGACTAATAGTGTGATGCTACCACCACCTCCACCAGTCACTACTACTACTACTACCAAAGCAACAGCAGGAGGAGGAATAGGACTGGGTCGTGGAAAAGGATTGCGACAGTTGAAGCTGATCATCTCCAGTCCATAAGTTTGTTTAACAAAACAAACACCCCAACGGTCCTTTTCAGGGCCACCCAGATCTCTAGAAAAGATGATCATTCATTTTGCCAAAAAAAATCAAGTAAAACTTTAAAATTACATTCCTTGTTTTTGTGTAAGAGTGCGTGCGTGCGTGCGTCCATACTCTAAAATAACACAAAGACACTTACTTTTTTCTCCATTCTGGTCTATTCTCATTTTTTTACAAAATAATTCACCGTGAACATAACACCACACTCAAAAAAAGTTAATTGTTCACTGTCTGTCTCTCTTGTTCTTGAATTTCTTCACAGAAATCAAGGGTTCTATTTCTTTTTCTTCCTCACTGTCTTCCAATCGTCTAGCTTTCTTGCTTTTCTTGACTATAGGTTCTTCTTCTTCTGGGACTGAAGATCCCTCGGCTTCCTCCCTCTCTGGTAGGTTTTCTTGTTTCTGAGGACACTCTGAAGACCAATGTCCTTTTTCTTGACAATGATAACAGGTATCTTTCCCCTTATCTCTCTTTTCTTTACTTTGACTTGTGGACATTCTGGAGCCCAATGTCCTTTCTCTTGGCAGATATAGCAAGTATCTTGACTTTTATCTCGAGAAGAGGAGTAGTCGTTAGTCTTACTGGTATACTTTCGAAGGACTGTCTGCAAATCTCTAACCAGAAAGACAATCTGTCTTCTTGACTCTTCCATCTTCACTGTTTGAAAGTACAATCACAAATACTGATTCTGAGGGTAAGAAGGTCTCTCTATATATAGTCTCCTGTGTGAAACTGAATCAGATTCAAATCAGACTTTAAGATGAAAAGATCACGCCAAATCCATGAGAAAACAGAAGAAGAAGAAGAAACGAAGAGGCCACGACGACGAAGATTTTCCGTGCCGCCTGAAACACCGCTTGCTGAAGTGCTAGCTCAAGTCCATGCTAGCGATTTCGAAAAAGAGATGAGTGAACCTGAAACCAAACCACCTTCTACCTAACCCCAAAAAAACACCCCTACCACCCCTGACCAAGAAAGTCCTACCGTGCCTCCCGAAAATTACTATCGGATTCGAGAGACGCAAAAAATAACCTCTAGAAAATTTAGAACTACGGCATACACTCACACCGTCCACTTTAAAGACTTCAAGTCTGAAGTGCCTCCCGAGAAAGCTGCAGGGTTCATTACTGATTTGTGGGGTTCTGTGTTACAGAACTTGAAACGACAATGCGGAGCCAAAGAGGACGATCGATTGAGACTGTCTATTCATCACGACAGTTTGAAGAGTCCTGTCTGGATCGAGTTCAGTACCCCGGCAGAATTAACACCAGCCAAAGTCATGACCAAAATCGAACACGTTCAACAATCCAACGAAAAGTTTACCATCACGGATGGAAAGCCTACACTTCACATGACTCACGTCTCCCCTCCTCGAGGGAGCGGACGAAGCAGGAAAGCGTTACTGGTGGACGACCTTCGTAGTACCAAACAGAGTGTCGTCCAAATCGACAATTCTCAAAACCAGATGTGCTTGGCCCGCGCCATCGTGGTGGGGCAAACGTATACCGACAAGAACGAGAGCGCAGAATGGAAAAGAGCCTGGAATAACATTCGACGATCTAACAGACCCCAACAACGAAACGAAGCAGAACTCCTGTTACGACAAGCAGGCATCCCCAAAGACACCGTGTGTGGCATTTCTCAAATGCAACAACTTCAAGACGTCTTGTCTCCTTGCTACACTTTGAAAGTACACCCTCAAGAAGTGCGCGGAGATCTGCTGTTTCGAGGACCCGATTTCCCCGAGGGAAAATACATTCACGTGTATTACCATCGAGAACATTTCGATGCTATCACCAGTATCACAGGATTTCTAGGATACTCTTACTACTGTGAGAAATGCGAGCAAGGATTTAACAGTCGAGAGCGACACATTCACTGCGGAGAGAGATGTCGGGGCTGTTTAGCTGCCAAGCCATGCCTTCCTGAACAACACGTCCATTGCGAGACGTGTCGACGAACTTTTGTCAGTCCCTCTTGTTACGAACAACATCGCAAGACACAAGGACACCAACAAAAATGTGCTTGCGACTTATTGAAATTGTGTTCCACGTGTGGGCACCTGATTGAAACCAACGACCCCAAGAGACACACTTGTACCGGTAAGAAAAGATGTCGCATTTGTGAGCAGATGGTGGATTATGATCATCAATGTTTCATTCAAAAGTACGACAATACACTGAAGAAAGAATTAAAGAGGGATCAGAACAAGAAGAAGAACAAGAACAAAGTGGATTTCATCTTTTTTGATTTTGAATGCATGCAAGAAACGGTCATTCACATTCCCAATTTCTGCGTCGCTCATCGGGCTTGTGAGAAGTGCATCCAAGAACCTATCCATTTTCACTGTCCTCATTGTAGTAGGATTCCAGGAGGACGTGAAAAAATCTTTCTTGGTCCCCACACTCTGTCCGAGTTTGCTCAATGGATTTTAGACCCTACCGACGAGACTTGGAGCGAAGAGGACATTCAACGTTTCGGAGACTGTCATCGCTATGCGACCGTCATGGCTCACAATTTCTCGGGATACGATGGGCAGTTTTTGTTAAAATATTATTCGCAACAAGGTACCGAATGTCTGAAAGTCACCATGAACGGAGCCAAACTCATCTACATGCAAGTGGGACAAGTGCAGTTCAAAGATTCCATGAGTTATTTGGCCATGCCTTTGAGTCGAATGCCTTACTACCGCATTTGCCTGACGTCGACTATTACGACCCCGACGGAATGCACCCCGAACACCGAGAAGGCTTTCACGCTTGGTAAGAAGCTCACCAGTCAGAACCGTTTGACTTCCAAGAAGAAATGCTCAAGTACTGTCGATCCGATGTGGACATTTTACCACGTTGCTGTGGAAAGTTTCGACAGTTATTTCTAGATCACGGAGACGTCGATCCTTTGAAAGAAGCGTCCACCCTACCTAAAGCCTGTACCTTAGTGTACACCAAAAACTTCATGCCGGAGAACGAACTAGCCATCATAGACTCCAACACGTCTCTCTTTGCCAGTCGTCAATACTCGGCCAAAGCTTTGCGTTGGCTCCATTACTTGTGCCAAAAAGAAGACAAACGGATACAGTATGCCAGAAACGGAGGAGGAATAAAGAAGATTGGATCTTATTCCGTGGATGGTTGGGATTTAGAAAACCCGCACACGGTGTACGAATTTCAGGGTTGTTTGTTTCACGGATGCCCTACCTGTTTTCCTAAACAAGACTGAAAAGTCCTTTTTCAGATTCCAGCATGGAAGAGTTGTACGAACATACTTACCAACGACGACTCAAGTTAGAAAGTCAAGGATACCAAGTGGTAGAAATGTGGGAGCACGAGTGCGATCGACGTTTCAAAACCGATCCTGAATTTAGGAGCATTGCCGAAAGTTACGACGTGACCGACATCGAACCTTTGGATCCACGCCACAGTTTATTTGGAGGACGAACCAATGCCACGCGTTTGCTGTACGACGTAGACGAATCAAGAGGAGAAGAAATCAAGTACATCGACGTGTGTTCGTTGTATCCTTGGGTGTGCAAATACAAACGATTTCCTACCGGACACCCTGAAATCTTGACAGAACACATCGACGTGGAACACATTCGTCAATACGCAGGATTGATCAAATGTAAAGTCTTACCCCCGACAAACTTGTACCATCCTATCTTACCTCATCATTGTCAAGGAAAACTGATGTTTCCTTTATGCCGTACGTGTGCCGAAACATGCAACAAAGATCACCCCTGTCACTACAAGGAGGAAGAACGCGCTTTGACAGGAACTTGGGTCAGTGCCGAATTGTTTCGGGCTCTGGATCGTGGATACCGTTTGTTGAAAGTGTACGAAATCTGTCACTTTCCTACCACAGCACAATACCAAAAGGACGACGCTTCCCATCCAGGCATTTCCTCGGGGTACGTGAACCAATTTTTAAAACTCAAACAAGAATCCAGCGGCTATCCCTCGTGGTGTCAGACTCCCGAAGACCAAGTCCGATTCAAAGAAGAGTACCGTGACATCGAAGGGATCACTTTGGAAGACGTAGAAAAAAACGAAGGAAGAAGATCGTTTGCCAAAGTCATGCTCAATTGCTTGTGGGGAAATATGGCACAACGTACGATCTTGCCCAAGACGGAATACTTGACCGATCCCAGTCGCTACTTTAAACTGGTGGACGACAAAAGTATACTGATGAAACACGTAGAAATCGTCCGTGATGATTTGATCTTAGTCAATTTCGAAGAAGAAAGCAAGTTTGTACAGCCCGACCATTTTAGCAACGTGGTCATTGCACCTTACGTGACAGCCCATGCTCGCTTGAAATTGTACGACGAAGCTTTAGAAGTGTTGGGAGATCGTGTCCTGTACTTTGACACCGACAGTTGTATCTACATCCATCGACCCGGTTGCCCACACCCTACCATTCAAGGAGATCGTTTAGGAGCCTGGACGGACGAGCACCCTCAAGACACCATTCTGAGTTTTGCCAGCGGCGGTCCTAAAAATTACGGCTACCGATACCGAGGCCCACAAGGACAATTTCACACCCAATGCAAAGTCAAAGGATTAACCCTAAACTATCGAACCAGTCGAGTGGTGAATTTTGAGGTTTTGAAAAATGCTTTGCTGTCTGGACAAGTGGAAGACTTTCGAGTGCAAACGTTAGAACCTCACAAGATCGTACGGTTACCCAATCCCCAAATCGTCAGTCGCCCTTTACAAAAAGTTTACCAAATTGTGTACCAGAAACGAGTGAGACTTCCAGACCACACCACTTTGCCTTACGGGCACGCCGATCTGCAGTATAAAAAAGGGACCCCTTCCAAGCCTAACTATTCATTAGGACTTCCAACGTTGAACGAGCAAGAAGAAAAAAGATGAAAAAGATGATGAATATTCATGCCACCCACCCACCGAGTGAGAAATCTAGTGTGAACTCCAAGTGCGATCACGACTTGGAGTGCGATGCGGTGCCATGCGACGAGACGGATTCCGTACGCTTTGACATCAGCGATGCTGCGGTGCGTGTGCCTCACCGTCCCTCTAGCGATGCAGGACGCCCTTTCTTCTTTATTGGGAATGCTAAACGTACCTGTGAATGTCATCCCTACATGGGTAAAGAATTGACGATACCTGTGGCTTTGGCTGGTTATTCCAAGTTTGAAAAGCGACTCCAGACGTTCCAAGACAAGGGGCCTAAATATCTACTAAAAGCACTCCCAAAGCTTTAGCCAGATCTGGATTTATCTACTTGAGAGAAGGAGATAAAGTTCAGTGTTTCAGTTGCAGTGTGAGACTTCACCAATGGGACCCTACCGACTCAACTTACATCGAACATGCCAGATGCCAGATGGTCTCCGCACTGTCAGTACTTGCCTTTAGTTGCCTTAGAAGAGTACGGGTACGATGAGCCGGATACCAAGAAGTAACATGTCGGATGATACTTTACAAGAATACATTCGTGTTTTGCCTTGGGAGGTGCGAGTACGCATTTACCAAGAATTGGTTCAGACACAAGTGAAACATAAAGAACAGTTACATCCTTTACGACACAGACAATTTAGCCATTGGTATCTGAATGCTATAAGAATACTGATTAGTACCAAGTTCTTCAAATGGTCAGACATTGATCAAATAGGAAATTGGGCTTGTAAGAGATTGGATGGCACCACCTACCATGTGGGAGTGATACATAGAATTCGATGGAACGAAGTGGAGGAAACAACGAACTTACAGGAATACCAAAAACGTTTACAAAAAGTATCACCTCAAGACGAACGCCTTTACATCGTCTGAGGTGTAGTAAGGTCCTCACTGAACATATTGGATATCCTTTACCCACCGATTCCATTTGGCTAGCGTGTGATTATTTTGTCACCAAGAAGATTAGCTTAGAAGAGCGCATTCGTGATTTGCCTTTGAAGCGGCGAGAACGTATTTACAGAGAGTTGGTCCAGATACAAGTGAAACGCAAACTCAAATTCATTCCTCGATTTGCGCACTATCGCGACTTCCACCGTATCAGAAACCTGATTCTGGGGAGAAACTATCACAGCTATTGTGAAGAAAACAAAAGAGAGTTACTTCTTTCCACGTCGAATACTTTACAAGAACACATTCGTGGTTTGCCTTTGGAGCTGCGAGAACGTATTTACAGAGAGTTGATACAGATACAAGTGAAACGCAAACTCAAAGTCATTACTCGATTTTTAAACCATTGCTACTTCCAAAGTATAAGAAGACTGATTCTGGGGAGAAACTATCGTAGACACCTTGCATTAGACTTTCACAAAAGATACCAACCTTGGGAACCTGGATATAAAAACCCACCATGCCAGGACTGTGGTCTACACTCGTGAAACGTATTCCGTGGAAGGAAGTCAACGATCGTGTTCAGACCTAAGAGGATTATAAACACTTGATACAAGAACTGTTTCCATTGAATTTTGGACGCTATGCCGTGTATGTCTTGGTGACTTCATTTCTTGGATTTCGTTTTCCAGGACATTCGTTGTGGACTATTTTGGAGGACCAGTGTTGTTGGCGGACTAACCAAAAAAAAACATGACCATTCATGCTTTATCGGCACACGAAAGACAAATTGTACTCAAAGTGTTGAGACTGGTGATGAACACGAGTGGTGTACCTCCGTGTGAAGAAGACATTTGTCAAACTTTATCTACCCTTCACACGTTTAAAGAAGTGTGCATTGCTAGTTGGTTACACCAACGACTTAACGATTGGAAAGATGTACGTGACTGGAAAAGTATTGGTTTCGATGCTTGGCTACAATAAGTGGCACAGTTTGCCAAAGACATGGCACGTCACTAAGTTTCCTAAAGTGAACCACTTGAAATCCAAGTAAAAAATGACTTTAGAAACAATCCTGGAAGAACCTGACACAGAGAAAGACCACACCGTCGTCCAAATACAACCCCCTGAGGAACACACCCCCTACTTTCCATCAGAGACATTTCATTCTTCTACCACCAAAACAAAGACGAGCAGAAGAATACCACCAGTTCATGTGCCTTCCAGTCGTAGGACAGTGTTTTGTTCTTGTTGTACATTGACTTGTTTATACAGAACTTTGATTCTTTTAGTGGTAGTCTTAATATTGTACCTCACCATTTTTGCGGTATGCGTTTTTGTCCTTCATGACTTGTAAAAATATGTTTTTGTTTTTTGTTTTACAAAAAAAAAAAAAAAAATAAACGTGTATGAAACGTATAAAATGTCTTGGGTCTTTTGTCTTCTTCTCAAAATTCTTCCTACCTCAGTCATGGCTGCATCTTCCTCTGCCTCGTCTGCCTATTCTACCTCTGTGGTCAAAGTGATCGACGAAAAGTTAGATCGTCCCAGTTGGGAAGCTTTGTATCTGCGCCATCCTTTTAACATGTTGATTGCGGGACCGAGTGGTTCAGCCAAAACCGACTTTGTCAAACGTTTGATCGAACACAAATCTCATCTGTTCGATCATCCTCCTCAACGTATCGTGTGGTGTTACAAAGAGTGGCAATCGTCTTACACCTTACTTCGTGAAAGTCAAGGAGAAGCCATTTCGTTTGTGGAAGGCATTCCTCGCGAAGATGATGGGATCGTGTCTGCCGTGAGTCAAACACATCTGGTCATCTTCGACGACATGTTAGGAGAAGACGAAGAAGAAATTAAACTTTGGTTTACACGAAAGGGACATCATCAGAATGCCAGCATCATTTACATTACTCAAAATTTATTTCAGCAAAGTAAAGCCCATCGTACCATCAGTCTTAACGCTCATTACGTGGTCTTGTTTAAAAGCCCCAGAGACAAATCTCAAGTGCAAGTGTTAGCCAAACAGTCAGGCACTCCTTGGCTGAATTATGCGTACGACGATGCCACTCAAACACCTCATGCGTATTTACTCATCGACTTAAAACCTACCACTCCCGACTATTTGAGATTTCGTACCCAAATTGTTTCACCATTGGTGCCAAGAAGGAGGTCCCGTCATTTACACGTCCCCTTCGGCCACTCTCTGAAAGAAAAAACTATAAAAACATCAACCGCGTCATTTCTGTCTCACAGTCTTCGAGATGACTTCCTTTCAAGCTCATCCTTCGGCCAAATTTATTGATTCGTGCCTTGTATTGCATCAGTCGCGAAAAAAATGCACAAGTCCGTGCCCGTTTGTTAGAAGCTAGTCTTAAAGAAGTGTTACGATGGTTTACTTTGACGGCACGTCAATTACTGCAAGGCATCATTCACATCCCTCATCAAACTCAACGTTTTTTTCAAAAACATAAAGGGGCGTTGGCACAACTGACTGATCCTAGAATCGATCCACGGACTAAAAAACAAATCATTTTAACCCCTGGAGGTAGCGGTTCTTTAGGAATTGTCATGATTCGTTCACTTTTGAAATGGGATCCTAATGCATAAGCCAAAAAACCAAAAAAAAAAAAAAAAAAAAAAGAAGAAAAACCCCAAAAAGAAGAAAAGCCCTAAAAAGAAGAAAGTCCCACCAAAAAAGAAAAGTCCTACCAAGAAGAAAACACCCACCACTGGCACCGGCAAAAGAGGTACTGCTGCGAGGACGCAAACGTACACCCGCAAGGCACCACGACAGACAGCAGTGACGAGGTCTCCTTCTCTTCCTGCGTCCACATCATTTGATGCAAAAATGGAAACCATTTCGAAAGTCACCACTTCGGGACCCTCGACTTCGGCTGATCTGGCCATGGCAGCGGCCGCTAAAAAAGTACCCTCCCCTAAAACCAAAGTCCAAGAGAGAACCGGCATATTACAAAGTTTAGTGGATTTATCCAAAGAAGAACTGAGACGATTTAGTCCATTGAAAACACCTCAACGTCGAGTAATGCCTGTCATGAAGATGGTACGCCGTGCAGATAATCAGTGGAGACGTGTTCCAGTATAAAATAGAAGGGTGACCTACCAAAGACTTCAGACTTGCTCCTGACCTCTAAGATGGCTCCCAAACGTGCACACCACCAAAAGAAGAAAACCCAAAAAGGACTTCCACCTCGACTGGCTAAACATTGGGACGTCTTGTCTGTCCTAACCAAATCCAATCCTCCCATGCGAAAACAACTCATTCAAACAGCCCCTAAAGAAATCATCGATACCGTGTGCGAATGTTGTTTGAACGTCTTGAAAGGAACGGTACCTTTGTCCAAGATACAGAAACAAAAATTAGGCAAACATCGGAACGTTCTTCGCCAAATGGTGAAAAAGAAAATACCTCTCCAGCTAAAGAAAACAATGTTGCTGCAACGAGGAGGATTTCTACCCATGCTGATAGGACCGTTGTTAAAAATAGCGGCTCCTTTGTTAGGAACGATTGCTGGACCGCTTTTAGGAGGAGTCATGCGATAAAAAAAGAAGATAAAAAGGACACCCTTCTCTGGAAAGACCACACATTTGTACCTTTGGATGAAATGGAAGGACGAAAACTGACTTTAGTTCCTTACAAACGATGGATGGAATTCCATCGTTGGAACGAACAACGGATACCTCATTTACCACCCAATCCTAATCTCCAAGAAATGTCACAGTTACAACAAGAATTACAAGCGCTGATGGAACGAAGCGATTTGTCAGAAACAGAAAAATCGCAGCGGTACGGTCAACTCTTACAACGTCTGCAACTCTTCACCAAAAAGCTGTAGACGAAACAGCTCCACCCACTCTGAGAGATTTCAAAACCCTGATGAAAAGTGAACCTAAAGTCACCACCACTAAAACAGACACCGCCACGGGGATGACAGTGAAAGAAGAAGAAGAAGAGTTACAAACTCCACCTCCTAAAAAAATACGAAAGTTAGCCACACCGGGTTGGATTTCACTTTTGACGGAGAGGTAAGTTCCGAACAACCGCTATACAAAAATTCAGCACGAAATACAAGCAGACGATATCGAGCGAAGAAATGGATAATTTTATTGTGTCATGGTAAAATAAGCATACTAGCGTAAATACAGATAATTATCCAAATGAAACATTTATTCAATATTTTTCGTATGTTTGGGAATGTGGTTCGGAACTTACCTCTCCGTCAAGGGTGAAATCCAAGACTAGCCAAATGCTAACGGCAACTTCCGTCATCGTACTTCTCCCTTCTGCAAAATCGGCGAACAAATATGGAATTTTCTCCAATATGCCATGAATTGAACGAGGTCGGTTGAGATGTTAAGATAATTGATCCATTTTTTATTACAGCTGGCATAATTGTTACATTAGGAGACGAAAATAGGACAAGCTAGCAGGGTTGGAAATAGCGAGGGGTGAGTAGTCGTGTCTTCCCTTGTGTTATATTGTTATAGGTTGGATCCCCCCAGCCCACTATCCATTGACCAATACTCCTAATTTTGTTTGTAACGAGCCCCTGTGGGGAAACCATGCATTGATGGTGGGGTGTGTTCAAAGTACACACTCTCCAATAGCGCGCATTCAATTTAACCCCCTTAATTGTGGGGAACCATGCTGCGCTGGAGGGGTGTACTCCGTAAAGTGTCAGGTGTGTTGCGAGCTGTTAACACACCTGACCACAAATTTTAGTGTGTTAAATCACACATTTAACCCCCCTATGCGTGCTTTGCACGCTGTGGGGGTATATAGTCGTACATGCCCAAATGGGCGAAAGCGACTTTAATTCAAGAAACAAACAACAACAGTTGAGCTACCCACCTTTTATTCATCAACATGAATAAGATAGAAATGATCCACCAGATCAGAGTGTATTTAGAGGCGTCCTGGCACCTCCTCCAAGAAGTGGAGAAGAGGGAGGAGGAGGAGAGGGAGAAGAAGGAGCTGATCAAGCCGCATCCGATGATGACGGAGAATTGGGAGCCTGAAACAACCCATCCTCCGTCGGCCTTCACAGCTCCAAAATGTAAACAGAGTAAAGAAACATGGAGTGGGAGCTGTCCCGCGTGTCGGACCAGACCAGGGAGGTGCCCGCACCTCTAGATACACCAAAAAAACCAAACGGCCCTTTTCAGGGCCACCCATTGATCAAGAAAAGATTAATTTTTTATACTTGCCATATGTGTTGGTATGTTTGTGTGTTTGTATTCCTCACTCCTAAATAAATTCCATTCCTTGGTATGTGTTTGTGGTGTGTGTTTGTATAGTGTGTGTTTGATAAAAAATAAAAAAATAAAAAAGGGATGGTGTGTTTGTGTGTTTGATTAAAAAAATAAAACAAAGGATTGTGTGTTTGTGTTTGTTTGTGTTTGATAAAATTTTATCTTTGGAAAAAAGGGATGTTTTCCTTCACGTCCGTGCTTCTAGCATATAAAGCGGCGCCTTCCGCAGTCGCACCATTCACACTTCACTCAACAAGAAGCATGAATACCATAGAATTATTGCAGGAAGCCTGGGATGTGATGGTAGGTGTAGAGTCGTTGCTGGAAAGAATGGAGTGTTGGTGGAGATACCCTACCACCAAGCCATACGTCACCAGCCAAATAGCCGCTCTCACCTCAGCCAGGAGGCTGGTGAACGATGTCTTGGTGGAGGAATCCCAAAAAACTTCCTTAACTCCTTGTAGTGTGGGGGTCATCAAGACGGCCCTAGACTTACTGGATGGGGTGGAATATTTTCTTCACCAAGTCCAAGAAGATTGGTGGATCTATCCATCCCCCAGTAACGTCAGGCGCGAAGAGGTGAACCTCCACATCGTCAAGGTATTATTAAAAAAAGTTTTGGAAAAGGAAGTAGCCCACATTAAGATCTTGTGGGCTCTAGAAAGAAGCAAAAAGGAGCAGGCCAAGAAAGAAAAGGAATTCCAACGCCTGAACTTAAACTGGATGAACATCCAGGATAAGTTCAGACGAATGGGACATCCCGACTGGCTGCCTGATTCTTCACCACCACTCCAAAAGAAAAAAAAAGACCCACACCATCCTAGGCTTCCTCACTCAATGTTGGAGGAAAAAGTAAAAACACTCCAATGGCCCTTTTCAGGGCCAACCATTTTTCAAGAAAAGGTTAATTTTTCCATGATTGTCCTATATATTTGTTATGGTTGACGTCAGACGCGGTGACGTCAGATGCGTGGTAGCTGCTAGCCAGTTGTATGGTAATACTATACAAGCGCACTTACTAGATACCATACATGACGTCACTCTGTAGAGACCTCACCATGTTTAATTCCCCTTGTACCTGTAGAGACCCCATGTTAAAGGCCCATTGTACCCCAAGTGCCCCCCCCCCGCCATGTTAAATTCCCCTTGTACCCCAAGTGCCCCCCGCCATGTTAAATTCCCCTTGTACCCCAAGTCCCCCCAGCCATGTTAAATTCCCCTTGTGCCCCCCGCCATGTTAAATTCCCCTTGTACCCCAAGTCCCCCCCCGCCATGTTAAATTCCCCTTGTGCACCCCGCCATGTTAAATTCCCCTTGTACCCCAAGTGCCCCCCTTCCTCAATAAACCCACCTTACTACTAACATAGAGTAGGAAAATTAATGTATGTCTCCAATAGAACTAGTTACCATTACTAATTGATCGAGAACATATTCTACTCTTGCTTAATGACAATAAAGCCTCTGCTGTGTGAACTATTAATCACTATCTTGAACTAAATGTTGGACACCTGCACACATATGGCTGGTCAATAAATAACCGTACAGCTCACAACTGCTGATCAAATGTTAATACAACCAATTGATAGGTTAAAGGAATTCACATATGAGTTAAACAAATAAATCAAACAAAATTCACTTCTTAGCTTATACTACCCTATTGCTAACAAACAATTCATCGGCATAAAAGCATCACACAAATCTAATAATAATCAATTCTTAGCATACACGATTTCCTATCATTTAAAACTAATCAATTCAAACACTTATCTTAAGACTCATATCAAAGAAAAATTATGTATGAAATTAAGACACAGTACCTTTTAGCTTTGAGGTTCGCTTTCTTTTCCCTTTTTCAGAACCGTCTCCTTACAATGTGGTTCCGTGTCTCTCATAGACACAACTAACACGTCCCTTGGACACTTTACGATATTCTCCCACCCCCGGAGTCAAGACCTTTTCGCCTCGCGCAAAAACTGGACTGCCTGATTCCGCTGTGTAAGTTATTTTTAAAACACGAGACTTCACCTGGGAAACACCCCCCAAACTACTGACTACCCAATCAGATCTCAAGTGTATCTAACCGTCATTATTAACACACGCCCCTTCAGGGCTTGGAAAAATTCTATATTCCCCGCTCCCCTCCATATACAGATCTCTGCAAAGTTTCAACTTATGACAAATATTTCAACAAGTACAAACGCTGCTTCTGCAACATTTCAGACCTTGGCCATTTTGATAATCAAAATCCGATCGTCAACCCCTTTCCAGTTTCTTCTGACATAGTTACGAAACCAAACTTCATTAATAATCAATCAAGTCCCAAACAGATGCACTCAAGTAAAAAATGCCACAGATTTAATTCAGTGCAAAGTCACATACATCAAAACGCTGAGAATATTTTTTTTTTTCAATTTCTTTACTTTACAATGACATCTGCAAAATTCACTCTGTTACAGTTGTAACTGAAAAAAAACAGAGATAATGTTTTACTGATGGAATTTCAGCAATTTTACTTTCCTGGCTTTGGAAAACTCATTTCTGAAATTAGCACCTGACTCTTTGGTGCAGAATTAAAAGCACATGTTTCAAACACATGTAGATCCAGAAAATGCAGCGGCTGATATTCTTTTATACACAGAGAAGCTTGCATCAAGGATCTGTCTATACTAAAAAAATATAGGTTTCATCACGAGCATTCAGAAATGTAAAGTTATTGCATTTTTAATATCATGGTGTTTGCATAGGTGTACTATGGGAGCTGCATTAGTACCGTGAGTCCTACAGCAGGCGCCCTTCTAAAACATTACACAGAAATGGTCTTGTCCGAAAACCAAAGTTTCTGTTTTTAACTGTTAATTCAGCATGACACACCAACCTGATTCCTTTACAAAAGGAAATGTATGTTGGTATGTTATCTAATTACATTACAGCGAGAGTTTGAGGCGTCCAGGGGCAATGTTCTTTAATGGCGCCCCGATCCCTCAAGCCCCCCCCCCCTCCGCCCAGGCGCTTGAGGGCAATGTACTTAACTTTGCCGCAGAGAACAGTTTTTATGTCAGTTGCCAATCTCCAACCCCCCTCCTCCATCTAAGCCATGAAATCGGGGGGTTTTGCAAAAAAAAAAAAAAAAAAAAAAATCCTCGCGTTGTCACTGATACCTTTTCAGTTTCCGCAGAAATGTTAACCTCATTCAGTGTTACTAGTGGCCAAGTCTTGACAAGTCAGGAGGCCTGAAGGATACTGCAGCTGTCCATATCATTTAAGATCCTTTGATCATAGATGTACCGTACATAACCATACAAATGATATCTTCTTTCATATAAAACAAAGCAAACTGATATCTTAAAAGTGAACAATACAAATATGAAAATGCCAGTTTAACTGTTAAAAACAATTTAGGAAAACCATCATGGTGTTGAACTAATTATGAGACATATTAGGTGAATTTAGCTGATGTAGTGGCGTAACTAGCTCCCCCGCTGCCCCTGCAATGTTCTCGGGGTTCGGGGGGCCGGGCCCCCAAATCCCAAGTTTTTACACGGGGTGGGGTGGGGGTAATTTCTGCATTTTTGCAGGAGGGCCCAAAATTTGAAGTTACGACTCCGAGCTGATGTATGAACAAAACAGCATTTAATACGACCATGACTTCAATTAAATATTTCAGGACGTTGAGTGGAATCAAAGAATCCAGACACTGGCTGTTTACCGAGATGTATTAGTTCCACGTAAGGATGATATATAGCCAGTTTCAAACAATAATTTCAAGGCCTCATGCCAGTCACCACTAATACATTTTCCTTTGACATAAATCAAAACTATTTTGTGCACTAGATGGCCCAATATACAACACATATACTTCTTGATTAAACTTTGTGTTTATGAACAATTAAAATCGGGTGCTTCCTGGCATATTTTCGAAATAAATTTCCCTGAAGTAGAGTATCGCTGCCAACTACCTTAACCATCAGCCTTGCACCGGGAAGGCACCGGGTTATTTTGCGTGGTAGGGGGAAAAAAAACAACGAAATCTTGAAGATCATAAAGCTCTGATAAAAGTATGGGAAAATTACCAAGGAAAAAATTCAAGCTGATATTAAAATATTATTGCCGGTTTCTACTGGCAACATTCAATATTTTTTTTAGACATTCTTTTATTATTTTGTTATTTATATGCATATTCCTTTCCATGTGAAATTTTATCACTAATAACTAATTCAGTTTATCGCATTTGTCAAAGGCAATATTTATTTTATAACCAAACGAAAGTCTTGGTGATCAATACTTATTTGGTAATCAACCAATCCGATTAAAATCGATATTCACTTATAATAATTTATGTCTGAGATCTTGATTTTAATCAGACCGGCTAGCTAATTAACAAGCATTCCTAGAGATGCTGCCAGGGCGCACGAAGGCGTGAATTCGTACACTTGGAAAGCAGCGATGCGCTTGAACTCCCGCAAATTAGTTTAAAGTCGCGCATATAAAAATGTACTCTGCGTAGTATACAATTTTTAATTAACTGTTAACCCTTAAAGTGCTTGTCGCGGCATAAATCGCGCCGCCAGTAGAGGTCTCGTAGCGCTTGTTTCGTTATCTGTCTTTTTTTTCCCGGTAGGCAACTGTTTACACATTGCAGTACTTCAGCTTGACATGAACGGTTGTTAAACAAAATTTGGTTGGCACATTAGGTCCTGGAACAAGCATTTGTCGAGGCTGAACCTTGCATTTATGACGGAAGTTTTACAAATGCATGTTTAAAGTAAGGCTACTAGAAAACCCAAAATGGCTGACTCCCAATGTGGTTTATCTTCAGATGACGATTTCGTTTGGCAAATACTGGCGGATGATAGCGATGATAACAATTTTTAAAGTTTTGAAGTATATGAGGTTATTGGAGCCCGGAAAGTGTTACCGGAAATACCAGTCAGTAATTTTGAACCCGAAAATAATGTTGAACACGAGTCGGATGTTACTGCTGGATGGACAAAACAGACGGCATGCCGATCAACCCCCTATTAAGCGGTATTTCGAAATTAAATGTCAAAAATGGCAGAATACTAAGCCTAATTAAATACAGACAATTTAAAAGTAGACTGAAATTTTCATTTCTTTTCTGAAACAATTCTGCCTTGACGGATCTTGTGGTACAAAACTATATAGCACTCTAAGGGTTAAGATAAATTGAATAAATAAGAATCTAAAAAGAAATAAAAAAGTAAGGATATTTAGCTTTGATCAAAATACCTCTTTCTGAACAAGCTGACAATGGCATTGATGGACTTAAAACCCTAATACAACATTGTGGAAGAGATAAGAAATCTGGCATAGTAGTCAGCTAACTACCGATTCAAGAAAGTGAAACTTTGGCAGAGCTCTTGTTAGTGAAAAATATTATTTTGGAGCAGAGATATCCAAGAGACAATACCTATGAGCTGTTGAAAATTGTACATAACAACCACAAAGAACACTTTTCCAACTTGTTCAAGCTGGCTTAGCTAGTTATGCATATGTGAAAGGGGGTTCTCAACACCGAACACTATTCATACACAAATAAGACACAAATTAAGCTCAGAAATGATCAACAGATTAATGCTTATACAACTAGAGGAGACATCTTTTGAGGATTTCGATTTCAGTAGAGTAAGAAGAAAGAAAGAGACGGATATTTATGTGTTATGTAAATATTGAATTATGGCCGTTTCCTCCTCCCCCTCAACTCCCCCCTTATTTTGGTGGCAAGGGGGGAGCTCTCCCTTTAGATAAAATCCTGGCAGCATCTCCGCATTCCACATAGTCTGGAGTTCTGTTTCAGTAATCGCATGATTCAAAAGTGATCTTTTAAAAAAAATATGAACATGATTAAATATGTTGAATTATTTAGAAAACAATACCGTAACATTTTGCATTTCTCACAATTAATTCATTGTTTAAAGAAAGAAAGCTTTACTCACATGTAATAGCTTGAATACTTGCGATGGAATGTGTAATCTTATAGTTATTTAAACATTTTATTATTTTCAGTTCATTGCCACCTGAAATCACCACAACTCCATTGTGTATGTCTTACTTTCAACTAAAAAACGACAAATGAAAACAATCGACGCTGAAGGAGTATTGTCATTCCTAATAATGGGGTAGTTTTGAGATCCATTTAACTCTGACGATATATGTTACCCCCCAAAATGTATTCTGGTTTAACAGGATTGCCGTCGTCAGTAAACTTTATCATCGAAGAATTGAGAAAGTGTAAAGAGCACTTGTCAGATAGAATGGAAACAGAGAACATTATAAGGGCTCAAGTACGTGGGATTGAGATTTTAATGGAGGACTCCTTGCAGGATGTACAAGTGCCTGTAGAAGTGATTGAGCTACTTGGACAAGCTCGTAGTATCCTTGACAAAAGCAACATCAATTCCATACAAGTCAGCGAAGACTGGTACAGAGCCTTGCAAGTTTATATTGGGCATAGGGGCAGACCTTCTTATGACATAGGAAAGGAACAACTAAATTTCTTCATAGGTAATCCTATAACATAGCTGACACACTAACATGTTATATATTATGTAATTTTACATGTCCCATTGTTTCCCCCCAAAACACCCACAGTCTTGTTCATTGTTTCCATCTTAATTGTTTTTCTAATGTTCACCTAAAATATTTGATAGTGCTTCCTCGTGCATGCAGAGAATCTGGATGCCCTTTTAAAGGGTTGATAGTTTTCCAAATTGTAATACACGACATATTTTATTGAGTATATATCTGCATCGATATGTAAGTCCGTCTGGCTAAATGCTTTCTTTATCCTGAAATATTATTTGGAATTGTGATTTAAACTGTGTATGAAAGAACACCGATGACTGATAAATGGCAAACATCAATTAACAAATGCCACTGAGTAGTAATTAAAGAACCCTTTATTGAAATTTAATATGTAGTATTGTCAAAGACTTTGGAAATAATATTCTACAATAAATATTTTTACCACCGTACATTATAAGAAATTTTTTATTTTCTTTGGTTTGTTTCCGTGGTTCTTTATTTCACAATATATATATATATATATATATATATATATATATATATATATATATATATATATATATATATATATAACTTAATTGTCATACAAAAATTTATATAATTATTTCATAACGAAAAACTTTCACCAAATAAAAAGTAAAAAAAAAAATCTGATGTAATCACAAAAAATGCATCATCTGCGTCTGAAAATAACCGTTGATATGTTATTTTCTTTTTAAAATAAATAATATTTTGGTTTCCAAATGCTGTACAAATTGTAAGATATCTGTCTCACAGTTTATATTCAGAGGGTATCTGCATCACTTTAAAAGCACTTCCCACACGATTGGGTCAGTTCCGCATGTAAGAATAACGATACTATACAGTATACACGTTATGCTGTGTGCAAACGTTTGCCCAATCACCCGGAAGACTTTGAACCCTCGTGCTCGCGCTCGGGCTCAAACTTTTTCCTCATGCAAACGTTTGACACATGAAAACGTGTTTTATCATATACTAAAACATATAAATAAAATGTGCCTTTTTGGACTGTTCAGGGTTTTCATACACTGGAAGGTTGTGTTAGAGACATTACTAGCCGCTTTGTATCCTCTCTATGATGTCCACATAACATAAACCTTTATAGGGAAAATATTTCTCGTGTTTCGGAACATTATTTGTTATCAAGTCTTCATTAATTTTTCTCAAGAAAATTACTTTACATCAAGAGATATGGCAACTTTGCTTGGGATAAGCAGGAGAACTGTAGAGCGGAGACTAGCAAAATTCAACTTGACTCGTAGGGTACGATTCAGTGATATAAGTGATAATGAGTTAACATCGGTGGTGCATTCAATAATCAGCCGTTTTCCTCGTTCAGGTAAGGGGTCTTTTTCTTAAAATAAAAGTCTTCTATATTTTAAGTGCAAATAATTGTAATTTATGACCATGGTGGTATATATTGTTCTACATTTATACATTTCGTAAATTCCACAGGGGGTGGGACATTACTTTTCCCCAATTCTTTCTGTGATTAATTAATGACCCTCACTTTGTAATGACTCCTGATTATTTTTCCATTGGTTGTACAGCGACTTTGCCCAATAGAGCCCAATCGCCGACTAACGGTTGGAGATATTTCGGAATGGGGCTCAAACTGTAAACAATAACTGATATATATTAAAAACTGTCATTTTCATTTGAAAAAAAACAACATGGTAGTTAGGATCTGAAGTAAAACAGGTAGTAACATAAGCAGTGCTTTCATAAACTGTGAAGGCATAGTTTGAATACTATTAATTGACATTGACTACCAACTGCAATTCAATTTACATGTAAAAATCTTTGTTGGAAAGCTTCAAGGCAACTATCTGTCTTGAAACGTATTGGTCAGAAGTTAACTTTACTCAACAAAATGACAATCTTGCATACATTTATCCTATCCAATTTCAACTTCTGTCCCTTAGCGTGGAATTTCCGCAGTGACATGAATACTACTAAACTTGCAAAACTTTAAGAGCGTGCTCAGATTTGTCTATGATGATTACACAAGCAGTTATCATGAACTCTTACTTAAGGCAGAAATGCCAACCCTGAAGGTACGCCGAGTTAAAGCTATGGCTTTAGAGACTTTTCAAATTCTGAATAAGTGCGCTCTCCAATGTTTTGGATGATTTTACATGTTTTAAACATAATAAATATTCAATATTTTAGATGTTCCAAAAATTATAACCTCAAAATATGGCAAAAATCTTTCATATTTCTAGCTGCCATTCTGTGCAATGAGCTACCCAAGCATCTTAGAGACCAATTAAATTTTAATTCATTCAGATCATTATTTTTATTATGGATTGGTAAAGATTGTAAATGTAATATCTGCAAATTATATCCCCCCGCCCCCAACTCTCCTGCCACGATGATGACAACTAATATTGGTGTTACCGTTTTGCTTTACTGGCCTTGTCTTATGTACCATCAAATACCCTATTGGTTGCTCCCTTTTTTAAGTAAGGCATAATCTTCATCTCAGCAAGCTTTTAGTCTAATTTTGGTGGGGTTTTTTTTCCTCCTTAGGATCATCCTAACCTGTGGTTTTTTGTAGTTACCTAAAAACTACATTCACTTCTAATTACTACCTTTTTAAAATCTTTTGCTTGCTTGTATTTTAAGTCATGCGCTATGTGTTTTGTCCAATTGTATCTATGTATTATGCTGTGGTGGTCTTGTATAATTGTCTGGAATATAAACTTATTTGGGGTTTTAGACATTTTGTTATTTTGGGTGTAAAGTCTTCAACCAACTTCTAAAAAATTACAACTCACTCACGTGAAAATTGCATGCAGTTTGTCATTAATACATTTCGAGATATTGGACCTCAAAGTTTATAGTAATTTCTCAGTATCAGTCTCGAACGTTTAATGAATTCCATGCCTGGCTTCGAGTCGAAAATTAAAAGTCTCAGAATTTTACTAAAAACTCATTTTTTAAATCATATTTTCTCTCAATTAAAAACTTTAAAATTTTGCCAGGCGTATTTTTTATTGTTTTTTTTTGTTTGTTTGTTTGTTTGTTTGTTTGAAGGAAAATAGCTAATCCAGAAACTTCTAAACAAATTATGTCAGCTTCTGGTTAAGTTTCAGTCTTGAAAGTTTTATGAATTCAAATGCTAGTAGTCGTGTTTTCAATCACTCATTAGTTTAGGTTTAAAGACAATCGAAGGTCATCTCATTTCACAAGGCATCGATGTACAAAGAGAGAGAATAAGGAGAGCAGTTAGAACTGTAGATCCGGTAGGACAAGAAATGAGACAGTTACGGTGTATACAGCGAAGGGTTTATTCTGTTCCGTCACCTCTTGCCTTGTGGCATATGGATGGCAATCACAAACTGATAAGGTATTGTTCCACTTAGTTACATAATATTTCCTAACAACAAAGTTGTGAGTAATTCTAATTTTCAGTCCCGAAAGTTTTATTAATTTAATGCCTGGCTTTGAAATCCTAAATTTAAAAGACACAGAATTTTACTCAAAACTTAGTCTTTCTAAATCATAGCTTCTATCAAGTAAAAACCTTTCAATTCTGAAGATATTTTTATTATGAGGCTAGGAGTTCTGCATGAACAATCCAATCAGTTCTCTTGAATGGATTCGGATATATATGATGTATTATGCTAAAGAGCATGAAATTTCGGCAAGGGCATCATCACAGCAGATCCATCTACAGCAATTAGTTATCTGTTTATGTAAGTAATATTAGTCATATCAAATTCATGTTGATCTGTATTTAGTGAAGCGTAAATTTAGTGTTTATTTTCCCCATTTATACCAGTATAGTATCTATCATGTTTGAAATCACATATGGTAGTGCGCCAAGTTGATGGAATACAAATACGCTTGCAGACATTTCCCATTCCGCATGTGATCTTGTCGTATTACGAATATTAATTGCTTAATGTGTGCAGATGATATTGTATTATCAGCATCTATAAAAGTCATGCTTTGCAAAATGCCCAACATAAACCTGATTCATATCTAAATAGATGGGGTCTAAATCTTAACACTGACAAAACTTAAAGTCATATTCAATAGAGGTGGCAAACTTAACAATAATTGGCAATTTAAAATAAACAATAATCGTATTGAGGCTTGCAGAGATTATAAGTATCTTAGTACAATCATTAAAAGCTCTGGTAAGCTTTATCATATATCTCTATCAGATAAAGACAGAAAAGCAATATTTATGATGAAGAAGAAACATCCCTCTGTGGACATAAATGCTAAGGTAGGGTTTAAACTTATAAACTCTAATATTCGACTTATTACAACGTATGTTTTGTGAAATTTGGGGTCTTGCGTCTTGTAAACTTCACAAACTAGACCTTGATTACTGCACAGAGACGTCATATGATACAAATGTATATGACACAAACTATTTATTAGAAGCTTGCAATTTTACTTTGGACATTAATAAATTTAGCAGCAGCGACATGGGGAAATATCCCCGACATATACATCATTGTACAAACAATACAATGCTGGTTACATCTATCAAAACTCTCCCAGAACTCCCTTATATACAAATGTGTACAAGAAAACACAAACAGTGACACGTCCTTATGGCTCAAGGCTCTCAAAAACATATTCAGATATTTAAGATCTGAACATGTTTTGGAAAACTCTAGTACATTTTCAACAGATAAACTGATATATGCCATAAAACAAAAAAGTTCAGAAAGATATGTATGATGGAAAACTAGTATAAATATAAGTCCTAAATTATCTGTTTCTAGCAAAATCAAAACAGTGATTATTTGAGAGATACCCATTAATAAGTTTGGAAAAGAAACAGCTTCAAAATTTGACGCAGTTGAAACTCGCCGTTACCTTACAGCTGTTATTCCAAGAGATGCTAAATGCCGATAGTGTAAACAAAGCAGAGGATGAAAAACATTTCTTTTCTGCACTTGCTATTAGTATGAAGACAGGAGAGAAATCTTATTTCATATTTTAGAGTAAGTTGGGTATGACATTCAGATGGATATAGATCAGTTATTTTGTCATTTAGTATTCATGTTTGATAAAGATGTGACACCTTTAATTCCTAACTATGTACATTAAAAAATATCTAAAAACGGCAACGTTTAATAGGAGTGAATGCAGAATGTGTTGACAGTCAATTCATTAGTAAACTTGCTAGCAACACTCCAAGTGATTTTCTTCTATTATAATACATTATTTAGCTACTTTCAAATGTCTTAATAACTGAAGTTTAATTTAAGCATACATGCGCATTGTAAAGGATGGGTGGATGACAGGCGAGAGTGAGAGAGCAAGCAAGGTTTGATTGATTATAATTTATATTAAATAATTAATAATACATTCATCTGTCATTGTCATATCCTTCTGCTGGATGTAAAACAATATTTTTTGTTGTCTTATCCTACAATATACTTATATTCTGCAGATGGCGTTTTGTAATACACTAATGCATTGATGGTTTCGCGAGACTCATTGTGTACCTAGCTTGCAACTGTGATAATAGGGCTTCAACAGTTTTAAACCATTTTACTGAAGCAGTTTCCAAATGGGGCCTTCCGTCCCGAGTGCGAGGGGACATGGGTGTTGAAAACCGTGAAGTGGCTCAATACATGCTCTCACACCCTCGTCGGGGCCTTAATAGGGGAAGTTTTCTAACCGGAAAAAGTGTCCACAATACAAGGATAGAGAGACTCTGGCGTGATGTGTATAATGCTATGCTTTCTGTATTTTATGAACTTTTTGTATCATTGGAAGTCCAAGGTCTTCTTGATCCAGATTCTGAAAAAAACATCTTCTGCTTGCAATATGTATACAGAAGCGTGATAAATGACAGACTATTCCAATTTATGAATTCATGGAACAATCATAAATTGAGAACTGAGAATAACAAGACTCCGTGCCAGCTATTCATACTTGGACTGCATCAGATATTTAACGAGGATCAAGTTATTGCTAACGAATATTTCGAAGAACTAGATCAGGTGAGAGGCTTAACTTGTATGAAGCAATTTGGCCTATTGGTAAAGAAAGGAAAAAAGAAACAAACTAAGATTTAAGGGATTTTAAACTGAACAGTCTTCAGTCTGAAAGTTCTTTAACATTCTTCCCTCCCTTACTTTTCGTGATACTCAAGGTAATTTAAACGTGAAGATTTTAACAACGAGTGTGTGTGTGTGTGTGTGTGTGTGTGTGTGTGTGTGTGTGTGTGTGTGATTACCAAATCAAATAAGTGATAACAAATGACTTTCCAAATGACTAGAACTTCACAGTTTTTATTTTCTTAAGCGGAAAATACTTGTATTTACAAAATCTATTCTTTCAAGCACAGAAAACATACGAAATTTACAGTCATTGAAAATAACAATAACATTAGAAGGAAGCAAAATTACATGCATGTCAATATAAATATATATATGAATACAGTTCTGCATTACAACCGGTTCCATCATCAGGTGGGGATCCCCTATCCTAGAGCGTTTCGGCGCTCACCCACAACACTTTCCAGGCGTGCGCCGACTGAGTTTATCCGAACCGATTAGCTTTTCCATTGCTCCTCTTTCTTCCGCCAAATCCAGTGTGAGGCTTCCTACGCCTGTTTGCCAACCTTGGTTACTAAATTCCTTTGGCTAGGTCATGTAATCCCGATGACTCCCAAGGCACACCAAAAGGTTTGTGCTACAAAGCAACAGCCCCATTTTCTCTTCATCCACTGCATTGCGATACCTTTTTGTCAGCCTCCGCAGCTCTGCTCTTATGTTTGGAATCTCCCGAAGTCTACGGTTTTCTTTTGGCAATGTATTTCTCTGCTTTTTTTCATCTATTCCAAACCTGTAGGATTCTAACTAGCAACCTTTCAATCGCGAGGTTTGCACGTTAAAACTAAGCCACCGCAGCTTCTTTCATTAGCCAAATTCAGTTTTTGTGAGACAGACTTAATTGTACGTAATGTACTTTTTTGCCAAAAATGAAAGAATACATTGCAGACAAAATCTTATTATTTTCTTCATTTAGGACGCTCTACGAGAGTATGGAATCGATCCAGATGCACCTTTACCTGAGCCAAGTGATGAAGACATTATCGATGTGCCCTTCGTAGAGCTACTTAATGAGGAACAACTGCATGCTTCAATGCCAAAATGCATGGTATTAAAATAACTGACCTTTCAGACATAGAACCATATTTGCATGCTTTAATTTCTGTAAATAAGGTTTTGGAAGTTTGAAGTCAATAATTCATGTACGCTACTTCATTGCAGTGATGTCTCTGTTTATACGGTGCGATTTTACTTTCTGCACTTGCTCAAAGCAGTGGCTTGACATAAGTGACGACTGTCTTTTATTCCTCCATTTGTAATTAAATTCATTTTAAATGTTTATTTTTGACATTACGAATGAAGTAACAAAGGAATCTTTGGTTTTTTATTTAATAGATGATTCCTGATTTTGAACAGAAACAAGTAATTACACACGAGATCCACATGTGACTTTATCCCTATACGAGCCCTAATGCAGATTCATGGAGACAACAATAACAAATGAGTAACATGCACAAGACTTTGTGTCAAAAAAGAGCATTAACAGAAATCTGATTATCAAATCTACTCATAATAGCTATATGTCAGACGTTACTGAACTCTAAATAATAGTCACACTAGGTGTTGACAGTTTCAAATTACTCCATTAAACACTAATAGAACATGCTTGTAATTGATTTCAACTTAGATATTTTTACCCGATTTTATGAAACTCTTATAATAACTATTAAAAGCGACGAGTGCTGAGCCAAACCTGAAAAAAATAAGTTGAATGACAGCAAAAGCTCCATCACAGTTCAAACAATTTTTCCCGTAACTGTTGCAATATGAATGGGCTGTAAGTTCTCACAAGTTAGAAAATGCCCTTTCCCATATTTTTTTTTACATGGATACATGAAAACGATTATTACTGCAAAAAACAACAGAATATGGTTCATGAGAGAGAGAGAGAGAGAGAGAGAGAGAGAGAGAGAGAGAGAGAGAGAGAGAGAAGGGGGGGGGGAGAAAATTCGATAGTGGCAGGTGCAAGTAATGTACAATAGTTTGACTATCTATTCATCGAGACCTAGAAGGGCCCTGCATGCTTTAAAAGGGAAAGGGACAAAAAGAATAGAAAATATATCTTACTACTTCTAAACAGTCTGAAAAAGTTTGGTTTCTTTTATATCAGTTTGAACTATGTGAAATAAATGCAAATTTTAATTCACAGACAAATCGATAAATGAAACATTGATATGTCGCTCGTTTTATCGTCGAAAATAGCGGTTAGTGTCCCAGGAAAATTAGAATCAACATCGTGAAATTCGCAAGTTTTAATAAGAAATCACTTATTTTGTTAATTTTCTTGGGAAAATATTTTTCTAATCACAAAAGTGTGGACTTTACTTTCATTGTTTATTTGTAAGACGTATGCACTTAACATATTACGGGATATCATTCTGGACTGATACTTTTATACCGGTATGTGACCTATAATATACTCCATGGATTTTTCATATAAATGGATTTAAAATGTCAAGCATTATGGATTTATATGTCTTTTATTACACGATGATGGACAAAATGTAAGTTGTAATTTATTTGTGATATATTCCACTCAGTGATATCATGGTATTTATTTGACACTGGTTTTGTCTCCCCCCCCCAATATATATATATATATATATATATATATATATATATATATATATATATATATATATATATATATATATATCTGTCTACCTATATATCCAATTTGGCTTGTTTATTTTTCCAAAATGCATCTCAGACTCGCTGACGACAAGTGACCCCTTAAAAGTTTCAATATTGTTTCTTGAAATTAATGTCTACCTTTTCAAAAGAAAAGAAATGTCATTTAATTTTGAATGAACAGTAACACTATAATGTATCCAAATTATCACAAAAAAGCAGTCACGTATTACACAATGTGTTCAACGGTACACATGCGAAATGTACTGAAACTGCTCGGAATACTGTTTTTAGTGATCTTTTCAAGATCGTTTATATTGCAGTTAAAGGTGATTTATACAGAAAAATGAACAACTCCATTATACAAAAGCTGTTTATTCCGGTTATTCTAAACACGACTATAAAACGATTATTCAATAATGTAACTAACACACACACACACACTTTCATCTCTCTCTCTCTCTCTCTCTCTCTCTCTCTCTGTTGATCTCCATCCCTTTCTTAGTTTTCAAAGATTCCTCGGTAACCCGCGCCCTCGCTTATATCGCAGTCTTTGTTTTTGGACCCCGTTGTGCGCGAGTTACCGAGGAAGAGGTGTGTGTGTATATATATATATATATATATATATATATATATATATATATATATATATATATATATATATATATATATATATATAAACGGTTCAAAATGTACAAATAATTAGTGCTATTAGAGTGTTAACATGTTGAAAGTGACAAATCCTAATTCATGCAAGCATTTCAGTTAGTGTTTGGCCTGAGTCTACTTCGGTAAGCTCACTACAAAATGCCCAAGTAGGCATGAAATCCTGAAATCGCACACCTGTCTTAAAATACATGTAATCTAATAATGTACCATTTCACTAAGCAGGTTTGTGTATTAATGTAAGAATACAATATATGCAAACTATCTCACAAATTTATATCTTGCTACTTTAACATATCTCACTATATCATGATGAAAAAATATCTAAAGGTACAATGTACAGGTAATATGCAAAGTAGCTTACACATAATCTAACTTGTCCGCGATTGATGATATAAACCCATTCACCAAGTTGATTGAAACTGGATGAGAAATATACTCTTTACATCTAGAGAGGTAATAAGCTCAACCAATCAAATGCAAGGTATTTCATTAACATGTACAGATCTCACTTATCATAAAACCTGTCTACGAGAATGATAATATAAGTTAATTTACCAAGGTAGGCAAAATCCAATTAGAATTCGGTCTCAATAGTGGTAAAATGCTATCAGATAAAAGATAACTTCATTAGTAGATCTTGGTCATAATCAAACTCATCCATCATCTTGATACTATAAGACTATTCAACAAGTTTGATTGAAATCTGATCAGAAATGTGGTTGCTAGAGTGCAGAATTCGGTCTCAATAGTGGTAAAATGCTATCAGATAAAAGATAACTTCATTAGTAGATCTTGGTCATAATCAAACTCATCCATCATCTTGATACTATAAGACTATTCAACAAGTTTGATCGAAATCTGATCAGAAATGTAGTTGTTAGAGTGTTGATACGAAACTCAGCCAATCAGATACAAGGACACATCATTAATATGCATTAATTTCATTCGTAATCATACTTAACAAAGATCTTGATGACATAGGCCGATATACCAAGTTTTGATATAAATCCTATCAAAAACACGGTATCTAGAGTGGTAAAAACAGCCAATAAGATGCTAGGGTCACCTCGATGATATTAGCCCATTTACCAAGTTCGATTAAAATCAGGTTAGAAATACAATCTTGTAAGTGATAAGAAGCTCAGCCGTTGAAATGCATGACCACTTCATTAATATGTGTAAATCTTGATGATAATAAAATACTTTATATATCTTGATGATACACGCATATTTACCAAGTTTGTTAAACAATATGATCAGAAATAAAGTTGCTAAAGTGTGGCCAAGCTCAACCAAACAGATGCAAAATCACTTCATTTATATCCATGGAATTTGCTCACAGTGGTATACAGCCAAGGTCTTAATACTTTAAGCCTATTTACCAAGGTTGATTAAAACTGGACCAGCAATAGAGATTGTTAACAAGCTCAGCCTATAACACGCAAGTTTACTCATTAATAAGCGTGGATCTGGCGCATTGTCGAGCTCGTGTGAGATATTATTCATATAAGCCTACGTTCAAGATTTGCTCATAATCAGATAAAAATATGACTTACAGGGTGGTAACAAGTTCAGCCAATCAAGAGCAAGATCACCTCATTAGTCCGGGTGGATCTCGCTCATTATAATATCCATCCAAAAACTTGATGATATACGCTTATACTCCAAGATTTATCAAAATTGGATCAGAATTTGACATTCAGAATGGTAACAAGTACAGCCAGTCAAATGCAAAATCACCACATTAATATGCATGAATGTCACTCATTATCGGACTCCCTTGAAAATTTGATGATGTAAGCCCATGTTCCAAGTTTGATTGAGATTGAGATCGGCGAGCTAAGCTAACCCTATTAAAATAAAACTTAATTTCAAATCTGGTTCCAATATGAGAGCGTGTGAAGCTGCAAGAGTGTTATCAATGCAAGCTGATTGATACATACATGGTGATAGACAATATGGCATTTGCAGAGTTAAAAGACTTGTATCTAGATTAACTAGATAGGCAGATAAACGCATGCTAAAAATAAGCTCTGCATCGAAGTTTTGCAATCTTTGATGTGGACCAGAGTGAGTGTACAAAAACTGTGACAAATATAGGAGAATCTTAGACAAACTTCCACAACTATATGCATATAAAGAGCTGAATCGAAAATCAATTAGAAAGAGAACGTATATTCTAGTAAATTAATCTGTCAAGATGTCCTCAAGAAATGTTACAGATACTTCGTAAAGAGTGCTTCTGAGAAGTTTAACTTGCTTAAATGTCTGTAATGTTCATTTGGCAGCCAATATCACAGAATATATGTTGATTTTTGGCCAAGACCCCAGGATAAATTATCAAGTCAGAACAAACACCTCTATGAAGTTAATGGTAAAACTACATGGCCAGATATTCAACGCTAGTAATATCAGAAACATAAATTAAATTACTTTTTTGTCTTTTCCTATCTCAGAGATTTAAGATTACATTTTTCCAAAGTATTCATTTAGGAATGCATAGTCAAAGAAGGAAAACAAGGCGCCATCATCTTGAAAATGTCCCAAAGGTAAATAAAGGGCATTTATGCAAGTTGAACTTCTCGGAAGCATACTTGCATCTTCAATAAATTCAATTTTTGGTGGAATGTTGTATCCTAAAACTGGTGTTTCCGCTGACGCCGTCACAAACTCTAAGATTTTCTACAATGTAACTCTTGCTCTCTCCGTGCCTCTCCTACCACCTATAAAACAGGACAATAAAAAAACTCTCTCTCTCACACACACACACACACACACACACACACACACACACACACATATATATATATATATATATATATATATATATATATATATATATATATATATATATATATATATAAGTGTGAAATGTAAAAATTATTGCCGAAATAATTTCATATTTGTTTTTTTCTTTTGTATATTTTTACATGTTCACATGTGAAAAACATATCCTGATATTTTCAAATGCGAAAATACAAAATTTCCCATCATGCCACGAGATGCTTGATTGTATGTGCCTACAGAGATTATACATGCTGCAAGAAAAATGAGCACTTTGTGAGCTGGAACAAATAAATGGAAACTGCATTATCTTTCAGACATGAAACGTATTTGTTCTTGACGAAATCTAACTCGACGCCATTCGCGTCTCTGTGAAGTTTTTTCCCCCCATACCACCTTGACAATAATGATAAACCCGCTGTGGTGCATTGCTGAATTAGATTTGCTTTGTGGTCAGATAGAATCAGATAGTTTACAAAATGTCAAAAAATTGACTTTACTCCAACATATCATTAGGTCATCCCAATCCTACCCTTCTGTTATGACGCTGATATTGAATACGATTCAAAGTGAGGTGAATTGACAAAAAGTGGGGTTGGTTGGTGTGCTGAAGAGAGAGTTTGGTATATAATAAACATAACAGCAAGTTCAGTATATAAGAAAAATACAAGTTTCTTTTCCGGTGTTAATACCGAATATATTTCATCTTGTGATATAAAAAAACGATGTATTTGAACTCGTGGCTTCGACGCTCGCTAAAATATCCCGTTTTTTAGGTACCACACAATGATATATATATATATATATAGCACGTTTTCTTGAAAATAATTACATTTTGCAGGGATATGACTTTTAAGCTCGACAAACTGATCCTATTTTATGCAGTCTTTGAAAGTTCAAGATCTTCTTTCATATAATACCGTTGTTATTTGGCCATTGCGCCTGATGCCAAAGCAAGTGACCGAATTTTTTTTTTAAATCATAGAAATGTGAATGTAAAAGAAGAAAATTTTTACCTCTCTTCAGAGGCTGTATAAACTTTTCCATCCCACGTATCCCAAAATGTGCATAAATCGGAGTCCTATTAATCATGCTAATCCAACAGAACAAAGGAACAACGGACGAAACAGATGTACAGTTTAGCTAGTTTACAGCAATTCAGGAGGAACCATGTATTGCATTGCATTTACTGCATAATAATGTTTAAGAAACTAGTTCTATTATGATCATGGTGCAAATGAAGAAATTCTACCCCATTTCTCTTTCTTGTTATCTTTACAGATCTTATATGTTCACCTGAAACTTCTTTGATGTATGTTAGAAACTTCTGATATATAACATCCTCCTTTGATCTTCTATTCGATCCGATATCTGAGAATGCCGGTTTAAGGAGATGAATCAATTTTCTCTCTGTCAGAGCTGATCTGGCAGAAGGTCTGAACAGGAACTTAATGCACGGCTTTCGACGCATTAACTGAAAATTAAAGTTTAAAGAAATAAAAGAGTTTTAATAGACCTAAACTGTTCCCATGGCAAGGTCACAATAACATAACCTTTGCTCGCACTTAATGCACTATAATATCAGTTTAATTCCTATTTAATTATGTGCATCAAAATTACCTCTCAACGATTTGAAACTATGAGGGGTACTAACTTTATAAAGCTGGATGATATTGGATGGTATACAAGTAATCCAATACATCATGAAGTTACCCTCTCACAACAATCATAACAATGTTTACAATCCTTATTTCATAAACAAGCTATATTATATATTTTCAGTCCCAAAATGTCTGCCAAATATGTATTTAATGACTGATGTCAAACTTATCCATTTCCTTACTTAGCGATTTCGGATACAGTCTAATATTTGCCAACATTATTGTTTATATGAATGTGTATATATGGACTTACGTTGAACAAACTGATGATATGACAATAGCTCATATGAGATAACAATGTTATAGACAGAACTAAAGAAATGATTACCAATTTTTGGCATATCACCTAAGCAAATCTCTTCTAAAATTAATGCAACTCAGCTGTAATTAAAAAAGGGCAATAACTCTTCCAAAAATCACGGCAGCACGAAGATTTGTCAACATGCTCATCTTTAGATGATGACCATAATTGTACCAAGCTTCACTGCAATCCATACAAGAAACTGCAAGACAAGTTGCATTCATAAGATTCTGTTTTAGATTGCATTAAGCTGCAAGGCATAAAGGGCAATAAAACAAATACATAAATGCGAGAGCAAAGTGATTTTTCTTGATATGCACATCGTCACCATTCTGAAGTGATGAGCATAACATGTACAAAGTTACACTGCGATCCTATGAAAACTAGTTCTATTAAAAGATTCTGCTATACACTGCATTCAGCTACAAGTCAGAGGGTAATAACTCTTGTAAAAATTGTGGGAACACGGTGACTGGGTGATGTGCGCATCTTCATGTGATGACCATACTATTTACCAAGTTTCATGGCAAATCCATCAAAAACTGCAGTTACGGTATTAAGATTGTGTCATACAATGCATTAGGACATAAGACAAAATGGGAAATAACTATAAAACAAATTGCAGGAGCAAATTGATTTGTTGATATGAACGTCTTTGGGTGATATCAATAATATTTACGAAGTTTCATGGCAATCCATCCACAACTGCAGGATTTAGCTGCGCTAAAAAAACTGCATTAAAATACAAGACAAAATGGACAATAAACTATAAGAAAATTTGTAGGGACAAACTGATTTGTCGATATGCACATGTTCGGGTGATAGCCATGATATGTACCCAGTTTCATAGCAATCGGTGAAAAACTGTGCGACTTGTTGCACTAACGAGTTTGTGTCGTACACTGCATTAAGCTACACGATAAAAATAGGAATAACTCTATAAGCAATTGTAGGAACACAATGATTTGCAGATATGTGCATCTTAAAATGACGACCATAATATTGATAAAGTTTCATGGCAATCCATCAAAATCTGTGGGACTAGTTGATATAAGAAGTGTGCGTACAGGACGGATGGATGGAGAAATGGACGGGCGGGGACATGAGTATTACTATATATTCCACTCTAGAGACTGGGGTCTGAAAAGTATAGTAACAATAGGTTACAAGAGCTTTTTAGGCCCAGGTCAGTTAAAGCAGCAGGTTTGGGAAAGGTTTAAATACCCATTTATGCTTACATCAACAAAACCAAGCCGATTTAAGCCATCTCTAAATTGTGCCTGGACTGGTTTTACCACTTCTGACAGGAGTGTTTCCAATTCTTCATCTTTTAGGAAACGTGGTAGAGGTCCGTTCTGCATCAACGACAAGCCTATAAATATTCATAACAAGAATAGAATGGGTACTTTAGAAAAATACCAAAGAGGACGCACATGAAATATTGCATGAATTGGATACACATTGGAAGGTCTGTACTAAGAATGAACAAACAGGAAATTCTGTTGAATGATGTCTTGACCGCTTCGCCTCCAAAGACTTGGCATAGCCTGTTTAGCGAGAAACGTGGATCATGACAATCACAACGATCACAACCTTACAGTGTTAACATAAGTGATACATGAGTGTTAGCATAAGTGATACATGTAAATGAACACAAAAAATTGCATGGTATTGGCCATACATACAACAGTGTTTAGAAAACTGAGCTACAAGCGACAAAGAGTGTCTGACATAGCCAAAGCAATTATAATCGCTGTATACTGAGAACAACTTTAAATTCGTGGTTTTTGTGGGTGACCCAGACCACGAAATTAAAGTCACAACGAAATATCAACCAAGCCGATCCCCCCCCCCCCCTCATCTGTCATATGCAATGGAAAAGCATCACCTGTTTCTCTCTTTGTTTTAATACCTCGGCTATCTATACTGCTGAGAATGTGCAATATACATTAGGAAAAGTACTTGCATGACAAGGAACACTGAAATTGATTGATTACAATTTAATTTGAATGCAAAACTTCATGAACATGAAAACTCGTGTAAGAATGTAATGACTACCTGATGTACAGTATAGTAACAAACGCAGATTTTCTCACTGTCATTAGTTTATGATTGATGGGTGTAGTTTGGGTTAGAGAGGATACAGATTGGCCTTACTTCAGACGGGCACCTCTCAAAAGACTCCTAGCTTGGATTTGTCATTTTCACTTCCTAAACGTCAGAGGTCAATTGAAAAAAAAGCAGATAACTCTTTTTAGTTTTTTAAAATATATTTTACAATTAATTTATTGCACTTTCAGGAGTTAGTCTTGACTACTCTGGCAAAAATTTATTTTGTCCTATTTGAATAACTGTTAAAGTTAGTACTGTTTGGACTAGTTCGAGTTCATTTCTCGAGCACATGGTTGCAGCATTTCGATCAGCTGTCAACTTTGGGCAGCACGTTGTTTCCGTAATACCACATATAAACACATTTCAGCCACAGTACAAGAAAGTAGCATAGAAGTGTGTCACTATTATCTCCATTAAGTGTTAATATAACACTGACCACAAACAAGTCCTGCACCAAAATAGTATTTCCTTTCAAGTCCACCCGAATCCTCTTTCAGTGTGTAGCCATTATCATCGACCTTTTCAAACAGTCTCCATTCCTCTTTTATTAGCTCTTGTATCATAAGAGCGAGGAACTCCTTCCTTGGTCCCCCAAGATCTGCAGCCTCTTCCCCATAAAACGTCACCTCAAGGGGTACCAGAAGGTTTGGAGCTTCCAAGATCTCCTCTATTCCAGTTTCAAATATGTTCAGCCGAGACACATATATGGGCTGAGTCTCACCGTCTAGAGGTTCTGTTAATGATGTCTGGTCTAACTGTCTTCCACTCATCACACGCCTTTGATAGTATCGCAAGACTGCTACTGGGTCATGAATGTCCTTCCTGTGGCAACGAAAAAGAGAAATTCAAAGTACTTAAAGTACTGCATTCAGGGGGAATTTTAAAAGCTAAGATGACATCTATATATATTGAAACAGGGAAAGAGAAAAAACATGACAAAGAGAGAGAGCGAATTTAAGAATCTTACAATTTGTACATTGAATCGAAGTTTCCTAATTTAAAGGTCTAAGCAGCATTCATTGGCATTTGGCAGTGAAAAATTAAGACATCCACTTTATGCATGTAATGCAAGTCAAGCTATATACAGGAATTAATATATTTTACAAGAATCAACAAAGCAAAAGAGAGATCCAACATGATTAACCGGTTGATAGACATAGTGTCAATAGTTCTTGGTGGTGTTCGTCAGACGATCCCTCACAATGTGTTTATGAGGGTGTTTCAAAAAAGTCTTTGATTTTATTAAAATATTTCCATAGTTGCAAATGATAAACTCAGTTCTCCACATTTTCCCAAATTCGCCATATTTTGGAAAGAGAGAGAGTAGTCACTTTCCCCCAAAAAAAGTCCACCACGGATCCCAGTAAAATAAACTATTTAGAATTAAGCATTATTATGACCCATCTGGGCTAAGGAATTTCCACTATTTAAAATAAAAGAGCTCAATCCTGCAAAGGCACAGCCTGGCAATGTTGTTTTTCATATACTCAAGTCAAATATTATTGATCGATTTTTTTTCCCTAAGTATGAAAGTTTACAGCAAACATCCAACTTGCAATCACATAATCCAATCTTTCCCAAAAATTAGTTTCTTAAACATCTTACACTCCTTCCAAAATCCCAGCCATGTTGTCAACTAAACAAGTAGACCTGGAATCTGTCATGACACTATCATGTAGGTCACCAGTGTTGGGATGTCTGGTTACATCGCTATGCTGTTCACTGGTGCCGAGGTGTGTGGCCTCATCACCATGCTCTTCGCTGGCACCGAGAACTGACGCTACTCCACCAGCCTGTTCAACAGTGCCAGAGTTGGGAAATGTGGCCACGACACTATGCTGTTCTCTGATGTTTGAAAGTGAGGGAACACCAATATGCTGTTCACCGGTTTTGAGAAGTGTGGCTACAGTAGTATGTTATTCATTGTTGTTGGTAATATTTGTCACACCACTATGCTGCTCACCAACGTCAGTTAGATCATCACTGTAAACATAGAAATATATTTTCAACATTAGGTATGGCACAAATACACCAGATGATTATACATTGCTTCAGATTTTTGATTATTATTATAGAAAAAGAAGAAGAAGAAAATAAATTATATAAATTGAAATAATGGTATAATGATGACAACAATGATGATGGTGCTGCTAATGATGGTGATGATGAGAGAGCTGGAGGTTGCTTATGTAGTGGGTGAAAATTATTTTTAACCTGATTGCATACATTCATGATAATCATGCATAGCTATAAAGAAAAGACAGTCTTTCCTCTAACAGCATATGCATAACTTTTCTGTAAACACACTTTTGGGCATCGAAGGAAATTGGACTCAAATCATTTATGAAGAGCTAGAGTGCTTTACTGGAAATTGGTCTTTATATTTGTGTGTATGTGACACAATTACACTAACGTGTCAATCATTTGTTTTCCTCAGTTCGGTAGATTATCACATCATCGTGCTAAGAGTCGTTCACCCCAGCTACTGTATGTTTCTTCATCTCAGAATACACAAGGATAATATTGTCCTCCTTTAGCTCAAAGTTTGAATCTCCTCTGACTGGAAAAGAATTTTTTAGTAATTAACTTAATTTTGCTATTTGATTTTTATAAAATTCGACAAATCAATATTTACTAGCTTGACAAGAAGATCAAACCAATTCTTTCTTTTTGGTCTACACTGGGATGTAGGCATGAAAGCATAAGCCTCAGTAGCATTGATTTTAGGTCTATGATGTCAGGAGGAGGAAATAGGTAATATCAAATTTCATGGGAAGTTAGCAAGTGATTAGGTTATCAAACAAACATTGCTCTTGTAGCCAGGGCAATTTGTTACTTTTGACCTGACACAGTACTAGTTGTTACACATAGCCATTTTCAAACATCTATACTCAATATGTTCTTTTCTGAGTTAAGATGAATATTACAAATTAGCATTTGTAAAGCCACTAAAATTCACACTGGACACGGGACATCATTTATATTACACATAATCTGACAAGACATCATTTATGTTGCAGATGATCATATACGAATTGTCAATCGAGTATGAATTTTGCTGTGTTGAGATTGGTTGTGACTTTTTTGTTTTAATCACCTATATATATATATATATATATATATATATAATATATATATATATATATATATATATATATATATATATATATCTTATAACGATAGTTAAGCCTGGAAGTTTAGTTCTAAATTTGTATATAACGTCAACCCTCCAAAAATAAGTTAATATATTATCGTCCTTGTCTCCATTTATATTTGTTAACAATACCAACATCCAGATATGAACAGCCTTGTGTCCACAGATTTACACATCTTACTTCAATTGAATATCCAGAATATCTTTAATCTTGCACCTGTTTTGTTACTTCAAATATGCTGACATATTGTCATTGAGTTTTCATTTTACACTATTTGGTGAAATATGGCAAAGATGATCTTGAAAATATTCTTGGCTAAAAAATGTTGACACAGGGCCTGTAGCACACTTAACACGCAGCCTCAATAAGGCAAGTAACCAAACTTGTTCAATACATCTGCCACACCTACATTTATTTAAAATAAGATAAAGTTGAACTTTTCATGTTAGAATTGTTTTCTCTGTATCATGAAAGTAACTAAATAGAAAGAAGCCGGTTTTTCCGTTGGATAATTGATTAGGGGGTCCTCTGCTTTCTAGATGAGGGTTATGGAGATTTTAACATTATTAGCGAGTTGAAGGCTCCCGGCTAAACTGACTTGTTAATTTTTATGAACTTCTTTTCATAAAGTATGACCTTTAGTGCTACCACGAGACAGTTTTTGCAATGTTAATCAATAATTTACATAAAGATTGGTTACATTACTTAACGCAGGGTCGGGCTGATGTAAATCTTCTCCTAACCTGTTGTGCTCATGTACATAGCCTCAAAGACCACCCCTCCATGACCCTGACTAATTTTCCATGACCCAGACTAGTTTTCACTCAAAAGTGAACTTACTTTATATAGTATTTTTGTGTGTATGTGTGTGTGAGAGACAGATAGAGAGGGAGGGAGATAGAGAGATAGAAGGAGACTTGAGTAGATATAATAATGAAAAACATAAAATTGAAAGGACACAATATGATTTAGTAAAATGAAATCATAGCCTTGGAAACACATTTCTAGAGATTGGCAAAATAAGTGTCACGGTAATTAATGTTCACCAACGTCTCTAAATAAAACAATAAAAAAATTTGGCAATTAGCGAAATGGGCTGAAAAATTAAAACGTAAAATAAAATCGCACAGTTTATTCTTTTATTCAGCAGTGACTGGGTCCGCCTTTTTCGTATGAATTCCAATCAGTGAGAAGTAAGTTTTTTTATTCTTAAGTCAATGGCTTTTATAAACGTTGAAAATTATGGATTCTTTTGGCCCATTAGAGATACATTAAAATCGCGAGAAGGGTATTACGTGGATATTTGGAGATCCGTCAGCACGCCTGATGTCGACTATGAATCTTTATAAAGTTCTAGAAGTCCAACATTTTGTAGGCATCTTCTAAAACCAAGAGTGTTCGAGTAGAGTTGTGTAGTGAAATTGTGGAGTGAAATAATCGAGTTAAGATTACTACGCCCCACAGGGGTCAACAAGATGAAGATATCAAGTTTCAAAAATTTTAGTAAAGATTCTCATATAACCTTTTTCTGTTTGAGAAAAACAGATGTCCACACCTTCCTGCTGGACTGTAATTCAGTGAAGAAATAAATATATATTTTGCTTCCTAAAGTATGTGGACACAATTTCCAAATATGGACGACTATTCCTGTATATAGTACATGACGTAGAATAATACAATACTATTGAATGAATATAACGTTGACAATTCAATAAAGTTTTCAAAATATTAATCGAATCTTTGGTAATTTCTCACACCTGATTTAACCTTTCATATTGTCACTGATTTTTATACGACACTAATTGGTGTTATCAACCTTAACAAGAATATGGCAAAGTGGACCTTCTTCTTCTTTTTCTTCCTCTTCTTGTTATTATTATTATTGATATTTTATTCTTGTTGACACTGTCGATGACATCAAAAAGTTGAAAAGTCATACATATACCTCGCTTATGCTTCGCATGTAAGACGAAGCAAATTGTTTTAAATGCCTGACAATGTAATCAGGGCATCTTCACATTCAAAGAAATATGCTTTCCAAACTATATAGTGATATAGGATAGCAGTGATTGACCTAAACACATAAAAGGCGCACACGCATGCATACGAACACATATCGATACATACATATTTACATAAATACATGGAATCCTCGTCCATCTGTCCTTCCTCCTATCTAAATCGTTTCATGGAAAGAAAGGAGGATAGACGCTCTGCTTTTAAGTTTTTCGCGAAATTCTTCAGACTTGTGATGAAAAAAAAAATCAAAAATGAAGAGTTTCAATTCCATGGTCAGAAAACCCTTTATTGAAGCGTTAATTACCACTTGAATTGTGAGAAATGCGTATTCATATCCACAAAAGCGTTATCGATCTCCGGGAATGGGGGATATACTGAGAGCACACAATTACTAATGGATTGCAGGTCAAATCGAGCATGGTTCCAACATTCAGCAGAAAGCCTGAGTTTAGATCCCTCTATGTCGGTTATAAAGTGAGAGAGAGAGAGAGAGAGAGAGAGAGAGAGAGAGAGAGAGAGAGAGAGAGAGAGAGAGAGAGAGAGAGAGAGAGAGGGGGGGGGGGATATCCAAATCTGTCTTTACCCCAAGAGTTACGTGCTATCACTCAGAAAGCGTTGATGCTGTTTCGCTTTTTTTTTTTTTTAAAGTGATAACATCTATCACTGTTACCCTTCCTTGATATTTTCATACATCCGTTGCTGAAATTGGGTTTATTCAAGCCTGTCATGATCCGTGCTGTTTTTTTTTTCTTCATAAAACACTCCTTAGGATGCTACTGTTCATTGTTCATTTATTAATTTCTTTCAAACTTTATGCTAAACAACATCGCCCCCCCCCCCTCATCAAACACACAATTTTCAACACGTTTGGAAAGGAGAGTGGGGTGTTTCAAGTGCACAAAGAGTCGTGACTCAGGGCTTCTACATAAAATTATATTCGCTCCCCAGAGTAAGAAAAAGAAGAAGAAGAAGAAAAAAAAAAAAAAAAAAAAAAAAGCAATATATCTCTACAAACTGGGTTTCAGTGGTGGAAAAAAAAAGGATTGTTACAAATAGAACTTGGACGAATTTATGTATATGTACGTGCAGCCAGTAATGTCAGATATATACAAAAAAAAGTGGCGTGAGACACTTGTTGGTCTAGTGTGTATGCTACTTAAGGTCAGTAAACTTGTTAATTACTATTTTGATCAAATAAGATTAATATTTAATCTCCTTAACCGATAGATCTAGGTTTGTTGAAGCCTTGGAAGTTGGCGAAGTGCAAGGGGGGAAAATGTTTAAAAAATACATGCATATTCAATAATGTGGATCAAGTCACTTTATGCTGATTGGAAAATATAGTTGTTGCTTATATATTACGAAAAGAAACACTTACCCTATATGTTGCTCTTGGTATCGATAATTACACGTCTCTTGGCTGTCCAAGTGTCGTCTTCAAAATTCTCAGCCGAATGCTGTAAACGCGCCTATAGATTATAAGTTTTGGCGTGCTTACACCATGCGTCATGGATAACAGCGCCGCCCTGAATATGTTTGATTTTTAGTTAAATGATTTGCAGTTTGACCTTAAATTGTAGTGCTGTTTCCAGCCAGACTTTGTTAAACCGTTTACTTTCCATACATTTCATTTAATACCACGCCATTTGGAATCTGAATTCATCATTCCGTTTTGTTCTTCAAATCATTTCATTTAATACCACGTCATTTTGAATCTGAATTCATCATTTCATTTGTTGGGTTAAATCATTTCATTTCATACAAGATCATTTCATTTCATACAACATCATTTCATTTAATACCACGTTATTTGGAATCTGAATTCATCATTCCCTTTTGTTCTTCAAATCATTTCATTTAATACAACGTCATTTGGAATCTCTATTCATCATTTCATTTGTTGGGTTAAATCATTTCATGTCATACAAGATCATTTCATTTAATACAAGATCATTTGGAATCTGAATTCATCATTTCATTTGTTGGGTTAAATCATTTCATTTCATACAAGATCATTTCATTTCATACATGATCATTTGGAATCTGAATTCATCATTTCATTTGTTGAGTTAAATCATTTCATTTCATACAAGATCATTTCATTTCATGCAACATCATTTCATTTAATACCACGTTATTTGGAATCTGAATTCATCATTTCCTTTTGTTCTTCAAATCATTTCATTTAATACAACGTCATTTGGAATCTCTATTCATCATTTCATTTGTTGGGTTAAATTATTTCATTTCATACAAGATCATTTCATTTAATACAAGATCATTTGGAATCTGAATTCATCATTTCATTTGTTGGGTTAAATAATTTCATTTCTTACTACGTGATTTGATTAATGTAATTTTGGCGGTGACGGTTGCCCATACATTTTCACATAATATTGGAACCGTTTCATAGATAAATGTGCAACCGAATATCCATACTCTTCATCTTTTTAACCCTGCATTCGCACGTAGATAACCAAAAAAAAAAAAAAAAAAGATAGATATCCATCCACCCAATTTACATCTTCTCATCCTTTTCTCTGTGTTCTTTGTACCTTTTTCCGTGAGATTTTTGTTGGAGAAACAGGTGTAATACTGTCCAGAAAATTGTGTAATAATTAACACACTAGTAGCAAGAATTATGGCACAGTACCAAACGTGATGTGTGTGTGTGTGTATATATATATATATATATATATATATATATATATATATATATATATATATATATATATATATATATATATATATATATATATATACACACACACACACATGTATATAACTTGCCAAATAATTTGGTACGTATTTCCACGTGACTAAAGTTCCCAAATGTGACCTATTGCACGTCACGTGATACAAACAAGTATGGCGTCCAAAGATGGAACAGTAGAGACGGAGTAGGTGATAAACTATTATTTATTCTATTTCTTAAGAAATATTAATTGTAATACAGAGGGAGTTTCGATTATTAGGTATTGAAAAGTTATTATGTTTATTAAATCTACTTTAATGTTTAAACTTTTAATAAACTCGTGCTGTTTTTGGACGGGACCACAATGACGGACAACAATTAGCTACAATGTAGATCTAGCCCCTTTAGTCCGAGATAAAAATAGAAAAAACTTCCGGTCTAGATTTACTTAGGTCAGGTTAACCGAATTGTGTAGATTTGACCGCAGTCTCAACCCATACGATATGACATAGAGATGGCTTAGGAACCTTCAGGATTGTCATCACCTTAACATGCTAACTTGGAGTTGTCGTGTCTGTCGTGTTATGTTCCAATACTTTTCAGCACTGATCCACTACTTAGGACTAGTGTAAGTTAATTTTGTCATTGTGAGTGTGCATAAATGGATCTTTTCATCTGAATGTTTCTGAAATCTGAAAAGTTCAAATTCTCGAATGTAAACAGATCAGGGGAAGAATTGCACGAGTAGATAGTACAGGCCCCAGTTACCAAACAGGCTGAGTACAGAAACTGAACTCGAGCGTAGTAAATATCATACCTAGAATTTTTTCAGTGTCATTAAAATTTACTTGTATTTCGTAATGCAGAAGATAAGATCATGCCAAAATATTTGCAGCTTTAACACCACTCAGAAATTATAGAAGATCAACATTTTTTTAATTTGAGCACAAGTTTAAGTTTTGTGATGATGAGACAGTTTCATGACTGTAGGGCCAGGCCTTTAGCAAGAAGCATCATTAATCAGCAATGACAAATCTGTTCATTGACTAGTGTTTTCCCCTAGGATCTAAAAAGGGAATGGTAACTATCCACCAAAATGGGCACTTAAAAGTCTATCTGAGGTATTGTGAATTGTTGTTGTTATTATTAGTAGTAGTATTGTTCTTCTTCTTGTAAAATTAGCAAATTATGGGAGTAGCTGACTTGTAAATTTAAAAAAATTCTATGTTTCATATGGATTCCCACAGGATTTTGAAATTATATCACTGTAATAAGAAAATGGCAGAATATCAGAGGGGGGGGGGGGGGGGGGGCTATACATATAGAAAATGCAGAATATCATGGGGGGGGGGATCCTATACTACACACACTTATATATATATATATATATATATATATATATATATATATATATATATATATATATATATATATATATATATATATATATATATATATATATATGACTTTTCTTTCCCTCTGATATTCTGCCATTTTCTTACTACAGTGATAGAATTTTAATTACAAAGGCCTTTGGTATTCCAGTGACAAAGTTGCAGGAGTAAATTCTGTCATACGGTCTATCTCAGTGTTAATTTTTGATTTTTTTTTCTTCATAATTTCTTGACAAAAGATATATGTGGTAGTAATACTTTGAAAGGAAATTATATGCATGGTTAGTTCTATGCACAATTTTAAAATCTTACCAATGGTAATAATAATAATAAATTACAGTGACTATAGGTGACATATACAAAATTTCCTATATTTATTAGGCTTTATATTTCATCTTCTTTCATGTGTCCTTTAAATTCCTTGGATGAACTATAATTTAATTTATTATGGACAGGATCTGTGTTTATTAGTTTATTGAATGTATTGTTTGAAAAGAATGCTCTAATCAGTAAGTAGCATTTAGTGTACCCTTCATTTGTGTCCTTTTGAGAATGCAGTATGGCTAAAATGGCATTAGAGGTTTCCTATTTTATTTTCAACTTTAATTTGGAGAACTTAACTACATGAATGTCATTAAGCCTGCCAGAAACTATTTGCAAAAACAGTTTTTTTTATATGCTCAGATTCAGTGCATCGCTGTCCCATGTTTTTTGTTGTAATTTCGTGGAAAAGTGGACGATAATCAGCATGTCAATTTGAGTAAACAAATTTGATCATACACAGCCATTTACTCCAAAGACAATTCATGTTTGAAAAGATAATCCCTTTAATTGTATCTACTCAACAGCATGTCAAAGCGTGGTCCAGTGAGTGCACACACTGCTACAAGCAGAGCAGTTCCAATAAACAAAGACCTCCCTTTATGCACAACCACATGGTATTAATCAGCAGGGACCTGTTACACAATAAATAGCATATGCTTTGGGCACAGGTATATGCCACTTATGATCATTAAAAAAAATTGAAATTAAATCGAGTACATAAGCAACTGTTTACAGTCACAAGAAATAACAAGGGCATTTTGTATCCAAAAAAAGGGCAAGTTGATGGGAAAAAGGCGTGGCACTAGGTAAAGAACGGCTTGGTATGAGAAAAAAATGTCCAGGTACAAGAAAGAACAGGATGGCACGATGTCATTGTAAAATGACCTTTGCGGGGGAGCACTATTGGCAGTATAGTGCCAGAATTTAATGAACTGGGAACTTTGGTGAAATATCAACATTAACATGTGGCTTTCTGTGTACATTAATCTTTGAGGACTTACAATGAGATCACATGACAGTCCATTCCAAAATTGTTGATGAAAAGGTCTATTTGTTTTCAGAGAGGGCCATGTACCACATTTCCAAATAGTTGTCTCTGGTAAACATTTTACTGGTCTTTTGAAAAAATGGAGCGTTTCTTAAAATGAGTTTAAATTGCACACACTGTGCAGATCCTGCTGTCACAATAAGGGTACTCAGTTTCTTCCTGTATTGGCATAAGCATCAGTGTCTGAGTGGTCAGAAGCATACGACTAATATAGTTAGCTCCAAATCTGGCAGCTGTGAAATCTAGCTGAGACAGATGTGATGTCTTTATTCAGATGTTATTGAAAGCTATAGTTGAAGGATTCACATCAACAACAACATTAACTGATTCACATTGATCTGTGTGGCTGCAATTATATATGATGGTCACTTTTATATGGAAAACAAGCAACTTTTACAACAGCTTTAACAATGTATATGACAGTTTTTTTGTCAAATACATTTGTATGTTGTATCCGATCAGTTTGGTGTTACAAGTGGATGCTCTACACTAACAAGCTGTTCTCTGCCATGTGTAATAAAATAATGTAAGAGAGTAATAAAACATGATGGAGAACAATTATTTGTTGATTTAGTGTATGCCTAGAATGGGAACTTTTAGGAACTGACTGAATTTGAAAATCTTTCAGTCTAGCTTTAAAAACGTGTTCTTTGGGTTCAGATAGTGCTTTACTGTATTTTTTAACTTTTTTAACCAGGTCACCAAAAAAAAGAAGACCAGCATAAGAAATGATGTAATTAAACATAACTTACTGTAGTAAGTGTCAGCCAACAAATGATACTAGTGTGGTTTTATTGAAACCTGAATAGGTTAGGAAACAAGATGTCCTCTGGAATCATTCTGTTGCACAAAGGCAAGTCAGAAATGCAATTTGCTATTTGGCAGTGCCTCAAAACATACGTCTTCACATATTCTTTTGTATTTTACTTGTAACAGTGAAGGAATGACACAGCAAATTCAACAATGTTCAATTTGTTTGAAAAAGTATTGCTAATGTAGCATCATACTATCCACTATGATCATGGTGCAGCAAATCTTGTGCCAAGAGCCCTAGGGTGACCAGAATGTTTGGTTTGGGGTACTATACAACTTGTTAAAGTCAGGTAACCAAGTGGGCTACAACATGATATGACAACTGGTTCTACATTTTTTTTCTTCAAAAGATTAGTTTTAAAGTATCAAAATGTTTGGTAAAGAAGAATAATTACTACTGACTCATAACAAGGAAACAGAAAGTCATAAATCTAACAGTTCCATATTCAAGTACATTCTCAGGCTACTTACGAGTAATTGAAGGCTGCCAGGTTCCTTTCCTGGTAGACCACCAGTAGTCCTACTAATATCTAATTTTGAAATTTGTTGGATGATTTATAATGGTGTGGCACAAAAACTGTTGCAAAGGAGTGAAATACATTACTAGATTACTTTGATATAGATGGGAGCCACTATGGTTTAATGGTTAATATGCAAGATTTGAAATCAGTTGGTTGGGGGTTAAAATCATGCCCAGTCCAGCCTGGGTCACCTGCCATTGTTGTGTCTCTGGGCAAGTCATTTTACAACCAATTGGCTCAGTACTTAATAGTCATTTATTCATTAGAAAAGAACAGATTGGTACACATAATTATTTGTTATCATTTCTATCCTTATGAGATAAATCTAACACAGACTTTATTTTCAGAGCTGCATCATTGAGTCAGGGAAGTTGGTTTCGTTGGGTGCCATCATCAATGGCTCATCTAGCTGAGGTGGAGAGAAGAATCTTGCTAAGTAGGTAATTCAGTGACAGATCCAGTGTTCTATTCTACCATTCACAATATGGGTTGGAGATGTTGAAAAGTCAGTCATATGAAAATTGTAACCTCACATCAGCTACCTGTTGAATGTGATGATTGATTTGGGATTTTATCTGATTAAATGCTGAATATTTGTAGATAGTGGTATATAGCTACAGTATACCTGTATGTATATCGCTTGTCTTTCACACTTTGTAACCTATCCATTGATGCATACTTGATCTGTTCCTGTAATTCGATTGTGTAAGTTTTACCAGAAATATCAAAAGAAATTGGAATCCACAGTTACTGTAAGTAATCAGTTTAAATTCTCTATGAAAATTTTTCAGCATTAATTTTTTTTCTTCAGAAACACATTAGTCAGTTCTTTGAACCTTTTTACCAGGCAGAGATAAGATAGCAATTTAACCACTTCAGGCCTTTTGTGAATAACAACCAAAAGAGACAAGTGATGCTCCAATTGACTCATGGAATACTGCCATACAAATTCATGTCAGTCATCTTTTCTCCAAATTTTGATCAGAAAGTTATGAATTTGAGAGGTGATATTAATATCTGTTCATCTACATGATGTGGGCAAACATTCATAAAAAATTATTTTCGTTGCCGTTTTCAGTCAGACTGGTTATAGTTGTAACATCATAATCATATTTATCACTGTTTTCCATTATCTTAAATTTTCATTCTTTATTAATAATACTAAATATTTCATATTGAATGAGCATTGGCAATCTACTGATATTTATATTGGTGACAGAACAATATGCACATAATGCCCTGAATTGTTGCACGGAAAAACAGGGGTCTTGTTATTGGGACTTCAATGGACTGGGACTCCAACTTTTTTCAACAAAGGAGTCCTGGACTCCAACTTTCAAAATCCTGTGGAGAACCCTGGTGAGGGAGTACTATATAACTTGTACTGTAACAAAGTACCATGTTGACATGTGTATAATGTGCACCCAAGCTTCAAACATCCTAGACACAGAACTGCCACTACATGACATAATGACCAGAGGTTCCAAAAAAATTTAGTATTCTGTGGGACATTTGATTTTTGGGCAACAGTGGGGTTAGGGGCTATGTGGTGGAGCACTGCATTGGGGGATTCATGGTTAGTGTGACCATATTAAAGTTTCCAGCAACTGTTCTTTTGTATATATTTACAATCATTTGAATCCATAATGAAACTGAAAAATTACTAAAACATAGCAATAAACAACTAATATCATATTTTGACTTGAAAACCTGGAAGTCAAGATCACAGGAGTTGACCTTTCTTGCATAAAAAATTTTTGAACATTTTTGAAGAAAAACAAATATCTCTATCTAAATTATAAATATATTTATAGTATTGATATAGTTATTTGTATATATTAGGTATTTTATTTTTTTTGCTTAACTTTTTATCATATTCTATGCACAAAACATCAAACACATGCATAAATGCAACACATGCATTTTCTCTCTAGAATGTTGAGTTTCCGGTACCCGATACTTTAAATGGTTTCTCAATGCAGAAATGGTACAGTTATTGATACAATGTTGCACCTTGTGTGTGGGATCTCGGGTTTCCTGCAATTTATTGTCTGATGTTCCCCAAATCTTGACCTCTCTATGCCCCCCTGGGCATGCTTTTTTGTCAGGAAAAAATAAAAAAGACACTTACTACTTTTCTTTAGTGCATGTTCATCAATGTCTATGTCAGCTATCAATGGACAGAGTCGATAAAGGCAATAAAAGCTGTAAGGTGCAATTAATATCCATTTTAAACAACATATTTGGCAATAAAACATCCAAGGTTTATGGTAGTCTGCCAAGTTGCAAAGTAAAGTGTTTGTTGGCTGCTCTGTGTAACATATTTCAGATGTTAAAGGCACACCTAAGGCGGGAGGTTGAATTAATGACAAAACGGACTAAATTTATTAAAATACACACCCTGTCATTTAATTGGTGAATTATTAAGTTCAAAAGTAATTCAGACAATAATGGGAATTATTATAGTAAATGCTGGTGGATAATGAGTGAATACTAAAGTTAAATGAGAGGATGGAAATTGGTGTAGTGCAGTTCATTTCAGCTGAAGCAGATATTCAAACCAGGGGTCACACTATCAGGTGAAGTGGGCAACTAAGTCACCAAAATAATGTAAACTTCACCTTTTTCTAGAAGGAAAGTGAAAATGTGCTGCACCCTGTTATATTTGAGATGTACATTGAATGACAATAGTTTATGGCTTTTAAGAAGCTCCCTTGACCCAGCTGAGTACTTAGTGCTGTATCCCCGTATCCCCAGGCTAAATGTACTGCAGGCTTTGCAGGTGTTATCAATCACACAGACAAAACAAAATCTTCCACATTCACGGGCATGTGTTTTAATAGTTGATTGACCATTAAACCAGTGCTCAATAATGGAATGTACAAATATCATCAACAGGAAATACATGGACACTCTTCCAAATATGGCAGTGTTACTTAGGGACTTCAGGACCAACCATTTAAATTGGGGGGGGGGGGGGGCTGGGATTTTCTTTCGAGCCAGGATATATATTTTTTTCTTTTACAAGATATATGCTTTTACAACTAATATAATGGGTATAATAAGTTTTGTTTGTTTTTAGGTAAAAATCAGAGCAAGAATATTTTTTCCAAGCTTTTTGAGAGCTGGATTTTTAAAAAAAAATCACTCCCTCTGAAAATTCCAACTGATACGAGTACCTAGGTTACATTATTGTAATTACAAATAGGTTTAAATAGTTAATCAACTGCCACTAGTACAAGCAATTTAATTTTTTTAGTTTTCAACATGTCACCAAAAGTTGACAAAGTCTAGAAGATTAACATTTAGTTTGAATTAACCCCTTAAACATGTAGTTATAAATTCGAGGTTACTCATCTGTATCTTCAGTGACCACTGTGGTTTGTATAGATGAACACTATGGTGTAAAGACATCTGTGCATGTGCTCTCATGTACATTTATAGGGTTGTTTCAAAATGTTTTGTCTTGTCATTTTCTGATAAAGTTTTAGAAATAAAAAAAAATTAAATTGCTTGTTTAAATGGCAGTTGATTAAGTATTTTTACGTATTTGTAATTACAATAATGTAATCTAGGTAATCAGTTAAAATGAATTACAACATATAGTTTTTTAGCTGTGCTTATTTGAAGTCACATGGTCAAAATACCTGGCCCAATGACCAAGAAGGGCATACTTCTACTCCGAACAGAATCTAAACTAAGTACCACACAAAACTTAGTGAAAAGTACTTGAATATGCTAATGCAAATATCTAAGGATGGGCCTAATATGAATGAGTTTGACTTTACCAGTGCCTTGGGAAAGTGGAAAGAATAAAAAGTGAGAATGATATATAAAATGTAAAGTTATGGTGTGAAAGCTTGCCTGTGTTCGAGCACATTTAAGATCTATGTGAGTTAACTTCAAAAGTTCTAAACCTATGAATTATTGATTGATGAAACTGAAGTGTAATGATACTATGATGATGATTTTAATAAACATTTGTTTTATTTACGTTCATACATCCATCTTCCATCCAGTCATCAATGTATACTAGTATATCTCTCCATCCAAACATACACACTTTCAAGTTTGAATATGCTGCATATGAATATGATACACTCATACATTTACAAAACATGTTTATGATATGCATCCAACACAATTTTCTACTTGAAGATAAACTATTGTTTAAAAACAATATTAAATGCAAATATGCATAATGAGAAATAGAGGACTGGAAGATACAGTTAAATTAAGAGCACACACACACACACACACATATATATACATATATGTATATGTGTGTACTGTATATATATATATATATATATATATATATATATATATATATATATATATATATATATATATATATATATATATATATATATATATAAACACAATAAACTGACAATGAACAGTGCAAAACTAGTTTCTAATTAGCCTGAGTGCTTTAGACTCCCATTTAGTTTTTTTCAAAAGAAAACACAAAACAAACAAAAAAGCTCAAAGACATCCTAGTCGGAGCGAAGCTAATGCCAATCACCAGCCAAGACCAACCTTGCAAATCTGGTCTGTGGTGATAAAAGGTGCAAAACCAGCCAACTTATGATGGAGACCAGCACATTCTCTGGCACAGCGATGACCGAAAAATTGAACATACATGATCCAAACAGAACGTGTAAAATAGAGAATGTAGTTTATCTCATCACATGTAAGATCTGCGACCTTCAATATGTCAGAGAAACTGAAAAGCTACGCAAAAGGATCAATCTTCACACATCTGACTGGATGACAGAGAAGCTGGATTGAAGTCCAGTTGCAGAACACTTCTCTTCCCCAGGCCACACTTTCAGTGATGTTACACTGACTGCAGTTGCTCACAACCCCAGCTGGAGTTCTGAAACTAGGAAAGAAAAAGAATCTTACTGGATATGCTGCCTTAGAACACTGAAATCAAGCAGCTTAAACCATCAAGACTAGAAAAAGAACAACCGCATGCAAATAAAATCATCATCTGTTTACAGCCACTACATTTTCAATTAAATAATTCATTAATTTTGCTCATTAGTCACTCACCAATAATTGCTACTATTTTTTTGTAGTTCTTCCTGGTATTATTATTGCTATGGTCATTACTCACCTTACGGAAACAATTAAATATCCTGGATATAATCTACAGTTACACCAATTTACATTAAATAACAGATGGCAGTATGGCTCATCCCTTTGTACGTCAAAACCAACTAATTTACAGCATCAGCAGTTGAGTTTAAACCAACTAGACGACACATTAAATATATTTAAATTCCTATAGAAATAGTTATGTAAACTTGTCAAATTTCAACACTTTTTTTATATTTATTGTTTGTGGTGTCTCTGTTTGTGTTTGCCTTTGAAAAAGACTCAATCAGAGTCGAAAGCGCTTAGGCTAGTTAAAAACTAGTTTTGTACTGTCTGTTGTCAGTTTATTGTGTTTATCTTAATCAATCCCTGACAATCCAAGCCATGAAAATATTATGTTCTAATACATGGGTCTTAGATAAACATATAATAAGAGACAATGTTTGTAATTCTAGAAATTGCAGTTGCACACATAGCCTTTGATTTCTTGATGGTATTTGCATTTACAGTGAAACCTTTCAGTAATCTAGGTGTCATAATTTACCTTTTCAATGAACTATCACACATCTATACGAGTTAGATAGGGGAGAATTTACGAGACATAGAATGCCAAAATTTTATGATTTTTGTCTGGTCAGACATTGTTACGCATGACCCAGATCACCAGTATTTTCATGACTGTTCAGCTTTATAAGGATGTGTGATAGCTCATTCAAAGGGAAACCTTCTCCTTATCAAAATGATTCTTAAGTTACTGAAAAGTGCCACTGTAAATGTGAACACCATTAAGAAATCAAGGACAAGATACATGTGAACCTGCAACATAACATGTTCATAATATTTACCCATTTTAGCATTAAGTTTATATCGGGTAACTGGGTAAAAGAAAATGAAGTCGTTTCCTTTGTGACATGTTCTAGACTGACAACAAGTAGGCAGATTAGGCGAGGTTATTTATAATTGATGCACGCCAAATGTTAAGCGATGTTGAACTTCAGTGCTTGTTAAGGGTAGAAAATGCACTCAGATTTATTCTCATGGTGTGAATCGGCATCTACTCAGCCCATGGACGAGTACATAGTAAAGTTTTACTCTGCCCAGCCAATTTTTACCCGGTCAGGACAAGAGGACATTTTCCTAAGCCCTGAAAGTTGTGATTCTGTTTGCTGCTTGACAGTATCCATAGCAATATAGATGGGATTGCTCAGGTGTGGTAGTGTAAACCTTAATCTGCTTTGTTGATGGAAGTGCAAAGCAAGGATTAGGGAACAATTATGACCGATGCTTGAGGCAGTTTGACACATGTCATACGAAGGTTATCCATTTCCTGCTTGTTTTTTCAGATAAAGGGTTTGAAATTATTTGATTTTACAGTTATGAAGATAAATATAAGAAAAAGAACAAGATTTAAATTCATAACAATGAATGTCCAACAGAAGTATTTTGCAGTCGGTCATGAAAGTGGGAGAACTGCTAAGTGCATTCTTTGGTCTAGGTCTGTGCTGTTCCCAATTGTATGCATGTTATGAATGGTGTAAGGTTGAAGTACTCGAGTGTAATAACTTTTTGCTGACAAAAGAGATCTCTTTTTATCTTGAAATTATTATTAGAACTTTTGTATTGCAGGTCTTAAAAGCAAACTCGTGTCACGGTTTGTCTTTCTACCACGGAGCCAAAATAGATTATGGACAATCAGTGCTAATCCGGACAAAGACAGAACCCCCCTTGTCATGCTTCATGGTATGGGAGGAGGGATTGGACTATGGGCTCAAAACATTGACCCACTTTGTGCCAAAAGACCTCTTTATGCCTTTGATCTGCTGGGGTTTGGTCAAAGTTCGCGACCTAAATTCAGTACAAATGCACAGTTGGCTGAAATGGAGTTTGTGGAATCAGTTGAAGAATGGAGAAAGGAAATGCAATTAGATAAAATGGTACTTCTTGGACACAGCCTTGGTGCATTTATTGCAAGTTCCTATGCATTAAAATATCCTGAAAGAATAAAACATCTCATTCTTGTGGATCCATGGGGATTTCCAGAAAAGCCACCAGATAATGAAAGAGTACAGCGTATTCCAACATGGGTTCGAGTCATTGTAACATTGGTACAGCCCTTTAATCCACTGGCGATTCTTAGAGCAGCTGGACCTTGGGGTAAGAATTAGGGCACAGTAGATGGTCAAAAGAGGATAGTAAAAGAGGATTTTATGTATGTGTATATTTCTTATGATATTTATGGCGTATGTTGTATTGATTTCAAATTTTTTAAGTCTTAACCACTGGCATTATTCAATGTTTTATCATAGCTTTAATATAAAGTAATCACCAGTCTAATATTTATTTGTTGTTGTTTTGGCAAGTAAAGCTGCTCAAATCTCTTTTAAGAGGCCTGGTATATTATCATCACATGATGTGTTGTTTCATTACAAGTAAAAAATGTTTTCATATCATGTGATAAATATATCCTTGTCATGCATGTAATTAATCTTTGCAAAAAATCCCCGCAATAAAAATGTCTATGAGAAATGCTGACACACACACACACACACAAACACATTGAAACACATGCAGTCACATTTGTATACATCAGAACTGTGAAGAACATTTTTTGAACTGTTGTCAGACAATCATTTCATAAGGAGCAGTTTTGGTCTATGGGCTACTTGACAGGTGTACATGGCCTATTTGACACAGTATTGTAAATAAAGTAGGCTACATTATTGTGGTTGGAGAATAGACTTTGAAATTTTAAGTTTTGGGGGTTGATGACTTGGCTGTTATAATCAAACTTGCTATTCTCAGTTTCCTGTGCATTAGTACAAAGTCATAGTTCCCAGCATATGTCTTAATTTGCATGGGGATTATTTCTCTTTTTCTTTCCTCAGTCTATTTGATAATGACAACAGTTTGTTGAGAATTTCTCTTTACCCATGAACTCAAATGGTCGACTCCCAAAACCTGGTTATCTTTTTTACTTGGCGTGCCCTGACTTCCAGTGCGTGACCTTTGATGCAGGTTTTGTCTTTGCTTTGACAGTCATGCGTTGATCTAGTGATGATCGAGTCTGCTAGTAGTGTTATATATATATATATATATATATATATATATATATATATATATATTTTAGTCGTTTCCACTACCAGCTATACAAGTTACACATATGACATTTTAAGTTGAGCAACCTGGAGAATGCCAGATTCATCAAGTAGAGAGCACATCAGCTCATTTTGTACAACAACATTGGAAAGGGTGTTTTTGTTGGTATCATGTGACAATTAGACCTCTGATGTCATGGACAAGGTGGGTTGCTAGATTTGTGTAGTCATGTGACGCAATGCAAATGTCGAGTTTGAGGTCAAATTTCATAAATGCTGTAGTTTTGTCTCATCTGTGAGTTGTCTAAAGACATAACAAATTTTTTTCTCACAATTTCTGAGAAAATAAATCCTCTTCCTATTGACTTCATGTAGGTATGGCTCGATGTAAGGTCATTTAAGTTTACTAGGCCCAGTAGTAAGCGAATTCCACTTTTTCAGTAGGCAATGTGCTCTGACCCCACACCTGAATATAAATATCAAAATATCTAAAATGGGGTGGGAAGGGTAAGAGGAAACTTGGACTATCACCAATGGTGATTCTGATTCAAATAGCATGACTTCACCAAAGAAAGAGCTTAAGAAATGAAGGAGTGGGTTCAACACTGGATGGAAGACTTTGTAATTGCTGGATTGGATGGTAAGTTTTCCATATTGCTAAATTTTGGTTCAGATCCACTTAGTTACCAACAGATGAGAAGGTGTGGGGTTGATGCAATTCTTTGGGCACTATTACAATATAATATTTTTGTTTTTATTGTAGTAGCAGCAGTTATAGTTGTGATTGTTGCCATTCTTCTTAATTTCTGGAAAATGTGATGAGGAATGAAAGTTGCATTTTATCCATGAGTTGCTCTTATATTTACATAGTATACTCTGAGGAAGAGAAAAATAGTTTGATTAGTAAAACTTAACTTAAGTGTGTGCTGCCCTGTTAATTTCTGAATTCTCTTTTTTGTCTATCCAAGTAAGAAAAGGAGCAATTTGTATCTTCCAATTTTACCCGTTTTGAAAACATTTAAATAAAAAGTGTTTGATTATTCCTTCAGTTATATTTGAAATATTTTTCTAACAATAAACAACTAGTTTGCAATTGGAATGCATTACACGATAAATGAAGTGGTGATATTTTTTTATCAGGTAGTTTTGTATCTTTTTGTACATCCATTAAGAACTCTTAGGTTCCTATTTTTTTAGACTGTGAAAGGTCTTTCTCTGTAATGAATAGAATCAAGAGGGTGTTAAGGAACAGGTTGACACAGAGGGTGCTGACTTTCTTTATGACAATTAGTACAGAAGGACTTTGTCTAAAAGACTTTAATTTTAATGTGACAATCAAAATATATGTTGAAGTGAAGAAACGAAGGATATCAAATATTTAAATTCAAAGATGAACAAGTTTGACTTTAAAGCATGTTATAACTTGGGGAAATAAAGAATATTATGTAAATATATGTACTTTTATATTTTATTGATATTAATTTTTTCACTTTTATGATGATAATGTACATTTCTTAAAACATTGTATATGCTAATGCACAATTACCCCGATCACTGATCTTATAAAAAGAATATGCTGAATGTATTTGCCCCTTTATCTAATAGATATATAGTAAATTTTTAAAAAATGTTGGTTTAGTATATTATTTAATTTGTGTAACATTTACCGTTATGTTCACTTGACACCTGAAATTCTTTAATCCCATTCTAATCTGTTAGATTAATATATTACTTATCTGTTTCAGCATAAAGTTTTAATTGTAATACTAACACGTGGCAATAATACTTGCACCTCATGTTGACACCATGTGCCATTTTATCAGTGATCTGTTACAGCACAAGTGCTGATTGGCTAATTTTGTAGACCATATGAAAATGGCAGTGCACAACATAGTGGGCAATATTCATGACTATAATAGGGGAAATTTTAAGTAAACAATAACAGAATCAAAGATATTTGTCAATTTTGCGATCACCCCATCTCCGAGTTTTCTGACAATTTTGTTTTAATGTAGTTTTTTTTCTTTTGGACAGGTTTGTTTGGAATTATTTTCTTTGTTTCTAAGTCTTTGGACATGAAAATAAAAATGTTTGGCGTCCAAAAACATAGGGTAAAGTCATATGACCAAGTGCCTGATAATTTTTTTCTATAATCAATTATGAAGAATTAAAGTTTCTTAAGTGCTCAAAAAAATTGGATAGCCTGATGCCCAGGCCACTCCAATCAGGCCCTTCCTGTATTCTAAGTAAGTTGCGCATCAGGCTTGTCAAGAAAGAAAAACAAAACAGTAGGTCTGCCTAGTTGATGTAATTTGCCTGATGAAACACAGCATATTTATTTTACACTTCTGGAAAGATGCTAGAAACCAGATTAATATTAAGCCCATACTGGAACCCCTGTTTGTAGGTCCCTCACCGAATGAAATATTGTCAGCATACTTGCATGCAAAGCCTTAACTTTGCATACAAAGCAAAGAACATTACCTTTGAAGAAGGCAATAATACTATTTTTGTTCTCCATCTTTGGTTACCTATAATTAGCTTTCAGTTGTCCTTCATGAACAATAATGAGCTGCTAGGCACTTAATATCTTGCTTACACTTATGGCCTGTGATACATCACTGGTTCATTGCATGTGTTCCGATTCCTCTGTGACTATGACTTCATTAGGCTAATGGAGGGGATTAGCGACTTCTCAAGGCACCCATGATCATGTTTTACAATCAAAATAACTGTGATCATTATTTTAATCCATTTGGTTCACATAAGTGCTAGCCACTGATTCCATTGACATACAGCATGCATAGGCCCCAATTTCCTTTAATTCATACATGTCCACTATACAGTGACATTATGAAACTTAAAGCTATTTCCTTCAAAAGATCAAATTATTCCTGATGGGAATTTTTCTTTAAAAAAACAAACAAAAAATCCAGAAAACAAAAACCATGGTTCTCAGACTTTATTTATTTGCAAACTTTAATTGGACATCGTGTGAAGATTTTTGAACCATTTATGTAACTGGTCAGACAAAGAAACTGCCAGTATTCAAATCACTAAGTATCAAGTAAAGGAACGGAAATGGACACTTTTGGTGCAAGTGGAATTTTGGAATCTGGGCAAGTAATTATTTTGAAGCGACTTTCTTTGGGCCTGTGTATTTTACACCTTTAATTTAAACGTTTTCACTCCCCGGGAAAGTTAAATAGATAAATTAAATCATCCAGTTAAAATGGCTTTCAACTGTTTAGAACTACCCAGATTTCAACAACTTGGCAGAGGACAAATATATTAGTAAACCATCCACTTTTGATGACACAAAGCAACATTTCAAAGTATGTAAAAAGGACATTGCCCATGAAATTGAGTGTTGATCATTTCTATAAATTTAAACATTCTTAATACTAATAGTTTCTACATACGTTTTTCTGGTGTAAAGATTCACACTTTATCCACAAAATGATTGTTTTGATCATGGGTGAAGGGGAATTATTCTATACTGGTATCTGGAGATGTCCCACCCAATCGGGTGTATTTTTTAAAGCCTGGTGGTATGTCAATAGATGTCTTTTCAGTAACTTCCAAATGCATGATTGGGCCCTTATCTCTGATTCTCAGTACATAAATAGCTCACTAATTAGAAATCATGGGTTTATTACTTCAAAATTGGTATCTGACTCCAGTTAAACCCTAAATAGCAGATTAGAGACTTTGCACATTTGCCTTGACATGGATATGTTTTACATAATTATTAATCTTAAATGAACATGGTAAGTTAGGTATATCAGTATCTAGTTTTCTGACTTTTACATGAATAGATACATGTATTTAAATTTATTGTGGGATGTTATGTGGTACATATGCCTGTTTGGGAGCCTGAGCTGAACCTCCCTATCCAAAATGCCATGGAGTTTTTCAGCCCCCCCCCCCCCCCCCCACTTCACTCACCAGGAGGCTTCTACACAAATGTACTCATACTATGCAACTACATAACAGTGGCAAGGTTAAAAGCATAAAGGTTAAGTGGAAAAGTCTACCTTGTACATAATATCAAATCCTTGGACACACACAAAAAAATAAGTTTTGCCAATTAATCTTAAATCTAAAGGTGATATCTAAAACATATTATGGTTTGTTCATAACCGAATCTACAGAATGGCCTTTCCTAGTGACCTTTGACCTTGCTATCTTTAGTGGGCCAATAAACCAAATCAAGATGAAGGCCTTCTAAATATTTTTGAAAGTTCACTTATCCATGGGCAAATAAATTTCATACTCTTGCTTGCCTGTTCAGACTTGACTTTCCTTGCCCAGGCATTCTAAGTAAATGACAAGATCTAAATTTTGTTTTACAACATTTATTTCATGTTTCATTCTGTCTTCAAATGCATTGCCAGAAATGGGAAGTTATCTGATCGCTAGACTACAGGCTTCATCTTTCCTGACAGGAAATCTACATATTTACTTGCCTATCTGAAAATTTGTTTGCCATGGGAAATGGGCAATGAGAATTTTTAAGGACTGAGATTGTTACAGTGGGGAACAAATAAAAACAGATTTTAAAATGTCTCTACACAGTACTAAGCCTACTGTATGTCATCACTACTGCAAATTTCTGATTAGTAAAAACATAAACATAAACACAAACTTGTAAAATCCCATACTTTTCAGGTCCTGGGTTAGTGAAGAGGTTCAGACCAGACCTTCAGAGGAAATTTTCAGATATGTTTGATGATGACACAATATTCGAATACATCTACCACTGCAATGCTCAGGAACCTAGGTAAGTTCTTTGCAAAGTTTTTTTTTCCACATTGTTATTCATTATAGCATTGGTGCCTACATTTGGAGAACAGACTAATATTTCGATATATGCTGTAAAATTGTTACAAATTCATTCTCAATTTCTTTTACTGTACCAGATCAAGAAATGGGTACAAGATGATGGTGGGATATAGAAATGACTACATAAAGGCAAAAAGCTTGTGTATCAGAATTCTCACTTATTGCTTAGGGCTTGACATTAACAGTTGCCCGAGGCAAGTGGGCAATGACAACTAATTCGGTTCCCATTCACTGTAATGTTGATGTTTTGGCCAAATTACTATACTTCTGTGGTAAGACTGGCAAATCACACTTTGAATGATCTATCCAAGAGGAAACTTTTAAATGAAGAAAATGATATGCTGCTTGCCTTTTAGAAAAATTCCCTTGTATGTGCCCGTTTTAAAAGTCTGGCCCGGTATCATCTCAATGTTTACATCCAGTAGTGCCTTTGCAGCAATAGTGATAAAATGAAAACGGTTTTTGGTTCAAGCCTATAATTACATACAATTTACCCATATGTACGCCTCTTATGAAAAATTTTGTTAATTTTTTTACCCATAATTATTTTCATCTGATCAGCAACCTTCAGTCTTTAAAATATGGTATTTAATATACCACCACACATGGACTTATTCCATAGCTCATAACATAATTAGTTGCCTGTGACCTAAAATCAAATTTTACCTTCATAATAATTATTCGCAGTCAACAACACTTTTCCTTGAAACCTCCTGCAAAAGCATAGTTGTCTTGCAGTTACTGTTTTGAAGATGTTGAGTAATTTATTTCAATTTGGGAACCTGCTGTAATGATAAATTGATAACATTTTCCACTAAAAATAGAAACTTCTTGATATATCCAAAAAGAAATATTTTGGTGTATCTGAAGCTAAATAAATTTTGACACATCGCAACATGACTCTGACAAAGGGAGATAATATGGCCGTGTTACATAAGCTCCTAGTTGGTATAAAATCTTCCAATTTTTTTGGGACATTTCCCAAAACAATACTCAGTGTCATTAAATATACTTACATAAAATGAGTATAATTTGCCTTACTTCGTTTAGAGGGGTATTTGTGGCATATGTATATATGAAGGTGTGCATGTACTGTGATTGTGATAAAAAAAGGAAGTAAATATTTGAACCCATTCCTCCTTCATCACAGACATCAATTTTCACCACTTTTGAGAGACCAAGCAGCCCCTTTCAATGTTAATGAAATTCAAAGTTAAATATTTTATCAATTATCAAAGGGAAATGTTTCCTCGACCATTAGCATACATTATACCAGAGGTGGAGAGAGATGCACCCACAATAAAATTAGTCAAACATTTGAGATAATGGATGAAAATTATGAAAAAATCAGAAAGAAATATAAATAAATTGCCAAGTTACCGAAGCAAGATATGACACATAACAGATATTGATCATCTAACCACATTTAGTCATCCAGTTTTGTCCAGGTAGATGTCACCCGGCTTGACACAATAGGGAAATATGCAATATTTTTATACCAACTTTTTGTATAAAAACTGTACATTTTTCATCTTTATCCTATAATTATTTCAGTCATCTAGCTCCACTGTTTAAAGTTGAGAATTATTAATCATACATTTATCTGCTAGAATTTACAACAGATTTTTTGAGACACATGTTATTAATAGCACTGCTGAGAAAAAAACTTATTCCTAAAATTACAAACAAATTCAGCCAAACTGGCTGATACAACTGGTGAGGAAGGGCTTGGGCATATTTTATTTGGGTCCTTTTCCACTGGGTGTATCTTTTGCTATGGAACACAGACAACTAATTCAATTCCCATGAACTGTAATGTTAATGTTGACCAAATTATACTTTTGTGGTAAGACCACCAAATCATGCTTACATCCTATAAACAATATATCCTAGAGGAAACTTTTAAAAGGAACAAAATGACTGAGAAAAATTCCCTTGTAGGTGTTCACTATAAAAATTTGACTCAGCGTGATCTCCCCTTTTACATCCAGTAGTACCTTTGTGGTGACAGCAATAAAATGAAAATGGTTTTAGGTTCAACCCTACTATTGCATACAGTTTACCTATAGGCAGGCTTCTGATGAAAAATTAGATTAATTTTTCTGGTAATTATTTTCAGCCAGTCAGTGACCTTCATTCTTTTAAATATGATATTCAATATACCACCACACATAGACTGGTTCAGTAGCTCATAAAATAATTAGTTGCCAGTGACTAAGTGAAACTAAGGTTAGAGCAAGTGAAAGCTATGAGAGCTTGTCCAACCAGGCAAGTGACTTTCAAATGTTACAGGCAAGTGATTTTTGGATGTTACTGATGCTAATAACATGAGGAAATGTATAAATTGTATTTCAAATGATGTAGTGCAGTACATTTTTATTCCACACTATCTTTCCCTTGTACTTGTAATATTTGCAAGACTTTTGTTGAAGTTTGTCATTCTTTACTTGAAATACATATCTGCTCTAAATGTTATACATGCCGCTGTAAATTGAATATCTTGATCTTGTAGACACTTACATATCACATGTTTAATAGTAAGCATAAAATATATTTACGACATTAAATTATTTAAACTTGATATTTCAATTATGATGTTATTCAAACTTCTAGATTTTGCTGTGTAAGTTTAGCTCTGCGATTTTCTATCTGTTGTACATATACCTCAGCTAACCTTATTTTTCCACATTATGTAAGACTGATGTTTGATTGTTTATGTGAGGTATTTTGTTTCAGACTTGCAGATTTTGCTGTATAAAAGTAGTTCTGTTATTTTCTGTCTGTCGTACATCAAGTAACCTTATTTTTCCACCTTATATAAGAATATTGTTTGATTGTTTGTGTGTTAAGCACATGAGTGAAATGTAAAATGTCATTTTTGTATGGGTTTTCACTGTTGAAAGAAAAGGAAAAGCGAAGTTACAAATAGAGAATATGAAGGGGGACGAGTGTAGAACAAATGCTGAAATGGAAAGAGGAATACTGTTGGCTTGCTTTTGTTGGGAATAACTGACTGTTCTCTTTCAGGAGTTTATACTGAAAGATTATAGTCATTTTATCAGTGCTCCAGTTAGATAGAAATAGAGGAACACTCTCTCCTCCTCTGCCCTCTGTGCCCTTCCCTCTGCTCTCAGTGCCCTACTAGCTACTAACCCCCCCCCCCCCCCCCCCCCTTCCGATCCCTGTTTCTGCAATAGTTTTACCTGGAAAAACATGCTGTGTTTTGAAAAGGACCATAAATAATGCAAAGTCTATTCTAGAACTGAAAACTTGGCTGCAAATCCAAATCCCGCCACCCCCTTGAAAAAGGGAGATCAGCTTAAAATAAGTACTGAACTCGTAGAATTTCAAATAATTGTTGGAACACAAGAGAAGATTTTGAACCCAAAGGCCAAGTGTGAAAGTACAAATTCTGCCCTAAATGTTCTGTGTATGATTATTGTTCTTACATAATCATAGATTGAGTGTAAAAAAAACCAATGTTTATAGTTTAATTTGTTTTGCTATAGTGGCACATTGAAGCAATTACAGCAGTTCAGCATACATTTAGAATTCTGCAGCATAACTGCATATCCTCAGGTTTTTCTCAGTAATGGTTAGCTCCACAACTGCAAAAGTGTCTCCATCGTCTAAGTTTCACCCCAAGGAAATGGATGAAAATTCTCAAAACCATTGTCAACATGTACAGATCACCCCCAATCATATCCCAAGGCATTGCTCCATGTAAACAGAAATATATGGAACACTTCCTTTTGCCCTTCTGAACTCCCCCCCCACACCCCCCCCCCCCCCCCCGCCTCCAGATCACTAAAACTTCTTGATAAAAATGTTTTCTATTCATTCCATATATTTTAATGTTTATTGTATGTACATATAATATACATACTTCAGTGCGATTTTGTCTATTATTATTTCCCAATAAATGAAGTTCAACATTTCATCATCAGTAGTTCATCTGTACCTCCTTTGATCACAAGTATATGCCCTTTAGGTCCAAAAAGTGCCCCTTTCTTCAAAAAAGTGCCCGTATAGAAACCAAGGCAGTTGCAGGAGGCATGGTCAGTAGGGCCTTGGCTGCACTAACTTTTGGATCATAAATGTATGTTTCAAATGTGTAGAAAATTGTCCATCTTTAAAACAGTGCAACTTGAGATCACCTGCAAACAAAACATGTAATTCTGCATACAGATCTGAATAGTTGGTTCTTACCTTACCTGGCTGTAAGGTATGGTCCTGCATCTGGCATACATTGTCTGGGGTAAGTACATTAACAATTGATATTTGCAACTACTTCTAAAAACACCATTTGACCAGTTTCAACCAGACTTGGCAGAGAACATCCTGGTATGAAGACCTTTAAATTTTGTACAAATGATACCAATCCACCAATACTAAGTACAGAAAAATCTTTAAACAACTTCTTAGAACCACTGAACAGACTTGGACCAAATATGACACAAAGCATACTAGCATCAAGACCTTTCAAGTCTGTGTAATTGATGCCAATCTTCCATCAAATATGTCCTTCCATTACATGTACTATAAATTAAAAAAAACTTTAAACTGCATCTTCAAAAACAGCAGAACAAGACTTTACCAGATTTGACAGAAGGCATTCTGTGATGCAAATCCACAATCAAATATGGTTGCCTTCCTGAAATGAGAAAAAAGCGACTTTATATGACTTCTTCTTGAAAGCTGATTTACAGAATTGGACCTAATTGGATAGAAAGCATCCTGGCACAAAAGTATTGTAAGTTTATACATATAATGCTGATCCATCGTCAAATATGGTCACTGTTACTATAAAAAGACAAAGATTAAAATGACTTCTTAAAAACTGCTGGACATAATTTAACCAAATCTGACAGAAAGCATCCTGGCATTGAAGGCCTTTTCTAGAAATGATGCTGGTCCAGTATCACATATATGGCTGCCATTCCTCAAATAGGAAAAAGGATAAACAACTTCCATTATTCAGTATTTCAATTGTTTCAAAAATAAGAAAAACCTTTAAATGACTTCTTCTCAAACACCAGTCAACAAAGTTGACTGAATTTCACAGAAAGCATTCTGGGACATGTCCTTTCAAGTATGCACAATTGATGCTGATCTGCTGTCCAATATGACTGCCATTACTAAAGAATTTTAAAACTTAAATGTCAGAAAATATCGTACTAATTCAGATTCCTCGGCATACTGCCCTTGCATTCTGATGTGAGGTAGATGTCAGCCAGGTAAGTGATTTCAGGCCCACTAGGTGCTCTTGTTATTGTTTACCACATAAAATCCCCACCCCCAACTGCCACACATTTACCCACCATTATACATAGGGAATGTTCATACCAAAAGAAATTCCAGAAGCACTACAGCAATTGAATGGATGGAAAGTATCACATGCATGTATAATTGTACCTTCAAAATGAAGGCAGGCAGGGCATGGAATTGAGTATACTATTTTGCGCTAGTAATGTGTACACAATTTTATGAAAACCCTACCCAAAATGGGAACACTAAAAAGAGCAATGAAGTTCAGGTATTTGACATAGATGACTTCATACAATTACAAACTCCAAACTGACTACAACTGGCTTTATTACTTACAAACATGGTATCATTTATGAACTCATAACAGAATAATAACAATGACAGCTCTTTTTTTCAGTGGTGAGACAGCATTCAAAGCTTTATCCATGTCATTTGGCTGGGCCAGACATCCTATGATACAGAGAGTCAGCCAGGTAGAGAAGTCAGTTCCCATGACATTTATACATGGCTCTAAGTCCTGGGTCAGCCAAGATACAGGCTACAATGTTAAATACATCCGAAAAGACAGCTGTGTAGATGTACAGGTAAAATACCAGTTTTCTTCGTGTGTATTTCAGTATAGTATATTACAACTGCGATGAATTTCCTCTATTATAATAATATAATGTGTCTTTCTACCCTGTATATGCTCTAATATTCTTACGTATAGGGATTGCTGAATATTTCTCATATTATAGAGTTCTAGTCATATTCCTTTGCAGGTATTCATTGTATTTTAAAAGATAACATGAACAATGCACCTAAATATTGGAACAATAATCAACATGAGGTAATATGAAACAGTTGTAAAAAAAGTAATTCTTGATTTTGGCATTAAAGATGCTCAACTCGTTTCAAGTGAAATAACTTGAAATAAATTTGTCTACATACAAAGTGAAATTGTGTATTCCATGATAGAATATCATCAGCTGTGACTCTTAAACATTTGTCATGAGTGACATGTTAAAGTTTGTCATGCCCACAGTATACAGGACTGTTCTTTTGCATTCTCCATTTCTTTTGAGAAGTGCCTATTAGTAAAACATTGTGTTTTTTGTTACAGATGTATGTATGCACATGGCATCGTTGGTACACCAAGTTGAAAAGTTTTACATGCCAGAATTTAGCTTACTCTTAATTTCACCAGTATTTGTACCTACAACTTGAGCATTGGTGTCATCTGCACATAAAGTATATCAGTAGGGTCATTGATAACTAGTAAAATTAGTAGTGGTACTAAAATTGACCAATGAGGAATTCCTACAGTAACCTGGGATGGATCACTTAAAACACCATTAGAACAAATGGTTTAGGATATCAGCTGTTTTTAAAATGAGCTAAGAAAAAATATTATTAAATCAGAACATATATAAATTCTTAATTTCAGTAATAGAATGTTGTGATTGACCAAGTCAAATGCTTTTCTAAAATCTAACAGTAATACACCAATAAGGTTACCTTTATCTATTTTTTGATGCCAAGAATTTTTAATTGTTCTTAAAGCTGTGTGACAGGAATGGAATTTTCTAAAACCTTGCCAAGTTTTAGATAGCAAATTACTTGTTGATAAAAATGAATAAAAATGGGTTTAGACATACGATTCAGTCAGTTTTGACAATATGGGGAAAACCGAGATTGGCCTGTAATTTGATTTATTGTCTCATGCCCCTTTTATTGCCTGGCTGTAGGCATAGTGGGCTTTTGGTATGACCATTTGTCTGGCATCCATCTGTAAACATTTGCTTGTTACCACTCTGGAGGTCACGTTTTTGATCTGAGTTGGATCAAACCTAGAATATGGGTGTATATAGTCAATATCTCAGACAAGTTCGAATATGAGCGAGATCTAAGCGTAATAATGAGGTTATCTTCCATCTGATTGGCTGAACTTGTTACCACTCTAAGATTATATTTTTTATTTGATTTTGGGTAAATATGGTAAATAGACTTAAATTATCAAGATGACCAACGACTTTTATTGTGAGCGTGATCTGCACATATTATTGAAATTCAGTGTAGTTAGAAATAGTTAATAAATCATATGCAATTTAAACAATATTTTTTTGCTTTTAGAATTACCTGTTCTCTCTCTAATTTAAAGCAAAGCAAGTGAAGTAACCCATGATATTGACTATTGAGAATCACAAGTTTGGGGTTACAGAGTTCTTTGCAAATTATGAAAACCAGTAAAATAAGAAATTAGAATACATGATGCATAAATTTTAATACAACAGTTTATAAAAAAAATAGCAAAATAATACACATTAGGCATTGAGATAAATAATTTGTAATTTATAACTGATGAAAAAGTGTAAAATAGAAATATTGCACCAGAAAATATACAATTGCAGGCTAGTATAAACCATGTGCATGTTGTGACTAGGGATCAGAATTTCTGTACACAGTTATAAATAAGTGTTTGCAATTAACTGTGTTTTCCTATGATATTGATATTGCTCCAGTAAGAACAGTTCTTGTAATAAACCATGTCTAAGTTTATAAAAAATTTTGCGGTGAATTATTTAAAAAAAAACTTTTATACATTTGAAATTCTTAAATATTTGGAAGCAAGTTTGATACATTTGGTGAAATAGAGTTTGACAGTTGCTAGTGTTGCTATATTAAAGTGCCTAAAACATTTGTTATATACATGTTATAACATGTATTGTGTTTTATTTTATTACGCTTAATATATTCAGTGCCATTACTCACAAATTATGTGGAATTTATATTTCTAGCTTTTGATTTTAAAATAAATACCACAATATGCAATTCATGTGAAAGACACGCGACTCTTTAGAACACAAATTAAGGCTTTGTCTGTAACCTTAGCTTTTAAAGATCTTGCAATTATGGCAAGAAAATATGCATATTAAATATGCCTTTATCTTTGGAAAGAATTTTTATCAGACTATAGTAAAATAGGTACAGTCAACATGGTTATGTTAGGGAGGTAGTTTGCATAGGTTGTGTTCTTACAGTGCTACATAAGCCTGCTTAGTGAAATGGCGAACATTCAAGTTATGCAAGCCAGGTGAGCTATATACTTGCTTGAAGAGAGATGTGGCTTTAACAGATTTCCTTTGGTCTGGAAAAGAACTATTTTTGATAGCATAGTTCATAATGGAGGTAGTGCTTTGGGGTAATCTTGCATCTGATTGGCTGAGCTTGTTGATTTTTATCAGACCTGGAATATGGGCTTATATCTTAAAGATCTTGGATGATTTTGATAATGAGCAAAAGCCATACATATTAATGAGGTGATCTTGCATCTGAATGACTGAGTTTGTTACCACACAGGAAACCATATTTGTTATCTAATTTTGATCAGACGTCAAATATAGGCTTATATGATCAAGATCTTGCATGAGTTGAATAATGCATGGATTTACACATATTAATAAGGTGATCTTTGCATGTGGTTGGATGAGCTTGTTGCCACTCTTGAGACTATTTCTGATCAAATTTTGATCAAACGTAGTAAATAGGCTTAGATAACCAAAATCTTGGATGAGTACAATTATGAATGAATTCCATGAATAATAATGAGGTTATTTTGCATCCGATTGGTTGATTTTGTCAACACTTTATCGACTATTCTGATCATATTTTTTATCAGACTTGGCCAGTAGGCTTAAATCATCAAGATATATCTTTTTTATTTTGAGCAAACTTTACACATATTCATCAGGTCATCTTGAATATGATTGGCTGAGCATCATACCACTACTTGTGGGACTGTATTTCAGAACCAGTTTTAATCAACTTGGTAGATAGGCTAATATCATCAAGATGTTGGATGATTTTTATTTACATTTCCAAATTTAATTACCAAGTATAAAGAAACCCATGGCCTTAAAAAAAAAAACAAATACCCCACCTGTGAATTATTTCAAGTCATTTGAAAGTGACTGTAATCTCTGTAGACCACAAATTAAAAGTTTTGTTTGTAAACTTAACTTTTAAAGATCTTAGATGACTCTGATTATGAGCAAGAGACTGTACATCATAATTATGCCTTTATCTTTGGAAAGAATTTATATCAGTTTGTGGTAAAATAGGTAAAATCAACATGATAAAGTTTGGAAAATAGTACACATACTTGTAGGTTATGTTCTTAACAGTACTGCATAAGCCGGCTAAGTGAAATGGTCAACTGTTAAGTTATATAAGCCAGGTGAGAAATATTAGGCCCACTTGGGCATCTTTTTAAAAGTTAAACACTGATTTCATCTAGTCCAGTTGAATTTTGAATTGCTAGATGGCAAAATGTCTGACTTTCTTAGTTATGGCATCACTGTAGCAACACTGGTAAAGATATTATTAAAAAGATTTCCTATTTCTTTGTTATCTGTAATTTCTGACCTGTTTGCCATTAAAAAAAAGTAGGGTCCAGTACTTTTGAATTAGCTACAATGCTCGGTATGTTGGAAATATTTTCCACAACTCATTAGCAATATTGTTACATTAGTCTAGAATATTGTTGTAGAACTCCTTTGCTCTTTGGTAACGATTAGTTACCATATTCTTCCATTTTTTTTTTGTAGAGAGTTGTTCCATTTATGATTGTCTTTGATTTTTGTATTGCAATATCATATCATTACAGTACACGCATCGTGTTTTTATGAAAAAACACGTCGTGGGCGTGGAGCTTAATCCTTTTCACACTGTGTCGTCGTGGACATGATATCGTGGTCGTCGTGGATTGTCCACATCGTGGCTCGTAGTGGACGGATAAAGTTTTATTGCCCATTTGAAAGTTGCAGCAATATAATTATGTAATAATGGATGCCCACTACCACGCGTGGAACTTACCTATCGGCTCAGCTACAGCACACAGTGCAGAATGCTCTTTTTAATTTGTACGCAGTGCCATTTAATATTCAAAGACTCGCTCACTAAAACGCATTCACATACGTGTATTGAAAGAGATGAAAGATAAATTACAGAGAAAAGAGTCACGAATGATGCTTCACAAATTATACAAAGTTTAATTATCTTAATTTTAATGAGGGGGGGGGGGAGATTCTGTTTTAAACAAACAAAAGGTAAAATAAATCACACGTAAATACATGTATTAGCGGGTTTCATTCCGTTATTAAAATAAAAGAATATGAGAAATGTTGTGATTTTGTTTTTAATTACCCCAGTCACTTTTAAATGGTCTGCTTAAAATGTTCCCACACAATGAAATATACACGGTGCTATGCAATATATAACCTCTTCTATTCCAGCCTGTTTAGTACTTGCGACTCAAATATACATGTCCATGCGACACATTTTCTCAGGAACTAGACACGTGTTTACTTTTACCGTAGATCTACTGTTTTTACTCTGACTCTACGAAGCACATGATGCTGCATTCTATGACCAACAGCTTTAAAAAATATACTTTAGATTGCTGGTTTGGTCATCTGACGAGTTTAATATTACCAAATGGACGGGTGAAAGCGATAAAAAGTGTGTAATCACAATTTCTTTGCTTCAATTGGCGAAACTTTTAAAATTTCTGGTGTTTTAATTAATGTATCATTCAGTAAGATTTATTTTGTGCTTTGGAATTACTTCTTTCTCCTCTTGTTTAACTTGTACTGTATTACACGCAAGCTGAACATATCATATCTATCAATAATGCCTTGTACATCACCCAAAATTGCTATGCCACGTGTTTGCCAAGACTATACAATCTATCTCTATTATTGCACTGATTGCTGTAAACACGTGGCTTCTTATTTTTCGTTAACTACTCCGACCTGGAGGTGGAAAAGTTTTGGCTTCAGAGGTTGTAAATCCCAATTATTTCCTGTTAATTTTGAACTGTTCATATTAATTCTAAGGTGGTCGCGAATATTGTCAGGTCCACCTTGATTATTGCAGTAATGCTCTCTCATTGGACTTTCAGTCTATTAAATTTCTGAAGCATTAAGTTCATACATGGTTAATTATGACCAGATTCGACAATAGATAATAAGAAAAAAAGACAAAGGACACTAATAGCAGGTGAATAACCCAATGAATTATATAAATTCTTGTTAAATACAAAATGAATTGCCAAGCAGCGATTTACATATTAACTTACTTATATAAAGAGTGGAATCAAAATTGTATTTCTAAATTTTGTCAGTAGACGAATTCCAAAATGAAGATGAAAGAGGCACATTTCTAAAATGCATACTCTCTAATTAGCAATGCCTGTTTCCAAGTTTGCGATAAAAGCTACGGCTAACATCGATCGAAAGTTATGGTGCATAATCTCTCTCTCTCATGTTTGCATGTGATAAACACATTTTACAGTAAAACCTGTCATGAGAGACCGCCCCTTCTGCCAGCAAAAAGCGGTCTCTCAAGACAGGTGGTCTCTCATAACAGGTTTGTACAAAAAGACCAGTTTCCAAGGTCGAAATTCAGCACTGTTTAAGAGGGAAAAATAAGCACAATCATGTACATTTATTGTATTCTTTGTTTATAGTTCTTGTTAAAATATTGCATGCATTAATCTGAAAATAATTTTAAATAGTAATAAAGATATACATCTATCATTAAACAGGAATCACATTTATATTTGAAGATCACACGTACATGTACTAGTATTAGCATATGAGTTCGTTTCTAATTGACTCCTTGTCTTTTATAACACCCTAAATTTGAGTTTTACTAACGTTTTAAGTGGCTGCTATGTTGCAAACGGTCTTCCATTTTTCACTTCTTTCAATCACATTAATTCTTTCCTCCAATGTTAGAATTTGTTTCTTTTTTATTGGAGGTTCTGCCATTTTTATTAAAGTGCTAGGTGTTAATGTTATAAGGGATCAATTGTAATAACGACTGTAGCGGTTTTGATCAAGCTTTGGGGAAATATGGAATACATATACAATGTACATGTATATGTACCAATGAATGAAATAAAAAGACACAATTAATTTATCCAGAAACAGAATAAATTTATTTAGAGACAAAAGTCAAAGACTTTATTCACCGACGATACAAAGGGATTAACTCTATAAACAGGGTGTAGCCAGCTGCACTAAGGTGAGCATATGACGGTTTGGTAATCTCTGTAACAGCAAAAACACCCCAACAAACAACACAAGCCTTTCACAATGACAATCGAATCCGGAAAACGATTCTCACCTACTGGTATTAAAGACAAAGACCTCATTCACCCCAGGCATTACGGATTAACTCCAAAGAAAAATGATGTATGCGACCGCTATATTGACTTTGGCACTAAAATGGCAGTTAGTGACATGTACTTTAGTCTGGTTTACAGTCCAGAACAAAGGAAACTACATGCATGACCTGCAAAAGTTAGAAAACCGGTAGCCAGTCTAATTTGTTTTTATAATTTTTTTTTTGTTAGAACAGTCTTTACTTTGGAAGCGGTCGTTGTTACAAAGGATAAAATAAACGTCAGTGGTGTTTATCTCAGTTCTCGCGATGTTCATTGCAGTATTATTTTAGAACAAGCTGCCATACGCAATTTCGCGGGAAATCCTATGGATCATACTTTTGTCTCGCAGAAATAGCCGAGATATTTCCGAATGCGCAATCGGCATGTACTCTAGTCTGGTTTACAATCTATAACATATGACACTACATTCATGAGCTGTACAATTCAAGAAACCGGTTGCCAGCCTAATTTGTTTTTAATTTTTTGATTTTGTTTTTAACGTCTTCGCTTCTTAAGCGGTCGTGGTTACAAAGAGTTAAATAAAGGTCAGTTGTGTTTATCTCTGTTTTTGTGATGCGGTCATTCATAGCAGTGTCGAAATGCATATTTTGCCAAGAAATCGCGGTCGCTGGTCGCGTTATGCAGGTGGTCGCTGACGACAGTGCGTTTATATAACAAAATCGATCCGTGCATTACGATTGTGGTCGCTCATGACAGGTGGTCGCTCATGACAGGTGGTCGCTCATAGCAGAGGTCGCTCATTACAGGTTTTACTGTATTACAAAAAAGATGCATTTAAAAAAAAAACAACAGAAAGCTTGTAGTGTAATACAGCTTTCTTAAACATGTAATAGCTTTGTGTTGCTGCGATAGACTTGTATTATATGCGCTGCGTTGCAAGATTAATTGGGAGAATATAAATTATATATGGTTTATTTTATATACCGCTAGAAACCAGTTTTACACAAAAATATCACAACTTGACCACATTGCGTTTCTCACTCCATATTACAAGTCCAAAATTCATTGTTCCAAATGCAACAAAAATATTTTAATTCAGAAGTTTTTGCTTCTTTTGAAACATCGGGGCTAAAAAAAAATAAGATAGAAGCTCAACACCTTCATGAATGGCCATGCTTGATGATAGATTCACGAAGAAAGTAACCTTTTTCATAAAAATCACTTAGTTTATGGCATGAACAGCCACTGAAAGAGAGCAACCTTCAATACCGTGTAGATGAATTCGGCTCATTTAAAAATTACCATACTCTGAAATAATCAGTGATTTTTCTAAGTCTACAGATAAAGGTATATGTAACCTGCTTTCAATAATTTCTTTAAAGAAGGTTTTGGAAACTGTGTAGACATTGAAGGGAAACTATGACAAATTAATAACTAGTACAAGAAGTTCTGTTATGGAATATCATTTATTGAGAAAACACACTGAAGTTGCCGCTTATCCCCAGGGGCAGGGTTGACTCGCTACTTGTTTATCTAACACTGTTTCATTCACGTCTTTCTAGCGCTTGCATTACAGGATGTTATGCTAGCTTAAGTGGCTTCATTAAACAGAATCCCTTGGTGTTTTCATAACAATATTCCCATGATATACTTGTATTCTGATTTAAGTAATTTAACTTCTACTCTATGTGCTACTGGGGGTGCGGGTGTGATAGGATTTAGCTTTAACAAAATTACACTTGTGATTTTTAGAAAATAAAATAATAATAATTTTATATGTGATTCAGGACCATTGCAGCTTGTTACATTTAAATGCTTGTTCCCGTATCGGGAAAATAACAATACTATATATAGTTTGCTTTATATACCGCTAGAAACCAGTTTTACACGATAATATCAACACTTAACGGCTATGTGTTTCTGAGACATTCTCTGTCTAAATTCACTCTTCACAAACTAACATCTTCTTAGTTTTAAAGCGTTTGAAACATTTTTATTCAACAGTGTTTATTTTGAAACATAGAAGCGCGACATTGACCAGTAGCTGCTAGGAATTGTCCTAATTTAAGTCATTTAAGACTTTTACTCTATTTGCTTATTACACAACGGAGTGGGGAGGGGGGTTGTAGGCTGGGAGAGAAAGAGAGACGGAGGGGATGGGATATAGCTTGAAACAACTACACTTGTTCTGATTTTTAGATAGTTTAGACGTGCATCAAGGCCAGTACACTCCCCCCCCCTAAATTTAAGTTAAATGGTAGGTCTCTAAATGGGAATATAAAAATAATTATATTTAGTTTTTACTTATAACGCTAGAGACCAGTTTTACACGATAATATGAGAACTTAACATCAAATGCGTTCTCAGTCCAAATTTGTTTTTCACAAACTAACATCTTTTTAGCTTTAAGGTGTGTGGTTTTGTGATATTTTCAGTCAACAGTTATTGTACTGTACATTTTGAAACATCGAAGCGCGACATTGAACATTAGCTGATGACATGTAGAAACTGTCATGACAGACTGTTGTTGACTCGAGGCAGGAAGCTACAGCAACAGGCATAGCGGCTGGCTTCAAAGTAAGAATGATACTCCTCAGCCAGTTCCTGGTGATGCAATGTAGATTCGTGAAAAAAGTGTGGACAGGAAATAACTTTTTTTTCTCATTGAACTCACTTGTTTATGACATGAATGACCACTGATAGAGCGCAACAGTCAATACAGTGTTCACAATTCCGTGCATTTAAAAAATTGCCGTACTGTCTCATAAATAATGTTATTTTCAAAGTTTAAGGGTAACAGTACAGAAGAACCTTTCGTAGTATAGCTCTTGTATCTTTTTTATTTTAAAATACTTTGGCAAGAATTATGACATACATGTCATAATGTGCCAGTGTTCATGATCGTACATGTTCGATATAAATATTACGGCGTTCATTTGTAATCTCTTTTCGAGTTCTATATGTATTACTGCTTTCAATGATTTCTTCAAGGTGGGTCTTGGAAATGATATGGAAATTAAAGGGAAACTGACAAATTAATAACCAGTACACAACACACTTTTATGAAATATCATTTATTGAGAAAGAACCTCGAAGTTACCGCTTGATGCAGAACAATGTCAATTTCCGCATCTGTATATGCTAACAGGTACATATACATGTATTAAATCAGCAGGGATGTACGTTGTAGCTAAGCAATTATTTCTGATGTACGCTTTGTCATGGACAGGGGTGGAAAGATATCCAAGAAATATAAAACCTCATTTGTTCTACGTTACGCGCTTTCATCTGTATGTATCCTCAGCCAGGCTACTGATAAATACACAGGAAATGTTACCACTGTACAGGTAAAGGTATGAAATTGATACCTGCCATGTTCGGTTTACGGTGTCGGAGTTTCTCCCATCTGTTTGTTTAGTGTGTCGACTCACGGAGCGAATACAATAGAATCAGCGAGGGGTGCCATAAAACCCACTACGACTCACGACGACTGCAATAAAATCCGTCACGCACTTCCACTAGACTGAGTGGATTTTCACTAAATTAGTGTGAAAATCCACCAGACTGCGTGGACTTAAACTACTCATAGTGGGCACTTAATCCCCTGCCCTTTCTCCACGCCCACGCAATTTGCGTGGTGAATCATAAAAACATGATGCGTGTACTGTACACCACATTGGTATTTTTTTTAGAAGTTTTAGTTTTTTTTTCTTAGAGCAGTGCATGTTTATTCAAGACTTGCAGAAATAATTTGTTCCAAGTGTGAGTCATATTAGTAACATTATCAAAGTCATCTATCAGATACCTGAGAACAACATCACGATCCTTGCAGAATAGATTAGGCTCAAAATTCATTGTACATCTATACTTACGTGTAAAGGATTTTTTTTTATAAGAGTGACTATTTCGGCTGCATCACCCCCTAGTGTGGACCTTGTAAGTATTGTATAACATGTGCATTGCTGAAAAGGTGACAAGAGAGCAGGCACTACACCTAATTTTCATAGTCTCGGATATGTATTCCTTCCTTAATTAGAACAATTGTTTTGACTAGCTGTTTGGATAGTTGGCAGTACATATGGTAATGGTCAATAGACACATTTTGTGCTTTGAATTGGTTAAATTCAAAACATGGCCTGAGATTCGTCTGCCAAGGTATGCTTGTGGTCAATAGACACATTTTGTGCTTTGAATTGGTTAAATTCAAAACATGGCCTGAGATTCGTCTGTCAAGGTATGCTTGGTCTAGCGTGAAACGCTCAATTACTTTTTCGACTACTTTACTTCTAATGAATCAGATCAGTGTTTTATGATATTCTGTTTCATGCTTTTTTTTATATTGAAAATGGAATATAGTTGTAACTAGTATTCAGTATTTTAGTTTGTTGACTTGTGTCTGCTTGGTAAATATGCTGTAGAGATTTCTATCATTTAAATCACAGAACATTAATTTGATGTGAAAGTAACTAATGGTGCCATATGATCATAGACACTTTTATTCCAATAACACATGTAAGTAACAAACGGAATATTATAATTCAGCCTAAATTTATATTATGTTACATAAATAAACAGATACATTTGTTTTCTTATTAGGGACTTTTAATATAACAAGCTGGGGTTTTTTTAATACCAAGATTACAACAGCAACTTATACTACCGCTACTATTTAAAAAGGCAACTTTTGTAGAAAACAAGAACAAAATTATATAACTTATTTTGGTTTATGATATTAATTTTTTAATATGCTATAAAGGGACATCTGAAAATAAATTGCAACAAAAATAATGGGTGATGGGGGTTAGGAGCTTAGAAACCATAAACTTGTGTGTTAAAAATTCCCCAAAATACTTGTTCCGCAATGAAAAATTCCCAATTCTATGGATGGGGCCCTCAATATTTTATTGCTAGAATCATCCATGATCCTGTTCCATTTAGTAATTGTTTTGAACCCTCTAAATTTCTGAATTTTGTGTATAAAAACCCATATTTGGAAAAACCATGATATTTTTAGTTTAAACTGTATAATTTTATGCACATTATTTTCTGAAGTTTAGTCAATTTTTGTGTATGAACTAAATCATTAAAGGCATTACTATCTTTTGTGAATTATCAACAATTGAATGAAGCAAGAAAAGAAAATAGTTAGAGCAAATTACTGCAGTTTGAGAAAATACAATGAGATTTGATTGTCTGCTTTATATTAAATTTTGAAAGATTATTGACTGTAATGGCCTACATACAGAATTCAAAAATTATGCAAGTTGTTGTTTGCTTCAATGCATGTATTTAAGACATATCCATGATCCTCAAAAATAGGTGATGCTCAGAAACATCTTAGGATAGTCAGTACACAGGGGAGATAAGCCATTTATACAGAGAGGCTCATTGTTAGGAAGTAAAGGTTTTTGGAGTAGGTGTTTTTAAATCTTGATCAAGTATAGTTTCTTTGAAAGTCAGACGGCTTGCCGTGAGGTATGTGGTTGGGCAAATATCATCTGACCAAATCAGCTCTATATGTACAATAACGACAATTTAAACATTTCATTTGTATTTATAAAAAAAGACAACAATCAAACCAATTTGTGAAGACAGAAACTTACTAAAACTGTGTGTTAACATCGACATACTAAAATACAATATATAGCTCAGGCCCCTTGTCATCATACATCATCAAAGAATAACAGCAGAGTTTGCAGTGACATCACACTACTCTCACACACTTCATGAAAACACTTAAAGTCTGTGGTATCTTTTAAGTGAACATAATACACAGAGTTGTGCAACAGGGATGGTGTACTGAGTTATACCATTCCAGAATATGGAAGCTATTTAGCAGGTATGCTATTCAAGTAAAATTGTTTGAAAAATGCTAAAGACGACTAACATGAAATAGATGCTCTGGTGATTTATGCCCCCTTATACATAATCTTGTGTACAAGTTCCACAGGAGCTATGTAATCTGACCATACATAATTCTTGGTTATTTAAAGGATGAAAATCTTTATAAAATATAATATTTGTCAATTTGTCATACAGTATCTATTTTTCCTACAAGGACAAACAGTTACAAAATGAATACTCTATTCCATACCAGCAAAATTTACAGATCCTATATGACCTATGAAAAGGTTTATATTATCAGTCGCAGTTTCTAACTTGTACATACGTTCTTATTATGACCTCATGCTACAAAGTCTGATCCGAATACCGGTAGTTATCATATTTGTCAGTCCATCTGTCAGCAGTTTGGTTTCTTCAAGTTAACTTTACTGGGAGTCATTGGATTTCAACCAAATATGATATGTATCTTTATGCTGATGAGACCTTGGACAGAATTGATTTTTCAGCATTCCGTGTTGTCGTTTGGAGGAATTGTATTCTCATATTGTCTCCCTGATTCAGTTTCTGCAACATCTGATTGTTTGATTTTAACCAAATTTTGCATGCAACTTTTTATTGACAAGACCTTAAATGACTATATTTTCCACATGGTCATATATGTGTTATTGTCCTTGAATGCCCATTCTCCTAGCTGCTTTAAGCAGTATGACTTGACCAAGAAATGTTTTATTTTAATATCAGTAATTATACATTACCTGTTGGTATTGCATTGTTTACCTATTCCAGGACAGAATTAGCCTCATCTGTATAATACGAATTCATCCTCCCACGTATGAACCTCCATAGAGAATTCTGGAAAGAATCCAGACCAGAACACAGGACTTAGTCTGCTGCGCAAGTCATGGCACATGCAGCATAGTCCTCACCTTTTTGCTGGATGCCATTTGCATAGCATTTTATGCACATCGCTCTAGAATTGTTGCTTTCGACTCACATCTAAATATGCATCAGGCATTTTAAGGTGGGTTTCCATAATTCACAGAAGTTATACCCTCAGTCCATTACTTTTTCATTCATTGATTTACTCTCATGAGATTTTTTCAGGCAATTGTCGTTACAAATTCAGCAGTATACCGTTTTTTTCTTTCTTTAGGCAATTGTTGTTAAGAATTAAGCAGTGCCCTGTTTTGTAGGTTCACACACACACACACACACAGTGCATGCATGTGTGGGTGATCTGCATTTTTCATTCATAATTATTATTGTTGCTTTTATCCAGCCCTTGGGTAGGTATCATCTCCCTTTCATTGCCAGAACCTTAGGAGACCTCCACGTCAGTCGTTCATTTCTAAAGAATTTAGTTAGTGAACATCAATTGATGGTTCAGTCACGTGTAAGGGGGTCGCACACCAGCTTTTTGTTTTTGTGTGTTCAGAATAGTCGCACACCTTAAATTTATTTTATCACATCTTGCTGATCTTATCATTTATGTGGTCACCAGTACTTAGATTAAAGTGTATGTCAACATGGTCATGTGGGCGCATTTACTCTTCTTAAATTAAATAATAATTGTTATTATAATATTTAATACTAAAATAGTTTAACCAAAGTCTATTCAATCCTGATTCTTGAATGCTCTGCACCTTAACTGTCATCAAAAAACTTCCAGACAATTTTTTTTTTATTGATATGGACTTTTACAATGGTAGTCACATACTAAACTGGGTCAAGAAAAGAGGATGCCGAGTCTAATCATAACAAATAACAGGGTAGTAAAAAACTTTTTTCAACATGTGCAGCTTTCATTGTGACATAACAGCATGCAACATTCAATCCGGTTTGTACTGGATCACACTTTTAGGTTGACCTCGTCCAAAAATGTCAGCGTATTTTAACATTCATATTGCCATATGTATTTCTCGGGGCATGTTTAAAATGATCTTCCAAGGAATATGGCAGTATGAAGATCAAAATAAAGTGAATAATCTCCATTTAAAGATATATGTAATCAAATTCTAAAAAATGACACAGATTACTGAAATAATTAGTACTGAATGCCTACATGACCTGTATGACTTGTACTATAGTATTGCTGTGTCAGTTACAGGGATTAGCATTATTGTCAACATTTATCAAACTTTCTAAATGTACATGGTATACAATAACCGAAACAATGCCGTTTGACACCATTTCAAAAATTTGACTTTTCCCCTCATCTGCACATCAGATTTACAGTTGACAGCTATTTACAAGTATATGTAAGCATTTGACAATCGTGTAATACACCTCACTCAACTTGATATTGTTTCATTTGCTGTACACCTCTTATGATCACAGGACTCAGTTTCCAAGTCATGTCTTATGTTGAATATACAATATATCTGACAATTTAGGTAAAACTTTCTCTTGGATTGTGATGATATTGTTTAGTACTGCTACATATATGTACAAGATGAGAAAGTCGATATTGCAATTGGACATACTGCTTATACATGTACATAAAATGCTTTTGTCGGATCTACAATGATTAAAAAATTGCAGTGGCATACAAACTTAAAACTGTTTCTTTACATACAAATGAAAAATGTTACTCATCAAAGGTTCTGTGTAGGAACATGTTTTTAAAGCAGAATAATGTAGTTTTATTGCATAAATTGTCAGAAAGATCAGTAAATCAACATAATGTGCAATCTTATGTAATGTGCAGTACCACTAATTCTTGTCAACATCTCCTTTTTCCTAGTGATTCCATATTCATTGTGAAAATCATACATACTTTAAGAAAAGAATTGGCAGAAAATCTTACTAAACAGTTGCCTTAAGAGGAGACGTGAAAATATATTATTTAATTGGAATGGAGTAGTTTCTGCATCACTTTCAGACACATAGGTGTTCATTTATACATTTACCGATTTTGTAAATGTTTACAAGAAGTAAACTAAACTAAGCCATTTACACGTGTAAACACTGCAGTCTTATTTATAGGTTTTATTTCTTGGCCCCTGATTTCAACCAAATTTGGCATGCATCTTCATATTGATAAGACGTTGAAAGACGTTTATTTCCAGCATTCCATATTATCATTTATATTCTGATTGTCCATCCTTCTGACTTTGGTTTCTAAAGTGTAACTTTATGAAGGAAATTTGGATTTCACTCAGATTTATCATGTACCTTTATGTTGACAAGATCTTTAATAAGTTGGATTTCCAGCATTCCACATAATGTTTTAGAGGAGTTATGACCCATGAATCTTCTTCTCATGTTGGTTTCACAACACAAGTTCATCTATTTAAGGCCCTGCCAAGCAAATTGTAGTATCAGGACCCTTTGCATTGTACCTATTGCAAATAACTTTTATTAGTATATTTATATATTTGCAATTTTGTAATTAAATATTGTCTTTTGACTTTCAGTTATAATACAGCAATGTATTTCTCCTTTAGTGCAGATTTAATTGACTTTACATTTGACTTTGGAGCATTGTTTAGTACAGAATTCTTATCAGAATTGAACTTAAATGGGGCCCCAGGTGGCCAAGTGGTCCAAAGCGCTTGTCTTTACAGATCACTCACACAGCTCACCTCTGTCCATGTGGATTTAAGTCTCAGCTTGGCTAATGTAGGTTTGTGAGAAAGCTTGCCAGTAGCTTCCCATGGGTCATTGGTTCTTCCTGGCGTTCTCCCAGGTTCTTCCTCCACCAAATAAACTGGCTGCCATGTATAGCCTATCATGTGCTGCAAAATGGTGTTAAACCCAAAAAAACAAAACAAACCCTTCTTTCCACCATTCTATTTTAACAAGTACATCAGTATCATGGATACTTTGATTATAATCCACTCCTCTATTTTTGGAAAATAACTAACTTGGTTATGTCTTAATTAAAATGACAGACACCATGATAATGAAAGTTGTGTCAACACCTGCATGTAGTTGCTACCATCTGCCTTAAGTACCGTATATACTCACAGACAAGTCAATCAGTGTATAAGTTGAGCCTTTATTTAAATATGCAACAATGGCAATCATTCTATGACCCTATATAAGTCAGGATGAATTTTACCCTGAAATCTGGCAGAAAACATTTACTTTGACTAGTATTATTTACATAGATGCTCCATCTGAAAGTCAATTACTGTATACACTGGCTTATAAGTCAAGGTTTATCTTAATATTTGGCTCTGATTTAATAAGTAATAGCACCTTTATACAGTATATACAGTCTGCTGTTAATTCGCTGTAAGATTTAAGCAGAAATGTGGCAGTTATCAAAGACACTGATACTGCATATCTTTTGCATTTGCCTGCTTAAGTTTTCTACAACTTGATAATGGCAAATTATTCTACCTTTTTACAAATTGAACTTCGTATTTTATAGGATTCGTGAAGTAATGAATCTTGGAATCGATTAAATACACACTGCATGAATGACAATAGCAAAGCAAAGTCTGTTCATGTATAGTGTGTAATCAGTTTTCAAGCTTCATGACTTCATGAATCCTGTAAATATGAAATTCAATTTTTATAATTCCAATAGTTTTAAAAATAAATAATAGAACTATATTTCAACCACTGTTTACAAATATTGTCAAAACTCACAAGAATGCATAAATACATCAGTAATTCCTTTCTGGTGTTGTAAACTAATAACTTCTAGTTTTCTGCATCACATGATGCAGTTTTAACCAATCTAAATGCTTGTTACAAAGGCTTGGTAAAAAATTTTTAATTACTACAGTATACATGTGTGTGGTATTCATTATTCTGCATCTGTATACTTGAACAATATGTTGTATTTCAGATCATACGTGGTGCAGGACACCATGTTTATGCTGATAAGCCACAGGCATTCAACAGTCTGGTCCAGACAATCTTGGACAATATAGATTCATCAAAAGACAACAAATCTTCCCAATCCAGTCCGCCAGAAGATGAAGAAGGACTGCCACATGTAAAATCAGACTTAGAATCAGTGCCTATCACACAGTTTTGACAATGACTTTCCACATAGATAATTTATCCAGTGTTCAGCTGAACAGTGTGTTCTACCTGTAATAGAAATGCTCAGGGCAGTAAGAAATAAACTTTATTATAAATGGTTAAGACCAGGCCATCCCTTAAAAAATTCTTTGTTTGCTGCCCTCTAGCCAACTTGTGTCTATGATTTGGGGAGAATTTTGTTTGTTCTGCACAACTGACCTAGTGGAATGTTAAAAACTGAACAAAATCATGCAGCAGGCAAAAAATAAACAAACAAAAACACCTACCTGTGTATCTACATATGGTCAGGGAACAGGAATCCAAGATATTTTTTTTACTAGTGATCCAGAACTTGCCACAGTCTGATTAAAATCAAGATCTACTTAGAAGTAGTAGATCTGACATTCACTGATGGAAGATCATGTTCTGGTGAACTTTTCAAATTCCCAGTCCACTAATTTAAAGTAGTCCATAAAATAAAATGTTACATTTCATGTTAGGGAGAGTTATTATTAGTAATGTTATATTCCAAATGATGTTTTTCACTTTCAGAAATATGAAAGCTGCAATTGGATTGGTGAATCAAAAGGTCAATAGATAATGATCTCATATTAGTGCCCATCAGAGATCCATTATTTAATAGGTTGCAGTTTTAATCAGATTAAGTGCTGCAGTTGACCCAACATAAGCAGCAAATATCACACCTGCTGAAGAAGCAATCCATCGTTCTTACCTTTTTTGTTAGTGAGAAAAGAACATTTATTTTTTCAAGTCCTTTGATGCCTTGACAAAAATGTTGTGTAAGATTTTTATGTCTTATAAAACAAAATGTATACATGCTGTAGAGTAGCAAGTTTTAGTGGCTGAAAAATTTAATTAGAGGTTTTAGAGTGAGATCATGGAAAAAATTGTATCAGAATTTACCACCCTGATATTATCACCTCTGTAGATCTGCAATCAATAAAATATAACTATCCAAAATTAAAATCCCTGTTTCTGAATTAAAAAATTCACCAAATTGTACATCCTTGAAAAATACCTGCTATATAGTAGTTTTTGCTATTTTTTCTTTATAGCTCAACTGGCTTTAACTGAGCTGATAGTATGGGCCTGTGTCTATGTATCATGCATCTGTCCATGTTTGCTTTTTGCATTTTCTTCATAAAAACTGATCAAAAGAATTTTACAAAATTTTTGACAGAGAGCATTGTGTAATGATGGTTTTTCAAATTTGTTTGATGATGCTTATCAGTTATACAATATGCCAACTGTTACTATAAATAGGAAACAAAAATTTAAAATGATGTCCTCAAAAACTCGTCAAGAAAATTTGACCAAATTTGACAAAAGCATTCTTGCACGAAGACCTTTCAAGTTTTAAAATATATCAATCAGCTATCCAATATGGCTGTTGTTCCTAAAGATTGAAAAACCTTTGAACAAACTTCTCAAAAAACCCCCATTCAAACAGAATGTTACCAATTTTGAGAGGATCATGTCATGAAGGCCTTTCAAGCTTGTCCAAAACGGCCACCCTTTAGTAAAATAGAAAAATCTTTAAATGATTTCTCAAAAGCCCCTCTTCAGAATATGACCAATTTTGATATAAAGCATTCTGGCATAAAAACCTTTATGTCACTTCTCAAAAACTGTTTCTTAGAATTTGACTATATTTTACAGAAAGCAACCTGGCATGAAGAACTTGCAAATTATACATAAGATGTCAATCTGCCATTCAATATGGCATCTGTAACTGAAAACAGAAATGTTTTAAAAATGACATCCTAAAATTGTTAAACAGAATTTGACCAATTGACAGAAAGCATCCTGGCATAAAGATCTTTCCATTTTGTACAAATGATACTGATCTACCATAAAATATGGTTGAAAAAAGATTTTTAAAAATATAAAACCCTTAAACAATTGTTTTGATAACCAGTTGACAGAATTTGAAGTGATTTTACTGAAAGCATTCTACTAACCCAGATTTAGTGCCAGACTGCTAATGCATTGGGCTGTTGGGCAGATGTCAAGCAGGTGAGTGATCTTGGATGCATTTGGGCCTCTTGTTGTTTTTGTATGTCTTTGAAGGTAGCCTGGATCGTACCAAAAGAGAAAAGGTTATGAAGAGCTCCTTAATGTCAATGTCTGAACAGAAAATTAAAATGGTGCTGATCTGACAGCCAATATATGGCCATCTTGAAAATCTTGTTTTTGCTACTCTTAAATGGAAAGTCATTTTGACATGGGGATTTTCATAAGAGTTCTTATGGTGTCTAGTTGGTCCTAAATGAAAATGACTAACCCTCCATTTGGCCACCATGGTGGCTTTCTTGAAAATATTGTTATTTCTACTCCTCCCAAATGGATGGCTATATCAACATGGGGTTTTCACCAATAGAAGTCTTACGATACCTAGTTGGTCTTGAATGAAAATGGTGCCACTCGTACATCTAATATGGCTGCCACAACGACTGTCTTAACAATCTTATTTTCACTATTCCCCCTGAATGAATGATCATTATGTCATGGGGTTTTCACCAAAAAACTTATACTGCTGTCTACTCTGTCCTAAATGAAAATGGTGCTAAGCTGACAACCAATATGTATACCACAGCAGCTAATTTGAAAATCTTGTTATTGCTGAAGAATATCAGAGATGGTTTCAACACTAAGCAGTTAAAAGGAAGAAATGGTCTTGTCTTAAATTCCTGGAAGTTCTTTTAGCCTAGTAGAGCATCAGTCCTCTCAAGACACTCTTGTTTAAATTGCAGAATACAGTCAGAAATGTGATACTTTTATACATATTAACATATTGGAATAAAATATGGAATTTTACTTAAAGATCTGCATATGTCATTCCCTGCTATTGCTCAATCAGTTCTTTCCTCTTGGCTCCCATTTTGCACCTATACTCCTAGGGATGGAGAAAATTCAAAGTTTAGAATTATGTGTTGTATATTTAAAATTGTTATGCATCATCATTTTGTTTTTTTTATGGTATAGTCAAACATGTGATATATAGTCAAACATGTGATATTAATGTACATATTACATTTTAATAAAATAATGAATTTTATGTAGATAACTGCTTTTTCCTTCCCAGAAATAAGTCATACAATTGTTTCCTCATTGTTTCCATTTTGCTCTCTCCTTTTTATAGTCTCTATGATGGAGAAATTTCAATGATTAAAGAGAGTTCTGTCTTGTATATTTAAGATATTTGTGTCCTGTCAAGCAGTTGGGGCATCTTGACGTTCCTTCTGGCTGTCTGACCATCCATACACTTGTCCCAGGAAGATTGTTAGCATACTTGCCCAAAATCTACATGATGTAGTCAAATAAAATTTGGTAGGCATGTTTGTGTGCATATGTATATGACTTGATCGTATTTTTAATGACATTACAGCAATTTCTATAAAAAAATTTAAAAATGTGTGAATTTGGAGTATTTTGGGTGAAAACTTTGTTGACAAGATTGCGCCAAAGAAAGAACATGATATATATATATATATTAAATTGATTAGGCACGTTTAAATATACAATGAAACCCCTCAAAACAAACCCACGGTTTACCGAAATTCCCACAAAATCAACAAAAAAAATGTCATCTAAATTTTTCCCTTTCGTTAATATCATCATTTTTTCCCCAGTAAACCAAACCCCTCTTAGAAAAATGAAACAGATTTTCAGTCCCGAACTTCAATTGTACACTTTTTAAAAAAACTCAAAACCAAAACTCACTTCAAACTTGGAGATGTATCTTAGCTGCTAAATTCCATGCAATGTTGATATTTATGGACCAGAAATAGCCTGTGGTCATGCCTTAAGTAAAACATACACCTGACACAAGCTGGGCCAGATTAATTTACAGTTAGCAAATACTGTAGTAGGTTTATTGGTGAGTTAAAATGTCCGAACAACATTTGGCATGCACGGTGATGAAGATTAGGGGCAACAATAGGCTAATCCAAAGTCTTTGTACCTTTGAGAAAGGCCAGTTTTTAATGTAAATTGCTAATTAAATGCTTGCAGATATAAGCCAATTAAGAAAGATTACATTATATATGCTTATGATCTCATCATGATTGGTGCTATTAATTTGTATAAATGATCAACGTAACTTTTTTTTCTATTCTTAAATCCCAGGCTTTAATAACCAGGCTTGCAGCCTTGCTTTTGATAGTTTGCTAATGGAGACCAACAAAATTGTATTTTAAAAGTCAGCTTAACTCAATTGATTTTCAAAGGAAACAAACAAGTCAATACCCGCATTTAATTAACCATGAATGTCATTTGTCTTCACTTGCATGTCAAGAAGTCAGAATGACTAGCTAAGTATTGTAGAACTTAACTATATTTACAGGATGAAATTAGTCTGATCAAAGAGTATTAATCTGTGCCAAGACCTACGTTGTAAAACACTTGGAAAAAATCTGATGATGATATGCTTGTACATGTACTTATACATGCATAAAAAATATATATTTTTTCACTTTTTCGATACCCTCAATAAACTGAAAACCTGTCAAAAGCAGAAATAAAATTCAATCTCGAGGGTTTTCGGTTTTGTGGGGTTTCACTGTATAGATAGTTTCAAAAATATACACCAGACAGAGCAGAAAGTGCTATACCTGGATCCTACAAGAGGATGCATGAAATTATATATGGAGAAAGATTACACCCACAGTCCTAGGTTCGATTCTCAGTTTGCACAGTATGAAAACACCCTTTAAGCTCATTCTGGGACAATCAAGTCTAAAGTTAAAGCTGTATTGACTGCTATGAAGATAACTACCTCTCTCTCTCTCTCTCTTGGTGTAGGCGTAACATATAAAGCATCCACATTCTCTTCTTCTCATTAACTGATTAATAATTGATTTGGAGGTGATCAAATACCTACTTTTACCTCAACTGCTTTTGTTAGTGATATGTTGAATCTTTAATCCAGAAGATGAGCTCATGGATACAGTGGAGAATAATCTGTTAGTATCTGAAAATCAAGTAGAATTATAAACTTCTTTCCATACACCACAGACTACAAAGCCTCAGTACCAGCATTTTGCACATTAGCAGTTCCTGCTCATTACTTTCTCAATTTTTCACTTGTGTTGCATTGTTCAATCTCATTTGTTCTAACAGATACATGTAGCCACAAATCTTTTGTATGTCATGAAAATGTTAGAGTGATTTAACTCAAAAAGATCATAGCTTCTATAGCATATGGTGATGTCTTTCACAGGCATTACCCAAACTGTTCACCACTGCATTGTTACCATATCATTTCACCTTCATAAAAGAATGACCAATACCCAGTTATTTACTATCCATCATCGACACTATACCATTAACACATTGTTGGAGTGACCAATACCCAGCTATTTACTATCCATCACTCTCACTATACCATTAAAACACCACTTGAGTGAAAAATACCCAGTTATCTACTATCCAACGCCACACTGTACTATCCAACATGCCATGAGCTTTCTTTCTCAATTTTAATTTTTAAATTTGTTTTTTTTAACTTAAATTTTTTAAATTTTCAATGTTCGTTCAAATTCTTTCCTTTTAAATTTCATTTTCTTTTTTCTCTTTCAATTTTTTTTTAATTTTCATTTTCGAATGTTTTTTTTTTTTTAATTTTAATTTTCAATTTTTTTCACTTCTTTTTATATTTGTTTTTCTTATTATCAATTTTCATTTTTTATTTTTAGTTTTCATTTTTTTTTCATTTTCACATTTTCATTATCAATTTCTATTTTCAATTTTCATCTTCAATTTTTCTTTTTTAATTTAGATTCTCAAAGTTTTGTTTTTCAATTTTCGTTCATTTCATTTTAATTTTCATTTTCAATTTTGGTTTCTTAAATTTTCGTCTACTTTTCATTTTAAATTTTCATTTTCAAATTTGGTTTTTCAATTTTCATTTTCAATTTTAGGGTGGTGATGTTGCTTTGGATATAATTGTTTGTGCCAAACTAAAGATTGATGTAGAAACTAATATTTTAGAAGTGCTTACACACACACTATGCGCACAAACATACTTATATACTATCACACAAGAGGGGTTTGAGGTTTGAGTTTTAGTTTTTGTGGAAGACATAGACATACACAAGCATAAAACACACAGATTGGCAATGATTGAATAGAATAGTAGCATTGTTTCTAAGAGGACAAGGTGGCCCTGAAAAGGACAATTGGGTTTTGAAGAAAAAAAAAGTATGGACTTGACATCATCACCTGTAACTGCCTTAAACCTTTTCCATGTCCAAGTCCTACTCCTGCTGCTGTAGTGGTTGTTGCGACTGCTTCACTGCTGGCATCTCGGTGGTAGTCATCAATGTAATCGTAGAGGGTGTAGAAATCATGAATTGTGAAGGTCTCTTTCTTTTAGATTTCTCCAAAGAAGTTTGATACATTTCTTTCAAGTGTTTTAATTCTGCCAAAACGTTTTGTAAAACACTAACAGTTTTGTTTTCACTCTCTTCTTTTTGTTCACAGTTTTCCTATTCTCTTGTTGCTTTCTCTTTTCCTCTTCTTCAAAAAAATGTTATGTTCTTCTTTTTGAAGTTTCAAAACCGTCTCTAACTCTTCCTTCTGTTTCTTTCTGAAATCATCATACACTGGTAATGATGGAGAAAGAGGTGAATATGATACTACCAGCAAAAATTCTTGCAAAGAAGATAAATCGCACAAAGCCAAATTGAAGTTATTCTCCTCTGGTAGAATACTCCCGACATCAGCAGCAGTAGTCGTGTTATCACTCTGAGTATAAGAACTATTCACTCGAGGCGCACCCCAACACAAAGTCTGCATTTCAGCTGTTATACTACACCTGAACTCTTCAGCAAGGATACATCATACAAATACTCGTAGGTATATATTTTGAAAGTAATATCAGACATCAGCTATAGCTACTGCAACAGTAAAATTCAGTTTTGTCACTAAAATATGTGCTACTGGAACGGTAAAAGTCAATTCTTAACTAAATTGACTTTACGTGAGATGAAAGATCGCTACGCCTACCGAATCACGTGAAATGACGACCTATTAACCTCCGACAACATTCAGTATTTGGCATATGAATTTGTTTAAATTTCAGTGATAGGTTTATTAAAAATTATTATTCTTAAAAAACGTAAAATTACCAAGTTGCATAAATTATGCTACAGTAGGCAATATTTATATTTGTATTTCAAGTTCGTATTATAATAACATCTGTGTTTTATTTAGTAAATCATTAAAATAAAATTTAAAGCGGCTTGAAAACATACTCGTGTAAAAGGAAATTCACTTCAAAAGATGTTATTTTAGTTAGTATAGTCGTATTTTTATTAATTTTATCTGATTTATGTTTAAATTGTCTTAGAGTTAATAGATTAAAAATAATTAGCAAAAACGTAAATTGTTACTGTTTAGAAGTATACTGTTGTACATAATAACAATTTTAAAGTTCTGCTCTGAGCATGAGATGGAATTTTGATCAGTAATGTATGTTGGTGTAAACATGTAAATACATGTTTAACATATGGGAAGATAAATATCTGAAACCATTGTGTTTTGTATTTCTTTATTATTAATTACACTTTTCACGCAATTCTTTCTATCATGGTAAAAGAAATTCATGATTTATTTATTTCCTGGTACAACAAATTTAAATTTAAAAAGCAACAAAGTTTATGTTTTTTTTTTAATTATTATTTCCTGGTACAACATATTTATATTTAAAAGAAAACAACATTCATGCTTTTATTTCATGGTACAAAATATTAACATTTAAAAAAAAATTAAGTTCATTTTTCTTCCTTCATGGTACAACATATTTACATTTCAACAAAACAAAGTTCACGTTTTTATTTCATGGTACAGCAGATTCACGTTTGAAATAACAAAGTTCATGTTTTTTATTTCATGGTACAAGAAATTAACAAAAAAACAAAAAAAACAGTTTATATTTTTCTTTCATGGTACAACAAATTTACATTTCAAAACATAAAGTTCATGTTTTTGTTTCTTTTCATGGTAAAACAAATTTACATTTAAAAAGTAAAGTTGATGAGTTTTCTTTCGTTACAACATATTTAGATTTAATAAAAAAGACCCCCAAAAAAAGAAGTTCATCTTCTTTTCTTTCATTGTACAACAAATTTAAATTAAAAAGAAACCAAAGTATTAAAAGTGATGTCATGTGTCAGCTGTTGCTACTGCAAAAATAAAAACCATTTGTTTCACTAAAATTGTGCTACTGCAATAGTAAAAGTCAGTTTCTTCACTAAACTGTGTGCTACTGCAACAGTAAAAGTTTCTACATTAAAATGCGTACTGTGTTCTCTGTGTGTCTTTTTTAAAGCTTAATTAGTTAGTGATTTCATGTACGATTGATGTTTCATGAGTACGATTCGAAATAAAACTATAAATAGTTGTAATTGTTTTGTTTTTTTTTCCCTCCGATATTGTGATATTTTCTTACTATGATTCAAAATAAACATATGAAATAGTTGTAATGTTTTTTTGGGGGGGGGGGTTTGGGGGGGGGGGTTGGGGGGTCTGCTATTGTGACATTTTCTTACTACATTGATAGAATTTCAAACGCATGTGCTATAATATTTTGCTTCCTAAGTCTAAGTCCTTCAAAATTCCTGGCATTAAATACATTCTCCCATTCTCCGTCTTGGAAATTGTTTTATTACTTTTCTGTTACTTTTCATTTTCAAGACAGAACGTATTCCATGACTGGAGGAAATGAAAAATAACAGAGATGATACTATTCAATCATTGCTAATATATGTGCTTTATGTTTGTGTATGTCTATGTCTTCCACAAAAACTAAACCTCAAACATCTTACCCCACTTGTGTGATAGTATATAATTATGTTTGTGGGTATAGTATGCGTAAGCACTCCCACCCTTCACTTTTTTAAAGACAAACAGAAAATTCTGCTCTTAACAAGTACAAACACTCCAAGTACAATGCAGAGCTTCCTTTCTCTCCATTCTGTTTACAGAAGGCTATGTTATTTTAATTTTGCCTTTTTCAATCTCAAACAGAAAATGTTACTTTCTCTCTGTGTCAGTCTTTGGTTTTGCACAATAAAGTATAGCCAAAGTAACATAACCACTCTAAAATTAAAAACGAAACTTATAAATTGAAAATTAAACAACCAAAATTGAAAATGAAAACTGAAAATTGAAAGAAATGAAAATGTATGATGAAAATGTGAAAATGAAAAAGTGAAAGAGAAAATTGTAAATGAAACTTAAAAAATTTAAATTAAAAACTGAATATTGAAAATGAAAATTAAAAATTTAAACATTAAAATAATAAAGAACAAATTTGACATTGAAAATTTAAAATGAAAGCTTACAGCGTGTTGGACAGTAGATATAGGGTGTTGGATAGTAAATAACTGGGTAACGGTCACTCCAACGGCGTGTTGATAGTATAGTATAGGTGTTGGATAGTAGATAACTGGGCATTGGTCACTCCAATGGCATGTTAATAATAATAATAATAATAATAATAATGAGGACTTTGTATAGCGCCTAATCTTTAGAAGCTCTAAGCACTTTACAACATTAGATAACACATAAAAACATATACAATGATATGATTACGAAAAAAGAACAAAAAACAAACACCATGAAATTAGAAAACAAAAACATGCTGAAAATAGTTCAGGTAAGGAAACATTATTAAGTCTTTAGGTCTATTCTTGCAGTTGAAATCGGTGAGTTTTAAGAGCACTCTTGAATGAGATCACTGTGTCTTTGTGTCTAAGTTCAGTGGGCAATTCGTTCCACGTTGCTGGGCCCTGGTATGCAAAAGAACGTTAATGGTATAGTGTGGGAGCAGGATAGTATGTAACTAGGTATTGGTCACTCCAACTATGTATTGATGGTACAATGTGGGTGCTGGATAGTAGATAACTTTGTATTGGTCACTCCAACGGCGTGTTGATAGTGTAGTGTGGGTGTTGGATAGTAGATCACTGGGTCACTTCAAATGACGTATTGGTTAGTAAGTGTAGTTTTAACATTACATTTCCCGTTAGAAGGCGTAGAGACCCATAATGTTAAACGTATGAACATTTTTAACATTATCTCACGTTAGAGGTCATAGAAACCCAAAACCCAAAAATTATAACCTCAATGTTAAATTCCTATATTTTAAATTAACTAGTGGTCCAGAATTCTCATATATTACCTACTGACTGAAATTAGGCATTTCGCATATCAATTTCCGTGGACTAGATATTTCGCATATCTATTCTTCTTTATATATGTTTTTTTCTCCACCTACAACTACTCTACGCTTTGATCACTAGCAGGGGTTCCAATAAATCTAGTTTATAGTTTAGATTTCCATACAGATTACCTCAGAAATTTTCCATACAGAGATTGTCAGAAATTTTCCGTAAAGAGTCCTCTCTGAAATTAATCATTGCGCATACATATGCTATACATTCAATACGTGAGGGTATTCCTTATGCTTTTTTTACGTAAATATTTTGGTATCCTTTCCTCTTTTATTTAAAAAAATAATACATTTCTCTTTATATCATTAGATGTTCTTGAATGAATATAGACTACGCGATCGTAGGACACAAAACTTGTAGACAATAATTATTTTTAGTCAAATACTTTTACAATGATACGCTGACGCTAAGAAAAAATGAAGGTAATTTATATTTTTTCCAATAGGCGGCGTTCTGTTCACATAGGTTTGGTTTTATGGGTTTAACGCCATTTTTCAGCACATGATAGGCTATACATGGCGGCCAGTATATCTGGTGGAGGAAGAACCGGGGAAAATCCCGGAAAGAACCACCGACCCACGGGAAGCTACTGGCAAGCTTTCTCACATAACCACATTGGCCGAGCCCAAGACTCGAACCCACGCGGACAGAGGTGAGATGGCAGTGATCAGTAAAGGCGAGCGCCTTAGACCACTCGGTCACCCGGGGCCCCTGTTCACATAGGATTCCCCTATGTACTTTTATGTAAACAATAATGTATCCATCCTTCTTTCTTTCCATAATAGATTTCTAAATATAAAGAAATATATTTATGTTTGTAATAAACACTGAAGAAATCTGCGTGACTTAATACTGATTTTTTTTTTTATTTAATTTTTTTATTTTGTTGCAACACAAGTTACTAACAGTGACGATTATTTTAATTTTTCACTTAATTTTTTTTTATTATTATTTATTTATTTATTTATTTTGCAACACAAGTTACTGACAGTGACGATTATTTTGATTTTTGCCAGTGCTGAACCTAAAATGACGGCTACCAATACCGAGACAAACAAAAAATCTTACGCCGATCTTGTTTGTTTTTGATACAGTATAATCGTCGCGTTCTATAAACTGGGTGCTGCAAGAAAAGTTCACAAGTTATGAAATACAAATTGCCTACTTAAAGTCAGGTCAAGATAAAGACTTTTGTGTCAAATCGGCAGATTCTCATGAGATTGTTAGCGAGATTTAAAGTAGCATGATAGTAGGATATACCTGCACTAAAGCGTGTGTGCAGAATGTTAGTACCAATAACAAAAAGCTTAAAGTTTGTGCATGGAAGAAAAGAGGTCGTTTTGTGACCAAGTCGTAGAGTTAGAGCATCAATGTTACGTTAACAAATATGACAATTAACTCAAGGTAGCATTAAATGACGACCATAACAAGAAATAGACACATTATCAAGGTGTGGATTATATCATGTTTTACTTTGAATGTTTTCAAGAGACTGGAATTCACATTCCTAACTTTTATGCGGCTAATCGCACTTGCAAAAAGTGCATTAAAGAACCTTTATTTCATCACTTTCAAAACTGTAGTTTGGAGTCAGTCACTTTACGAAAAACTAGCTCCTGACATATCTTAGATTTCTGATAAATGGATGAATGGAAAATATGCTAGCCTTATGCAAACTCTAACGGAGTGACATTAAGTATCTGATTGTTATTGTTGTTTTGTTTGTTTGTTATTTTTTTTTTTTTGTTGTAAACATTAGATCTTCTCTTAGCAAAGAAGGATTATAGTGTTGATGCAATTTTTCTCTTGAAATATGTTCTTGAAATTTATTTGTAATAATTGGGGAAAATATACCCAAAACGTAAGTCTGTATGTCTTGATTTGATTTTTGTTTTAAAGTACGAATAAGATACCCACTTTAAAATACCCGTCTCTCTCTCTCTCTCTCTCCATGTCAGGAGTTTGATTGCCCACGCACACACACATTTTATAATCTCTCCCCCCTTCTCTCTCTCTCTCCGACACACACACACACACATCATGAAAAATTTATAATAATAATAATAATGATTTTTATAGTTTGTAGCCTCCTATGTAAGACCCTCCTCTCTCTCTGTCTATCTGTCTGTCTCTGTATGATCATATTACTAGGGATATAAGGATTATGAGGATGGTAACTTGGTAAGGGGTCCTGGTTAGTAAATAACTGTGCTGGCTATTAAATACCTGGGTGTTGGGTAGTAAATAAACTGCGTGCTGGATGGATAATAGATAGCTGGGTGCTGGATATTAAATAAACTGGGTGTTGGATAGTAGATAACTGGGTGCTGGATAGTAGATAACTGGGTGTTGAATACTAAATAAACTGAGTGCTGGATAATAGATAGATCATTAGGAAAAAGAAAGAACATGCAAAGGACAAATTAATGAACGAGGTGGAACAGAATGGCGCCAATGCAAATTTGCATATGTTGTTAGTACCATAAAGGCTTATCTTTATGATATATAGATAGTTACCAAAAACATTATCTCGAAGTTCTTGAAGCCATATGTGTTCAGTTTGCCTACATCAATAATGCCAAATCAATATCTTATCAAGGTTCAAAAGTGAATTTAGAGGAACAGACTAATTACCACTCACTTGATGATGAAAGTCAAGACATGGAGAATGAAGAAGACACAAGAAACATTTAGCAAAGGTCTGAACGATGGTTTGACTTACGTAAGAAAGCGATTATCACATGTAGAACTTTCTACCAAGCGTTAGGTTTAGACGGTTTGAAAAAAAGAAAGAGATTATTTCGATGCTTCATTGTGTGGACTCAAAAAAGAAGTATCCGAAGATGCGCAGCGTAATATAAATTACGGTACAACAAATGAAATCAATGCGACGGACACCTTGGTAGGAAAGGGTTTACCCGCTATTCCTCCATCGTTAGTTTATCAAGAGGAAGGGTATGTGCGCATAGAATTTAACACAAAAAGGCCACCATGCAATTGTGTAACCAGATGGTAGTCTTTATGTTCATGAAGATTCTACTGTAGGCGATGTTACAGTATCGGCGGTAGAATTCAAATGTCCAGGATATCAGTTACATACTGAGATACCTCAACGGTATATAATCTTCAATGTCAGAACACAATGGCTGCTTTGGCAATCAATACAATGTACTATGTCTGCTGGAGACCAGAAATCACAAGCGTATTTCAAATAGAAAATAATGACACTGCTTTTCAAACTGCATTAAATATGACATAGGTAACGTTTGCTCAAGAAACTCCGAAACGTCCAACCAAATTGAATGAAGAGGTCGAGTTTATGAAAAATATGATACATGAAGGATGTAACAAAGCCCACTTTGTTGGTGAATTTCCGTCAGCAGTATTCTCATCGGAGACACCTGATCGTGTTCAGTCAATAATGGTAGCAGATACAACATGTCTATTTGAGAAGATAGTGTATCTACTGAACGAGGGATATCAGCTACAGCGTCAGAAACCAACAGACGCCGTAGTTTTTCTTGCATGTAATATGGATTGAATCTGGTCAAATAATCCATTTTGATGGGCCCCAAAAAATTGGTTCCCAAATGGTTATAGTTTAACCACTGAAACAATGAGAAATATATTAACAAGCGTGCAAAATTAATGCCACAAACATGGTTTACATGTTCAGCAATATCCTTTGATGGATAATTGCATAATATTGTCAGGAGATCTGAAACCAACAAGCCAGTGACCTTGCTACACCTTCAAAAGGATGTGTGGAAGAAAAGCGAAAACAAACAAAAGTGAAGCTTTTTGAAGGGCTGAACAAAGAATACACATAGGAAAAAAACGGTTCAAGTATTGTCTGTACAAATGGAAACAAACCCCTTCCAATACACCAGCTAGAGCTTGGAAAAGACACTTAAGTATATCTAAAACCACTTCAGCATTGGCTGATGTTACAGAAGGCCAAGAAACAAATGACACTGTAGACCAAGAAACAAACGTTCCTGATGTCGTTCCACAAAGTGTAGCAGAAGCACTTTTGGACACCATGGCAGATACCAATATCCCAGAAATTCTCACGTGACGATAGGTAAATATGCAGTCGATGACATTGTAAGAATTCTATCCCATGTGACGATAGGTAAATATGCAGTCGATGAAATTGCAAGCTGTAATATAGACTAAGAAATGTGTCTAGAAATACTAACTAACAGTGAAAATGACGTTGAACATAGCATTTTACCAACAGATTGTTATATCTGTTGTAACCGATACAGAACTTCAATCAGCTAATGGCACTCATTGACAAATCTTGTTGATAATTATAAAGATGACCGCGGAAATAAGTTCATGCTCAGTCAAGAAGACGCAACGGTGTTATTTGCATTTTGAAAACAGACACACCACCAAATAAGTTCATGCTTAGTCAACAAGACGCAACGGTGTTTTTTGCATTTTTGAAAACAGATACACCAGCAAATAAGAAAAGAAAATGGAATGACAAAACGGTACCCGAAGTACTGAAGATGTTTTTATAAGCTATGACATATTAAAGAAACCTATTAAACGCCGATTTGAAAGTGATTGTCCGTTATTTAAAGAGTAAAGTGCCAAATGCAAAAATACGAGAGTCCTATTCAAGGGCAAATAAGGTTCAGTTACTTGGTGGATTATTAGGTTTAAAGGGACATCAATAGAAAGCAAATTAACCAAGACTAAAAAGACAGTTAAACGTTTATCCGATTTGTCAAGGGAAGTGGTTATATCAAAAGTTCCTAAATCTGTCCTAAATGTGTCATATGCAGAATACTTATGGCCTGACAGACTAAGTGAGTGGAAGCTTACTGCAACAATACAGAATGATGTTTAACTTTCTGATACAAACGACCCGGACTTTTGGTTTTCAATACCGGAATATAGTGAAGCTCGACAACAACTTGAGGTCAAATGCATCTACTCAACACACTTATTTACTAGATTAAGAAGACACAGTTGCAAGGAACATCTTGATGAAGTATACAATAGCGCTTGGAAAAGGTTGCGCAAGAAAGACATACATTTCTTTCTGTTGTTATGATCGAAGAAGTCGTTGATCCAATGTCGTTGTCTATGACACGCACGCATGTTAGCAAATCAGTTGAGGATTGCATGCGTAATAATTTGTGGGGATATTCGAGAATGGTGGATACAGATGACCCATGAATACCTGCTCTCGAAAGAACAATGATGCGATTCCCGCCACGCAAACATCTACTCAAAGGAATAGACTTCGGTAAATTCCCACCGCCAACAATTTACGTAAAGGGATTTCCAATACAATTATGGGAAGCTATAATTTCCAACATCGACACCAAGGCTCAGCTATATTCCATTTGCCGGAGGTGAACGTACGATGTACGTGCGTTTTGTTGCATGATGGAAGAGAAATTCTTTTCTGAACTAACCCTTCAAGACAGCAGATGGCATGGAGCTGTAACTTGTGAAGACTTTTCGTACTTTCTAGGGAAAGCTGTAGAACAGATGCAAGCAAGACGTCATTCGAAAAGGTAAAATTAATTTTTTAATGCATAAACTAGTTATTAGGAATTGAAAAATCATTTTCATTTTAAAAATTACTATTAAATTCCTAAGATATCTACGTAAATATTTATAATTTTAACTGTACTGTCCAAAGGCCGTACGAGCTGGTTGATATGCCTCTATTTGTAAAACAAAATCGGTAATTTTTACAAAGTATAATTTCATGTCCTTTTCCTACAGAACGTCTGCAAAGATAGTGTACGATTTGGTTGACAACAAAATGTGTTCCCCTGAAGAATGCCTTGATGACACGATTACGCCGATGAGTACATCAGTTATAACCAGAATTGTTCCAAAGTAAGTATTTAAAACTACCTTTGCAGATATTTTACTTCCAACAAATGCATTTATAAACCCTTGTGAATGTATGATGAGATATGCCGTCATCCAAACACATTTAAAGACAACTCTCACTCCTAGCGAGTCATAAAAATTAGAAAAACAAAATACAAATATTACCCGTTGCATGAGAAACATCACGATGGAAGATCATTTTAGATCAATATTTTGTATCTTAGCTTGATCACATTCTTTAACGCTTATCGGAAAGAAAATGGTGTACACAAACATCTTAAACTCTTTGCTTTTGCCGATATAAAATGCCATGGATCATGATATTAAGAAAGCAAAAAAAAAACAAAAAAAAAAAAACAAACAGCAATTATAAAAATATCAATATTCAACAATTTAAAGACAAATCACCTTTATTATTGAATAGTCAACATTTTAAAGGGAAACTAATTATCTTTATATAATTATCAAATATTAGATTTGAAAATCATTTAACTATCAAAATTATTTTAAGGAGGTTAAAAAACACACTATTCCAATTAGTATGTGCCGTGTTATAACTTGACAAAAGAAAAAATAATATATTATTAATTTAAAATTCATAGTACAACACAACACTTTGTGGGATACATTAAAACTAAACCTTGCATACAATACATTACTATAGAGAGATTGAATAGTTGGCAGGTAAAGCTACATAGTACGAGTTTTTAAGTTAAATGATTCATCATTAGTTGATTAACATTATGTAACAGTAAAAGATGCATACTCATTAGTTTTTTTCCTGGGGTTTCACATTAGTTTTTAAAGTCTACTTGCTCTTTAACATTTTCGTGCAAATTACACACTCATACTTGCTGTTATCATGGTTTTATTTGTGTCTTTTCAGGTTGAATCTGAATTCTACATGTTTTCCTACAAAACTGGCAACTGTAGGTTTTTTTTCCAGTGTGGATGCCTTTATGATCATCTAGCTGTCCGGTTTCTTCAAATTTCATATTACAAACGTTGCATTGGTACTTAAAATCGTTATTTTCACGTTGCTGATGTCGTTGTACGTCTTTCAAGGAGAAGAATGTTTTTTGACATCTAGAACATGTATGTGGACGTTCTTTTAAATGACTTCGTAGACGTCTTTCATGGTTATTTTTGCTAAAAAAAAAAGATAGCTCACAAGATTCACACTTGTAAGGCCCGTTTTGTTTATGCCTTAATTCGTGTTGCCTCTGCGACGATTTGGATTTAAACTCATTGGCGCTCACACTGCATATAAATTTGTTCTCCATCCTGCTACAATGAAACGAAAGTACCTAAGAAGGCTTATTAACAGTGCAACAATGATAATAATAACATAATTGCAACATGGAACACGTTTTTCAGTAGTTCAAATCAATGAAATGATTGAATGTTTACAACAAAAGGATAAAAAGAAAAATATGTGTGACCGACATCCCTATTTCATATGTGTGTGTCCGACACCATTGTTGAGTTTTCTAACAATAAACATCAAACGTTTTCATTATTTTATAAATGGGAAATCATTTATTTTATTTTGTAACTTAATAATAAAAATAAAATACAATTTGTATTACAAACAATGTTTAATGACAATATTTTTATTTAAATACTACTGAAATAAAACAAATGTGTGGACGACACCCATGGCATTTTCAACGGTCGGTCGAGGTGTTTAAAGGTATCAGCAGCGCTTGGGACAAATATTTAACAGCGATAATACTCTGAGAACATGCTGACTTTGGTGCAATATGTATTTTTGTATGAAAACTCTTCAAAATACGCATACATTAAATAAACTTACCACAAATCGACAGTTCAATAAAATATGGCGGCTCAAATTTCCCGCAACGCATCACTTCCCGTGACGTAGGTTGTTGGCCTTGACATCTAACAACAGTGTAGCAAAACCCACATGGGACTTATTCAGCAACTTGGGTTGTATTTGAATGAACCTCTGGGTTCGCATCGGGAAGCGGAACGTTCAAACATTCAATGTCCCCATACATAACATACGGAACCTTCATCCTCCGTTGCACCGCGGTGAATTTTAGGATATTCTTGCCAGGTTCTGGAATGATTGTACGCTCGATTTTTTCACTGATTCCACCGCAGTAAAAGCCATGGTCGTGAAGCAGCTGTTGGGTGGTGAATAAATGCATGCAACCTCGACACGGAAACTTTTTCCCCTCGTACTTACTGTTCCGATAAAAGAACCGGGAAAGATTTTTATCCACACATAATGGTACCGTGCCTCTGAATCATTCATATCGCTCAGCAACCGCAGATCCATATAGGTCTGCCCATATTAATTTTTCTTTTGTACATGTGGAGATAGTTAAAGCGCATAAAAACCATTGTTCCAAGCGTACACGGTAACAGTGATACCAGGGTTAAGTTCTTCAAACTTGTTGAGTAAGTTTTTTGTAACCTGTACAGATAATTCGCCCATTCGAAACATCGTTTGGTCTTGTTTTTTACACTGATCACTGCTCGCCGTGGAACATATTTTGGTGTTTCAATATAATTCGACCCGCTGAAAGGCTTAACAGTTGAACTTCTACGCATCTGTCAAGAGTTCATCCTGAACCTGTTTCTTGTATTTTTTTCAGCGTCTCAAGAATCTTTGCAAAAGTTTTGTCGATTTCCTCATTAATGGTCTCGATGTCTTTGCGATTTAAGATTACACAAGAACCACTATGACTCCACAGGCTTGTGCTTTTAAACACATCATCATTGTCATGGTTACGCGGAATACTCAAATGCACATGGGGAATACTTTCCATCTTAACCGCGGAAGTGCCTGCGCGCTGAAAAGTTAATATAATGCCGGGACGCATCTTTGAAAGAAGTTTCACCGCGTCTTTACCTGGCTCGTATTCTATCGGGATAATTGCCCGATAATCTTGTATATCACCACAATGTTTATGTAACTCAAACTCGGGAACTTGCAGTCGTCGTGCTTTTGCGGCAGAAATAGCCGAAATAGTTCCGAATGGGCGTAAAAGGTCTTTAAAGGCTCTGGTTTTAATGTTTATTTTGGGTGCGCGGGGGGTGGGGGTGGGGCACTGCAATTATGTACTAACTATAACGCTTGTATCAAGAATTCAGGCAACAGCGCCAGACGTGATGGATATATATTTACCTTGCCGAATAATTTAGTACGCATTACCTAATTGTGAGCATGTGACTAAAGTTCCCAAATATGACCTATTGCATGTCACGTGATACAAACAGTATGGCGTCCAACGATGGAACTCCTGTGACAGAGTAGGTGATAAACTGTTATTAATTCTCTTTCTTAAGAAATACTAATTGTAATATAGGGTGAGTTTCCATTACTAGGTAATTTAAAACGTATAGTTTGTGTTAAATTTACATTAATGTGTAAAATTTGGGTTACTAGAAACGCCGAAATACACTGAAAAACCGAAATATACGGAAATACGCCCCGAAATACACACGTATTTACATGTTCTCGGTGTCTATATCGGTGTACACACAGGAATTATGATTTGTTTTGTTGAATAATAATATAAAGCAAAATAAAATATGATTTGTGTGATTTTGATACGAATTATTTTGTCCTATTTATAGCACAATTCACGTAATGACGTCACTCGGTCGCACTTGATTCGACATATCTGATAAAAAGCGAATTGTGGTAATACATACACAGAAAGAAAGTGAAAAGTATCAAAAGTATTCGCCGCCATTATATTATATATTTACTTAAACTTTTAATGATATAGTTGTGACAAATAAATAGCATTTAATTTAATTTTTGTTTAAAACGTTTTAAATACTTGGCAATAGTGAAACATGTACTTATATACTGCTTTTGATGATATGACAGTTGATTGTAAGGGTGTTAAGAAAGTCTTCTTCTTGGAAATATGTGAACAGGGAATATTCATAAAGGATTCGGAATTGACAAAGATTTCATATAGTGAATTGACAAAGAATTCATATAGTGCCCAAAGACAAAAAAATAAGTAAACTAGTTTTGAGGTTGAATGTTGGATTAATTAGACCGAATGTTAGATTCCCGAAAGACTATGATGCAGACAAGGTGCATTTTAATAAGAAAGGACAACAAAAATTTTTTTTTTGCTTGAGGAAGGTGTTGACATCTTTGTGAAAATAATAAGTGCTTGTATGAAAAGTAATAAGTCGACAGTCTGTCGTTAACCATTTGTGTTGATATGTTCCAATAAATCCAACCGAAAACAATCATGTGCCTGATTCACGTTTATATACAACACAGCCTGTTTATGACAAAATCTCTAGGGAAATATATTTCAATGTTCAGGTTTGGATCTTTTAGCAGTATTTATCACAGCTTGTACATTAATTTTTTTGTGTTTCGTTTGTATTTGTTTGAATAATAATAAAAAGCAAAATAAACTTAGATTTAAATTTATACAAATTACTCACTGTTTACTTGATTGGACAGGTATGATAAATGGCAAATCAAAATACATACAGAGAATGAAAGTGAAAAGTATCAAAGTACCAAAAGTATATATGGTAAGATAGTATATGCAAGAGTGCGATTGTAACTAGCCAGGATATATGATGATAGACAAAGACAACTCAGTAAAGCATTTTTTTAAAAAAAAAAACAAAACATGTATTATGCATTCTTTGGTAGAATTCAATATTTACATTTAATTACATACATAAAGTACCAAACTATAACCTAATATAATATAACCTAACAATAATCGTATGAACTAATAGTGAAAGAGAAGAGAGAGAAAGATGAACGTACATGCATGCAAGATACAAGAAAACAAACTCTTATATCTAACATAAAACTGAAGATCAAAATGAAATTTGATTTATATAGCATCTGTCCCAGGACAACAGATACGAAACACAACAACAATCATACACACGGAAAATACAAGGGACTAGAAAAATTAGAGAAATTAAAACAAGACCTCTAGGCAAAGGTCACTATTTTCAACAATTTACTTAGGGGAAAAGGGAACGGAAACCCGACCGACAGGCAATACCTGAAGAGAGGTGAGTATGAACCTGGACCCAATTTGAAAATGAATTAAGCGACTAAAAAGATGAATTAAACCTACTTTCATTGTCCATTCCGAATTAAGCGACTTAAAAAAAAGATTGTTTTCTTAACTTGAATAAGAAATGGGATCAAAGGGAGGACAATAAAGGTGTGTGCAGTCAATTCGAACATGAATTAAGTGACTTAAAAACACTATGAATTAAACCGACTTACAACGTCCGTTCTGGAGATTACCTCCATTCCGGAACAATCAGTCGATTATCATACCACCTCCGTTCCGGAAGGATTAGCCGTTTATGATACCTGTCCAATAAAGTATGACCGAGTGACAAGTGCTATAACTAGGAAAAAAGTAAATAATTTGTATCAAAATCACTCGAATCATATTTTATTTTGCTTTATATTACCATTCAAGCAAAAACAAATCATAATTCCTGTGTGTACACCGATATATACACCGAGAACATGTAAATACAGGTGTATTTTGGTGTGTATTTCGGTTTTTCAGTGTACTTCGGTGTTTCTAGTAACTGCTAAAATTGTAATAAAACCGTGCTGTTTTGGACAGATTCACAATGACAGAGCAAATATCAGTGTAGATCTATTATGGAGTCAGTAGCCATATAAGGGTTCAGGAAAATCACTCGTCCTCTTGTCCTGACTGAGCAGATGCAGATTCATGCCTTGAGAATAAATATGATTGCATTTTCGACCTTTAACAAGCGCAGAAGTTCAACATCAGTTAGCATTTTGCGTGCGTCAAATATAAATAACTTTTGCCTAATTTGCCTATTTTCAGTAATTTTATTTAGGCATCATTTTGATGTGGACAAAGTGTCCCTTTCAACAAGCTGTCACAAATCTTCATGAGTCAGACCTCTGAGAAATTAAGAGACAGAAAATGTCATAATTGTTTTAAATTTTTCATCTGCTCAGGCAATGTTATAGTTGCCCCAGGTAACCAGTGTTTTCAATACAAAAGCTTTTTTGATACATTGTCATTTCAAAGGGAAGATGCCAGCAGATATTGCTATAAGTATGTAATTACTTTTCACAAGAAAAATGTTGCTGACTTACATTCGAAATAAGTATTTTAAGGGTCTCAGCTGATTCCCACCAACTTTCACTCAATGCATGCTGTTGTAATCTATTTATAACAGGCATGTGCAACCTATGACCTGCAACTTGCTTTTATCCGCTTATTTACATCATAGTGTGTGGCTTTTAAAAATCGCCTATCCAGCTGCGCTCTGGAGGAAGATGCACATGCCTGATTTATAAAGTCGTTAATATCGAGGAGGCAGCTGATTGGTCGAAATCTCGTTAGGATAATGACCTAAAAATGTTCAAGATCTTTTGGCCAATCAGCAGTAGCTCTCTAGAATGGAGGTTTTACCAAAATGGATCATTTTGTACGAAAGAAGGTGGAAATTGAGACCATTGGAATTATTCTGTCAAATGCAAGTTACTGACATTTTTCTTGTGAAATGTAATTACATACTTATTTAAATATTAGCTTTAGTTTGGCATGACAGTGAATTAACAATGATGCACAGTTTTCAAAATACTGGTGATGTAAGGGGCAAGCATAACAATGTCTGACCAGACAAAAATCATAAAATTTTATCATTTTCTGTATCTTAACTTCTCGCATGTCTAACCTATAAAGATGTGTGTTAGCTTGTTAAAAAGAAAAATTATGTCACCTAGATTTCTGAAAGGTTTTACTGTAAATGCGAATACCACTAAGAAACGGTTATGTGTGCTAACTGCAATTTCTCAAGTTGCACAAAAATTGAGAGAGAGGTCAGGTTCAGTTCATAATACTTTATATTCTGCACGTTTTATACTCTGTGATCTTGCCACAGTACATATATCAGCATCTTTATTTTGAACTTATATGTACTGCATTCTTCAAATACATAACTGCCCACAATTTTTTCATCTATCGATCCTTTGTTTCGCATGATATTCTGACAGTGTCATTTCTTTGCAGTCATTGTCAAGGTCAGTCTCGCATATTCTCACACAGGTATGATAATGTGAATGTGTTATTTAATGCAAGTTTTGACAAATAGGAAATAAATATTTATATTTAACTTATCAGTTATATTTTAATTGTTATATTTGTATGTATACAGGACTCGCTGACTTTCAAGTTTTAACTTAGCCACAGGCAGTTTGTGAGCTCTGAATGTGCACAGATTGCCAGCACTGAAAAATTGGTATGTCAGAGATTGTTTTGATGTATTTGATTATTTTTCAAGGTGACTAGGTGATAATGGTTAATAATATAACCTGTTAGATTTCTTTGACATGTGTGTTAGAAATAAAAAAGCACTTGTCTCTAATGATTAGCCACCTGAAAATCTAGCACCCAGCGGTGTTTATCATCTGTTATTTATGTGATTATTACAGGAGACTGATACATACTTACTGTTTGGAAAATAATTAAATGGATCAAAATAAGTGGTCTCAAATCATACACAAAAGTTGGCTTGTTAGAGATTGTTTAGATACTTGTTGCCGAATTCAGGGTGAAAACCGGATGACATGGAAGCAGGAGCAGACATGTGAGAGGACACAACACCCCCCAGAAAAAAGCATAGAGCAGGGTAGAAAAATTTTGAAAATCCATGGTTGGCCCAGGACAACCACTTTGAAAATCTGGTTGCCAAGCAGATTTTTCTGGTTGCCCAGTAAATTACTGCAGTTTCCCCCAAGATTGCTGTAATCAACATTTTTCACCAACTTTTTATATATATATATATATATATATATATAATTACAAATATACACCAAACAGAGCAGAAAGTTCAATCCCTGGATTATACAGGAGAATACTTGGTAACATTAACAGAATTTTTAGATATGAATAAATAATATTATCATACATGTTAGATAATTTTAATTCGTACTCTACAGAGATTCGAACTCGGATCCGCGGGTTACGGCACCCATCGCCTAGCCTGTAAGCACCAACCCCTATACCATCTTGACCATGCACACATCACCATTCTAATTGCGCATAATACTTGTAACTCACAATCAGTCCTGCTAATGGAAAGTGTCACACAACTTTACACACATATTTAATCTCTTTGGGAGAAACAAATTAAACATAACCAAACAATTTCCTTTTTGACGGTGTCTTCATGTCTTTCAGCTTTTTGGTAGTTGGCCTTCCCTGACTAGGAACTTATCCATATTATATGTTTATCTGAGTTTACATCATTACAGTTCATGGTACATGTATCATTAATCTGACAATGTAAATCCTGCATCAAAACTCTCAAGGAGCTGTTAACTTTCCACATGGGAAATATTAATTACTCCACAAGCCAATGTGGTATGCAACAACAGTTATGATTGCTTTGATTATTTGAATGCTATATTCCCTTAGCTAAAGTTAGCCAACTGAAGCAACTGTCATGCTCTACAGTGACTGCCCATTTCTTCAACAGAACAATAAGGAAATGGAATGCATGTACTAGATCATAGGCATTCAGTGTGTCTAGCCAAATATGAAAGAAACCCCTACCATATATTGGTGTGTTGACAAAACAAAAACATATGCAAGTCTTGTTTCTTTAAGAGTTCACCCAGAGGGGCTGGTAATATGGACTGTGATTATTTAATCAGATAACGAGTAGCAGACACGTGTCAACAGACAGCAATCACCCAACACATACTCAACTGCAGAATTATATCCTGCTGTAGGTAACTAGAGGGACAATTTAATGATCAAATGTTTGTTGCAGGAAAATATATAAAAAAAATTCCATTCTAATTTTGAACATGCTCATTCTTTTCTTTTGGTTGCCTGACCGGGTTTTCAAGTTGCCCAGCATTCATTTTTAGTTGTCCAGGGCTCCTGGCCAATTGATTTTACTTCCCCTGAATATTGAATTCATTGACATTGGAATATTTCAGTGAGAGGCTCAACTTTACCTTGTTTTCTTACTGGATTCAAAACTAAAATCTGCATGACCAATTGAACTTTAAGTGGAAACAAAGATAAAGAAAAATGTTATGATATATAACAACATGATTAAAATTAAGTTAACACAGTTCTGTTCTTGGCTGTTTAATTTTTCAGTTTACGGTCTTTTACCTGAACATCACTCCTAAAAATCTACCCATTTCCAAAACCCTTATCTATGTATCCATTTTTATGCCTATTTTTATACATGTATATGTCTGTCTTTGCTCTTCTAACTATATCTGCATTCTAACCCTTCCTTTCTTTCCTTATCCACATATCTATCTACATGCACTATTTACATATATCTTTTTTGATATCTTTAATTATTGACATATTATTTTAAGGTACAAAGAAAAATAAAAAGATGAAACTTCTATATTTGTAAAATAAACATAATGCGATTTCCTTAAAACATACAATACTTTATTTTACTATATTTTGTTTTATACTTGTGATTTTTTTGTCATATTTTGGGGCAAGCTCAGATTCCCCAGAGACAAGTTAAATTTTCCAGTCAGCTTGCCCTGAAGCTAACTTTTATAAAAATTTGTAAAGCCCTGTGTTAGCTCTAAATCTGGCAGCTGTGAAATCTAGCTGACACAGAGGTGAAGTTTTTATTAAAACATTATTGAAAAATATAGTTCATGGATTGACAGAAACAACAACAACAACAATGACAGATTCTCATTGATCTGTGTGACTGCTATTGTATATGATGGCTCCTTTTATATGTTTTTAGTTTTGTTGGTTTTAATCGCACTTTTAACTCATTATTGGCTATATCATGCTGAGGAAATGGAAGCAAAGTGCCTTTCCAAGGACACACACAGGCAGCTGACCCGGGCTAGCCTGGGCCATATAGAACACATGACCCTTGATTACATGTCTGACGCTGTACCAGCTGAGCTACTGCAGGTCCCTTTATATGGAAAACAATCGACTTTTATAACAACTTTAACATGTATATGATGTTTTTTTCTCAAATACATTTGTATGTTTCATCTGATTAGTTTTGGCGTTACAAGTGGATCCTCTGCACTTACAAGCTGTTCTAGTGCCATGTCTTGTAAAATAAAACATGATGGAGAACAATTAATTGAATAGGTCAAGAAACATGATGTCCTCTGGAATCATTCTGTTGCACAAAGGCAAGTCTTTACAATGATTCCGACATGCAATTTGCTATTTGGCAGTGCCTCAAGACAAACTTCTTCACATGTTCTTTTGTATTTTACTTGTAACAGTGAAGGAGTGACATGCAGTTCAACTGTTCAATTTTTAAAAACAAATATTGCAAGCCACAACAACAACACAATTTAATATTAGTGTTGTTTCTATTGTTAATTTAGCATCAGACTATCCACTATGATCAGGGTGCAACAAGTATTGTGCCTGGAGTCTTAGGGTGACCAGAATGCTGGGTTTGGGGTACCATACAATTTGTTAAGTTCAGGTAACCCCGTGGGCTACAACATGATACGATGCCTGGTTCTACATTTTTTCAAGAGATTAGTTTTAAAGTATCAAAATATTTGGTAAAGAAGAATAATTACTACTGACTCATAACAAGAAACAGAAAGTCAAAAATCTAATGGTTCCTTATTTAAGTACATTCTCCGGCTACTGTTATTTACCAGTAATTCAAATCTGACAGGTTCCTTTCCTGCTAGTCCACTGGTAGTCCTACCAATATCTAATTTTTAAATTTGTTGGATGATTGATAATGGAGTGGCATAAAAACTATTACAAGGGAGTGAAATATAATTCTAGATTACTTTGATATAGATGGAACCCACTATTGTTTAATGGTTAATATGCAAGACTCGCAATCAATAGGTCAGGGATTAAAATCATGCCCAGTCCAGCCTGGGTCACCTGCCATTGTTGTGTCTCTGGGCAAGTCATTTTACAACCAATTGGCTCAGTACTTAATAGTCATTTATTCATTAGAAATGAACAGATTGGTACACATACTTCTTTGTTATCATTTCTATCCTTATGAGATAAATCTAACACAGACTTTATTTTCAGAGCTGCATCATTGAGTCAGGGAGGTTGGTTTCGTTGGGTGTCATCATCAATGGCTCGTCTAGCTGAGGTGGAGAGAAGAATTTTGCAAAGTAAGTAATTCACTGGTGGGTCTGGTCTTCCATTCTGCCTGCACATTGGGGGTGTAGATGTGGAAAAGTCACTCATATGAAAATTGTGACCTCACTTTAGCTTCTTGTTGAATATGTTGATTGATTTGGGTTTTTATCTGATTAAATGCTGAATATTTATAGATGGCAGTATATATCTACAATATACATGTTTGTACATCCCTTGTCTTTCCCACTCTGTAACCCATCCTGTGAGGCAGACTTGATCTGTCCTGTAATTTGATTCTGTAAGTTTTAACAGAAATATTTAAATATAAATCCACAGTTATTGTAGGTAGTAAGCTTAAATTCTGTATGGTATTTCTCATTCTCTTGAGCTACCGTCGCTTAAAGGGTCCTATTGGCAATATGTACAGAATATTTCCAGATTAATTTATATGTTTAACGACATGTAAATCCATATGGAATAACACCATCCTATGTCCTGAGGCCATTTTGAATTTCGTGGCTACATATAGTTGTTACCAAAGTGCCTAAACTGTATGATGATGTGTTCCGGACAGATTTGTATGCAGCAAAATTGCACATTTTAATGAACACGTGACATCAGACCCACAAATCGTTCATCAATATCAACATATGTTTGAGGGGGGGATGATATATTGGACTATAGATGCAGTGAATAAAAAAATTGGTATGACGGTATAGTCTATAAAAAAGATTAAAAGATTTATTTAAATGTTTTTTGTAGATTTATATACAGTACTCTCCACGAAAGTGCTGTTCATGGTAGCCACAGAAGTGGACCACTTTATATGTGAGGTCACCATATAATTAGGAATTTTATGATATTACTATTAAATAATGAAATGGGATCCATGATCATACTGGTCAGTCTTATAAAAGGAACCATCTTATAATGAGACATCATTTAGTGAGGCAGTGTTTTTCGGGATGCCAAAATCCACATAAAAGTAAATATATTTTTCATTTTGTAAGCATGAAAATTCCAACAGTCAAGTCCTCACTATGCAAGTTTTTTTTATTGCCCAACTTCTCTTTTAATTGATTAGTTTCTACAAAGTAAGTATCAATCATGTAGTGTGTGGGTTATCAAACAGATGCAAAGTGATTGTAAAGGGATTAGGTGAAGTTGCATAGGACAGATCTTAATAGGTATTAAGATTAAGACACCTATTATTGATTGTTGGTGCCTTATCATCATTTGAGCAAAAGACTAAATACGCTCACATGTTTTGACATCTCACTTTGATAAGTATCACTCAGAACACTTTAAGCCATCATACTTTAAATCCTTTGCGATGTTTGGAACACTTGCATTTTATCATATGCCATATTTAGAAAAATATTGCCAAGATTCTGGGACATATTTTGCTTCTCTGAGAAAAAAGAACTATGCTAGTCATCATAAAATCAGCTGGTTTTTGGCGTCACGTGCAGATATACTTCGGTTTTTTAGTAATTATAAATTTGTAGTTTCCAATGGTAATTTTACATACTTTCTTTGGTGTCAAGTGCAAGGCTGCAGCTGAGCCTCATTCTCCTGAGATTAGCTGACAGGAAATACTTAATGTATCTAATTCTGATAAAGAAAACAGAATGCTGAAGAGACTTGGAGATTCATGGAATGAATCATGGAATCGGATATTTCCCATGGGCGGCATAACAACAAAATTGCGGGGTATTATTAGCTGTTATGTACATGGTGTCACAACTGTAGAAGGAAACATTCAGTGGCAACCCATGGAACACCAAAATTTGCAAAGCTCAACATTCACTAGTTATGAGATTTAAAAGGATCATTTATTTGCCATTTTGAACCTAAGCCTGCAGTGGAGTTAAGTTTGTTTAAGAAAAAAGTTAATGTTTTCATTTTTTGTTTCTTCTTCAGTGTTTTGGCAAAGGACTATATTATATAAAAAGACCATTTTCTGTCCCCATTTTTATGAAAAAATATTGTTAAATTTTATGACTCGTTGTCTCTGTGTGTTATTTAGTATACAAATCAAACTCTTCTACATTCATTATGTTTATAGATTTTGATTTCATACCAAAAAACGACCTTTGAACCTTGACTGGTGATGGAAATTAGAGAATAAATGCTGCATTGGGCAACTTCATATTCCAAATTAGATCTTTGTGCAGTCTTCCTCCACAAAGAAATTTCAGCAGACTGTATATTTCTTATGAGCAAACTTGTCTTCCAAATATCATTGTGGAGAAAGGCTGTGCTGGTACCTAAAAACTAAAATTTCACAAGTTTTACTGTCTATGTCACATTGGTGTTTTGTGCTGTAGCACTGTTCATTCCTCAGTCTCCACTATGCATAAAGAAATTGAACTGTGGTTTCTGCCACATTTTATTCTGTTCCTACCAGGATTATACTCCAAATATTCAGAAGAAATAACAAACAAAAAACCCAGAGATTTTAAACAATCTTATTCATTTCTTTCTTACATTCTTTATCATTTTTGAATTTTGACTTACCTTGCGCACATGACTCCATTTTTTGGAGAAGTGCCTGCGGGGCTTGGGGAAAAAAGTAAACAGAGACAGTGTGGCATCTATATTAAGTGTCATTTTATTGTTTAACATGCCTGAACATTACCAATTTATCACATAAAGGATGCCATAACTAATAGGAACATGAGTAGATGTATTGTTGCTTACAAATAAAGTATAACAATAGGATTTAATGCTTTATATTCAATTATGTTATGAAATAACCCATTATGTGGGTGAAATTAAACAACACATGATAGATTCTACTTGTAGTGCATTTCTTCACTCATACACACACATACAACATCAGGGCTTCTACATTTTACAAAACACAGCTTGCCCAGACTGGAAAATTCAACTTGCCCTTGGAGAATTTTAGATTACCCCAGAATATGACAACAAAATATCACAACTAAAGTAAAATAAATATGGTAAAATAAAATATGGGATGTTTTAAGGAAATCGCATTATATTTATTTTACAAATATATAACTTTTGTGTTCTTTTTATCTTTGTTTACACTTTAAAAGCATATGTTGATAATTAAAGTTATCAAAAAAGATATGTGTAAATTCTTACGACTTTAGGGTCTAAAAATATGTAACAGAAAGAAAGTGAAACCAACAAAATCAAGTAAAATCAACAAGCAATTTATTTCTAGACAATTAAAGTGAAAATTCGAAAGACACTTACAATAACGTGGATTAAAGTCTAAATAATCCTAAGTGTCCTAATCACAAATCCAAAAATATATAATGTTCCGAATGAATTCCAATAACCTTGAATGTCCTGATGTACCACAAGTTTTGAATGTCCTGATGTACCACAATGATGTAAACTGGAACATTTTGAATGAATTCACATAAATCCCAAAAGTCCTAAAATCTATGAGCACTTTAGTATTCCAATGAATATTGTAAATAAATAAATCTTCTCTCTAAGTTATATCTGATTTTCAACAACACAACTAAAATACTAGTACAGTGAAACCCCGCAATAACGCGCCCCGCGATCAAGCAAATTCGGATATAACGCGATCGTGGCATGGTCCCAAAATTTCCTATATTCATTCGCACATGACATTTTTTTTTTTCTTCAAAGTACGAGAATAGTGTATAAAATGTGTATATTATCATTTTGGGGAAGAGATCGCTCATGAATTCGAGTATAATACGTTCATGGCATGGTTCCTGAAATTGTATATACATGTACTTTTCTCGTCCACGGAAAAAAAATTTTTTTTAAGTACGAGAAATAGTGTATAAAAAGTTTATTATCATTTTGGGGAAGAGATCAAGTATGAATTCGATCGTGGCGTGGCTTCTGAAATTTAACAATTTTCACCAATTTCTTGAAGTGTTATGCCAAAATAAACATTATCGGAAATGTTACTTATTACTGATCCATGAGTAAAGCCAGTAAGTCTTCTTTGTGTTTTTCTTCAATTCATTCTGTATACAATCATTGCTCAAACAATAGCCAAAATGTGTTTCTTCTTTAACTGCATACACAACCGAGCATCAGACAATGTGGTGGTTGATAGAAGATTCTCACGATTTAATAAACATAAAAAAATGTAAGCCGCTAACACGTGCGCTGGACTTCAATTCATCCTGTATAAAATCATTGTGCAAACAATAGCCAACTTATGTTTCTTCTTTAACTGCATACACAACCAAGCACCAGACAATGCGGTGGTTGATCAAAGATTGTCATATGTGGGTGCTTATGTAGAGACTGAGCTTGGGCTCTGTAAGTAACACTTTGATCATTAAGTCTGTGAAATCTATTAAAGGATGCAACTTAACACATGTCAGTTGTGCAGCAAGATCACAGGGAGTTCAAATAACCACTCTCTGTTACTTGGCAATGAACAAGTATGAAACTCGCGGCTCAATCAAAGGGTTGTCATGTGGGAAAGCAAAGATGGCTCGATATCAGATAGTAAACGGTGTTGATACCCTATTCATGCTATACATTAGACGTGTATATGTTGTTCTCTGAATAAAGTAAAATACAGTAAAACCCCGCAATAATGCGACCCCGCTTTTTCCGCGTTAGAATTTTATGAACCCCAATTATCGCGTTATTGCGGGGTTTCACTGTACATTCCTTACAGACCGATCTTTTAGAACCTCAATTCTAGAATAGGAATGAATTTGTTTACCAAAGTCTGTATATAAATACACATGCCTACATGACCTATGTCACATCACAATATGAGTAGTTTTAATGGAAAATTACTTTGTGTACCTGATTTTAGTCACAACAAGAAATGGAAATAACAGTCCAGCTGCTAACAAAATCGACCTTGAACTAAAATGTTATGTAAACATGTTGTTTACCATGATCTGACTAAAGTACAACTTACAATCATGGACACATATTATAAATTCAATATACATAACAAAATAGTACAAGTAGATAACTGAGATACTGTATAACTTGTGCTGTAACAAAGTACCATGTTGATATGTGTATAATGTGCACCCAAGCTTCAAACATCCTAGACACAGAACTGCCACACATGACATAATGACCATAGGTTTAGACAATTTTTAATATGCTGTGGGAGATTTTATTTTTTGGGATGGGAGGCTGTGTGGCAGAGAATTGGCGGAAGGTCATGGCTTGTGTGACCATGTTAAAGTTTCAAGAAATTGTTGTACAATGAAACTCCTCAAAACCAAACCCTTGGTATACTGAAATCACCTCAAGATCAAAATATTTTGGCGGTCCCAAATTTTTTCTTCTTTAATATCATCATTTTTTCCCAGCAAACTGAAACCCCTCAAGACCGAAAACCAAAACAAATTTTGATCACAAATTTAAATTTTACACTAAAAAAAACAAAACAACCAAAACTCACTTAAAACTTGGAAATGTATTTTAGCTACTAAATTCCTGACACACACTGGACTAGATTATTTATGGTTATTGGTGAGAAAATGTCCCAAGGTGTGGTTAAAACAGTACTTGACATGTGCGCCAACACAGGAGAAGAATTTGGCATAGGAACATAATAAATTATATGGAGTTTTTAGACATGGGTTATCATTCATAATTCTAATGGACTTGTAGTAAGGTTATAAAAGTGACTCATTCTTTAAAAAATGTTTTTTGAGATGAAGACTGTATTTCAATGTGGAAAAACTGTCTTCATGTGACAGGATGTGATTTTCGGAACTTTTCATCAAATGTTTTTAAAAAAAAAAACATTGTTAACTTTTGCACACACACACACACACACACATGTTCTCCCATAATCACATTCTCTCTCATTCCATCAGTGCTTATAAAAAGGTGCTCAACACAGAAAAGGTAAATATATTGATTGGCATTTTTAAATATAGTCGTAACTTCAGCAGTCTTGTCTGGCACTTTGCTGAGCATAGTAACAAGAGTGTTGTTTTTTGCCACAGTTTCAGCTTTTGAGAAATATGTATGTTTATTACATCCCTCATGGTCGACAAGGGCTAACTTGCAAAAGTTTGATATGCCTCAACTAACAAATTTGTTTTTCTGCTTTTGCTTTTGACATAACCCACAAAGCAACACACCCACTGTTTTGTCCTATTTCAGCCATAAGAACTGGTTGAACCATTTGCTGTTGAAACTTCTCAACTTTGGATTAAAATTGTATTCTGATTGCCTCTCTTTCTCATATTCATGATGGTCAATTATTGTTGTGTATATTTGAGATCTATGATAACTCCTGTAAAAATAATAGTGCTGTGTCTTTCCTATGATCTTATTAATTGTTAAATCTGTGTCAATATATACTATCAAATTTATTTGATTGACTGTTTTTATTATTGAACAAAGAATTAAAAAAACTCAGGTGCTTTGTTTGCTTGATTGATCTTTCCTAATGTTCTCTGCATCATTACTTTTATTTGAAACAAAGCCACACTGGTATTTATTCTTATAGCAATGCTGACAGTTTAAAGTGGAGATTCTGTTTGCTGCTTAACAGTATGCTTAGCAATATAGATGGGATTGCTCTGGTGTATTAGTGTATATCTTAATCTGCTTTGTTGATGGATGTGCAAAGCCAGGATTAGGGAACAATTATGACCGATGCTTGAAGCAGTCTGACACCTGTCATATGAAGGTTGGCCATCTCATGCTTGTTTTGTTGGATAAGGTGTTTGAAATTATTTGATTTTGCTTGAGGCAGTCTGACACAATTCATACAAAGGTTATCCATTTCCTGCTTGTTTTTCAGATAAAGGGTTTGAAATTATTCGATTTTGCAGTTATAAAGATAAGTACAAGAAAAAGAACAAGATTTAAATTCATAGCAACAAATGTCTCATAGGAGTATTTTTGCAGTCGGTCATGAACATGGGAGACTGCCAGTGCATTCTGTGATCTAGTTCTGTGCTGTTCCCAGTTGGATGCATGTTACATGGTATTACGGTTGAAGTACTCATGTATGATAATTTTTTTGCTGACAAAAAATATATATTTTTATAGTGAAATTTTTAATAGAACTTTTGTCTTGCAGGTCTTAGAAGCAAAATCGTGTCACAGTTTGTCTTTCTACCACAGAGCCAAAATAGATTATGGACAATCAGTGCTAATCCGGACAAAGACAGGACCCCCCTTGTCATGCTTCATGGTATGGGAGGAGGGATTGGACTATGGGCTCAAAACATTGACTCACTTTGTGTCAAAAGACCTCTTCATGCCTTTGATCTGCTGGGGTTTGGTCGAAGTTCGCGACCTAAATTCAGTAAAAAAGCAGAGTTGGCTGAAATGGAGTTTGTGGAATCAGTTGAAGAGTGGAGGAAGGAAATGCAATTAGATAAAATGGTACTTCTAGGACACAGTCTTGGTGCATTTATTGCAAGTTCCTATGCAATAAAATATCCTGAAAGAATAAAACATCTCATTCTTGTGGATCCATGGGGATTTGAAGAAAAGCCATCAGATAATGAAAGCATTCCAACATGGGCTCGAGTCATCATAACATTGGTTCAGCCCTTTAATCCACTAGCAATACTTAGAGCAGCTGGACCTTGGGGTAAGAATTTGGGTATAGTAGATGATCAAAAGAGGATAGTAAAAGAGGATTTTATGTATTTGTACATTTTGTATGATTTTTTTAATGTTTTATCATAACTTTGATATAAAGTATTCACTAGTCAAATATTTATGTTCATCACATGACAAAATCTGTTGATGTTTTGGTAAGTAAAGCTGCTAAAAACTCTTTTACGAGGCCTGAGATTATCCTGACATGATGTGTTGTTACAATACAAGCAAAAAATGGGTTGAAATCATGTGATAAATATGCCCTTGTCATGCCTGTAATTTATGTTTGCCAAAAAAAAAAACAATACAAATGACTATATGATGTTGAGAAATGCTCACACACACACACACACACAAACATATACAAGCACATTTTTTGTACATTAGAGCTAAAACAAAAATCTTGCATCAAAAAGTTAACTCCAGTATATTGACACATATCTCTTCATCAAGTTTTGAAGTCACTTTATAGCTTTGGAATTGCAAGAAGGCTTAATATCTTACAATCCTTTTGTTTATTTTCTTAGAATGTAGTCAGTAATTGCAGACATCAGCTTCAGATGAATATGGGTCAGTAGACAGATGTATATGGGCTATTTGACATAGTACTGTAAATAAAGTAGGCTACATTATTGTCATTGGAGATCTAACTTTGGAACAGAACCATTTAAGTTGTTGGTTTCGTTGACTTTGCTCTCAAACTTACTATTCCCAGTTTTCCTCTGCATTAGTATAAAGTTATAGTTACCAGCACATGTCTTAATTTGTATTGGCATTATTTCACTTTTTCTTTCCTCTGTCTAATTGATAATGTCTTAACAGTTTGTTGAGAATTCCTCTTTACCCATGAACTCAAATGGTTGACTCCCAAACATGGTTGAGGTAGGGAACTATAAGGCAGGGGCATTTCCCTGGTAGAAGTTACATTATACTGTTTACAGTTTTTGTTTTTGGTTTCAGTGGCACTTTTAAGACATTATTAGGTATATCATACCAAGGAAATGGGAGCTAAGTGCCTTTACCAAGGTAGCTGACCCGTGATAGCCTGGGTGGGTATCAAAACCATGACTCTTGGATCACGAGTCCGACAATCTTTCAAGCTACCATGGCTCCCATACTGTTTACAGATCCCTAAGGCAATTTCAAATCTTTTGCAATGTACATTTTATGTATAAGATTAGGTCAAATACCTGTGTACCAGTTTCAGTTAAAACAGTCATTATATTAAATCTGAGTTTCTTAGCAGGAACTCCCAAAGTTCAATTTGTGCATTTTAATGTCAGTCAAAACATCAGTTCTGTCAGACATGTTCGGCATATATCAAAATTCTGTGGCTTGGTATACATGTATATTACCATCTTTCTCCAAAAAATTTCTGACACCCTAGGTTTGCGGAGACCCTTAAATATTTGTCTGAACAATTTTTAAATGCACCCAAATTTGCTAAAAAATAAAGGATAAATTGATGAAACAGACATGCATAAACTTTTATTCCTTATACAGTTTAATTAAATGTTGAAATTAATTTGAATCCCTCCTATTTAAGCCATGTCGTGAGCCTTTAGAATGGTCAGTCGCACATAATTTGCGTTGTTGATACCCTATCTAAATTGTAAAATGTCTTCTAAAAAGAATATACTGAATGTATTTGGTCATTTATCAAATAGATATATTTTTAAAAAAAAATTAAAATGTTGGTTTATTATATTACTAAATTGGTGTAACATTTACCATTATGTCCACCTGAAATCTAAAATTGTTTTGTTCCATTCTAATCTGTTGAATTAATATATTACTTTTCTGTTTAGGTAAATGATATTAACTTTAAGGTCTATATTTGTCACTGAAAACTGTTTTTTCTTTAACATTGAAGCGCGTACAAGAGAGACAGAGAGGTTTGGATCCTGATGCTCAAACATGATTAATGTTCCCTCTTTTAAACACCAGTCAACCCATTCAGATGTCAGCATAAAGTTTGAATTGTAATACTAACACATGGCAATAATACTTGTACCTCATATTGACACTGTGTCCCATTTTATCATTGGTCTGTTACAGCACAAATGCTGATTGGCTAATTTTTTTTTGACTGTATGAAAATGGCAGTGCATAACATAGTGGGTAATATTCAGGACTATAACAAGTGAAATTTTAAATAAGCAATAACAGAATCAAAGATATCTGTCAGTCTTGCCCCACTGTCATGCCAACCCCAAGTTTTTGTACAATTTTGTTTTGATGTTCGTATTTTCTCATTTGGAAACAACAGCTTTACATAAAAGATGTCAAAAGCCTAGATATATAGACTACACAAATTTTGATGTGTCATTTCTACATTACTGTACATTGCAAACTTAATTGTTAATCAGTGACTCCAGAAATGAAGATAGTGGTCTATCGTGGCCACACCACCACTACAACCCTAATTTTTCTGACAGGTTTGTTGGGAATTATTTTCTTTGTTTCTAAGTCTTTGGACATGAAAATAAAAATGTTTGGCATTCAAAAAACATACGGTAAATATGATAAGCCACAGCAAAAGAATTTAAAAGTAGACAAGTAACAATTCATCATTTCACTGACCATTGAATTTAGCTGTTTATAGTGGTGTGATGATTAAGCTCAGATTGGTCAGAAAAGTCATATGACCAATACCTAATTATTAGTTTTCTATAATCAATTATTAACAATTATAATTTCTTTATTGCTCTACAAATTAGATAGCCTGATGCCCAGGCCACTCCAATTTTAGATCAGGCCCCTCCTGTATTCCAAGTAAGTTGCTCGTCAAGCTTGTCAAAATAGAAAAACAAAACACTAGGTCTACCTAGTTGATTTAATTTGCCTGACGAAACATGACATATTTGTCTTATACTTGTGAAAAAATGCTAGAAACTGGATTAATGAAATTAATCCCATGCTTGGGCCCCTATTTTGTAGGTGCCTTACCCATTGAAATATTTGTCAGCATACTTGTATGCAAAGCTTTAACTTTATGTACAAAGCAAAGTACAGTCAAACCTGTCAGTTGCCATCCATGGGAAAAGTCAAAACTGGCCTTTGTACACAGGTGACCTCTGTACACAGGTTCACCTTTTAAAATTGGTTTTTGAGCAAATACCATGCACTTAATATCATTATTATTATTATTATTATTATTATTATTATTATAATGTTGTCAAGATTGTTTTATGTGCACTATACAACAAAATCATAAAATATGCCTATATTTATGTTCCACACAAGATTTCTGTATCCTGCTCACTTTAGTCCATCCTATAAATTAAATCATTACTGACTCATACATGTGATTCTACCGGCAGTAGGCCAGAAATACTGTTTTAGAGGCCATCTACAGCACATACCATTTAGTAGTTAAAATCTACCGCTTTTGAAAATTAAAAGAATTTATAAAAAAAATTATTAAAAATACCCAAACACAGTATTTTTACGTGTTTTGTCATCACATTAGAGAAACCAGCCAGAACCAGTATACTGGGGACCGGAAATCTTCCACCAGTACAATGACCGGTGCGATGAAGCGTGGCAGAGCAATTGGATTAGAATTGTTAAAGAACAGCTGACATGTGTACAGCTGCTAATTGATGACCTTATTGTTTGAATTTGAGGAGTTTAAGGCCGAATGCGGGATGTTTTTGAGGTGTTGTAAGTAATAAAGGGATGAAAGGTGGTCCATGATGTCTTCTGAGCCTTTGAAGAAAATCGGCTGACCCATGGCGGAGGGGAGATAAAATGATGAGACTGACCATAAAAAACTATTTCAGCAGACACACTAGAGTAAGTATTTTGATTTTTGTCCTGTTTGATAGTTATTGTTTTAAGAGGACAGCTCTTACATTTTTTTTTCAATTATAAACCTGTGCTTACTCCCAATGCTAAGAAACCACTGGCTAAGAAATATTACAAGTTCAACAGTGCTGGATATCAGAGTTTAAGTGTGTGCAGGTGAGCAGCAAAGGTCCAGAGTTTGCATTGTGTGTTTCATAGGTTTGCATCTTTTGTATTTCATAAACTATTTGAAGTTTTCATGCACATAAATTTAGTTCAAGTCCTAGATAAAATATATAACTTCAAAAAATATTACAAGATAATTAATTTTAAAGTTTGGATAAATTATTCATAAAAGCATAAATACATCATGTGTTTTTTTTCTTCATATTTATTTCAAGTCTAAATCAATCTTTATTGTTTTTATTTACAGTGGTGAAACTTGCCAACAGATTTTTGGATCTGAGCCTTTAAGAGAAAGAAGCGCTTGAGATGAGACTCAGGAAAACATGTTAAGTCCAAGTTAAGTACTTCATCCTTGGGGTGAACATACCTTGGAGGAGTATTGGAGAGTAGTCAACAACCTCACAAACCCAGCAACAGGAAAAACTGAAGTTAGAACTTCTTTGCAGGCTGAGCGTGGTTGTCCTGTCATTACAAAATTCTAATGCTGATACAGAGAGGACATTCTCCATTCTTCACAAAATACAAAGTGATTCAAGGGGGAATCTGGACCAGAGAACTACTGAGAGCCTGTTAAGTGTGAAGCTTAATAATCATAATGAATGTCATCAGTGGTCACTAGACAGTGATCTTGTGAAGGAAACTAAAAATACTATTGGATTTTATAAAAGAAAAATATTTGCAGTGAACTATCAGATAAACAACTCTTCCTTTTTCATTATTCGACCATATATTGACTCATAATAATTAATTATTATTGTAACATTATCCATCAGAATCAGAATCTGATTCCTGTTCAGACTTGCTATTTTATTATAGTATGAAGAGAATATATATTTTGGCACAAGAAAGCATTTGTTTTGTTTTCCATCCCCTTGAAATGTAAAATTTATGCCGATAAAAAACCTACTGGTTTAGAGGCCAATCTACTAATCAAAATTTGTAAATCTACTGGTTTGAAATCCTAGTTCTGTCACATGTATGCTGACTTAAAATAATTACTGATCTTAGTTTGTTCATGCTTTAACAACAATATCTGGATTAGCCAGTTGCTCAACTCGCCAAGATCACAAGGCAGCTGGTGTGAGAAGCATGTGGTGAATAGGACATCAGAAGAAACCGTATATGGCTATTCTTTGTGTCCCATGAACCAAAATGTCACCTGCCTTTACAGACAAGTTTTAAATATTGAACGACACCTGACCCTAATGAAAAGGGATGTAACTCATATCTCTTCTCAAAAACAAACTTTTTTATTCAGAGATAGCTTTAATTCACAGGCAAATAGATGAAGATATCGAACTGTACCAGTGCTCAATGAATTTTTTTCAGACACAAGCCCAGGGCTGGTGACTTTTAAAAAATCACAATTGTCCAATTGCTCTATTAATGTCTTTCTTACTCTTTGGATCAGCAGTGTTGATGTTCATTAGCATTTGAAACGTTTATACAGTTTCTCTTTACACTTTTGATGTTGTTCGTGAGACTGAAACCTCTTTCACATTCTCATACTTGCCATATTCCCAGAAAGTGTTGGGGTTTTTTTGAGACTCGAAAAGTGTGTTTTGAGGTCCCAATCGCAGTCAGTGCGCATGACCCCCCAAAAGCGACATCATCCAAATGAGAATAAGCTATCTTTTCAAATCAGCCTGTAGCAAATGACTAGAAATTAAAATCTGAATAAAAGAAAATACCATCTGTTTTTTCTGAAGCATTTAATATACTTAAAAACAAAAACAAATGGTAGACTTAGCATTGTCAAATAACATCACCACAAAGATGGTCACAACCTCACAGACATTAAATACAAACATACACTAAGTTCCTGTCTTTAAAATCCATTGGATAGTGGAATGTAGTTTTAATTACATGCAGTCCTTGCTGCTTTCAATAGTTCAGTAGTTGGTTTGAAGGTAATGCAAGTGTCATTTGTGTTTACAAATATGCCAAGACTTTTCCTTCGTGAATGTGCATCCACGTCTATGTTGGTGCAAGCAATGGCCAAAGTCGCTAAAAGTGATAAAACCTGTAAGATGGCAGTGAATATCCATTTGAAAACAATGAATCTGGCAATTAAAACATTCAAGGTTTGTGGTAGTCGGCCGAGTTGCTAAAGTCTTTGACCGCTACTATTGTAACGTATTTTCGAGGTTAAAGTCACACCAACAGCAGTGAAGATTTAATTTATTCTCAGGCTGAATTAATGAGAAAGGTACTAATTTATGCAAATACACAATTTGTCATTTGATTAATGATTTAATGCTTTTAAATTATTAAAATTCCATGGTACAGTTCATTTCAGGTTAACCAGATATTCAAACATGTTAATGTTTTCACGAGTTACTTGATCACATGATAAAATGTTTATTGCAATCATGTAAATGTCCAAGGAAAATATAAGAAAATTAAGGTGGCAAAATTGTCAAAGCAAATAAGATTATCTCATTTTTTCAGCACTTCTAATGCATTATGTACTACAATTTTCCTTTGTCCCTTTAAAATGTTGTGTCCCCCAAATCTGGAGGGTGAGGGACACAGTGCCCCCTGACCTTTGGATCGTAGGTGCAACACTGCACTAGAGATTGAATTGTGCTGTTGTTCAACCTACCGAAATAATGTTTTGAATTTTTTATATGGAGTAAAACTCCGACTTAAAAGAAACATTGCCACTGATCACAAACTTTAGTAAAGATGGCTTCAACATTCTCATTCAGTGCAGTCAGTGATGTGTAATAACATTTGTTTTTCAACATGCATCTGTTTGATGTACTTAACTTCAGACAAATTGGGTTGTTCCACTTAGTGTACTTTACTTATGCAAATTAACCTAATGGGCTCTCCCTCAGCAGTGCTCAAAGGATTTGACACGACACATCATCCTAGCTATTCTGAGCCAATTCAGTAAATCTCTGAAAGGTGTCTGTTTATCTCTGATCGCCTAACCTTTTAATTGTCTCTAAAACAGCTATAAACTGCCCCGAGGATAGTTTTACATGAGCTCTGAGCAAGACTGTTTACTGTTTATACATACCACAGATTATGGGCATATATCACTGTGGTCAGGAAATGTACATTTTCTTTGTTTTTTGTTTTTTTTGTGGGAATTTTTTTCTTCATGTTTTTCGAAACACAACTGTGTCAGGGGGTTTGTGAGTCCAAAATCGTGTTTTTCGCTTGACATGTCATGTTATGGCATGTATGCATTCTGATGTAGAGGGACTCACAACTAACAATTTCGCCATTTACAGGTGTGGAATTCCTAATGAGTGTGGCATACACCTCTGCTTTTGGGGCTCTGAATTTTTGTAGGTCTTCAGCTTTACCTTCAAGTTGATGCACTGTTTGTGTAGTGCATCATGATCTGTAGGGAAGAGTGGGGCAAAGTGATCCAACAGCTGCTGAACTTCATCTCATGGATGTCTAGACAGTTTACACCTTTCCTCTGGAAGCTCAGTGTAGTTAAAAGAAGCTTGAAAGGAGTTCAGTGGGCTCTGATTGAAGTTTAAAACAGAAATAAAGTCGGATAGTCCTTTTTTTATATCAATCGATAAATACAAGATCTTTAAGGTTCATAATTAAAGTGTATGTCAGCGTGTTCATGTAGGCGCATTTACTCAAATTAAATATTTATTTTTACTAATATACCGGTAGTTTAACCCTAGTCTATTCAGTCCTGATTGTTAAATGCTTTGCACTTTAAATGTCATCAAAAAACTTCCAGACGATAATTATTGCTATGGACTTTTACAATGGTGGCCAGGTACTAAACTGGGTCAAGAAAAGAGGATGATGGGTCTAACATAACAAATAACAGGGTAGTACAAATCTTTTTCAAAACACGTGCAGCTTTTATTGAGACATCACAGCATACGACATTCAATGTGGTTTTTACTGGATCACACTTTAGGTTGACCTCATCCAAAAATATCCACATACTTTAACATTGATTTTGCTGTAAGTATTTCTCAGGGCATGTATATAATGAGGAATCCAAGGAATATGGATGAATAACAATTGAAATAAAATGAATAATTGCCATTTAAAGGTATGTGTAATCAGATTCTAGAAAATTATGCCCATTACTGAAATAGTTGATTCTGAATGCCTACATTACCTGCATGACTTATTCTTTATTTCGTGTCATAGTACAGCGGATACGCCACAATGACAGAAAACACATAATCTGTATATCAATACAATCTGCAGCTAACAACTCTTTGAACTTAATGGAATAAGACACAATGTAATAATCTCTGATTCTTTACTGTGAAAAACATTGTTTTGGACACTTTTATAAGTGGCTAATCCCATAGCTTAGCTTAATTGTCATACAATCTCAAAGGTCCCACTCAAGTGGGGGAATTTTTAAAGCCTGGTGGTATGTCAACAGATGTCTTTTCAGTAACTTCCAAAAGCATGATTGGGCCCTTATCTCCAAATCTCAGAGCATGAATAGCTCATTAAGTAGGAATCTTGGGTTTATTAATTCGATGTTGCTATCTGACTCCAATTAAACCCTAAATAGTAGATTAGAGACTTTGCACATTTGCCTTGACTTGGATATGTATTACATAATTATGAACATGGTAAGTTAGGTATATCAGTATCTAGTTTTCTGACTTGTACATGAATATACATATGTATTTAAATGTACTGTTGTATATAATGCGGTACATATATCTGTTTGAGAGACTGAGCTGCATCTCCCTATCCAAAATGCTGCATTTTCCCAGCCCCCCCCCCCCCCCCACCTAACCATCCAGGAGGCTTTGACACAAAATGTCCTCATACTGTGTGACAACATAACAATGGTAAAGTTAAAAGCTTAAAGGTTAAATGGTAAAGTCTACTTTTTACATAGAATAAAAACTTAGTCACATGAAAAGAATATGTTTTGGCAATTTATTTGAAATCTAAAACTGATATCTAAAACATGTTATGGTTGTTCATACCTGAATCTACAGAATGGACTTTCCTAGTGACCTTTGACCTTTAGTGGGCAAATAAACCAGATCAAAATGCATGCCTTCTAAATATTTTTGAAAGTTCTCTTACCCATGGGCAAATAAATTTCATATTCTTACTTGCCTGTTCAAACTTTACTTTTCCTGCCCTGGCATCCAGACTAAATAACAAACCTAATTTTTGTTTTACAACATTTATTTCATGTTTCATTCTGTCTTCATATGCATTGCCAGAAATGGAAAGTTATCTAGTGGCTAGACAACAGGTTTCATCTTTCCTGACAGGAATTCTACATCTGAATATTTACTTTCCTGTCTGAAAATTTATTTGCCATGGGAAATGGGCAGTGAGAATTTTGAAGGCTTGAGATTGTCATGAAGGGTAATAAATAAAAGCCAATTTTTCTACCCTGTACTAATTCTACAATATACTGCATATCATCACTACTGAAAATTTCTGACTAATAAAATAAAAAATGAAAAACACTAACTTGTACAATCCCAAACTTTTCAGGTCCTGGGTTAGTGAAGAGGTTCAGACCAGACCTTAAGAAGACATTTTCAGATATGTTTGATGATGACACAATATTTCAATACATCTACCACTGCAATGCTCAGAAACCTAGGTAAGTGCTTTTCAGAGTTTTTTTTCTCCACATTGTCATACATTATAGCATTGGTGCCAACATGTACTTTTGGAGAACAGACTAGTATTCAGATATATGCTGTAAAGTTGTAAAAAATTCATTCACAATTTATTTTTCTGTACCAGATCAAGAAATGGGTACAAGATGATGGTGAAACATGGAAATGACTATGTGAAGGCAAAAAGCTTGTGTCTCAGAATTCTCACCTATTGCTTTTTAGGGCTTAACATTTACTGTTGCCCAAGGCAAGTGGGCACCGACAACTAATTCAATTCCCATAGACTGTAATGTTGATGTTTGGAAAAATTACTGTTCTTTTGTAGTAAGACTGGAAAATCACACTTTGAACAATCTATTCAAGAGGAAACTTTGAAAACAAAGAAAATGATACGCTGCTGGGTTTTTTTAGAAAAATTTCCTTGTATGTGCCCACTATAAAGATCTGGCCCGGTGTGATCTCCCTGTTTACATGCAGTAGTACCTGTGCAACAACAGCTGTGAAATAAAAATCTTCAGAAAAATTATTTCAATTTTGTCCAGTAATTATTTTCAGCCAATCAACAACCTTTGTTCTTTTAAATATGGTATTTAATATATCACTACACAAAGACTAGTTTCCGTAGCTCATAACATCATTGGTTGCCTGTGACCTAAAATCAGATTTTACTTTCATGGTAATTATTCATAGTTAACAACACTTTTTCCTTGAAGCCTCCTGTGAAAGCATGGTTGTCTCACAGATATTGAGAAATTTTTTTCAGTTTGGGAGCCTGCTGTAATGATAAATTGATAACATTTTCCACAGAAGAATACAAGTTTCTCTCTGATACTTCTTGATACATGCAAAAAGAAGTATTTTGGTTCCTATGTGGATATGTAGTGTATATCCTAAAGCTAATAAATTTTGACGCACATTGCAACATGACTCTGACAAAGGGGGATAATCTGGCATTGTTACATAGGTTCTTAGTTTATATAAAATATTAAACAAATTTTGGGCATTGCTCAAAACATTACTCTATGTCATTGGATGTACTTACATAAAATCGATACAATTTGCTTTTCTTTCTTTTGAGGGGCATTTCTTGCAAATGTTTATATGAAGGTGTGCATGTACTTTGATTGTGCTAGAAAAGGGAGGTAAATCTTGGAACCCATTCCTCCTTTGCAGTCTTCAGTTTTCATCACTTTTGAAAGACCAAGCAGTCTCTTTCAGTGTTAATGAAATCCCAAGTTAAATATTTTGTTGATTATAAAAGGAAAATGTTTCCTTGACCCTTTGCATCATTGTACCAGGGGCGGAGAGATATACAAACATTATAAAATCAGTCAAACATTTGAGATAATGGATGAAAATATGGAAAAATCTGAAAGAATTATAAATAAATTGCCAGGTTACAGAAGCAAGATATGACACTTTGCAGATAGTGGTCAGGTTTTGTCGCAGTAGATGTCACCCGGTTTGACACAGTAGGGAAAAATGTAATATTTTGATGCAAACTTTAGTATTAAAACTGTACATTTTTCATCCCTAATCTTTCCTATTTGAAATCATCTAGTTCCACTGTTGAAAGTTGAGAATTATTAATCATACATTTATGTGTTCGAATTTATGCCAGATTTTTGGGGAAACATGTAATTAATGAGAAAATGCAATATACAGCATTTTATTAAGCCATCCCAGGATACCAGTTTTTAAAATCTAGTACAACTAAAAATCGATACTGTAGTAAACACATCTAAAATTTACACAACAGACAACTTGTTCCTAAAATAAACAAATTCAGCCAGGATGCATTCATGTCATGTCAACTATTCAGGTGAGTTTTTGTATTTTTTTTTCTTCACATTTGTCTTCTTTTGTTATTGTTTTTTTGCATTAATTTCTGATATTCTGTTTTGAAGTTTATGTTGATTTAGATACATTTTTCCTGATAGACCTGAGAGCTTGTTGCATTCTCGTTTTGTTAACTTTACAAATATTACTATTATCATTTCAGTCATGTATCAGGATGTTTTGTTGCTATTTATTTCCTTTTTCTCTTGACCCAGATTAGGTCTGGGCAAGTAATCAATTGGTCAGGGCAAGTAGGTTATGTGAGAACTTGCTTTACTTGGTAAGTGATCTAAAAAATAAATGTTGATCCCAGTTTCTGCAACAATTTGACCTGGAAAAATGTGCTTTGTTTTGAAAATAACCATGAATGATGCTAGGTCTATTCGAGAACTGAAAACTTGGGGGGCAAATCCAAATTCCCCACCCCCACTTGAAAAAGGTAGATAAGCTTAAAATAAGTACTGAACTGGTAGTATTTCAAATAACTGTCAGAACACAAGATAAGATTTTGAACCCAGAGGCTGATATGAGAGTACAAATTCTTCCCTAAATTTCTGTGTATCATTATTGTTCTTACATAATCATAAAGATAGAGTGAGTGTAAAAAAAACCAATGCTTATAGTTTGTTTTTTTTGTTGTTGCTATAGTGGCACATTGAAGCAATTAACAGCAGTTCAGCATACATTTAGAATTCTGCAGCATTGCTGCTTATCCTCAGGCTTTTCTCAGTAATGGTTAGCTCCACACCTGCAAAAGTGTCTCCATCCCCCATGTTTCACCCAAGAAATGGATAAAAATTCTCAACCCCATTGCCAACATGTACAGATCACCCCCAATCATATCCCAAGGTTTCAAGTCTCTATCTTGATTTGTGTAGGAGAAGTTGCAATACACAGTGCATTGCTCCATGTAAACAGAAACAGAAATATATGGCATCATGCATTCTGCCCACTTGAGCCCCTCCACTCTGATTCATTCCAGATTACAACTTCTTGATAAAAATATTTTCTATTTATTCCATATATTTTAATGTTTATGGTATACTTCAGTGCAATTTTGTCTGTTATCACTTCCCAATAGACAAAGTTCAACATTTCATCATCAGTAGTTCATCTGTATGTCCTTTAATCACAAATATATGCCCCTTTGGTCCAAAAAGTGCCCTACAAAAAGTGCTCCTAAAAAAACAAGGCAGTTGCAAGTGGCATGGTCGGTAGGGCCTTGGCTGTACCAAATTTTGAATCATAAATGTTTATTTCAGATGTGTAGAAAATTATCCATCTTTAAAACAGTGCACCTTGAGATCAACTGAGAACAAAACATGTAATTCTTCATAGAGATCTAAATAGTTGGTTTTTAGCTCACCTGTCTGTAAGGTATGGTCCTGCATATGGTATACATTGTCTGAGGTGTAGCATACATTAACAATTGATATTTTCAACTTCTGAAAAAAAACATTGGACCTTTAAATTTTGTACAATTGATACCAATCTGCCATTACTAAATACAGAAAAATCTATAAAGAACTTCTTAGAACCACTGAACAGACTTGGACCAAATTTGACACAAAGCATACTAGCATCAAGACCTTTCAAGTCTGTGTAATTGATGCCAGTCTGCCATCAAATATGTCTTTCCATTACTATAAATAATACAAACTTGAAACAACATCTTAAAAATGGTTGAACAGGACTTGACCAGATTTGACAGAAAGCATTCTGTGATGCAAATCCATGATCAAATATGGTTGCCTTTCTAAAAATAAAAAAAAACTTTATATGCCTTCTACTTAAAAATTGCTTCACAGAATTGGACCAAATTGGATAGAAAGCATCCTGGCATAAAAGTATTTTAAGTTTATATAAATAATGCTGATCCATCATCAAATATGGACACTGTTACTATAAACAGAAAAAGCCTAAAATTACTTCTTAAAAACTGCTGGACATAATTTAACCAAATCTGATAGAAAGCATCCTGGCATTGAAGGCTTTTTCTACAAATGATGATGGTTCACTATCACATATATGGCTGCCATTCCTCAAATAGGAAAAAGAATAAACATCTTCCCAGAAACTGCTGAACAGAAATTGACCACATCTGAGAGAAAGCAACCTGGCATGTAGGTCTTTTAAGTTTATACAAATGATGCTGATCTGCCATCAAAGTTGTCCACATTACTAAAAATAAAAAACAAAACTTAAGTGACTTCTCAAAAATTGCTGAACAGAATACAACCAAATTTGACATAAAGCTGGCATACAATCTTTTTAATTTTGCACAAATGGTGCTGATCCATTATTCAGTGTTGTAATTGTTTCTAAAATAAGAAAAACCTTTAAATGACTTCTTTTCAAATACCAGTCAACAAAAGTTGAATGAATTTCACAGAAAGCATCCTGTCATAAGGCCTTTCAAGTATGCACAAATGATGCTGATCTTCTGTCCAATATGACTGCGATTACCTACTAAAGAATTTAAAATCTTAAATGTCAGAAAGTATCATACTAACCCAGATTTCTTGGCCAGCTGCCCTTACATTCATATGTTAGGTAGATGTCAGATAGGTAAGTGATTTCAGGCCCATTGGGGCCTCTTGTTATTGTTTACCACATAAAATTCCCACCCCCAACTGCTACGCATTCACCCACCATCGTACATAATGAATGTTCATACCAAAAGAAATTCCAGGAGCACTACAGCAATTGAATGGATTGAAAGTATCACATGCATGTATAATTCTACCTTCAAAATGTAGGCATGCAGGGCATGGAATTGAGTATCCTATTTTTGGCTAGAAATGTGTACACAATTTTATGATAACCCTACCCAAAATGGGAACACTAAAAAAAGCAATGAAGTTCAGGTATTTGACATAGATGACTTCATACAATTACAAACTCCAAACTGACTTCAACTAGCTTTATTACTTACAAACATGGTATCATTCATGAACTCATAACAGAATAATAACAATGACAGCTCTTTTTTTCAGTGGTGAGACAGCATTCAAAGCTTTATCCATGTCATTTGGCTGGGCCAGACATCCAATGATAGAGAGAATCAGTCAGGTAGAGAAATCAATTCCCATGACATTTATACATGGCTCCCGGTCCTGGATCAGTCAAGATACATCCTACAAAGTTAAATACATCCGAAAAGGCAGTTATGTAGATGTACAGGTAAAATACCAGTTTTCTTTGTTTGTATATCAGTATAGTATATTACAACTGCAATGAATTTCCTCTATTATATAATGTGTTTTTCTACCCTGTATATGCTCTAATATTCTTACATATAGGGATTGCTGAATATTTCTTATCGTAAAGAGTTTCGAGTCATATTCTTTTGCAGGCAATTATTGCATTTTAAAAGATAATATGAACAATGCACCCAAATATTGCAACAATAATCAAAATGAGGTAACATGAAACAGTTGCAGAAAGTAATTATTGATTTTGGCATCAAAGATGTTTGACTCTTTTCAAATGAAATAACTTGAAATAAATTTTGCTACATACAGAGTGAAATTGTGTATTCCATTAGAGAGTGTCATCAACTGTGACTCCTAAACATTTGTCATGAGTGGCATGTTAAAGTTTGTCATGCCCACAGTATACAGAGCTGTTCTTTTGCATTCTCCTTTTCATTTTAGAAGTGCCTATTAATAATAATAATAATAATAATAATAATAATAATAATAATGAACACTTTGTACAGTGCCTAATCTTTAGAAGCTTTAAGTGCTTTGCAATATTAGATAATACATAAAAACATATATAAAGACATGATTACAAAAACAATCACCATGAAATTAGAAAACAAAAACATTCTGAAAATAATTAAGGTAAGGAAACATTATTAAGTCTTTTAGTCTGTTCTTGCAGTCGAAATAGGTGCATTTTAAGAGGACTCTTGAATGAGATCACAGTGTCCTTGTGTCTAAGCTCAATGGTCGATTCGTTCCACGTAATTGGGCCCTGGTACGCAAAAGAACGTCCATATGACTTCATTTTGATAGTGGGAATAATGAGAATACGTGTCGGAAGAGAAGCGTAAGTATCTTGCTGGGGTGTACACATGGGTGAGGTCAACGAAATGTAGCATAGAGAAAAAATTTTGTGTTGGATTCTGGATTGAATAGGTAGCCAGTGTAGGGTACAGAGACGTGTGCTTGGTTCTTGGTACTCTCTGGATGATTCGAGCAGCTGTGTTTTGAACTTTTTGAAGTTTCTGTAGTAGATACTGAGACAAACCAGATAGAAGTGAATTACAATAGTCCAGTCTTGAAAGTACTAAGGAAAACACTAGTGTTTTAGTGGCATCAACTGAAAGAAAATTGCGAATGGAGCTGATTCGTCTCAGCTCCAGATATGCAGTCTTGCATATGTTCATGACATGTTGGTGTAATGAGAGAGTACTGTCGAGAGTAACACCTAGGTTTCGTACTGACTGTGTGAATTTAATGTTGGTGTTGCTGATACTTATTGTTTGACGTAAAGGATGTGAATGAGAAAGTCTTTGCGTAGTGATAAGAATGGCATCAGTTTTATCATCATTCATCTGCAGCTTATTACAGGTCATCCGTGACTTAACATCGGAAATGCACCTCTTCACCTTGGATGGTAGCATCAATTTCAGTTGGTTGGCTAGATTTGTATATTTAGTTGTCATCAGCATACAATTGGTGAGACACCGGATGACGATCTATGACACTTGAGTGCGGCTGAGTGTATAGAATGAAAAGAACGGGTCCAAGAACAGAACTCTGTGGAACACCAAAACATAGATCACCTAGGCTGGAATGTTTTTCATGTAAGGACACAATTTGTGTCCTGTTGCCTAAGTAGGGCTTGAACCATAGTAAGGCTGTATCACGAATGCCAAATACATGCTGGAGATGGTGAAGTAATATATCATGGTCTATTGTGTCAAATGCTGCAGACAAGTCAAGGAGGGTGAGGACTGTAATCTTTCCACTATCCAAAGCAGAGAGAAGGTCGTTCACTACTTTGAGAAGGGCAGTTTTGATACTGTGGCAAGGGCGATATGCAGACTGTACATTGCTAAAAAGACTATTTGAATTAAGATGAGATACAAGTTGGGATAGAACAACTTTTTCAAAGATTTTTACATGAATGGGAGGTTAGAAACTGGGCGGTAGTTCTTTAAATCATTATGGTCAAGCACTGGTTTCTTCAACAGAGGCTTTACAATGGCAGTTTTGAAAAATGATGGGAACTCCATGTATGAGACAGAAGTATTAATACCATCGGTTAGTGAAGGTAATATTGAATCTAAGCACTCAAGCAGCAGTGATGTCGGAATCGGATCAAGTTCATGTGACTTTGAGCACTCTTCATCACGATTGTACGTACTCAATCCATAGAGACAGGCTCAAATGCTGTTAAAGGTTGCCATTGAAATTCTGTATCACAACTGTATGGTGACAGCGAGTCAATTCAAATTGTTGTTGTCAAGCTTATCTCTAATGGTTTGTACTTTGTTGTGGAAGAAATTTGCAAACAGGTCCGGAAGGTCGACTGAAGAGAAGGTCGTTGGAAGTGGTGTACATTTGTTCCTTGACATTAGCTTGTTAGTAATCTTGAAGATCTCTTTGCAGCTGGAACTTTCAGTGATCTTAGTACTGTAGTAGGCTGATTTCGCTGCATGGACTATGCTTGTGACATTCTTCTTAGTGGCATCATAGATTTGCTTATGAATATTGAGGCTGGTGGAAAGCCAAAGCCTCTGAGCCTGACGGCGTTCTCTTTTAGCAGTGCGAAGCTGGTCCCTAACACTACTATACCATGGAGAACACTTTTGAATTGATACTCTGCACTTGGTTGCTGGGGCATGTTTGTCAAGCAGTGAATGTAAGCAGTTATCAAGTTGTTCTGGTGTAGGAGATAACAAAGTTGTTAGGTTTGCTTGGATGTCATGCATTAGTTCGGTTCCATTTATCATACAGAGTTTCGCTTATTAGCAAACAAAGATGGAGGGTTAGGGATATATACGTCAAGATGGCATATGACGCAGAGGTGATCTGATGCAAGTTCGTGGGGCACCAAGGAAGACTGTAGAATATTAGTAAAATAATGGGTTTTTTTAACAGATGTATGCACATGGCATCGTTGGTACACCAAGTTGAAAAGTTTTACATGCCAGAATTTAGCTTACTCTTAATTTCATGAGTATTTGTACCTACAACTTGAGCATTGGTCATCTGCAAATAAAAGCATATCAGAAGGGTCATTGATAACTAGTAAAATGAATAGTGGTACTAAAATTGACCAATGAGGAATTCCTACAATAACTTGGGATGGATCACTTAAAACACCATTAGAACAAATGGTTTGGGATATCTGTTGTTTTTAATATGAACCAAGAAAAAATATTGTTAAATTGGAACATCTATAAATTCTTAATTTCAGTAATAGAATGTTGTGATTGACCAAGTCAAATGCTTTTCTAAAATCTAACAGTAACACACCAATAAGATTCCCTTTATTATTTTCAGATAACAAGAAATTATAATATGTGTTAAAGTTGTGTGACAAGAGTGGAATTTCTAAAACCTTAGTGATTTTTAGATATCAAATTACTTGTTGATAAAAAGGAATAAAAGTGTGTATAGACATGTGATTCAATTAGTTTTGACAGTATGATTGGTCTATAATTTGATTTATGGTCACTTGCCCCTTTTGAGCTCACCCAGCCATAAGGCCTTGTGGGCTTTTGATATTTGTCTGTCATCCATCTGTAAACATTTGCTTGTTACTGCCCTGGAGGCCATGTTTTTGATCAGAGTTTTGATCAGACTTCGAATATAGGTTTATATTGTTAATATCACAGAAAAATTTGAATACGAGCAAGATCTAAGGATATTAATGAGGTGATCTTCCATTTGATTGGCTGAGCTTGTTGCCACTCTGAAGGCCATATTCCTGATCTGACTTCGATTAAACTTGGAATATATGTATATATCATCAAGAACTTGGACAATTTCAATAATAAGCAAGATCCAGACATATTAATGAGGTTATCTTGCATCTGGTTGGCTGAGCTTGTTACCACAATAGAATCCATGTTTCTGATCTGATTTTGATCAACTTGGAATACATACTTGTATCATCAAGATGTCAGACAAGTTCAATAATAAACAAGATCCAGGCATATTAATGATGTGATCTTGCATCTTATTGGTTGATTTTGTAGCCATTCTCTAAGTCATATTTCTGATCTAGTTTTGATCAGTCTTGAAATATGGGCTTGAATCATCAAGCTCATTAATGAGTTTGATATTGAGTGAGATCCATGCATATTATTGAAGTGATCTCGCATCTGTCTGGCTGAGCTTGTTACCACTCGGGAGGCTATATCTGATTAGATTTTGAAAAAAATTTTGAATATAGGCTTACATGATCAAGATCACATGCGAGTTCAGTAATGAGCAAGATCCACACATTTTAAATGAGGTGATCTTGCATCTGATTGGCTGAACTTGTTACCACTCTAGAGACTGTATTTTGTATTTAATCTGATTAAACTTGGTAAATAGAATTAAACCATCAAGATGTCCAATGAGTTTTATTATGAGCAAGATATGCGGATATCAATGAAATACAGTGCAGATACAAATATTTATCAGATAATATGAAAATTAAACAATTGGGGGCGGGGATGGTTTAGAATACTTGTTCTCTCTTTAATTTAAAGCAAAGCAAGGGAAGTAACCCATGATATTGACTTGAGAATTACGAGTTTGGGGTTACATAGTTCTTTCTTAATTTGAAAACCAGTATTTTCAATAGAACAGTTTATAAAAATTAGCAAAATAATGCACTTTAGGCATTGAGATAAGTAATTTGTAATTTATAACTAATGAAAAAATGTGAAATATAAATATTGTGCCAGAAAATATACAATTGCTGGCTAGCATAAACTATGTGCATGGTGTAATTAGGGATCAGAATATCTTTTCACAATTATAGATATTTGTGTGCAAGTAACTGCGTTTTCCTATGATATTGATTTTGCTCCAATAAGAACATTTCTTGTAAAAAACGTGTCTGAGCTTATAAATTTATTTGCAGAGAATTATTTCTAAAAACTTTGCCACATTTGAAATTGTTAAATATCCAGAAGCAAAACTACAGGGGCTACATAATCTGACCATACATAATTCTTAATTATTTAAAGTATTAAAATCTTTGTGAAATATAATATTTTTGTCAATTTTTCATACAGTATCTATTTTTCCTACAGTGAAAAAGACAAAAAGTTAGGAAAGTATCCTCTATTCCATACCAGCAAAACTTACAGATTCTATATGACCTATGAAAAGGTTTATATTATCAGTCTCAGTTTCTAACTTGTACATACATTCTTATTGTGACCTCATGCTACAAAGTCTGATCCCAATAGTTATCATATTTGTCAGTCCATCTGCCAGCAGTTTGGTTTCCACAAGTTAACTTTTCTGGGAGTAATTGGATTTCAACCAGATTTGATATGCAGCTTTATACTGATGAGACCTTGGACAGAATTGATTTTTCAGCATTCTATGTTATCATTTAGAGGAGTTATAGTCCATTCTTGTCTCCATAATTTGGTTTCTGCAACATTGAATTGTTTGATTTTAACCAAATTTTGCATGCAACTTTTTATTGACAAGACCTTAAATGACTCAAGTTTTCAGCATTCCATGTCATCATTTACAGGTGTTATTGTCTCCGAATGCCCATCATCCTACTTTGGTTTAAGCAGCAATAATTTAGCAGGAAATATTTGATTTCAATCAAATTTGGCATGTATCTTTATATTGGAGTCATCGAATGAGTTTCATCTCCAGCATTATGTGTGATCATTTACAGAATGTATTACCCCTGTTTGACTATTCTCCTTTGTTTTCCACAGCATAACATGAACAGGGATTCTGTTATTTCTAATAATGTAGCTTGCATTTTTATTACTGTTCCATCATTTACATTAGTTGTTGACCATGATTGCCCATCCTCCTAACATTGCTATCAGCAGTATAACTTTACAAAGAACTATTAGATTCAGTGTTGGGTACTGGATACAATTTCATGATTGATCATAATTTGTGGTCTAACTACTGTGAAACACTTTAAATTTGTGGGGTTCCAATTTTCATGGTTTACTTTGTTGAGAAAGACCACGAATATAAAGTCACAATAAAATATCAACCGACATTCACACACACACACACCCGGTCATATGCAATGGAAAAGCATCACCTGTTTCTTTCTTCGTTTTAATACCACGGCTATCTATAGTACTGAGAATGTGAAATATACAATAAAATAAGTACATGAATGACAAGGAACACTGAAGTTGATTGATTACAATTTAATTCGAATGCAAAAGTTCATGAACATAAAAACTCATGTAAGATTGTAATGACTAAACTTGATATATAGTATAGTAAGAAAATCAGATTTACTCACTATCTGTGTCCTTCTTTATTTCCCAAAACATATACTATTCCCATTTATGAATACATGTTTGCTCAACTAATTGCTAAATAAACAATCAGCAGATTAGTCCCGCTTTTTCAAATCCCATTTCAATTAAGTCTCTCCGAAGTGCTACTTTGTCATGTGTGCAGATAAGCCAATTTGCGTGAACGGTAGATGTTTTCAGGTCAGCAGAGACCTGATTTGAATGTATATCTTCACTGTTCTCCAGTTCATTTAACTGGTCAATCACCTGTGTTGAATACCACTCATGAAATCAGGATTTGAGTTCTTGCTTGTAAAAGTTGTTAACAGTTAAATCTAGGGGTTGCAACTTTTCTGTGCATGCATCTGGCACAAAAAATTTTATAATCCCGTTTTCCTTTAAGTGAGACATCAGCCTTTCTCTGCAATGCGCTTTGAAAACATCAAAGGTTGCTACTGCCTTTTGATTATACTGAGTAAGTAGAAGCAAGTCACGTACAGAGTTCACACAGGGTATCAGAATTCGGTCAACAAACTCAATCATGGAATCTTCGCTGCTCCAGTGAGTTTCTGTACATGTCACGTCCCAGTCACTTGGGATTTTGCTACAAGTTTTCCACTCTTTAACCACTGTGTCGGCGACATTTTGATTTTAACTTCGAGGTTTAAATTCACTTTCAGCAGAACTGTTTATATATGGCAAATATTTTTTAGAAAAAAAGGTTTACTGTCATTGGCTTTGTTCAAGCGCCTAATCCCTAATTGTTGAGAACTTTATGCTCTGATAGTGGTCTGTAAGAACACCTGAGAACCTAATTACTTAAGATTACAATAGTGGTATTAAATGTGTTAGCTCAGACATGTGGAAAAAGAAGTCATCATTTTCTTTAAGATCTCCGCATTTGCGCCAGATGTTAGCAATGAATAACTTAATTACTGCAGTATGGATTCAACCTGTTTGCTAGCACATGCATGGAAATGAATGTCGGTATACTAGTAAACTTATACAGAGATATGCATCTTGTTTTGTTTTTTGTTTTTTTGTTTTTTGTAAATGATAGATCCAAGAAATTAGGTACCCGCGAATATGTATTTTTTACCCAAACCATGAAATTTGAAATCCGCAAAAATTAAGTGTTTTACAGTAATCCATGTTCAGTTTATACTGTACATCTTTTGCATTTGCCTGCTCAAGTTTTCTACAACTTGATAAGGGAAAATTATTTTTCCTTTTTAAGAACTGAACTTCATATTTTACAGGATTCATGAAGTAATGTGGCTTGGAAATCAATATGTACACACTACAAGAACGATCATAGCAATGCAAAGTCTATTCATTCATAGTGGTTGAATCGATTTTCAAGCTTCATGACTTCATGAATCCTGTAAAATATGAAGTTAAATTCTTATAACTACAAATAGTTTTAAAAAATAACGAATCTCAAGAAATAAATAACACAACTATATTTTAACCATTGTTTACAAATATTGTCAAAACTTACAAGAAGGGTGCATGAATACATAAGTACCGGTAGTTCCTTTCTGGTGTTGTTAACTAATCTAGTTTTCTACATCACATGATGCACTTTTAACCAATTTAAATGCTTGTTGCAAAGATTTGGTAAATATTTGTAATTACTACAGCATGTATGCTGTATTCATTATTCTGCATCTGTATATTTGAACAATTTGTTGCATTTCAGATCATACATGGTGCAGGACACCATGTTTATGCTGATCGGCCACAGGCATTCAACAGTCTGGTCCAGAAAATCATGGACAATATAGATTCAGCAAAAGACAACAAATCTTCCCAATCCAGTCCACCAGCAGACAAAGAAAGACTGCCACATGTAAAATCAAACTTGGAATCTGTACCCATCACATTTTCCACATAGATAATTTTTCAAGTGTTCCATCGAACAATGTGTCCTACCTGCTGCAGAGAAGTTGAGGACAGCAAGACATAAACTTTATTAAAATATGACACCTGCTGAAGAAGCAATCCATCTTTCTTACTTTTTTTGTAAATGAGAAAAGAAAATATTATTTTTTAAAGTTCTTGGGCGCCTTGACAGATTTTGTGTAAGATACTTTTATGTCTTATAAAACAAAACGTACACATGCTGTATAGTGGCAAGTTTTAGTGGCTGAGAAATTTAATTAGTGGTTTCAGAGTGAGATCATGAAAATAAATTGTATCTGAATTTTCCACCATAGATATTATCACCTCTGTAGATCTGCAATCAATAAAATATAACTATCCAGGTTTAAAATAGATTTTTTAAAATAAAAAAAATCACCAAATTGTATGTCCACAAAAAATAACTGCTCTATCTTATTTTTTGATACATTTTTTTTTCATATCTCAGCTGACTTTAAATGAGATATTAGTATGGGCCTGTGTCTGTCATGTATCATGCATCTTTCCATGTTTGCTTTTTTTAACTTCTTCATATAAACTGATCAATAGAATTTGACATAATGTTTGATAGAAAACATCCCGACATTAAGGTCTTTCAAATTTGTTCAAATGATGATTATCAGTTGTACAATACACCCACTGCTACTAAAAATAAAGAAAAAAACTTTAATGATGTCCTCTCAAAAATTGATCAGGAAAATTTGACAAAAGCATCTTCACACAAAGACCTTTCAGTTTTTAAAATATTATACCAATTGACTATCCAAAATGGCTGCTGTTACTAAAGATAGAAAAGCCTTGAAACAACTTCTTGAAAAAACACTCAACTGAATATTACCAATGTTTAGAGGATCGTGTCATGAAGGCCTTTCAAGCTTGTACAAATGATGCCGATTCCTTACCCAAAACGACCACCATTTAGTATAATAGAAAAATCTTTAGACAACTTCTCAAAAGCTCCTCTTCAGAATTTGTCCAAATTTAGCATAGAGCATTGTGGCATAAAACCTTTAAATCACTTCTCAAAAACTGCTTCTTAGAATTCGATAAAAAGCATCCTGGCATGAAGACCATACAAATTATACATATGATGCCAATCTTCCCTTCCAATATGGTTTCTATAACTATAAACATAAATTTTTAAAAAATAACTTCATAACAAATGTTCAACACAATTTGACCAGTTGAAAGAAAACATTCTGGCATAAAGTCCTTTCAGTTTTAAACAAATGACACTTATCTACCATAAAAAATATGGATGAAGATATAAAAATAGAAAAACCTTCAAACAATTGTTTTCATAACCAGATGATAGAATATGAAGTGATTTTTACTGAAAGCATTCTATTAACCCAGATTTATTGCATTTGGCTGATGGGCAGATGTCAGCTAGGTGAGTGGTCTCAGACACACTTAAGCCTCTTGTTGTTTTTGTATCTGTTTAAAAGTTGCCTAGATCATGCCAAAAGAGAATAGTTTGTCAAGAGTTCCTCAATGACAGTATCTAAACAGAAAATTTTAGGACCTTGAATTGTTTTGTATTTTAAAATCCAGGCTGGTCTTGATAAAAGTAACTAAAGAACTAGGAAAGGTTTATGAAAATAAATATAAGCTGCCTCACTCTTTTTAAAAATAAATTTAGATACATTTCTATCGATGCAGCTTAATTTTTCAATAAGGAAATATCTTTTTTAGCAGTAACATCCATTAGGAAATGTAGCAAATTGACAAGAGAAAATAAACGTACAATTAAGATGGAGAAATTTAAAAGATCAAATAGAGCTCTGCGTTGCATATTTGAATTTGTTATGTTCCATTGTTTTTTTAAATTGCAAAATAGTGAGAAATGTGATACTTATATACATATTATTAAATATATTAATATGTTTATTTATATACATATGAACATATTTGAATGAAATATTGAATTTTACTTAAAGATCTGCATATTTCATTCCCATCAATTGCTCAGTCAATTCTTTCCTCTTTGTTTCCATTTTGCACTTATACTCTTACAGATGGAGGAATTTTAAAGCTTAGAGTTCAATGTTGCATATTTAAATTTTTTATACCCCATCATTTTGTTGTTGTTTTTTTGCTATATAGTCAAACATATGATATTAGTGAACATATTAAATTTGAATAAAATAGTGAATTTTATTTAAATATCTGCCTTTTCCTTCTCTGAAATAAGTCATACAATTATTTCCTTATTGTTTCCATTTTGCTCTCATCTATCTGTACTCTCTGGGATGGAGAAATTTCAAAGATTAAATAGAGCTCTGTTTTGTATATTTAAAATATTTATGTCTTATCAAGGAGTGGGGGCATCTTCATGTTCTATCTGGCTGTCTTGCTATTCATACATCTGAACATCCATACACTTCTTTCAGGTAGATTGTTAGTATGATTGCCCAAAATCTACGTGATGTAGTCAAATGAAATTTGGTAGGCATATTTGTGCGCATATGTAGATGACGATTCGATTTTTGTGACTTTACAGGTTTTTTTTTTTTTTGTAACAAATTTGCAAACTTGGAGTGTTTTGGGTGAAAATTTTATTGACAAAATTGCATCAAAAAGAGCTTGACATATATAAATGAAATTTATTAGGTATGTTTACATATACAGTGAAAACCCACAAAACCAAACCCCAGTATACTGAAATTCCCTAAAGATCGGAATTTTTGTTTTGTCTCAATTTTTTCCTTCTTTAATATCATCATTTTTACCCCAGTAAACTGAAACCCCACAGCTCTGAAAACCGAAACAAATTTTAGGCCCTGATTTTCAATTGTACAGCTTTATAAAAAAAAACATATAACCAAAACTCATTTCAAACTTGGAAATGTATCTTGGCTGCTAAATTCAATGCAAAGTTGATATTTATGGTCCAGAAACAGCCTGTGGCCATGCATTAAGTAAAAAACACACCTAACACACGCTGGGCCAGATTAATTTACCGTTAGCAAAATCATGTACTGTAGTAGGCTTATCGGTGAGTCAAAATGTCCAAAGGGTACGCAAGGTAGAAAAAATGTTTGACCTGCACAGTGACACAGTTTAGGGGTGATAATAGGCTAATCTGAAGTCTTTGCACCTTAGAGAATGACCCACTTTTAATGTAAACTGTTAATTAAACACTTGCTGATATAAGCCAATGAAGAAAGATTATGTTTATATGCTTATGATATCATCATGATTGATGTTATTAATTTTTATAAATGATCAACAGAACTTTTCTTTTTCTTAAATTAAATAACCAGGCTTTAATAACCAGGCTTGAGGCCTCATTTTTTATACTTTGGTAATGGAGACCAACAAAACAGTATTCTAAAAGTCAGATTCACTCAATTGATTTTCAACAGAAACAAATTATTCAGTACCTGTATTTAAGTAACCATGACTGTCATTTGTTTTCACTTGCATGTCAAGATGTCAGAATGACTAGCTAAGTGTTGTAGGACTTAACTATATTTACAGGATGAAATTAGTCTGACAGGGCTGAGCAAATCCCATAGCCCGACATCCTGGACTATTCATTTTCGAAGTCAGGCAAGTAAAACTTTCCAAGTGGCTAGTCCGGGACAAGTACTTTTTAAAAAAAGTCGGGCAAGTCCTTATTTTCGTGCTTTAATCACTATATCTACTTTTATTTGGCCAATCATGCCCTCCAGGCGTACTGAATACTTGATTCTACCCCTCTTCGTGTATACATTTACATCCTGTTACCGCTTGACGGCATATTGGGCTAAGCGACCAAATTATCGGCAAATCAAAACACGTCAAACAAAAGAAAGCCAGTATGATCAATTAGCAGTGTTTTAAGGGGCTTTGTTGCATTGTGTTTACTCAAGCCAGATCATCACAAGCGGCTCACTATGATTTTAATCCAGCGAGTCAGTGTAATTAAATTAATGAAAGGTACTTTACCGACATCAGTGTTGGTTGCCTTTATGAACTGATTAAATGACAGTAATGATTCTTTAATTTATAATTGATTATACAGAGGATTAACTTCCACGTGCGATATTGTGTTTGAAGCGAAACAATTACGCTAATTAATGAGCTATCTCTGTTCGTATTTAAAAGAGAAAATGTATGTTATGATCACTTTAGAAGTAGTTGTCAAGCAAGCTGATAGTTACTCTGTGGATAAGATGAGTTTGCTAAATTATTTTCGCAAGGAAGGTAATAAGGGCAATTCGGAGAAGGAAAAATTGTTTGAAAGTGGAGGGATAAAACGTAAGACTGCTACTGAGTGTGCGGTAGCTATTTCTCCAAAGAGACATAAGCAAAATCCGTGGTGGCAAAAAATGTCAAATATGACACTACTAAGAGACAGACATTTTCAGCCGCATTGGGTTGATTGTTATCCCTGGCTTGAATGTATTGACTCGGAAGGAAAGATGTTTTGCAGTTATTTTAAACAATATCCAAACCTGGCACAGGTTGGAAATTCACCCAGTGTATTTGTCAGTGGAACTGACAAATTCAGGATTGAACCAATCAAGTCTCATGACATGTCTGTACCCCACAAGGCCTGTGTAGCACAATATATGCATGACACTAGCCAGCATGTGCAGAAAATCAGTCAAGTCAGAGTTGCCAAGACACCAATAATAACAACCAATGTTTTTGAAAAATTAAATTCTTTTAAGAAATAATTATATTGTATATTATTTCGTTTGTTTTTTCTATGGATTAAGTACATACATCTCATCAAATCTTGGCAAGTGATTACCATTTTGCGACCAGTGAAAAGTAAGGTGGGACTAGTGAAGAGTAAGGTGGGATTAGTGAAGAGTAAGGTGGGACTAGTGAAGAGTAAGGTGGGACAAGTGAATTTTCTGAAACCACTTGTCCTGGATTAGTGGTTAAAAAAAAAAATTTGCTTAGCCCTGTCTGATCAAAGAGTATTAATCTGTGCCAAGACCTACATTGTAAAACACTTGGAAAAAATCTGATGATGATATGCTTGTACATGTACTTATGCATGTATAGAAAAATATATATTTTTTCACATTTTCAACACTCACAGTAAACTGAAAACCTGTAAAAACCGAAAATAATAGTGCTTTACCTGAATTCTACAAGGGGATGCATGATAATATGAAGACTTAATTCCTCCAGGTTGGTGCATGCAGGTAAGGCATTTTATTTTATTTTATTCATATCTAGATTACTGTTACTGGTAATAGTCCCATTGAATGTCCAAAAGATTAATCTTTGCTGTAAAGTTACAATTTTACATCCATGCATTTAAATTGACCAGTTTCATGAAGATTTTCATTTTTCAGGAATATTTTTGAAACCTGGGGCCCATTTACATGTTCACCATGACAAAGTATATAATTCTACATAATCCTATCAGTTTTTGGATATAGAAGACTGGTATTTATTGTTTTATGACTGTGATTTCATTATAACGCAGAGTATAAGACTTTAAAGACAGAACCAATGATGCTCGCATTTTATGTGAAATAGCTGTCATTGACTATTTGTCATTTTAAAATAATCTTTTATATGAACAACTTTATATACTGTTATGCTCTCAGATGTATTCCTAGTCACTGATGGGAGGCATCTTGAAAATAATTACTGAAAAAATAGGCCAACAGGAAGAAAATTGGGCTCAGCAGCAATCTTTATGCTGATGGGGAAAAAATTGCGTCTGCCATTATGCCTGTCAGTCGGTGACTATTCATGTCATGAGTAACAACAACTGCCAGCACATCACCCATGACTAATCAGTGACTTTTCTGTCTATCTGTCTGTTCATTGGTCTGATTATTTTTTTAAAAATTATTTTAGAGGTGAACATTATTGAAAGTTGTACTATATTTGCATTAAGCAGATGAAATGAACTGAAGCAGCAAATAAAATCATAATTTGTCTTCAAAGGCTGAACATGTGGAGGTGAATGTTTCTTGGTTTACAGAACACAATCTGCTGTAAGGTCAAATTGTGTATAAAGTACTGGAAGAGTGTGCTCTAGATAGGTAGTCTAAAATATATTTACCAGACAAATACAAATTTGAATGTTTTATTTTGTTAACATTAGTGAAGTAATGCACAACATATAAGAAAGGCTTTAAAGTATACCATTTTAATCAGAACATGTCTAATTAGCATAATGAATAAAACGTACACATAAGAACATCAATATAGCTGATCACAGGTGAAAGTTTCTTGGTTTGCAGTATACAATCAGCCATTTGGTCAGCTTCTGAATAAATTCAAGAGGTCAGTCCAAACAGGTACCTTACAATATTTTGAACTGACGAGCACATATTTGACACTTGTAATTTTCAAACGAAAACCAAATTTTCAAAAAAGCAGAGTGACTATATTCTACAAATTAAATGGATGTGCAGCAAATGCAGAGGCTTACAGAATAATGATTTTATTATGTTTATCATAAAAATGCAAGAAAGACAATTTACACATAAAAACAAGATTTCATTTTAAGGTATGGATCGACCAAAATGACATGTCCATGTAACCTTTCATAGGAATATTAATAAGAGCTTTGTCTACTCAAAAAATAGGTACTGCAGTACATGCATCATGTGTACATGATCCAAAGGAATTCTCTTGTTCACATACAGTATGCACACCTTCATACCTATTTCTCAGGTAGACTAGGCTAAAATAATCATGCCAATGAAAGGTTATAGACAGGTTATTCTTGTTGGCCTATATAAATATTAAAAATATATATATATATATATATATATATATATATATATATATATATATATATATATATATATATATATATATATATATATATATATATATATATAACACATTATCTACTACCATAAATGCACAAGGCATCATTAAGCATGAATAAAGTCATAAAAAAACATGCCTTTAAAAAATAACTATCATCTTTCATCATTTTTTGTATACCATTCTTTATTATTCATTTCTGTCAGGTGTAACAACTGATTTCCTGTTAAAAAATGTAGAGACGAGAGATTTTCTTTGGATTAAACCTAGGAGTAATTCATGCACTACTTTGTGTTGTTTTATTCAATCTATTGTCATTTTAAACTCACCAATGGTGTATATCAGAGCCTTCTGAATACATTCAAGAAATTAGTTACAAGATATAAAAAAATTATTTAAGTGACTACATGTAGTTTTGAGATAATTTTATGATTTCAGTGACAAGTTCAGGGTCTATTCTATGACTGAAAACTTAAAGGATAAATCCCCCCCCCCCCCCAACAACAACAAAGAAATACAGGTACAACTTGCAAATGTGATCTATAATTTTTGCATATTTGTTTGATTTTTCAGTGTGATTCTTTTACAGATGAGAGTGAATCACACATTCACACATCCAAGAATAGACCCTGCAAGATACGACATTTAATTTTCTATTTTCCATGTAGTATAAATAACAATCAATTTCATTCTGAAAATACAAAGAACAGATTTGTGAAAATAACTTGTTATCATTTTGATTAATTTAGTTTTCATAGTGGACAAAAAATTTAAGACAATATATAAAGTTTTAAAAAATTAATTATTCAATGGTTTCCTGTGCAAAATGGATAGAAAACTTTTTAAACCAGAAATTCATAAATTGTGATTCCATATCCAAAATTTTTCAAGATCTACACACTACATGCTAGCACAGTAAAACCTGATCAGAGTAACCTCGGCTATGAACAAACACACGTCATTTACAGCCAAAATTGTCATGCACAGATTGATTGAACTCTATAAATACACTGGCATGAATGATAACCTGGTAAATTCGACCATCAACCATTTTTTGGGGCAAAATATGTTTCAACACTGCTATGAACAACCATATAATAAAACCAGATATAAACACTACAGACCTTTTTTTTAATCTTTTGTAATCACGATTGCAGAGTACAGTCTGCAGTCAGAGTGTAGATTGTTCTGAACTGAGATGCACATGGAAATGAGGGAAAAAGTTGAGTCTGGTTACCAGTTTTGTTAGATTTATAAGGTAAAGTTATATGCAGAAGACCCAAACTATTCATATATTTGTCAAACTGGCATTGTAGTGCCATAGTGATCATAATCCCCATTATGATTAACCATTCCATCTTTAAAGGATTAGCAATCATGTATGAAAATAGTTCAAAGGTTCATAATGTTTATTAATCTGTTGTGAAAACCCGCACAGTGCGATAATGCCATAATAAGATATCTTCTCACCCTTTTTCCTGTGTATCGTGATGAGTACTGCCTTAAGTTGTTTCTCTGTGGAGTTACAATGCATAATGACTGGAATGAATGAGGTTTTCTTTTTCTTGTATTAAGTTATTTGCTTTTTCCAGATTAGTTAATTCCATAGTTATTGTAAAGGTATATATTTTCTGTTGGTTTCTCGTGTTACTGTTATTATACCTGGACAATTAGGCCAACAGTGCCATGGTAATAAACCTCGTCAACTGTTCACCTTAGCACATCTGTTAATCCTTTTGTTTACAGAGCTGATACATGTATTATCTTTGTCATGGGTAACTTAGGTTTTAGCTTTTAGCAGAAATAAACTGACTGAGTACGTATGATCATATCCAGTTTTACAATTTATGGACTGGATAATTAAGTGTTACCTTATAGTTAACTTTCCAATTCATATGCAAATAATGCAAAGAGACCACATGTGAACTTCAAATAAAAATGATATTGTTTATGACTGATGTATTATTAGTGCTATATAATTTCTTTTTTATTTGAATGCAATCAATATTTTAAGAACTATTTTTCCTTCTTAAAGCCAATTGCATTTCGACTCTCCTATACAAACCTGTTATGACAGACCACCTGTCTTGAGCGAACGGTTTGTTGGCAAAAAGGGGTGGTCTCTCAAGATAGGTTTTACTGTAACTATCTCTATATACAACTAGAAATATGTCCATGGGACACAAATCCTCCCGCAATAATGCTTCATAAAAAAGGATACAACTCAGATCTTAACAATTGTAACACTATCTGGAGTACATGCACATGCCTACATGTGAATATGATTACTAGGAATTTCCCTTACTCAGAGCATAAATATCTTAGAGTTCTAAATTTTTGGCAATATCACACTGCCTTCATCAGTGACTACTGTTGATCACGTGACTTATAATGGTCAAGTGATACGAATGTGATATTGCCGAAAATTTCAAACTCTAAGACACTTATGCTCTGAGTAAGGGAAATTCCTAGTAATCATGAATTATCCAGAGCAAGAAAGCAACCTTTTTAGTTGTACATGTGAATAGTCATTGCAAATTTATCATAACTTACAATTACTCATAAGCTGTCCACCCTTTCCTCAGATCATTCCTTGTTCCGTTTACATAAATATTTGTTTTGACAATGCTGTATGTGTTATTGTGAAGGATCCAACTGCCAGATCACCCTGGATCAGTTATGCTGTGCTTCAAAAAATAAAAGAGAGAGAGACACCTGGACTTGGGTAGATATGATTTTTAACTATTCATTCAGATGTTACTTTTACCTGATAAATTTCTAAATCACATCATTGAAATATCACATTACTATAAAAAAAAAATCGTGAACAATACCAAATGTAGAGCTCTATATACATTTAAAACAGTTAAAAATTTCTAACAGCATTTACTCTTTACAATAATTAGGACTAGACACTTCAATACAAACTAAAAAATGTCAGCTCTTCACATTTATACTTTTTTTTACAATCATCAACTGTGATTTTTGGCAAATGTTTCGAGTCCCCTTTTCAGGCAGGCTTCTGTTAACCCATCATCAACATGGATGCATGTCACACCTGGAAAACAAGATAGGCCTTATTATGTTGTACTACATATTATGTACATTTCAGGTGTTCTTTGTTAGTTTACAATTCCATTCTGAATTACATCCCCTGATACAGGTGTCAGCCATTTATATGATCATGATTCCCTACCATAATTATTATTGGAATAGTAAATTCCTGGGGACCATTAAAGTTTGTTTAAGCAAATTTCACTGTACACAGAAAAATATCCAAATGTTAAGTAATACTTTTCACTTAAAATCAGTACATCACTTACAATAAATATGACTAAATACAAGTTCAAGGAAGACAATTTAGGTGGGATGGTGTTTTACTCATCAAGATGCATCTACAAAGTTGCATGACTTTAAGGCCATATTGCCTGAGAAACTGTTTGTTCTGTTTTTGTTGGTTTTTAATGGCACTTTTAAAACATTGTTGGCTATATCATGCTGAGAAAATTGGTGCTAAGTGCCTTTCCCTAGTACACAGAGAGTCACTGGAGAAAAGGACCTAACGCACAACTTAACCAAGCTGCAATTGATGGAAAGATGGATGGACAAAGTAACACTATATGCCCTTGTAACAGTCATGGCAGGGCATACAAATATTCACTTAATATGAATTCATATGAACAGAAATTGTAATAAGTTCTTGAATATAGATATTATAGATGTTATGCAAAGTTTTGTATGTTTAACATCCACTGGTGGGTTTCTGTAACAATGAACATTTAAAATATGACACTGTGTGAACCTTTTTTTGTGCCAAAAATATTTTGTTCCAATGAAAGTTTCATGTATTAGCATTAATCTGATTCATATTTTTCTACATTAAACTTGCTTTGTTACATTTTTAAGCTCAACTTTAAAATATTTGTCCTTATGTGTTTTCTTTTTTAAACATCTTCTGTTTTTTCTTTTTTTTTAGTCTGATAAGTTGGTACCATATATACTCGATTATAAGTCGACCCACCCTTTTTAGGGCTGGAAAAAGTGATTTTCTCTATGACCCTCCTATAAGTCGGGGTGTATTTTGGAAGTCAGATCCGTCTGAAGGGGTGACATCTTAGTGAGTCAGAAACGCACTTTGGAAATATAAACAAGCCAAACTGGATAGATAGATAAGAAAAATAAAGACAAAACCAGTGTAAAATACAATTATATTATTGAGTGAAATATGTCACAAATAAATTGACAACTTACAATTTGTCCATCTTAGTGTAATAAAGTCCACTGAAATCCATAATGCTTGACATTTTAAATCCATTTATATGATAAATCCACGAATTCAATTATAGGTCACATACTGGTATAAAAATAAAGTTCAGATTGATCCGATTCACAATATCCTGTAATATGTTAATTCCTCACGTCGTACAAATAAACAATGAAAGTTAAGTCCACTTTTTTGTGAATCACGGTATCCTATAAATGTCACTATCTAATGTCATCTGGTACAAAGTCCAAGAATTAATCCTCATTGTCTGATAAAGTTCTGAAATCCTACATCGTCATCTAGTCATTGTAAATCGTCGTCGTCTAGTCATCATAAATCTCATCCGACTCTGATTCTCGGCTTTACTGTCATATGCGAGTGCTTATGCAAAGACTGAGCTTGGGCTCTGTGAGTAACACTTTGATCATAAAGTCAGAATCTATTAAAGGCTACAACTGAACACATGTCAATTGTGCGGCAAGATCACAGGGAGTTCAAATTGCCACCTTTTGTTACTTGGCACTGAACATGTATCAAACTCGCGGCTTGATCAAAGGGTTGTCACGTGGGAAAACAAAGAGTATGGTGCCTTTACAAGCAAAGGAATTAAGGTCAAAGTATATGCACAGGAAGTTGTAGAACTCTACTTGGCACTGAACAAGTATAGATTGGCGGCTCGATCAAAAGGATTGTCAACTTGAAAACAAAGTGAGTCCCTTTACAAGCCAAAGGCTTATTGGCCCACGTGCACTAGCAGATAACTTGGGAAATATCACTTAGGAATTAAATCTGACTTGTGGAAAAGGAAAATACAAATTAAATCAAAACTTTTATTGCATCAAGCACAGTCTTTATACAGCAAAACACAAATATTAATACAAATACAGTTTGTTCGGACTTGCACAAAAATGGAGGCAATATACTTACTAGTAAACACCCACGGTAAACATCGACGGACACTTCATTTTGCGGTAGGTAGTATTTAATTTACCGGTAATATTTTCAAATTAATAAAATCCAAATAACTGTAGATACATGTATTGTGTAATGAATACCGTCATGAAACAGATAAACACAGTGCATACCATATATGCATTACTGCATAAGAATAGTGGTATGAAAACGTAAAAATATATGAATTGACAGTATTTTTATGTACTGCAAATATCTAGAGTTTCCAACATTACCCCAAGATTTTTTTATTTTTTTAATGTCGCGCTTATAAGACGACCCCTACTCTGCATGAGTTGAATTCTAAGTAAAAAACGTCGACTTATAAGCGAGTATATACGGTAGGTTACTAAAGTTAAGGCGAACACTAAAGAAAGAAATAAAACTTGGTATGGCCTGTTCATTGGTCAGAGGGCAAGGTCAAATGTCATAGTTACCAGAGCAATATTTGTTGTAAGCCAGAAAAAGAGTAAAGATTTATATTTTTCATACACTAAACTAGATGCTATGGTTTAAGAATTTTGTACAGCACAAAAATACAATACCTAGCCTGCCTACATCTTCAATGTTCCTGTGTTCATCATCAAAGAACAACATCTCTTGATAAGGGAGATTACTCTGATTCTTCAAGCTGAAATAAAAAGGTAATATCAGATTGAAAACTTATTAGTAAGTCAGAATGTGATATCACAATTGGTGATAAAATGGTTGAAGCATCTAACTGAATTCCCATCTTAAACCAATTATATTTTCCAAAGACTTGTTGAGAAAAAAAAAATCATGTGACATTATATGACAGACTAAATATTTCATATTTGTTCTGCTTATTGAAAGTTAAGAAACTTGTTGAATAATTTCAATCTTTCACTTGCCAAGATTAAATAAAGATTAGAATTATTCAACTCAAATTTCATATGAAGTGAACACTAACATAATGTTGGAACCTATATATACAGTCTAGTCTCTATTAACCAACTCATGTTCATCTGACTATTACCTTCATATAATGCCATGAATGTGACAATGGAACTCACCCATCACTCTTGTCTGTCCCTAGATGGCATGACTGTAATGTGGGATTTCTTGACTGGTTCTCTGTCTCAGAAGGTTTTGCTCATGAGCAAATTTTCTAAAACAGGGAACCAAAAGGTCAATATTACACAAAAACAAACAGAAGGTATCATGTGTGGGTTACAAGTTCCATTTATCCCTGATTTTATCACTTCTGCTGTTTGAAATAGTCTTCCACATCATTTCAGTTTTGTTGGTGTGTGTGTGTGTGTGTGTGCATTTTACGGCACAACAACACTTTGAAGGTTATGTCCTGCAGAGGCAAGTAAATTGCCATCCCCAAGGACACACCAAAGTAAATGATCCGGGCTGATGTAATGGTCATGGAATCAAACTCAGCCTTCTGGTCATGAGTCCAACATCTTACTAGTCATATTCAACATTTTTTCTACTTAATCTCTGCATGGGAGAGCAAAAAATGTTGATGTTTCTGACATGTTCCTGTCAACTTTAGTTTTGCTTGATCTATTAGTTTGCTTTCGAACTAATTCTTCATATTAAATGTGCTTTTTTTCTCATGAACCTTGTATGTATTTGATGTGGCTTCCAATGTGATCTTATACACATGTATTTAAATACCAGTGTCTTAACTTGTGTGTGATCATTTGAATGTGTGTTTACATTGCTTTCTTTCTGATTGTTTGTACTTGTGTTTTAATGATGTCTCATGTGCTTTCAAGTGTCGTTGGTTTTAAAAGATTTATAGATCTTAGGTCTGGATACCTTAATGTGTGATGCACACACTGTTTGCACCATTTACACTTTCACTATAACAACTAACTTCAACACAGAATTTCTGTATTTAACAAGACAGACAAATGGCAACTTACACACTAAAGTGGTTGGTCTTGGATCCAGGGTAGATTTGTTTGTAATCAAAATATTTGTCCCATTCAAACAACTGGACCAGGTCACATGCCTCATCACGACATGGAGTTCTGTAATATTAATTGTACATGGGAAATGTATTTGATTCAGAAGTCGACCTGTTTTTCTGATTTTTCTTACATATATCTGACTTGGAAATGTTGAAATTACACTTGTTACTTACAGACAAATTTAGTCATTTTTAGAAACAGTAATAAACAAGAGTACCATGAATGGCACATTATATGCCTTTAATAAACAAGAGTATCATGAATGGCACATTATATGTCTTTAATAAACAAGAGTATCATGAATGACACATTATATGCCTTTAATAAACAAGGGTATCATGAATGGCACATTATATGCCTTTAATAAACAAGACTATCATGAATGGCACATTATATGCCTTTAATAAACACGAGTACCATGAATGGCACATTATATGCCTTTAATAAACAAGAATATCATATATGGCACATTATATGCCTTTAATAAACATGAGTATCATGAATGGCACATTATATGCCTTTAATAAACAAGAATATCATGAATGGCACATTATATGCCTTTAATAAACATGAGTATCATGAATGGCACATTATATGCCTTTAATAAACATGAGTATCATGAATGGCACATTATATGCCTTTAATAAACAAGAATATCATGAATGGCACATTATACGCCTTTAATAAACAAGAATATCATGAATGGCACATTATATGCCTTTAATAAACAAGAGTACCATGAATGGCACATTATATACCTTTAATAAACAAGAATACCATGAATGGCACATTATATGCCTTTAATAAACAAGAGTACCATGAAGGCACATTATACGCCTTTAATAAACAAGAGTAACATGAATGGCACATTATACGCCTTTCATAAACAAGAGTATCATGAATGGCATATTATATGCCGTTAACAAACAAGACTATCATGAATGGCACATTATATACCTTTAATAAACAAGAATACCATGAATGACACATTATATGCCTTTAATAAACAAGAGTACCATGAAGGCACATTATATGCCTTTAATAAACAAGAGTAACACGAATGGCACATTATACGCCTTTCATAAACGAGTATCATGAATGGCACATTATATGCTGTTAATAAACAAGAGTATCATGAATGGCACATTATATACCTTTATTAAACAAGAATACCATGATGGCACATTATATGCCTAACAAGAGTACCATGAAGGCACATTATATGCCTTTAATAAACAAGAGTAACATGAATGGCACATTATATGCCTTTAATAAACAAGAGTATCATGAATGGCACATTATTTACCTTTAATAAACAAGAGTAACATGAATGGCACATTATATGCCTTTAATAAACAAGAGTAACATGAATGGCACATTATATGCATGATCCATGTTTAATAGTCCAGTATCTAGAAACTAGTAGGTCATGGTTTACTTTGTAGATCATTGTCCAATGGGTCTCAATGACCTGGACCTTTGGTCACTGTATGTGGTTTTGACTAAAGTTACTGTGCAGAAACCATTATTTTCTTATTAGACTTACCATGACTATGACCTCTGACCTCTATACCCCAGAATCTACAGGTTTCTTTACTATCCTAAGTGCAAGCCATCCACACAGTTTGATCAAGGAATTTACTCTAGAAAAAAGTTATTCTGCAAAACCCATTTTTGTTTGTGCCACAATGACCTTGACCTTTGACACTGACCCCAAAATCAATAGGCCTCTTCCATATCTTAAGTGCAAGCCCTCTGCAAACTCTGGTCAAGGTAAGTTGTCTAGAACTAAAGTTACTATGCAAAACCATTGTTCTTCTTTCAGTTATAGTGACCTTGACTTTTGACCCCAAATCAATCGGCTTCTTCCTTACACCAAGTGCAAGCATGCATAAAGTTTGTCCCGTGCTGTCATGTACAACTAATGATATTGTGCAGAAACAATTTTTTCACTTTCAGTCACAGTGACCTTGACCTTTGACCACAAAATCAATGGGCTTATTCCTTACAACAAGTGCAAGTTATCCACAAAGTTTGGTCCATGTATGTGATGTAGAACTAATGTTATTGTGTGGAAACCATTTTTCTTCTTTCAGTCACAGAGACCTTAGCCTTTTAACTTTTTACCCCAAAATTGATATACTTCTTTGCCACAAGTGCAAGCCATCCTCAAAGTTTGACAAAGATACATGGTATAGAACTTAAGTTTTCTTTCAGAAAAGGAGAAATTAACAGTCAGACAAGGTCATAGTCTAATACGTTCTGCCAACAGGCAGTGTCTAAAAAGTTATTTTATAATCATCTAAATTGACAATTTGTGACTTCTGGTGACCTTGGGTTTAAGACAAATTTCTTTAAGACATAACTGACCCTTGCAATGGAATTAGCAAAAAATGTCAGAAGTTTTTCTGACTCCTTTACTTCACTGCCTGCTGTTTACGTTTGACACAATAACAGTAACCCTAGTGTTATTGCTTAATTAGGAAAGTCTCCCCCTTATGAGGCAGTTGAAGCCATCTCTTCCCACACCTATGTATTACAGTGAAACCTTTGCAAATCTGAATACCATAAAACCTTGAACACAGAAAAGTTATGGGAAATATATTGTTTTTCTTGAAATTCTGTTATTTCTGAAAAGTGACATTTAAAAAAAAAAATCAAACTTTCTTCCATTACTAGGGATTTTTAATTTAGCAGGTGAAAACCAGGTAACATTTGATCATATATATTCAATTCTATGGAACAGATCTTTAATATCAAATGTGGTTTTGCTGATGATGGAAAGAGTTCAGATTGATGAGAACTTGATGTATTGCATAATTTACAATGGAAGTTTGATGGTACAAATAAAACTGATGGATATTTGTTTTTAAACTACATTATTTTCCTTAAACACAACTGATCATCATCATTCAATGAACATCATTTTATTGGAATAAAAACTGTGTCAGTTGTGTGAGCCCCTGTATTGGTGTCTAAACTTCACTGTAGACCCTACAAAAGCAGGCTACTAGTGTACTTGGTTACCAGATGGTAGTGGGCAATCAAACCAGTTCAATGAGAATGATGATTTAATTGCTTAAATTTACAAAACTCAAAACAGACACTGATTCCATATTTATTTTACATTATCTTAACATTACAGGTATTAAAATATGAATATCAATTTGACTTGATCCATGTCATTTTCAGTACCAGGTGGTATAACCCAGGTTCAGTTTGTTAGTCCTAATCATTATTTAATCTGAGCCAAAAATGTAGTATACATGTATTTTCTATCTGAAAAGTTTGTAAACAGAAAGTAAACACTCTTGAGTGACGGTAATAATAACCTTCAAACTAAATACTTGTACTGGATATTCTGTTGTTTCAGTTATGCTACAGTTATTGAAATACATATACTTAAGAACATGATGAGTACAGGAGAGTAAGTCATTGGATAGACAAAAATCACAGTGATACTATGGTGATCTCAATAAGGCTATGTCCAGTCAATTAAAAAATTCGAACATCAAAATTATTGGAAAAGGGCAATTTATAAAAACTTGCACTATAATCAAATTTGCATATTTGTCATTGTTTGAATTTTTAAACATTTTACCATACATTTTTATAATTTTCTCCTAATCAAATGAGACTCTTCCCTCTTGCAGATGGGATGGCCTCATAAAATAGGGGACCACTGTGCCAATACAATCTGTAAAAAGCACTTTGTTCAGCTGATGAACCTTGCAGTACTCTGATGTTAAATTTTAATTTAATATGAAAACAAGTCTGGTTTCATGTCAGCTGGTTAAAAGACTATCAGAAAAAACATATATAAAAGGGTCACTGTATTCACCCATATATGCTGCACATGCACCAAGACCCTGTCCTCACTAAAATTATCAAACTTTCTCCTCAAATTGAGATTTTACATTATCTTGCTTATGATACTTAAGACAATATCAATATTTTTGTCAGAGGTGGAGATAGTAAAAAAGATGTGAAATTACTTTTTATTTTAAAACTAAACAAGTGGAAACCTTTTTATTCTTGAAAAAAAAGAGTTGAGGAAATCCACTAAAATTTTCACAAATATAAAACAAGAGTCTTATCAGGAGAATTTAGGATAATATGATCGTATTTTAATCCCTGATGCCTGATGAATGTTCTGTGCAAAAATTCATTGCTATCAACTAATCAATAAGAAAGATATTTAAAAGTCTCAGTTTCAGACAGAAATTTTGAAATGTTAAGTGAAAATGGAACCAGCTGTAAATAGCATATGCCTGGTTCTGCCAATGTATAATGGACCAGCAGATCAGGGTCCATACTGTTTACTCTACTTATCAGTTCTGTCAAACAGCATTGACCCTTATCTGTCAATGCATTACACAACAGTAGAGATCATAAAAGTATGAGACGGAGTTTCCAATATCAGCCAATCGGAAATGAGCTTTCAAAAGTAACATCATTTGTGCTTGCTCAAAAACAAAATCTCAAGCTCAAGCTTGAGCTCAAGACATTTATGATTTTCAGGCCTGAGTTTGAGATTGAGCTTCTACTAACAGCCAATCAGAAACAAGGTTTAAAAAGTAAAATCATTTGTGATTGGTCAAAAAAAAAATCTCAAGCTGAAACTCAAACAAAAAAGTTTTATGATTTTTAGGCTGATGATGTTCACAGCAGAGTACACATTATACAAGGTATCTGCAACAGAACCTTTTTGCTCACCTTGAGGCTATTCCTAATCGATATCTTTCAGATTTCAAACTGTGGAGAATGGCTGGAACATCTGGATAATATTTCACATGTCTGCTATGACTGTCATAAACTTTCCCATCACTGAAATAATGAAGCAGGAAATCAGTAATAAACATCAAACAAGATAACGGGTATTCCTGAAGATAAAGTAAAACAGACTCATTAGAATGGAATAACAGCAGACCTTTAAAACTAAAGTGCAGGCTTAAACTTGTTTCAAGATTTCAGTTGTTTAGAGTCTTCAAGGTCACATGCAATCCACAATCTTATCATTGATACGATTTCTGTAATAAACCATTCATAAATCAATACTATCTCATTTGAAAAAATGCTTCACCCTGTATCGATCCCTAAAGCTTTTTTTAAATGACCAATACATTTCAGAAACAGCGTTGGTTATAACTTTTGAAAAATAGGTGTAACAGTATTGAAAAAAGTTGAAACATTTATTTCCCAAACTTTATTTCAAATAAATCAAATATAAATTGGTTTCAAATGTTAATACAAGACTGCGGAAAAGGTCGAAGCTCAGGAGTTTGATGTTAGTCCATAAAAAACAACTAAAAGTTGGGACAAAATTGAAATACCAGTATCTATAATATAAAAACTAGTATATATAGTATATACACAGGTATTTTTTTTTTCTTTTTTTCTTTTTTTTTTTGTTGGATGAAATGTCAAACTTCTGTGGTCCAAGTAAACTGAATGTTGTAACTCTACTGGCAAGAAGGCTTTGACTAATATGGTAAAATTATGACTATAGTATGGGCCCGTTTCATTTTGAATCGTACACCAACTTCGGTCTTCGAAAGTATTTACCTGGGCCAGTTACTATCTAGCTGAGGATTATTTAATCTCTTTATACCTTACAAAATTTAAAACCAAACATTGTTCCGTCTACGCATACTTTTTTAATTGGAAAAATAAAGTTGTTAAGGGCGAGTGCAATGTGAAACAAAATGCTATTTATAGTACAAGCACTGCCTAATACATGTGGTAAGGTGCAAGTGTGCGACGCAGATCATCGCGCAGGTAAAACTAAAAGTCGGTACATTTATACTGTATAAAACATGCACAATACCATCCGCTATAATCAGTGAAAGTAAAATAACGGCTACGAAACTACAGTGAAAAAAATTATCTGAATCATAAAAATGTAATGTAAGTAAAATATAGACTTTATCATTTTTTTTTTAATTATATGCCACATATTTCAAAATAATGAAGTCTGAATAAAAATAGCATTATAATATTTTTGTAAACGTCATAATTAAGTACATTTAAAATAGCAAGTACATGTAATTTACTCATTATTATTATTATATAAGACCAAAAAAAACCATATACATATGCATGCAGAATAAGTAATAATTAAAATATTCAGATGACAATACTTTTTTCCCAGATTAAAAATAAATACAAATAAAAATAGAAATACTATTGTATAATAATGCTGATATTTTGTATCACAATTTTAAAATTAAGAAATTGAATCAGATTGTAAAATAAATAATCTTAGTAATAATGATTTTTATGTTTATCAGACATTTACACTCATATTTAGGAATTATTTGTATTTTCAACAACATCAATAATAATAATAATAATAATTATTATTATTATAATGTCTACATTACATGCTCTTTTTAAATGTTAATCAAATTGCTGGCATGCTAAATGCCATGTAAATATAAATTAAATATTTTTTACACTTTTTTTTACCAAATCAGTGATGAATACAAATAAAGATAGAAATGTGAAATCAAATAGTTAATACTTTTATTACAAGGTGCACGGTTGTAATGTGGATCTATACTGTATAACCATGCAAGATGCCTACTACTTTAATGACTATGACTATAATAAATGGATACAAAACAACATTAACAAAATTCTTGAAATCATATGTCATTTTCTAACTCATAAATATGTCAGATAATTAGATTATAGATTTTTATCATTTTTATATCATATGTCAAACATTCCACAAAAATGCAGTATGAACATGTGTCTTCACCATCTAAATATATTTAATTCATATTTACATGGCATATAGCATGCCAGCAATTTGATTAACATTTAAAAAGAGCATGTAATGTAGACAATAATAATAATAATAATAATAATAATAATAATAATTATTATTATTATTATTATTATTGATGTTGTTGAAAATATCTGAATATTTTAATTATTATTTTAATTATTACTTATTCTGCATGCATGTGTATATGTTTTTTTTTTGGTCTTATATAATAATAATAATTATAATAATAATGGCCATTTTAAATGTACTTAATTATGATTTTTACAAAATATTATAATACTATTTTTATTCAGACTTCATTATAAAATGATAAAGTCTTTATTTTACTTACATTACATTTTTATGATTCAGATAATTTTTTTCACTGTAGTTTCGTAGCCGTTATTTTAATTTTACTGATTGTAGCGGATGGTATTGTGCACGGTTTATACAGTATAAATGTACCGACTTTTAGTTTTACCTGCGCGATAATCCGCGTCGCACACTTGCACCTTACCACATGTATTAGGCAGTGCTTGTACTATAAATAGCATAGAATGCTTTACTCCATGACTGAGTAAGCCATCCGAGTGATGCTGATTATTTTTTAAAAATTTTGTAACATCTATGCTTTTGTTTTAAACTTACAGAAAATATGGAGCAATTCTGGGTCAAATAAATGCTACCTTATTAAGGCCTGTTCCAGTAAAACATATATAGCGGTCTAACTTGTGGCGAATCAATATACAGGTGCATAGCTGCTGCCTAGGCAAGCGAGTGCGCTAATCGCGCAAACTTTGTACGAATTCACGACGTTGGAATGCAGTGATGCGCGAGAACTGCCGCAAATTAGTTTAAAGTCGCGCATATTAAAAACGTACCCTGTTAACCCTTAAAGTGCTTGTCGCGACATAAGTCGGGCTGCGGTAGATGTCTCGTAGCGCTTTTCGCAACATCGTTTTTGAGGTAGTCAAATATTTACACAACTGGATACTTCGGATTGACGTGAATGGTTGTTAAACTAAATTGTATTTGTACATTGGGGCCTGGAGCATGCATTCTGTCGAAGTTTTAACCTTAGTCAACAAGAAAGTTTGACAAATGCATGTTTAAGATACGGGCCGCTCAGAAACCCAAAATGGCCGACTACCAACGTGGTTCATCTTCAGATGACGATTTCATTCGGCAAATACTGGCTGATGACAGCGATGATGACATTGATTATGAAGTTTTGAAGTATATCATTCTACTGAAGCTGCGAAAGTGTTACTGGAAATACCAGTGAGTGTTTTGAGCCCAAAAATGATGTTGAATAAGAGTTCGATGTACAATCCAGCATTCCGGTCAACCCCCTATTCAGCGTTATTTTGAAATTAAATGGACAATATAAGCCTAATTAAAATACAGACAATTTAAAAGTAGAGTGCAATTTTCATTTCTTTTCTCAAACAATTCAGCACTGGGGGATCATGTGCTACAAAACTATACTGAGTATAGCACTTTAAGGGTTAAGATATTTTGAATACAATAAAAATCTAAAAAGAATTAAAATGGCAGGATATTTATTTTATCAAAATACCTCCGTCTGAACACGCAGACTCTGGCATTGATGGACTCAAAACCCTAATACAGCATTATGGAACATATAAGAAATCTGGCATAGTAGGCAGCAAACCACTTATTCAAAAAAGTTAAAACTTGGGCAAAGTTCATACTAGTGAAAAAAACTTATTTTGGAACAGAGATATCCAAGAGACAATATCTAACAGATGTGGAAAATTGTACATAACAACCACAAAAAAACAGTTTAACAACTTGTTCAAGCTGGCCAAGCTAGCTATGGGTATGCCCCTCCCCTTCAGACAGCAGGCTGTGAAAGGGGGTTCCAGCACAGAACAAACATTCATACACAGATAAGGAACACATCAAGTTCAGAAACAATCAACAGATTAATGCTTATACAACTAGAGGGGACATCTTTTGAGGATTTTGATTTCCACAGAGCCCTAACAGAGTGGAGCAGTAAGAAAGAGAGATGGGGATATTTAAGTGTTGGGTGAATATTGAACTATATTCCCCCTCCCCCCCTTTTATTTTATGCTACCCCCTTACTTTGGTGACAAGGGGGGGAGACCCCCTCTGCCCTTTAGATAAAATCCTGGCAGCATCTCTGCAGGGGAGAGAACCTGACCGGGTTATAAGATTTCATTGGTATTCATTTTACTCTGACATTATTGTACAGTGTGTTCGGTCAACATTGGGAGTTGATGAACTCCCAAGTTTTCTACAGAAACATGGAATCCAAGTGGAATACATCCAAAAATGTAGAGGTTTACCATCTTGAAATTCAGTTTCCCAGTTCCATTTCACATTGGTATACACATTCTCAGGTTGACAAACAATTAGCATAGTAATCGGGTAAGCATGTGACAAATTTGGATACATGTCAAAAACAAGACAAAGAGTATGGGTGGACAGAGCAGAACGGAGATAATCACTGGAACGGGCTTGGAATTTTGCGAATGCCAGCACGTATTTACCATATAAGGAAGCAGTGAATATTTTTACTTCAGTCAATACCGCTGGGTATTGACCTGTAGCAACAACGTTAAGCTAATTGACTGTTTCTGAAGTATATAATAACGATAAAGATGAGCATAAGTGTTCCTATTCTTTAATGTGCACGACACTGTTTCCTCATCTTGACGAAGAATTATTAAAGGGAGGAAAATAAAGGGTGTGCAGTTAATTAAAAAAATAGTGAATTAAGCTACTTGAAAGATGAATTCAATCAATTTTAACTGTCCATTCCGGTGATTACCTCTTTTCTGGCCATTCTGGTGATTCTATCATCTGAAACAGTATGGCCAAAAAAATCTCACAAATTTAGAGATCAGAAAATCTATTGGCAGATTATAGTTTTGCATCTGCCTGACAGACTTGAATAATTTGATTTCTTGATTTATTGATTTTAGTAGTTACTCAATCCAAATGCATCACCAAAAAACATTCATGCATCTTCAGATTGTTTGTTAAAAATATTTATCAGACTATGCACATCTCCAGATAGGGCTAAATATAGCTTGAATAAGCTATAATAAATAGGTCTAGTCAGAACAATAGACATTGCTGGAGAAAGTTTAAATTTGTGAGAGCTGAATATGTAAAATTTTCAGAGCTACTAACATATAAGTCTGTCTGCACAGTCTGATGATGACTGTTCATTAGATAAATGTCAGAAAACATAATCAATGATATTCATAGGTTTAAAGACAATTACTATGGTAAAAGTTTATATACTCGAACAGCTGTGGCAAAAATTATAAACCAGAACTTCTGCTGCTGGTGTTGTTGTTGATTAGTTGGTTGATTTTGTGTTTTAGGTCTCGCCAACACCTGAGGTCATATAGAGATGAGACCTCAAGTTGTTGGTAGATCATTACGAGTTTTACACCATTTTCAGCACAAGAAAAGTTATATATGGCAGCCAGTTTTACTGCTGAAGAAGACCCCAGGCATCAAAGACCACCAGGGTAGAACCACTGAACTTCCTCAAGTAACTGGCAACATTCTCACATACAAGGCCTGAGTGGGATTTGAACCTACGTGATGAGAGGCAAGTGATCAAAAGATAAGCATTTTACACCACTCTGCCATGGAGGTTCCTCGGACCTTGGGCAGAAGTTTCGTACGAAAGACAGGAAGTGGAATATGGAACCCATGACTCCTGGATTCAAAGTTCAGCATGTTACTACTAGGCCATCAGTGATGATGATGCTGCAACAGTGTTACTTCTAGGACACGGGATTGCGGGAATATTGCAATTTATCACAAGCTGGCTCAAAATGGACGAACCTATGCACCAAAAGCTCAACAGTTCGATTGCCACTGGCACAGATTGTGTGATTGGATGTGGGTTATTGTTTTTTTATACGAAAAGGAGAGAACGAATTTGGACAAATTGCATACAAAAGCGGATATATTTCTGTTTTCTTATCATGTAGTGAAGTCTTTCAAACAAGAACATCCCTCCCTTTCCCGTAATAATTATTACCAAAATATCAGCTCATCGGGGCCTTTCAGACATAAATTTTGCGATAATTTCGAACTTGAAACTATTTAAACCTTTCCCCAAACAAATTTATGTCCATATTACAATCCCATAGGCTGAAAGATCTTGAGCAGAATTCTGTTCTCACATTCTCCACTTTATTTTCAAGCCTAACATTAAAAGATATATCTCCTGTTATGTATATTTTGCTTAGAAGCTCATTACCTATGTGAAAATGAAATGTGGAAATATTTTACAGTTGTACCGTATTGTAAATGGTAGCCAGCAGCTTTGGCATGTGCTAAGTCAGGAGAAACACGCAAGTTTGCACAGAAATATCGAAAGAATTTTGCAGGATTATTATAAACGAAGAAACAGTGAGGGAAAATCTCTTGTTGAAATGTAATCATATGATTTGAACATAGCAATGCAGCAAGTGCAAGCAACAAAGTAAAACTTTGTGCACAACTTCCAGTCAAACTGGCATGGGGAATGGTTGTGGTTAGAAAAGTCAGAGATGGGATGCTGTCTAAACTGTGTGAAACACAGAAAAACAATCACTTTTACTGTAGGATGCACAAACTATAGGACCAGTATAATAGACAGGCACATACAATTTAGCTGATCATGTGGCAGCTGTATGGGCAGATGCTGTGAAAAAGAATTTTGAGCTGGTAATTAATGGCCCGACTAAATCTAGCTTCTTTTGCACTTTCGTTCTGTAATGGTATTGTTGAAGTCCACACCAATTAGAGTCATTTATAAAGTTCTTTCAAAAAGTTGTTTTCTTGTTTTTCTTGTTTTTCCATTTTTCTCATGTTAATTATTTAAAAAATTCAATCATTTTTTCTTTATAACTCTTTTCTACTTGCCATTCTAACCTGTACACTTTATTATACCCATGCTTGACATACATGAACACCATCAAAAAGGAACAAATTTACATTTGGTAAATATTTTTTAAATCGTGGATCAGGTATACAAGCTAACAAACATTGCTTAGATACAATTTAAATTTGTGTGAGCTGAATATCTAAAACAATAACCTTGTGCTTGCCTGTGTTGAAGATGCTGTAATCACTTGAAATATTTTCTTCTGTGTGACCCATATTTCTCTAGGAAGACGGCCAAATTTGTAACATTGAATTTAGAATTGGCCCACTTCTGGAAAAGGGATGGGGGAGTTGGCCCTCTGTTGAAAAACCATAGAAGGAACACTGATTCTGCTGTTGACCAGAGACAGAAAACTGCAATGATGTTGACTTTAAGAGTACGCTGGGGTCAAGAAAATTATTCCTAGATTTTCATCCATTTTTTAATCTAATTCGGGGTGGGTTGTGAATTTTTTTTTTAAAAACAATTTTTTTTTCAGGACAGGGACAGCCATTGTATCAAATATTTTAACTACATCCAGTGAGGGGAAGTTGGGATGAAAATCTAAGAACTGATTGATTGTGGCCTGATGATGGTAGAAAACTGATCTGCATTTATGATGAGGCCAAAAAAAATAATCTAATTGAGCTGGTTTTGCCCAGTACTTTGAAGTGCTTTAAATATTATAAGATTTATATATAATGTTAAAAAAAAAAAAACCTACCTATGTACCCTACTTCTAAAACCAGTACATTAGGAAACACATATTTTGGGGGTGGCCTGATGATAATCTGACTGATCACAGTAGGGATGATGATGAAACAATGTTTGACATGCTATATTTCTTTTTTTATTATTATTTATATTAGTCATGCAACAAGACATAAAAATAAGACATATCAGTCACTAAAAATATATTTTTCTTGCAAAATTTATATAGTGTAAAAGTTGGCAGAAATAATGTGACATCAATTCCATTGGCATTAATTTTTTTTCTTTCTGACAAATCAAATAATATCTATTTACAAATACATCTATTGAAAAAGCATACAAATAAATCACAGATTCTGACAGTACATTTAAAGCAATACAAGATTTAACTATCATGCAAATCAAAAGCAGTATGCCTAAGAACAAAGAAATTTAAGCAAAACATAGCGATCACTGAAATAAGCACACATACATAGTCATAACAAATGAGAATTTAGTAAGGATGCACATTCATGATTTCTGCGTTATAAGAAAAATCCCTATGGTAAAATCTAGATTCATGAACATTAAATTAGTAGGTATTAAGTGACTGAACCACGACATCTACAAATAATAAGGCACCAAGAAATTTTTTGATTTTATAGTAGCAGAAACATACATGCCCAACATACAAACAAACGAACAAAAGATGATTCATTATAAAGTATGAATACAAATAAAAATATGCAGTGGATTATATAATATATAAGAATTCAGTATAGGTTACCTCGGGTCAGCTGTCATTCAAATCGCTTCTGTCCACAACCCAAAATTAAAATCGCTTCTACTAACCACTAGCCAGAAATTATGTAAAATAATATGCTTCTGTAGGGGGCAATGTTTTTCTATTAAAAAACATCAGAGGGTGGATCATAATTTTTTAAAATTGCTTCTGTTGTGGGTTGGTTGAATTTAAAAGTGCCTTTCCCCTGGGGGGTATATGTTTTACTGGAACAGCCCTAAGTGGTATAAGCCTAATTATTTTGTTAGACTTTCTTAGTGATAATTGTGTCTTGGAACTTTTGCTAGTAATTTGCATTTTATGAGGGAAAATTTTAAAAAATTTTGTTTATAAGAAATTTTGCCTGGTAAGAGCAGTTTTAAAATCTTTGCTTCTGTTAATTATCCTATTGTCTGTTTGAAAGTTATTCTATTATGTATATAGATTTATATTCCCATCATTTTCAAAAGTACCGATTCCCCTTAATCTATGAATCATTACATACCTCTTCTTTGTAAATGGTGGATCCACATGTGTGTCAACCCAGAAAGGCCAAAGGGTATAGTCTGAAAAGAAAATTTAAGGATTTACATGAAATGTGACTTTATATTATGGATATTTTATGAGTGCAATTCTTATATTCAAGAGCTATCAGACCCGATAAATAAATATGATAATACACATAATAATTCAAAAATTCAAGCTAAGAGATATTATGACCATACAATATTTTTTTGCGTATACAGTACTCCCTCACTATAACACGCTGTTCATGGGAGCCATAAAAGTGGACTACCTTATAGGTGAGGTCACCATATAGGGAGGTATTTTTTATATAACATTAGTATTAAATAATGAAATGGGACCCATGACCATACCCATCTTATACAATGGACAACCTTATACTGAGGTGCTCTATAGTGATGAAGTACAGTATACCCTCAATATACCACCATTTATTATAACAACGTTTCCTTTATAAGGATTGTATTGTCATGGATCCCATTTAATTATGTAGTGGTGAAATCATATGTATAATACCTTCATTACAAGGCATCTACATGGACAGCATTATAACGAAGGAGTACTGTATGTACTCAGATCTGTCTTTGAATAATGTGCTGGCAGATCAAAGTCTATACTGTTCATTATAAGATTGTTTGGTTAGTTGGTTTTAACAGCACTTTTACCATATTACTGGCTATATCATGCCAAGGAAATAGGAGCTAATTGCCTTTCCCAAGGACACACCTAGGCAGCCAACCTTGGTTGGCTTGGTGGGTATCAAACCCACAACTTTTGGATTATGAGTCCAACACTCTACCAACTGAGCTAACACAGCTCCCTAGAGAATAGAACAACTCAGACCTTGATCTACCAGTACATTATGCAATTGCAGATCTTGGTCTACACTGTTTATGGTTGGATGTGTATTATACATGATAGATGTCATGCTGAATAAGGAAATACAAATTCACATATTGAAATGTCAAACAGTGGTGTACAAATCTGTGTGTTAGAATTACAGACTTAAATTCTATGTGTGTGTGTGTGTAATCATGCTTACAAGTTAACTGAGAAAAGATGGACAAATGGAATGCTCTTCATACAGTTGCTGAAGGAAAGACAGTGGAAATTGTATCCTTTTTTTTGTCTTTTGTCTTTGTACTGGGTATGCAAACACTTAGAAGGAATCTTCATCATGCTAATAATAATAACATTTAATAATAATAAATTGAGCAACTTTCATGGCATACCATCACATATTTCTACTGCATATTAAAAAAAAAAACAACTCCTCCCCCCCCCCACTACTTACCCCCACCCTCAGGCTGTGACTCAGTTACATATGTGATGAGTTTTCCTGCTATAAATGCATATATGAAGTTTCAACATAAATATTTGAAAATGTCGCTGTAATTGTAATTTTTGTACATTTGATCTTCAACACCCTGCCAAGGACTCCCATGGGCAAGAACCAAGAATGAAGTATCTCTCTTGTGGCCAAATAAGTATAAAGTTTTGCATGACCATCATCCAGTGGTTTAAGATGTGGTAACAGACAGACAGATAGAGGATATCACAATATTGCTATGCTTAAGAAAGAGTGTGGATATACAGTAATACTGGTAGGTCAGCTTTTTCTGACATAACAAGAAATTATTTTTTGTTTTCTTCCTTACAAGGACAGCCTCATTAAATGTGGTGAATGACTTGTCTTTAACCAGTATATGAACCATGATTTTGACAGAAATTTCTTGTGTATAATTGCAAATGCAAGTTAATTGCGGAAAATACAAGTTGAGATTTTGAACTCGTGCATCTTTTTGTGAGTGCTACATAGCCTAATAATATACAATCTGGATGCTGATTGTTCATGAACCTTGCATGCTCCAAACAAACAAGCTGTGTATATAAATCAGACTTCAGTTATAAACAAGAAAAATAATTAATTGTACATGATATTTCTTTTATTATTCAAAATGATCATATAAATTACAATTGAAACTGATAGAAAAGTAATGAAGTTCCTTCCTATCAGGCTTCAAAAACAACTGTCACTAGAAATAGGATTTTGCAAGTTGATTTTTTCTCCACTTGCCAAAAAATGCAAGTAGTCAGAAAGGTTGTATCACTGATGCAGTAGTGTTTTGCTTTGAAGTTGCCTATACACAAATTCCTAATACTGTATATACTCGCGTATAATCCAATAGCAACTGCAAACTGCATAGAGCCAGATCTGCCATCGCATAATGCACCAGCAGATCTGGGTCTATGCAGTTTGTAAGGACTAATCAGTACAACAACACAGACCCTGATCTGCCAGCACATTATGCAATGGCAGATCAAGGTCTATGTTGTTTGCATTTGGACCCGGCTTATATGCGAGTATACACTGTAACCCTAGCACAGGTGGAGCTCACTGACATCAGAAGAGCACAATATCTTCATCCAATAACTTCCAGAACTGAAAGATACCTCCATTTGTAAGGAGAGAGAGAGAGAGAGAGCAGAACTATACTAAATCAGAAAAAAATTCAAATGTATATTTTAATATTTTTATTACCAATAAAACAAATCATGGCAAATAGTTTATTAGAAATTAATGAACAGGGTGAACATTTCGTTTTCCTCCCAGTGTTGCCAAATATGTCTAGAAGCAGTCTGCTACACATCGCTGACCTTAACAAAAAAAGTACAATTTCACATGTCATGACTGCCTTCCCTAAATATCATATAACCATGGCTTCTGGCTTTAATTTGTAAAAACATGCCACTTGGTGTTTGGAATTATGCTACACTAGCTTCCTGGGACAGAGTTTATGATGTTGCCATGTATATTTAACATGTGTCTTTTTACATAAACTCGGGAGGCTCCAGGGGAATGAGTAATGCAAATAAGTTCTTTCAGCAAAACCCTGACAAATATAATCCAATTTACCAATAGCTTCATCTGATGTTAAGGACAAAAACAAGACACTATTGTGTGTGCCAGTGTAATGTGATCAGGACATTTCTGAATTTCCAAGTCCTTGAAACCACCTTTATATATTTTGCATGCCCTGGCATTAAATTCCACATATTCTAAGAGCCAATACTGGCAACAGTAAATAGTTCACACTGAAGCCTGTGATGCTGGTCGTGACATCACAATCAAGCAGTTTAAATGCGTAAAAGAAAACTGTGCACTTAAATGAACAATTCCACATTTTAATAACCAACAAGAGTCCCTCTGAGGGACTGATGCTGTACTGGGTGAACAAAATTTCCAAGAATTCAAGATACAACCATTTCTTCCTTATAACTGCTGAGTGTTTAAACCATCTTTGATATTCTTCTGACATAACAAAATTTTAAAATTAGCTGCTGCGGTGGACATATTGGATGTCAGATTGGCACCATTTTCATTTAGGACAAAGTAGACATCATTTGAAGTCTTTTGGTGAAAACCCCATGTCATAATAATCATCCATTCAGGGGGAGTTGTGACAACAAGATTTTCAAGACAGCTGTTGTGGCAGCTATTTTGGATGTATGAGGAGCACCATTTTCATTTAGGACCAACTAGGTATCATAAGAAGTCTATTGGTGAAAACTCCATGTTAATATAGCCGTCCATTTGGGAGAAGTAGAGATAACAATATTTTGAAGATAGCCACCATGATGGCCATATTGAGGGTTAGTCATTTTCATTAAGAACCAACTAGACACCATAAGAGCTCTTCTGATGAAAATACCCATGTCAAAATGACTTTCTATTTAAGAATAGTAGCAAAAAGATTTTCAAGATGGCCACATACTGACCATCAGATCAGCATCATTTTAATTTAGGATCAACAAAACATTATAATAAGTCTTCTGTTGAAAACCCCATGCTGATGTGACCATTCATTCAGGATAAGTAGTGATAACAAGATTTTCAAGCTGGCCACTGTGGCAGCCATATTAGACATCAGATTGGCACCATTTTCATTTAGAACTAACTAGACATCATGAGAAGTCTTCTGGTTAAAACACCATGTCAATATGACTTTCCATTCAGGAGGTGTAGTGATAACAAGATTTTCAAGATGGCCACTGTGGTGGCCATATTGGACTTCAGCTCAGCATCAATTTCAGTTAGGACCCACTAGGCATCATAAGAAGTCTTTTGATGAAAACCTCATGTCAATAAGACTTTCCGTTCAGAAGGAGTAGCAGCAACAAGATTTTCAAGATGGTTGCTGTGATGGCCATATTGGACTTCAGATCTGCACCATTTTCATTTAGGACCAACTAGACATCATAAGAAGTCTTCTGGCAAAAACCTCGTCAATATGTATTTCTTTTCAGAAGGGGTTGCCATAACAAGATTTTCAAGATGGTGGCCATATTGGTTGTCAGATTGGCATAATATTTATTTAGGACCAACGAGACATCATAAGAAATCTTTTAGTGAAAACCCCATGTTGATATGACCATCCATGTAGGAGAAGTAGCGATAACAAGATTTTCAAGACCTTTGATCAGCACTATTTTCATTTAGGACCAGCTAGACTTCATAAGAAGTCTTTTAGTGAAAAACCCCATGTCAATACATGTATGACTTTCTGTTCAGGAGGAGTAGTAATAACATGATTTTCAAGATGGCTGCCATGGCAGCCATATTAAACTTCAGATCGGCACCATAGCCCAAGTAGACATCATAAGAAGTCTTTTAATGAAAACCCCATATTAATATAACCATCCATGTAGGACAAGTAGCAATAACAAGATTTTCAAGATGGACACTCTGGTGGCCATATTCAATGACTGAGCAACACATTTTCATTTAGGACCAACTAGACCATGGGATGAATGCGTTTGTAAAAGTTTCATGGCAATCCTCCAGGTAGTTTAGGAGGAGTAGCGATAACAAACTTGGACAATGGACGACAGACCATCTTGTAAGCTCTACTGGTCTATGAATAGTCTCCAATTTCCATGCCATGTTTACTTCTTCAATGCTCGCTAACAAATGCAACCCTGACTGGTGCTGGTGCAGTTTTGGGAGGCTGGATGTTTCTAAGGGAATCTGTCACATGACCATGCTGATTGACATATCATTCATTATACAGGAGCATTATTGACTGGCTACATTTGGGTATTACATAATATCTTAAGGGGTGTTAACTTGTCACTGCACGACTCATTAATGCCACTCAAGATATATGTAATACCAGAACGTAGCCATTCAATAATTATAACTTAAATTCTATACCTGGATTGTTACATTTTTTAAGAAAAGATCTTTAGTGTTACCTTTAGAACATTATTAACATGTGCAATTCAGTAAATACTGCAAAACAAGGTCCTAAATGTTCAGATGATTGCATGAAGGATGAAAACCAAGTTTTCAACCCTCACTTCAAAATTCCAACTTGTAAAAATTCTCCTATAATAATAATAATAATAATAATAATTATAATCCATGCAATTCTCTCATTTTTAACAAGACATAGGTTTCAAACTGTGACATGGAAAATGATCATTTCTTGGCAGTAGGGATTTAGTTGGTTTTCACGACAATTTCCATTAAAAAACATATCCTGCAATGATTTTCTCCTAGTCAGATTCTCAGACGACCGTTCCCATCCCCTGTTAGATATTTCTACAGTTATGCGGGGGGGGGGGGGGGGGGGGGGGGGGGGTGGGGGGCGGGGGAGGCATGGGGGGGCAGGGGATCAATGTCTTGCCTTGTATGACTATAGTATTTGCACACCCTCCCTTTTGTTTGTAACCTCCCCTACCAATTTTAAAAACAAAAAGCATGAGGGAGGGTGGGCAAATACTATAGGTGGTTCCCTACTATATCGTCAACCCTCCTAACATCATGCCCATCCTTGAAACGTGTGCCATGTTTCTTGCGACCTCACGTGCTTGTTTTAAGATCCTGACCGTCAACTGGGTCACTAGCATTCGTTGACAATGACAATAAGTGCTGATTAAGAAATATTCGATGAAATGAAATTTAAATACATACTACAATTCAAATTGAAAAAACACAATGAAAATTGCCAAATTTACTAATGCCATATTGCCTCAAGTTTGTGGCCCTGGCATGAGTGTTAGCTGTTCAAACCAGGGCTGCTTTTCACATGTTGGTTTTCTTTACCTTTTTATTAGTAGGAAATCCACGACATAGATTTCTCAGATGACAAAGGCAATGTAATAACTTTGTTTCTATAACATGCACTTCTTATATCATGTTAGAAAAAATAAATCCAACTGAAGAGTATGCAGTATGAAATTCTTTATTGGATTATTGTAATGTAGGTGGAAACAAATCTTTGTTGTGACATAGCCTGAAGAAAAAAAATCTTTTAACAGTTCAGCGTATCTTTAAATACGATAATTATATCGAAATAGCTTAAAAACAAAATAATTAAAAAACGCATCCTATTTTTGTATAAAAAATTTTTTACTTTTTGCATCATTTTTATGTGTTTTATTGCAGTCAATATGCATACGAAAGCAATGAAATACAGTACAAATGCAATTAATGAAAATACAGAGACATTATAAACGATCTGTTTCCACACTTTGGCCTATTTGTCACATTCCAATATTACGTCACGTGGCCGTTATTTCTGGGGCACGAACCATAGATCAGATTTCGGAAATAGACAAATTTTGACACGCTCAGAAAAACGGTAGCTCGCAAAGGATTTAGAGAGTTTATAAACATTTTTCAACGATGAATACATTAAGTAGATATAGTTGAACACTTTCTATGGTTGTTTGAACAGATTCTCAAAATATTATAACGAACGCGTTAAAATGCACGTTAAGGGCACGAAATATTGCGCACCAAGGATATATCCTATTTGTGAAGATCATTCTACCCCAATATAATTGTCAAAATATCTAACACTGGATGGGAAAGGTCAGAGATAACTCTGACTAGTTTAACCTAGATCAAAGACTATGAGCTTTGGCCTCTTTGCCATATTCATCCGCACAACAATCAAATATCAGGATACATATTAGGCCCTTTTGGGTGCGTCAGTAACAACCATGTGCGTCTGGTTGAGCAGGATGACAACAGCCCAATTGGTTGACACGGATTTTGTGGCAGTGGAAGAACTTGGCTTACCTTAACAAATTTTTTTTTTTTTAATTATTTAAAAAAACTAGGAGCACTACTTCGTCGTCAAATGAGTCTAAATTTTTTTAATTTCCAACAGCAATCTATATATATTCTACCGTGAAGTAAATATTAATATATTTGCAAATTATGACCAACCATTTTTTTGTCAGTTAGCACTATTTATGAACATCTGACTAATAGTCTGTTCGGAGATCCATCCGTATTTGTATTCGTTCTTGGTTTGCTGCCAGTGGAGCATCCATTGTTAGCAACCAAACCCAAATAAAGATAGCATGACTTGTCTTGTCTTGATTAGTTCTGTGCTACATCATAATTACACTTTTGTACCATGCAGCATCAACCTTTACAGCACGAACTTATTTTAGGAAAAATCTGTCCGTACTAATTTTGAAAAGTTTTCAGTTTGATTTTCTGAGGATTCAGCAGTTGTGATTAATATTTGTGGTAACGAATTCCAGTCTTTGATTGTTTTTTTTTTGTTTTTTTTTTTTGGGGGGGGGGGGGGTGAATTTGTAACTAAGTTCGTGGGTATGGTATCATAAAAGTATATTCATGCTGATTTCTACTGGTTCTTTTTGGTCTGAATAATTTGTAGCAGGGTATTTTTGCTTTGTTTTTCAAACCTTTGTAGACAAAAATATTCATCTATTTTCCAGTCTACATTTTGTTAATGGTTTCCAAGACAACTTATTCAATATTGAGGTAATACTTCCTGGGGTATAGTCATAATTGGATGTAACAAACATGGCTGCTAGCATTTGGATTTTTTAAATTTCATTCTCTAAAACCTGTGAATGGGTGTTCGAAACTGTACAAGCATATTCTAAAATAGGTCTAACTAAACCCCTTAAAGCTAATTCTTTCGCATTTTGTGGGCAAGATGACAAGTTAGGTCTTAATAGGCTTAATTTTAAGGTTCCATTTCAGATCACTAGTAATTCTGGCCCCTAAATATTTTATTTGATTGAGGTTTTTTAAAGACGTGCCTTCCAATGAGTATGCCATACTGGATTTATGGCATTTCTTTATTTTCATTTGCATTATGTTGCATTTTTTAGGTTGGAAACATTTACCACCACACATTGTTCTCGAAAACATAAAAAAGGGCCTCTCCAGCGTAGAGTTTTGACTGCAATTCCATAACGAGGTCAGTGACCTATTAACCCTCACTTTATTAATTTATCAAATATATTAATAAAAAGTCAAAATTCTACAGATTGCCACAGATATCTGAAAAGATGTGCTTTATATATGAAGGACTGGTATATTAAAAAAAATAGTATATCTGCCAATACTTCGATAAATGGGTCTGATAATTCTGAATATGGGTCCTAAGCCTGAAATCATGAAAAATATCGTTATAATATTTAAACTGAGATTTTTTTCTTCTTTCCTTTTTAGACCTTTTACCTCGAACTAAAACTCTACTAAAACATCAAATTGCCAAGGTTCAAACACTTAACGATTTAGTGGTGGAATTTTTTTATGGCTGAACTTACCCATTTATGTATCAATTACTGTCGTCCTTTTCCATGAAAATAATAACATTATCATCATTAAAGATATCATCATCGCATGTCATGAGCAAAAATCCGTTGTTTCCGACGATGTATGCATGTGTGTGTGTATATATATATATATATATATATATATATATATATATATATATATATATATATATATATATATATATATATATATATATATTTGTATCTATCTATGTATAACAACTGTAATAGACTAATAGAGCATAAAAAGATATAGTCTGATAAATCTGACCACCAAATCTGTATTGATACTGATGGACTATTTGTGGGACCAACAAATCGTCCATGAGTATCAACACAGATTTGGTGTGGAACTAACAAATCGTCCATCAGTATCAACGCAGATTTGGGGGAATGATTTACCGGACTAAAAAAGATAAAGACAGGTGTTCATTATGGTCAGTTATCCATTCAAATCAGCATTCATTATGGGCAGTTCGGGTTCTGATGACATATTTTAATAATTATTATTCCACATAATAAAATCCTAACAATCGTCCTCTTCTGACTTCATGCGTGTCTTTCCCTCATATCAGAAAGAGATATCTTCATTGTCTTTTTCCCCATATCAGAAAGACATATCTCAGATTTTACCCTTTGTTAGATAACTCTGTTTTCCCCTAGCTCAGTTAAGACAGCCACCGATGTAAAACTTGCAGGTTGGTAGTTTTTTGCTTTACACTTGTCTCATTTTTGAAGATGGCACTGATCTTTTCTTGTTTTTATTCATGTGGAATTAATAATTGTAAACGTAATGGCTCATTAAATAGGATTGTTACTGGACTTGCTAGTGATGATAATTGTAAACGTAATGGCTCATTAAATAGGATAGTTAATGGACTTGCTAGAGAAGATGCACACTCACACGGGATACTCGGGTGCACTATATCTGATCCTGGTAATTTATCTATTTTCAATTTACGCAGTAACTTTAGCACACTTTCATCCTGTATGATTAAATCTTCACTATCGTGTATGATAGTTCGTGATTCTACTGTAATATATTAGAGCATCGTCCGGCGGTTCCTTTGTGAATACGCTGCTAATGAATTCTGCTAGTATATTTGCCTTGCACATGTCGTTATTTGTCTTGTTAGACTTTATATACTGCACATGTCGTTATCTGTCTTGTTAGACTTTATATACCGCCATATTGGTTTAGGATTTGTGTTTGCCTACTTGGTCGTCTTTTTCAAATTGTTTACGAAGTTTATTGGTTGCAGTTTTAACCTTGTTTCGTACTCGGTTATATTATTTACGTACATCTGGGTCCTTTGTTACTACTTAGTTGGACAGTCCCTTTCCTTCTAATTAGCTCTATGGTGTTCTATCCATCGCACAATTACTCTTTTTCCTTATGCTTTTTTGTTGTTGTTGTTGGTTTATTTTTAATTATATATTTTTTTTAATTCTGGTAGCACATATTGTTTTAAATTTCACGAAATTATTTATAACCTGTCTTTCAATAACATATATTTGGTGTTGTAATATGAGTAATTTATGGTCTTCCTTTGACGTCTAAGTATAATAGAGCAACAACAACAAAAATATGCTGGCACTAACCCCTTGTTAACTTTGTAGAATAAACTGGAAGGTGAAGCCTTGATTTATTTGTGCACTTACTCTTCAAGTTTGAGAAAACAGTGACCCAGTCTGGTCGGAGGAAAGTAGGTCAATTTAATTTGTTATTTTTTTTAATGTAACTGTTGTGAGTTTAGATTTTAATCATACTGTTAATTTACAATATTAAAAAACAAAATTTGTCGCTAACTTTATCGGAAAAAGTCATTGTGTCGCGGAAGTTTGGAGTCGGAGCATTTCTTCTCTTTCGTTAATTTTATTATACAAGCGTCTAAAAACAAGGATTTAGAAAATGGCGGCCTGTATTCTGACGTGGTCGTGAATTCTTAACTTTTGACAACTTTCCCTTAAACTTACAATATATCAAGCGTTAATAACCCAATATGGTAACTTTTTGTATTTTCTTATATCCCTTCAGTCATTAAAATTTTTTCATATGCGTAGCGAATGAGTTTTAAATGTTGAAATAAATTGACATCTAATTTCGGTAGGTACCTAAATTCGATCATTCGAGAAGTCCAGTTTTATCTCAATTGAAATTGTGCAAGTGACTTGTTGCATAGTTATTGATTGCCATTTCTCTGAAGTAAACAGAAGCGGTAATAAGAATTTTTTTTTTTTTTTTTTTTTTTTGTAAAGTTAACCAATAAGTTGGTGCACCCATCACCACTAAGGCCGCCCTATTACGAAGTTATACCGGTACGTCCTATTACCGCATTGCTACCTAGAAAACATACCCCAAAAAGCTTTACTACACTTCCTTTTTAGCTTTTATCCTACTGCATCAGTATTCAACATGTGCATTTGTCAAGGTGAATGATTTTAATTTCCGATCAACTGGATCGCCCTAGTGCTGGATATTCCGATGTGACCTCTACATGGAGGCGCTCCAAAGAGAACGTCCTATTACCGCGGCAATTGTGAAGTATAGCGACCGTCGGTAGTACAGTATCAAAGTTGAATTTTTTTTTAAAAAATCAGGAAATATTATGTAAAATCAACACATTTAAAAAAAAAATTCAACATTAAATTCATGAATTTAATCAAGATTTTTATATGCCTGAGTTGGAGCAAATCCATGAAATAATTATGGTTTATGATATTCTTATGTTATATTACGTGGTATATTTAGAGTTGACCCCAACCCACGTAAATTTTAATTGTAAGCCCCATGTCTAGAATACATCTTTTATGAATTTGAAGGGATCACAGGGTTCATTAATTTGCCCTTATACCACTAATCTAGAAACCACCACTAAAACAAAACTCATGAGTTTGACAATACACCCTTAATGGGCCCCCCACAAGAGAGATACATTTTTTTTATCAATGAGCATCAGTGAGGTCACCAATTCTCTGTATTCTTTAAATTGTGAAGGAGATGATTTGTTGACATTCTTCTTGGTGCAATGTTATGACTGAAAAGTACAAAAAGGGGATTGGAACAGGTTATGGTATGAATGGGATTTTATCATTTAAATTTGTACATGTAAAGGAAATCAATGATTTTGTTTACTTTGAATAGAGTTATCCTTCAAATTTTTAATATTCATGTCAATGTGAACTTCTTGATATGTTTAGTTATGGGTTATTCAGATGTTAAGCATGGTGACAATAATGTTTAAATGCCACGGTAAAAGCCATACCATGGTAATAGGATGTGCCACTATACCTAATCTGCAAAGTACAATTGCAACACTTATATGCACTTAGTTTTTATTATATGGTGATTTTCTTTTTAAAACTGGAGACTACACAAATGAATCAAGTTCCATTTCTCCTTTGGATAATGTTACAGGCCCTCATTTCTGTCAGAACAATCAAGAAACTGTTGATAACACCCACTCAACTTTGAAACTCGCACAAAGGGATTAAGTCGCATGATTCAAAATCCGGTCGCCGATTTTGTGCTAATTTTCTTATCCTATCTGCGCATTCAGTCACTCATAAATTATAACATAAAGGAGACATTCCATACTTTTTCCGCATGTACGATTTAAGTACTTTACTAACCATTAAATATCCAGTTTTATGCAAAGTTACTCTATTGCTTTGTATCTTGTCAGCTTAGATTGAGTTCGGAGGGTATACACTTCTGGTATGTCGTGCAGTGAATAGGCTACATTCAATTCTGATTGGTAGTTATTGTTTACCCAGGACTGAAACAATAACTACCAGTCAGAAAAAAAGTTTACAATGTTTCCTTTTACATTCTGGAATGATACAGTAGGACCCCGCTATAACACGATGGTCGGGGTCCACAAAATGAGATCATGCTATGTCCCGAACCGTGCTGTAACCAACCTAGACAAAACCAAGTCAGTTAGCTGAAGAAAATGATGCATGCACCAAAAAAAAGGGGGGGGGGGGGGGTGAATTGTGTGCTCAAAACAACGTGCTTCATTGGCACAGTTACCATCTTAAATCAATGCATATTAAACGGGAAATACACATACAGTGAAAACAGAGATTGCACATATAATATTTTACTTAATTCAGAGAACCATGCATTGGTACATTTATATGTTTATATGTACATGTCTATTGTATAGCATGAATAGTTAAAGGATCAACACGTGTACTCACCAACCGATCTCATGGCATGCGTAGGAGTGAGTCCACAATAATTCCATCGAAAATATACACACAAAAGTATAATATCATTGTCTGATAAAGTTCTAAAATCCTACATCGTCGTCTAGTCATTGTAAATCGTCGTCTAGTCATCGTAAATCACGTCCGACTCCGATTCCTCAGCTTTACTGTCGTATGCGGGTGCTTATGCAGAGACTGAGCTTGGGCTCTGCAAGTAACACTTTGATCATAAAGTCAGAAATCTATTAAAGGTTGCAACTGGACACGTGTCAATTGTGCGGCAAGATCAAAGGGAGTTCAAATAACCACCCTCTGTTACTTGGCACTGAACAAGTATCAAACGCGGCTTGATCAAAGGGTTGTCACGTGGGAAAACAACTTGAAAACAAAGTGAGTGCTTTTACAAGCCAAAGGCTTATCGGCCTACGTGCACTGGCAGATAACTTGGGAAATATCATTTGGGAATTAAATCTGACTTGTGGAAACACCGGACTTAATCCTGTCCATGACTTCAAGCTTCTCTTTAACAGTAAAAGCTTTACGTTTCCGTGTACTGTTATCCATTGTAAATAACTACTAATTAAAACTCTGACACCTATTTGTTTGAACGACTACAGCAAGAATAATTGTTAATCAACAATGGGGTCATTTTTATTGGGAATGTACAATATTATTCACTGGTCAACTGATTGCGTGGCGATTGTCTAACAACACTGCCATGCCACGTGTGCGCGTTGGCGGCTTTCGTTTTTTTTTATGTTTCATAAATCATTGCCGCATGGTTTGAACAACCTTTAGCTTTGAGATTGACTTTGATGATTGTCAATGACTTAAATTAATTGATTTATAAATTCAGGTGCAAATCTTTTATCAACCACCGCATTGTTTGGTGCTTGGCTGTGTAAGCAGTTGAATGAGCAAACATATGTCAGCTATTGTTTGAGCAACGATTGTACACAGAATGTATTGAAGACAAACACAAAGAAGACTTAATGACTTTATTGTTCATGTATCAGTAATAATAAGATTAACACATATCAGCTTTAAAATGAGCTGACATCTTTCAAAAATAAACTAAGATCAAAGTGCAGTGATTGACTACTGACACATTTGAAATGAGCATTCACAAATAGAAATGTTCAGCATCTTTATTCATATAAAGAAAGATGCAATCATAAGACACTTTTTCTTCAAGAATACAATACAGCTTGCCAAATTATTAAATCAAACTCTTGTTTATTTTGGCACAAAACTTTGCAGTAGTTCAAGAAATTGGCGAAATTATTGTAAAATTTCGGTAGCCATGCCACGATCGTATTATATCCGAATTCATACACGATCTCTTCTTCAAAGTGATAATTAATTTTTTACACATTATTTTTCGTACTTTGAAAAATAAAACAAAATTTAATGTACGAAAAAATAGATGAAATTTCGGGAGCCATGCCACGATCGTGTTATATCCGAATTCGTGCTATAGCGGGGTCCTACTGTATAACATATAACAGCAAACTGAGCTTTAGTCAAGGGAGGTAATGCAGTTATTAATTTTTGGACACTGTATAAATTCATTAATTTTAATGGTAAATTTCCAGAATTTGGTTGGAGTAAATTTTACCAAGAAATAGTTTTAAATAACAGATGTACAAAAAGCATGACAAATATATAGTTTTAAGGTTTTCTCCATATCAGACCTTTAAATCAAAACACATACTTTCAGCAAAATATATAATCAACTTAGGTACAGAAAACTGTTCATAATATTCCAGCTTTTCAGCTGACTGAACTGATATGCAGCCTTCCCATTAGCAGTCAGCTCAAAAACCTACTTTTACAAATTGTAACATTGTAGTTGTCTACTTTTACAAAACTATAATAGTTTTCTTATATCGTTGCATTGACTTAACCTTAAACTTTTAATTTTGAGCCAGTTACTTCAAAGGATAGTGTGAAGGCTGGATATGTGCACATAAACACCAAGCTCAGAGCATCCATCAATAGCTTTTTAAATTACTGCTTTCAATTTGGTTATGCATGGTATAGAACTAGCAAATGTAAGATTTTATTAATTTAATCATGATTTGGATATTACATGATATGAAATCTAGCAGAAACGGGACACTGAACAGGATTACTTTGCATAGAATAACATAGTAGTGGCCAGTGAATAGATGGCTATTAACTATGCAGGGGTGACTGTGATATCATAAAGGGAAACCCCCAAAATGTCCCATAAGAACTTCAACTGAAGCCACCAAACTATATATTAATAAGATTTCTGATGCTTTTGAATAACAACAGTGCAAAGGAAAGTCCGAGTTGATTGAGTACACCTGTAAGCCTTATATTATGGTATGTAGACATATAAGAGAGATTTGGGTTTTGTAACTTATCTATAGCAGAATGAAGATGACCAAGCGACTTTAGAACTCAAAGTAGCCAAATTTTCAGCTGTTTGAACCTCATGAATTTGTTATTGATTTTTTTAGTTGCATGGCTTGCTGTCTCAGTATTATACTCCTGGTTGAGCAGACAATCTTTAATTACACCTAGTGTGCTGAGAAGTGTTGTGTCAATCAAGTATACAATATAATGATGAGTTTGGGAAGTTGTGTCAGCGGGAAAGGATGTCTATGAAAATATCTAGAGCCAGTTATTTAATTGTCTACAAGGATTAAAGGAGTCGTGGTCAAAACAGAATAAGTAGGGCTTTATTAACTTTTGTATTTGTTAGTCCATGATTTGACCATGTACAATGAAGTATTCACAATTCTGGAATGTTGAAATACCACAGTAATAGGCATGCCATGGTAATAGGATTCGTGAGTATATTAGGCCCCTCACAAGAGTGGTCATTTCAAGCCTAGGGGCCACATGATCCTGCACCAGAGTAGACCATTTTATTACCCTCATAAGCAGCCATCCATTGTGAGACTACTTTTTTTGTGGCAAAAAAGATGATGTCATGTACTTGAAATTTAAATGGAAATACTAAACTTTAAAGTGATTTTTTTAGAATTATTTTTTGGAAAACTGAGTGTAAATTAAAATTTTTACTGTTATAAAACTGCAGAAAAATTGGAGAAAGAACCCCCCACATTTGTAGTGTAAAATTTTCAAAAATTTCGGATTGTTAGCATTTATATTTTGGTTACCATGTCCTGTCTGGAACACGACTCAAAGATCTCTTTAGGCTTTTGACACTGGGAGTCCAGAAAGTTGAGCCAGTGGGAGTCCTGGGCCCTCATTCTACACAAATTAGGGGTTCTATTAGGAAAATTCAGGTCTAGGTGAAACAAGGAGTCCATTAGCTGGTGTAAATATCATTACATTCAAATAAAATCAATAAAACATTGCTTTAGTAAATCTTATTAAGTATAATTATTTCTATCTTTTGATCTTATTTAAATTGTCAATCTTTTAAACTTTTTGAATATAAAAATTTTATTTTCTGTTCATGTATTTATCTTTCTTGCCACCTGCACCGGAGTTTTTTATAACCTGTTACAAAAAATGTGCATCCAAAGGATTGGCAGTTCAGAAAACTAAGAGTCTGGGGATAATTATTTAGGGTCCACAGGATGCACAGTCTAAGGATACTGAGGGTCTAATACTAGCATTTGAACGTCCTGGTTGCACTAGAAAAGCTATTTTCAATATTCTCATTTTCTCACTGACACTTTGAAAGTTAATCGTCATAATTATTAATCATTCATAATAATTTAGCATGGCTGGTACTGCCTGTTATATGTTATTTTAACTTGTTTTTAAAAAACACTTTCCATATTTACTATTTTTATTCCCACACTTTCAAAGAAGCATGGGGATATTGCAATGCGGTCTGTAGATACATATGTACAGTTATGGTTTCTCTGAGTGCTCAAGTGACTGTTAGATTTAAACTCATTTTAAAAAAACAAACAAATATGCACCAGTTGAAAAGATGGTGCTTGTCAGTGGTCAAAAAGCAGTTAAAGTTGAATAATAAATAAATTAAAAGTATATATAGAAAAACATTTTCATTGAACAGGAAGTCAGTAATACATGTATATCAATACTTCATTCCTTTGAGCAATTTTGCATCATGGTCATGGATTCCCTTTAGTATCTTATGATTTCAAAGTTTGTTTTAAGCTCTAATGGTCATAGACCAGAAGAGCTTAAGGAACAGCTTGTTGTCTGATGTCGATCTGTCCGTCCATTAGCACAAGTTTGTTATTCCTACCTCTCCTGAACTACTTGGAGGATTGCAATGAAACTTGACACACACATATTCATCTCAAGGTCTAGTTGCTCGTAAAGGAAAACAATGCTGCTTAAACATCCAATATGGCCACCACAGTTCAAAAACATTTGAATAGACAGTGACTCCCCCTACACCATTAAAGCTAGATATGTGAAGTTTGGGTCAGTGATAGTCCCATGGGTGTAGATTGTGCAAAAACTTTTGGAATTTTTATCTTATTCCATTGACCCAAATTGTCAACAAGTTGAGGCTCTGTTGAAATTTCAAGATTGTTGATTGCTTCATCATAACTAATCAACCTTTGATTTTAATTGGTTGGAGATAATTTCTATATTTTACATGGACAATATCATTTTCCCATTCTTGGTAATGGTTAAGTTGCTTAAATCCTGTAAATTCAGACAGCATAATGGCACATTTATCTTCAGCTATGTTGTTGGCACATGGGTTGTACTAAACAACGGAAGGCTATATGAACTGGAGGCTGTTATTTGCATCTTTCTGAAGATTTCTTGTCTGAAAGTAAAACAAATGTAAAAAACAATCTTTAATCGTTTATTTTCGAATATGGAAAATCATAATCAACACTTCATCTTTTGACTTTTCTAACCAGTCTTTGATTATTTTTATTAATTGTTACACCAATAGTATCCTAGGTCATGCCCCAGCATCTTTCCATCTTTCCCTATACCCCGACAATGCAGGTATGTAGCCCTTAGGTTATAACGCGAAACTATTTTATATTTCCACCCTATAACCACATATACACTTACTGTGCATGAAAAGACAAATTTATACATGCAGCTGACAATGACCCTGGGGTCCATCCTTACCACACAAGGGACTAGACCCCTGTGTCATAGCTTGGAAACAATCAAGATCCCTATCCTAGAACCAGGTACATACATACTGGACATAAAAAGACAAATGCACTTACCCAACTGACATTTGCCCCCTAGGGCAGTTTTTAATTTCAGAGACCTACCCATAAGGCAAAAAATTCATTGTGGGTCAAAATGTGGAAGCACAATAATTTTTTTTTTACAAATACGGAATTCTAGTTTATTTTAAATCTTTCCTATCTTTATTTTCCAGGTTTGGAGATCAACAACAGATTTGAAGTATGGATTTAAACTTAAATCTAGATTCCAATGATCTCATTTTTTAAATGTTGTTGTCAGACCAATCAAATGTTTTAAGTCTAGACTTATATTTAAGACTTAGGTTGGTGAAATTAGGACCAGATCATCATAAATGATGCAGTATTCAGGCCAGGCCACACTCTTGCATCATTTGCACTATTTTATTTGAGATGACATTTACTAAATGACAGGGATGAACCATGGTATGCTTATGCTTCTCAGTTTGATGTCATCATGTATCAAAATCATAGTTTTATGTTCAAGGTCACAATTAATTCTTTTAACCCCTTTACTGCACTTTTCTTCTAATGCTCTTTAAGATCTCGCAATGAAACCTGGTTCCTTTTGATATCTGTCCAGTAACTTTACAGCACTGTCTTGGTTACTTTTGATATCTGTCCAGTAACTTTACAGTACTGTCTTGGTTCCTTTGATAATTGTCCAGTAACTTTACAGCACTGTCTTGGTTCCTTTGATAATTGTCCAGTAACTTTACAGCACTGTCTTGGTTCCTTTTGATATCTGTCCAGTAACTTTACAGCACTGTCTTGGTTTGTTTCAGTATCTGCCCAGTAACTTTACAGCACTGTCTTGGTTCCTTTCAATATCTGCTCAGTAACTTTGCAGCACTGTCTTGGTTCCTTTGATAATTGTCCAGTAACTTTACAGCACTGTCTTGGTTCCTTTTGATATCTGTCCAGTAACTTTACAGCACTGTCTTGGTTTGTTTCAGTATCTGCCCAGTAACTTTACAGTACTGTCTTGGTTCCTTTCAATATCTGCTCAGTAACTTTACAGCACTGTCTTAAAGCTGTCCTAAATCTCATAGTCAGATTTAACTATTGTGAACTTTTGTGACCTTAATATCGTAGGCTGGGAATTTTAAAAAAAATACTGAATTTGCTTGTTTTCTGTTATAAAGTCCCTGGTCCCCTAGGTGAGAAAAAAATATCCCTTTTCTCCAAGAGACAGAAAATCATGAATTTATACATGAAATTCTGGCCTGAACACAGAGGATGAATACAGTAAAAATCGGTTTTCTTGATACATTTATATAATGTATACTTTACAGATAATTGTCTGAGTAAGGCAAAAAAAAAAAATGTGTGCTTCCAGTCGGCCGAATGCCCCTTGTTCTCATTGCCGACCCTAGCACTTTTTTCCCCCCATGGTAAAAAAAAAAAAAAAAATTCAATTTAAAAAAAAAAAAAAAAAAAAATCACATTGTCGAAATTGATTTGTGTATTTAATTGAGACGGTTTTGCCCATTACTTTGAAGTGCTTGAAATATTATTTGATTTATATATAATGTTTACAAAAAAAAAAAAAAATACCTGCCTACCTTAATTTTAAAACCAGTGCAATTGGAAACACACATATGTTTCTTTTGGCGTAACTGATAAAGCAGTACACTTTACCTCTATGGCACATTCTGTCTATCTTTGACTTATACCACCAATAACTTGCAGGCAGATAATTGAAGTTTTAGTGTTTGACAGCTTTATTGATGAAAAGAGGTTGAAATAAATGTATTTACTTATTTCAGGATTACTCCAAATTCCTGGATGACAATTTTGATGTGAAGATTTGGGTGAACAGTGCTTTCCAGTCCAATAAAGAGCCAAATGTTTCTAAAGATGTTAGTTTTTATCCACACGCTTTAGCAAATGGATATTGTGATACCTTCCATCCACATGTCTGCATTCATATCTCTTCCATTTGTTAAGAGACTCCCACAATTACCATATATACTTGCTTATAAGATGAGTCAAACTGCAAACAATATAGACCCAGATCTGACGTCACATAACATAACTTCGAAACACACCTATCATTTTCAGTTTGTGAATGTATAGTTCATGTACTTCACATTAACAACACTTGATGGCAAATCACTTTGATAAATAATGTAAAATCAATTGACAGAAGAAAAAATTAGAGAACTTACCATAACTATATCAAATTATTTTCATATTTAGTCTGCACCTTTGTGCTAATTTATTATTATTATTGTTATTATTATTATTAGCTCTACTGGTCTGTTGTCTGTCCGTCCATTAGCAAGTTTGTTATTGCTACTCCTCCTAAACTACTTGGGGGATTGCCATGAAACTTTACACACACACATTCATCCCATGGTCTAGTTGGCCCTAAATAAAAATGGTGCCACTCAGACATGCAATATGGCCACCACAGTGGCCATCTTGACAATCATGTTATCGCTACTCCTCCTGAATGGATGGTCATATCAACATGGGGTTTTCACTGAAAGACTTCTTATGATGTCTAGTTGGTCCTAATTGAAAATGGTGCTGATCTAATGTTAAATATGTGGTCATCTTGAAAATCTTTTCACTACTCCTTTTGAACGGAAAGTCATATTGACATGGGGTTTTCAGCAGAAGACTTCTTATGATGTCTAATTGGTCACAAAAAAAAAATGGTGCCAATCTGATATCCAATATGGCCACAACAGTGGTCATCTTGAAAATCATGTCATTGCTACTCCTCCTGAAAGGATGGTCATATGAACGTGGGGTTTTCACTAAAAGACTTCTTATGATGTCTAGCTGTTCCTAAATAAAAATGGTGCCAATCTAATGTCTGATTTGGCTGCCACAGTGGCCGATCTTGAAAATCTTATTATTGCTAATCCTCTTGAATGAGAAGTAATATTACCATGGGGTTTTCACCAAAAGACTTCTTATGATGTATAGTTGGTCCAGAATGAAAATGGTGGTGTCTGATGTCAAATATGGCCACTACAGTGGCTATCTCGAAAATATTGTTATCACTTCTTCTGAATGGATGGTCGTATCAACATGGGGTTTTTACTAAACAACTTCTCATGATGTCTAGTTGGTCCTAATGGTGCCATTCAGACATTCAATATCCCTGCCACAGTGGCCATCTTGAAAATCTTTTTATCGCTATTTCTCCTGAATGAATGGTCATATCAGCATGGGGTTTTCACTGAAAGACTTCTTATGATGTTTAGTTGGCTGTAAATGAAATTGGTGCCAATCTGGCTTCTAATATGACTGCCACAATGGCCATCTTGAAAATCTTGTTATCACTACTTTTCCTAGATTGCTGGTCATATCAACATTGTGCTTTCACCAAAAGAGTTCTCACGATGTCTAGTTGGTACTAAATAGAATTGGTGCCAATCTGGTATCAAATATGACCACCATGGCATCCATCTTGAAAATCTTGTTATCATTGTTCCTCCAAAACAGAAAGTCATATTAACATGGGGTTTCCACCAGAAGACTTCTTATAATGCCTTGTTGGTCCTAAATGAAAAAGGTGCCAAGTTGTCCTCCAACGTGTCCACCACAGCAGTTAATTTTAAAATCTTGTTATCCTGAAGTATACCAAAGATGGTTTGAACACTACACAGTTAAAAGGAAGAAATAGTTTTATCTTGAAATCCTGGAAATTCTTTTCAGCCAGTAGAGCATCAGTCCCTTCGAGGGACTCTTGTTATTATTATACACTGATATTTTGTATTGTTAAGCATCTTGTTTTCTTGTAAACAAACATTCTCATCAAATAAGTTTAACAAATCATATAAGTATGAAATCTCTGTAACAAGTTTACAAGGAGATGTATGTCAGTGATGCAGAAATGAAAGAGGAGACAATTATCAGCAAATAATTGTGCAGAGAGCAAAAGTTTTCATAAATTATTGAGATTTTGTCAAACATAGTCATGTTTTAAGTGTTAAATATTTATGCCTACAATTAATTGCTCTTCTTTCTTTGTCTGTTCTCTTGTAAACAAAAATTAACTTAAAGAGAAAACATTGGCTAAAATTATGTGCGAGGAAACATTTCAAGCATTTTTGTCCAATTTCCAGCATTTTTATAGTAACTCTGCAGCATTTTGCTAGAGATTATAACATCTATCTATCTATCTATCTATCCATCTATCTATCCATCCATCCATCCATCCATCCATCCATCCATCCATCACAAACCACATCTTGTAAACGGCTTGCTAGAAATTCACCCAAATTGGTACATTGGTTTGACCACTTGTGAGAGTGGTATGATTTTTTGGCCCTTGCCCTGGGGTCCCTGGGAGGGGTCAAAGGTCAAATATACAACAGTTGCAATTACAGTGACATTTTTTTTATATTTTTTAACCAAACTTTGTAGAAGGATGACACAATATTGGTAATGAATTTTTGGTCATGGTCTGGATGGGAAGAGGCATTGGAGGGGTGGGGGGCATTTAATTAAAAGTTGGCATTTGCAGTAGTGAACCATGGAAGTAGCTCAGTTTTTTTACATGATGTCATTGCTATGATGATTCATAAACCCATCTCAAACTGCTGGTACACTAACAAATGTGTATTTTCATGCCATGTTGTCATTTAAGGTATAAACATAACATGGCTTCAGAATGTGACTCATTATTCCAATGAACTTTTTTTGAGAAATTAATTGAACAAACAAAGCAGAAAATTAACCATTATTTTGTCATGTGATAAATAAAATAATATATATTTGCTTGTTTTATATAAAATTTTATGAAACAAGTCGATAAGTAAACACACATTTTTCTCGGTATGAATTTTATATACAGTGGCTCATGTGAGATCCTTTCTATTCCATATTTTTTATACCTATGTTGAAAATTCTTCATTCTATTTCAAAACCAATTGTGTGTACCAGTATAAATGTAGCCTTTAGAAAACACATAGTTAATTAAAAATTCATGAATTTATTTACAAGTTACAGTACAGCTCACATGATTTTTCGGAACCCCACACATCGCGGTGGGGGACTTAATCCCCTCCACTTTAGCTCCATGATAACACTCCGCGGTGGAGGCATAAATTGGCATAAATACCTACAAATCACCACTGCGTTTCGGCAGGCACGCCGATGTCAATTCCACAGCGGAGGGGCTAGTTGACATTACTGATTGACATCTGAACAGCCAATGAATGAAGACCACCTATGGAAAGACTGAGACATCAAGAGTGATTTACAACCGGATACCATTGGAAGAATCTGTCTTTATTTCGATCATATTTGGACAATAAAAAAATAATTTCAAAAGGCTTGTATATTCAGTACACATTACTGTTTATAAAAAGTTAATCGACTTCTTTTGCAATAAGTTTATGATTTTAATTTATTTCAAAGAAATACGAACACACTTATGCACTGACTTGACGAGAAGCACACATTGCTGAGCTTCTCATGCAGAATAAATTTATCATTTTGTTCCAAAGGAAAGTAATTCTCTGAGATCTGGACAATTCAAATCCAAATTGACATCCGCTTCTGCTTACCCTCCCCCCCCCCAACAACAACAGCAACAAACCTAAAACACTGAATTTACACTGTTTACACTGAAATGCAAACCGCGTGCTTAGTCTTTAAGCAGTAATAGCATTGTCACGAGGCTGAATATTATGACTGCATGTGTACTGTAAGGGACTGACCATTTAATATATGGTTTTTATATGTTGTTTTTTTTTTTTTTTCGACCATGATATTTTTTGTTCTTTCATCACAATATTTATTTATTTTAAGTGAAATATGGAACGGATTAACGTCTTTTTATACTACAAAAATCAGAGAAAGACAATTGTTTTCATGCATTTACCCCCCCTTCAGCGGATATTTTACAGAAATCAAGGCAGTGACCATTGTGAACACTGTTGTAAAATATTAACAAGGGTTTGCATCAAAGGATGATGTAAGTTTCAGCTTGGGAACAGTGTGGTTTTATCACACGAAGCCGTCTGACTTGGCGCGTTGTACTTTACAGCCGCAATTATGGTCCTGCCATTGACAACGGAAGTTTGATAATTGTTAGTAATTAATCTGAACTAGACTTATTACCGAAATGAAAAATAAACGGGAAAATTTGTTTCTTATTTTCCCCCTCTATTACGCTATAATGTATTGTACAGTATTACTTTTCTTACCACTTGCAAACTTTTCCAGATTTCAGTTTACGATAACTTGTGCAGTAGTGATTTGGATTCCATATTTTATGAGAGAGAGAGAGAGAGAGAGAGAGAGAGAGAGAGGGGGTGGGACTTTACTAAGAAGAGTTAATGATCTAAAATTATTCATCTTATTTTTCTGTATTATGCATATTATGCAATAGGAAAACGAACAGAAAAGAAAAAGTTAAACATTAATTTCATCTGATGCGCAAGTTTGTCAAATCAATGGCAAAGAAAACAAACCCGCAGAAGCGCTGCTGTTGTACTTTTAGGTTAACAGTTAGCACATGAAATTAACACATCAATATCAAAGAAAACAAGCAGAGTTGATGGCTTCTCTTGTGCTAGGTTACTTGCACGTGTCAACTACATGCATCTAGGATGACCTTTTGCAACCATTTGTGATTTTTAAAAATCTCGCTACTTTGGTAATTAATGCAAAATAGTACAGTTTAAAATAAAATAACGATGTGAAATCTTAATAATGCTTTATTTAAGTGATTGGATGTCAGAAAAAATCGTACAATATGTGAATGAGTACTCATGCATGGAGTAACCATCGGAACTTGTGCGATTTTGTTTCACTTCAGTCAGGTATGACTGCAGCTTTGTTATTAATTTGTTCGATGTTTATTGTTCTTTTCATTGCAGGTAGTACAGTATCACTGACTTTCATATGATCATTAAAATTTTGTATTGCGTTTACTGAAAAAGAAATGAGGATATGAATGCATGTTTAGATTCCAATAACATAGTATTGAAGAAATTTTTTTTAGATTCATTGCGCAAAATGTAGTATTAATACAGTTTGCGAGGCATTGTCATTACGTTATCATCATCTAAAATATGATTTGGCACTATGTATCATACATTATCTTCATTAGAACAAGGAAATATTTATAATTAACTGAATTACATTTTTTTCAGTATAAAAAAGTTAGCAAATTGCTCCCCAGAGGGATAACAATGTAGATAAATCGGTGCCCCCCCCACCCCACCCCCGTCTCTCTCTCAGCCTCTGCTTGCATGGGTGATAACAGTAAACCACGCCCATATTATTGAGACCACATCCACTCTGCAGTAGTGATCGGATGCGACTACGCGAGAAAGCGTGGTGTGCAGGGCTATTCTCCGCGAGACGCCGCGACAACTCCGTCAGGACGTGTGTAGTGATGGTTGAGGGGTTTTTCTTAATCCTCTCCACTCACTCTCCACCCCCACCGCGATGTGTGGGGTTCCGAAAAATCATGTGAGCTGTACTGTAGCTAAGAATATATTGTACAGTCATCATAACTACTACTGTAAGTCCATTACTAGTAATGGACTTCTGATATTAATGTACTGTAGTATAATGATATAAACTTATATTTTACAGCAGTATGCAACAACCTTGGTAATGAAGTTGCAAATGTTTATCCAGGTAAGAGTGAACTTCCTGAAAGCCCATAAAATCATTGAAGATAATATGAACTGAGAAGTTTATTCACTTGTTAGATTTTTTCAGTAAAAAAATAAAATTGGTCACAGTGTTGCACCTCGATTGACCTGTCCAGGGGACATTGTTTGTACCTCTGTCCACCTATAATTATAAAGATCTGGGGATTTGTTAAATTTAGGGGGACACTGAAAGTTTGGGGTGGGGAAAGTGTCCCCTGGTCTTCCTCAGAGTGCTACACTTGCTTCAACTTCAAGACATTTATCAAAGTTGTGATTCACCTTTTTTTAACAATCTTTTAAATTGGGGGGGGGGGGGGGCGGGGGTAATTGTCAGAAAGTAAAATGGTTACTCAAAGTGTCACATAATGTGTTACATATCTGCTACTTTTTTAAATAAATGCATGAATTTCATCTATGAGGAGTAAATTAATAGAGATCACATGTTTAAAATTTTTAATTGCAGTGAGTATTGTCTTGACTTCTAAACATAGGCAAGTCATGGGTATCATTTTTTCGATGGTGTCGTTGTTGTTGGTGTAGGCATTAAGTTTTTTCACTTAGTTCAGCTTCTTTGACACTGATGTATGTACATTCATAAAACTTAATGGGTGTATTCATCCAGGAGAATACTACTCATTACAGTGACTTACTTTTCACACTCCAGTAAGTACATTAATATTTTGCATTTACATGTAGGTCAGTTTCTCAATAAACAGCTCTATGAAAATCGTATAGGTGCATAATGCACCAGCAGAGCATGTGAGACATTGTATTCTGAAAAATTCTTGTATGACAGAAGATTTCTATTTCCTTTATGTAGGAGGTAAACAATGTTATTGAAGAGGCAAGTCAGCAAGCAATTCAGAATTTACCAAGGTGAGGAAATATATTATACCACCTTTATATGTGTTTATATCAAGCAAGCATATCTCTCACAAGTGTTTGTTTTGCATTAGACACTAAAATGACAAGTTACATAATTGTGTCTTTCTAAAGTATAAACCTTTACAGCGTGTGAATAGACCTTGTTTAACACCTACTTAAGTCCATTTCAGCAAAGTCTAATAGGTATACCCTTCCAGTTTTCTGAAAAAATACTTAAGCAAATTAGAAATAATAACTACAGACCTTGACAACACAAGAGTTCGGTTATTTTTATCAGGTAAATAAATATCGATTTCAGTTACAAGTAAAATTTACAGCAGACAATGGTAGATGCAGAAATTCTTGCACAAATTAGCCATTTTTGCAAGTCATTGTGGCTAATTTTCTGCAAGGTATTATGGTTTTGACTGGTATTAGGTCATCCTTTGAAAAGATTTTCATTGCTGTAGAGGTTGAACTAGTAAAAGTATAACATTGTACCAGTTTTACCCACAATGCCTTGCAGAAATGTCAGATTTCCTTAGTAGTGTTATGGATCAGACCACTGTTTTGTGACATATTTTTTTGACCACAGAAATCAAATATTTGTTTATAATATTTTTCAGTAAGTACTCGTATCATACTTTTGTTATTTCAAGATGCATAGATTTCGGAATAGACCTTTGTCAAAATTGAGGGGTCAGATGACCTTATTGTTGCAGACAGTAATTTCGAGGAAGTCACAATAAAAGCATGGGCTGTGTAATAGGTAAACAGTAAATTCAAATTTTTTATTCAGATCTCAGTAGAAGGATGGTGATAATAGTTTTAATTGTGCAGAGCCGGTCATTTGTTTTTAAAAATCCCACATACTAATAATTTATATTTGCATGAAATAACATGAGAAAGATGAAAGGTTTTATCCTGAAGGGATTTCATCTCTCAAAGCCTATGGCATGCTATCTACTGTATGTTGCTAGCAACAGTTTGTGTTTTGAATTATAAGGTGCTTTTTGTATTTTGTTGTTCTGGCCCTTTGACTTTGAAAGGTCAGTCAAAATATGTAAATAGGACATAACTCAAATTCTGATCCTGAGAGGAAATGATTAGTCAAAGCGTTTACCTTCCTTGATGTAGTTTGACAGTTTCTGTGTAGCACTTCAAACAATATGGAATCATTTCAGTAGAAAATGCTGATCCAAGATAATTACTCAGATATTTGTATCAGAATATTTTATGAAGTTTTTAATCAGTTCCCCATTTGCAAGAAAAGACTTGAAACATTTATAATTAAGATTAGATCCATTTAGAGGGATAGAAGTATTTGCTTAAAATCATAAAGAAGGGAACATGATTATCAATATCTCACAGGTTGTGTACATCCCATGTTTAATCTATTATTACCTGAACCCTCCAAGTCTGTATTCTCAATACCTTAATTATATTTCATGTAAAATTTTGAACTAGAATCATAACAATTATACTTTTGCAGCAAAATTTTATTTCATATCAGGTTGCTGGATGAGAGATTTTTGCTGCCATGTTCTGCACTTTTTTTTCTTACATCATTTTTGTGCCCCAATTGCCTGCAGCAAAGACATCTTGAGTTGGTTCTGTTCATCTGTGCATTGGTCCATTTTGTTTTTCCGTTGTCTATCTGTCCATTAGTACAAATTTGCTATTACTACTCCTTCTAAACCACTTGGATGATTGTCATGAAGCATTACATACACATTCATCCCAAGGTCAGGTTGGTCCTTCATGAAAATGGTGCCACTTGGATATCCAATATAGCTGCCACAGCAGTCATCTTGAAAATAATGTTGTGGTTACTTTTCCTGAATTGATGATCATGTCAACATGGGGTTTTCACTATTGACATCCAATATGGCTACTATGGCAACCATCTTGAAAATCTTGTTGTCACTATTCCATCTAATAGATGGTCATATTGACATTGGGTTTTCACCAAAAGACTTTCTTTAATGTCTAGTTGGTCCTAAATTAATATGGAGCCAATTTGACATCTTATATGGCCACCATGGCAGCCATGCTGAAAATCTTGTTATCAGTACTCCTATATAGATGGTCATATTGACATGGGCTTTTCACCAAAAGACTTCATATGATGTCTAGTTGGTCCTGAATGAAAATGGTGCCAATCTGACATCCAGCATGGTCACCATGGCAGCCATCTTGAAAATCTTGTTGTCACTACTCCTAAATGGAAAGTAATTTCTTGTGGTGTCTGGTTCGTCCTAAATATAAATGATGGTGATCTGACATCTTTTCCTCCTGAATGGATGGTCATATCAACATGGGGTTTTCACCAAAAGGCCTCTTATGATATCTAGTTGGTCCTAAATGAATATAATTCCAATCTTACATCCATTATGGCTGCAACAGTGGCTGTCTGAAAATCTTGTTATCACTACTTCTCCAGAATAGATGGTCATATTGACATGAGGTTTTCACCAAAAGACTTCTTATGATGTCTAGTTGGTTCTAAATAAAAAAGCTGCCAATCTAACATCCATTATGGCCAGCACAGTGGCCAATTTGAAATTTTTTTTTATCGCTCAAGAATATCAGAGATGCTTTAAACACTCCGCAGTTAAAAATGAGAAATGGTCTTACCCAGGACTCCTGGAAAGCCTTTTCAGACAGTAGATGAAGTCTTGGTAGCGCAATTACTCAAAAACTACCGGTACTAAAAACCAAGGTAAATGAGGTTTGGAATGAAAATAATATAATTTTATTATTCTGCCATTTAAATTATTTTTGCATGCTTTGTCAAATCTATGGGCTTTCTGAACCTAGACATTTTTGTCTGCATTGAGGACATACATGCTTTACAAACTAAATCCAACACTCTTAGGTCAAAACATATTGGCAAAAACAAAATTGATGCCACATAAACATATCATTCACCTCTTTTGTTCCTAATAATTTCTCCATAAAAAGTTTGAGATTTACCTTAATATTTGGTGATGCATCCATTGGCTTTGATAGCTCTTGATAATCATCTTGGAATGGACTGGTACAAATTTTGAATAAATTTTGCTGCTATTTATTCCTACACTGCTCTAATGGCATTCTCAAGTAAAACAAGGATACTCTAATAATGAAATTTTTTTTAGATTTTATTTAACTTTTAGGCACACATTCTCAATAATGTACAAGTCAGGACACTGAAATGGCTATTCCATAGAGTTTATATTATTATTTTCCATATATTCCCTCACAATGTGTGCTCTATGCCTGGTGCATTGTGAACCTGGAAAATATTGTTGCCTTGTAGAAGATGTCTAGCAATAACAGGATATAGATCATTTTCAAGTGTTTAATTATATTTCTGTGCATTCATATTTCCTTTTATGACTGATAATGCCCATATACTGTTGTATGTTAAACATCCCCAGACCATCAAACCTAATTTAGGCACAGATGGTGGATTGTATGTTACACATCCCCAGACCATTAAACTAATTTAGGCACAGATGGTGGATTGTATGTTACACATCCCCAGACCATCAAACCTAATTTAGGCACAGATGGTAGATTGTATGTTACACATCCCCAGACCATTAACCTAATTTAGGCACAGGTGGTGGATTGTATGTTGCACATCCCCAGATCATCAAACCTAATTTAGGCACAGGTGATGGATTGTATGTTACACATTCCCAGACCATCAAACCAAATTTAGGCACAGGTGATGGCTTGTATGTTACACATCCCAAGACCATCAAACCTAATTTAGGTACAGGTGGTGGATTCACACATGGGGGAGGTCCCATTCTTACCCAGCCCTTCTCCAGATATAACTGATAGTGTCCTGATACCATTGTGTGTTATGTATCCCCAGACCACCAAACCTAACTTAGGCACACATGGTGGATTCACACTTGGGGGGTGGGTGGGGTTCCCATACTTCACTAGTCCTTCTCCAGATATAACTGACAGTGTGCCAATACTATTGTATGTTACACATGCCCAGAGCATCAAACCTAATTTAGGCACAGTTGGTGGATTCACACATTGTGGAGGGGGGGGGGTCACATTCTTCCCAGCCCTTCCCCAGACATAAATACATTGATCTCCCCCAATAACTACCTTACACTTATTACTAAGATAAAATTCTTCTAAAAGTCGTTTACACTTTTTGATCTCTCATGTCTGGAACACACCAAACTTTTTCTTTTGTTGATCTCTCTTATTCTAGTCTGTGCAATCTGCCTGTGATATCCTTCTTTATTTATTTTCTTTTCAGATTGCTTTTAGATACTGATGAAGGTCTATTTCATTGAAAATGTTAATGATTTCTCTCTTTTACAACCATCAAGATCATGTGACCATGCCAAACATTCAGTAATTACTGCCTACCACGTCATGTTTTTTTTCCTACACTTCCACTATTTTGATACGTCTTTAGAAAATGATACATGATACTTGCAGGCTTACTACATATCCTGGTAAGTTTCTTAATCTTCACACCCACTCTATACAGTGATACAATGGTATACTTTTCCTCCAGTGTCTACTCATTTCCCTTATGACCCATGATGTTTGTATTGGATATTTAGACCAGAAGCATGTGACAGTATACATTTCCATTGTTATGTGTATTCAGTAAAAGAGTTAACTCTTGCGTACTCAAAGAGCTATCATACTAATAAGAATGCATTTAATATAGCACAACATCATGGTAAAAAAATTTTGCCAATGATTTTGAACTAAGTTTGTAGTTCTGCTCATATGTCCTTGGATAATTCCAGGGTGATGAGAGAGATAGATGCGGTCAAGCAGGAGGCTGCCCTTCTTCAGGAGCAAATGAGAATGGTCAAACAAGACATTGAGAAAGTAATGTATTTGTGTTACTGCTCATTTTATTGTCTCACAAGTATTAGCAAATAGCCAGACTTGGATATCGCTTTTATGGCAGTAGTGGTGGTGGTGTCAAGGTTAAGATTTGGTATTCAAGATTGTGCATGTTGGACACAGTCAGAGTACATCACAGCATGATTTGACAGTGAGACACCTCATTCTGCAGAACCTTTGTATAACTATCCCAAAGTTTTATCTTGGACATTCTGGTTCTCTGTCATTATTGGCACATATTTTTTTCCTGTGTTTCTCCTCCAAATACATTACTCAATCACATTAACGTTCAGAAATAAGCTCCACTACCTGCAGAATGCAGTCCTTCTGGAAAAATGAAAAATGTGTTTTTCCCATCTATCCATAATATATAAGCAAAAAATAGTACCGTTGGAAGTAACTGCTCCAGATGTTTCCCAGTTTAAGCTTGCACAGCAGTACTCAAAGCAATGTATCATGTCTCTTAATCCATTTGGCACATTCCGCATAACCCTTGTATAACTATCCCAAAGTTTGATCTTGAACATTGTTGTATCTTACATTGTTGGCACATTTTTGTGCCAGTGTTGCTGTTCAGCAGCTGAGGTCATTACCATTATGATAAGCAAACATACATAAGTAGAAATGTATAACATAGCATCAAACCTGTGTGTAACGATCACTCGGGAACATCTAGAAGTATTTTTTTAAGAGCATTGGTGGTCCTTATATGCAGACAGTCTTAATACAGTCCTACCCACTTATATCGACATCACTTATGTCGACAAGCCGCCAATGTCGACAAAAAAGCAAAAGTCCCGTCCCTTGGTCTACTATTACTACCAAATTTGTCATGCTTATGTCGACGTCGAGATAAAAAATAAACGTACATGTCGACAGAAGCCCTTGGTCTCAGCTTGAACAAATCCTTTGTTTTCTAACCATTTATGTCGACAAGCTGCCAGTTCCGACCCATACTTTGTTCTACAATTAGTTGTTCTTGCCGCCAAGCTTTAATTTTGCCACCGGATCATTTATGTTGACAAGCGGCCAGTTCCGACCTGTACTTTGTTCAACAATTAGTTGATCTTGTTGCCAGGCTTTAATATCTCTGTCCGATTAAAAAACAAGCTTTTGTTTGGTCCTATAAAATTGGCCTCTCGCGGAGACTTAAATAACACATGTACCCTTCATCAAAGCAAGCCGGTTACAATGTTCAATAAAAACAATGCACCCTTCATTAAAAAAATCATCACCAAACTTGAATAAAAGCAATGAAATCTGATCGATTGTTGCATTTTCCAAAGTGATCGGTGATTAAAACAAGTTTATTGTGCTGTGAAAGTTTCCTTTTTAACTTTATTTATGTTTGCGATGGCTACCAACGGCAGCGTAAAATAAAACGCAGATTAAATTTACAGTCTCTGGAAACTAAATATCTGGCTGTTAAGGAAGTAGAAGGTGGGGCATCTTGCAAAGATGTCTGTGAAAACTTTTCACTTAAACATAACACCCTGTCAGGATGGATGATAAACCAACAAGTTGTTCTCCATCTTTTTTTTTTTTTACTGGTGGCGGACCAGTAAAAAAAAAAAAAAAAAAAAAAAATGGTGGAGAACTTGTTGGTCTAGAAGGATGAAAGCTGCTGAGTCTATAAAGAAAGGCTACGTTGAAGGTAAATTAATCATATCAGCCACATATCTCTTGTTCAATTTTATGTACTTTTCACGATGACTTCCATAAATAAATACATGTTTTCATTTCCCTGTGAATAGCCCCATCCCCTTGGTAGCCTCAGTAAGATGGGAACATGTATTGTTTCAGTCTGACCAAAATCTAGGCCAATTTAAGTACATGTACTTGTAGCATGTAAATAACAACTATGCAACCATATGCTACTGGCGACAATGAATATCGTAGTGAATTGTGTAGACGTGTTAGATCAAATGAGGACAACCATTTTTTATACATGTGTTTCCTATCAGGATGTGACTGATGCATACATTTTCTAGCAAGTCCTGGACCAACAAGTTCTCCACCTTTTTTTTTTTTTTTTTTTGAACAACTTGTTGCTCTAACATGAATTCATGGATTACACGAATTCATGGATTTTTCATATACACGCACTTAACGCATTGTGGATTTTATTACACAAAGGTAACCAAAATGTAATTTGTCAATATAGAAGTGTATTTCACACTGGTTTTGTCTTCATGTACTCAAAATTTCCATTGTTTGTTTTCTCAAAGTGTAAATCCTACTCACTGATGACGGGTCACACCATACAGATGAATTTAACTTGTATGCAGGTCCAAGCGAAATGTGCTTTTTTTCAGACACCCCCCCCCCCCAACACTTATCTCGACATCCACTTATGTCGACAATATTTCCTCGGGCCCGAGGATGTCGACATAAACGGGTAGGACGGTAACAGGTTTGACTGAAATTATAGAAAATTTCAGAGACGTAGCAGCATCATTTACTGTTAAATGTGTCGCCTTATTTTTTGTAACTATTCAATTTTTTTTCTTTTTCTTAGGATTTCCTAAATTCTGGTATCCACTTATAAACTTTTATATGTTCATGATCTTTGATATTTATGCAGGTGGAGCAGGACACTTCCCATTCCATGCAGATGTTACTGAAGCTGGATGCCATCAAGTCCAGGATGACTGCAGCAGCTGATGCTCTCAAGGTCAGTGGCTTGATCAGCTGTTTTATCTGAAGGTCTTTGGAATGCTTCTACATTGTATACTTGCTCATTTATATTATATACAGAAATTCCAGGAGAGGTTGAACCAAATGCAGTCCAGTCTCATTAATTTGACTAATGTTTAATCAAGAATTTCTTTAATATTGTAAAACTCAGTTTCAAACCTGCCAGTAAAGAAATTATACTGGAGGACATGTATGTCATAGAGTTTAAGTATGTCATTGTGTACAAGTATGTCATTGAGTACAAGTATATCATTGAGTATAAGTATGTCATCAAGCACAAATATGTTGTTTAGTACAAGTATGTCATTGTGTACAAGTATGTCATTGAGTACTAGTATGTCATCAAGCACAAATATGTTGTAGAGTACAAGTAGGTCATTGAGTACAAGTATGTCATCAGGTGCAAGTGTGTCAGCAAGCACAAATATGTTGTTGAGTACAAGTATGTCATTGTGTACAAGTATGTCATCAAGCACAAATATGTTGTAGAGTACAAATATGTCATTGAGTACAAGTATGTCATCAAGCACAAATATGTTGTAGAGTACAAGTATGTCATTGAGTACAAGTATGTCATTAAGCACAAATATGTTGTACAGTACAAATATGTCATTGAGTACAAGTATGTCATCAAGCACAAATATGTTGTTGACTACAAGTGTGTCATTGAGTACAAGTATGTCATGTACTCCTGGTATGTAAGTGGAGTAATCACAGTCAGGAAATCCAGAAAGTTTCAGAATTTACTCTTGTTTATTTAAAGCAGAGAAGACTTTGTTCTTATTTTAAGCTTGTGTTTGAGTTTGGTGCTCTAAAAGACTTTAAAATCTTGTATCATAAGAATGTTTGCTCTCCTGAAAATTAATACTAATTTTGTACCCAAAGCTTTCTCAAGATGACATTGCTCCATTTTGAAGGATTTTCACTTTTCAAAACATGTTAATCAGACCATAACAAGAGCAATTTAAATTTTTCTCAAGAATTGAACTTTAACTCATGAGAATTCAGCTCCTTTTAGGGACTCTAGTTTTGTCAGTAGTTTTGTCATTAATCTTGACTTCACTTTACCTGTACAGGAGGCAGATAATTGGACCACACTTAGTGCTGATGTGGAAGAAGTATTCCAGTCACAAGATGTTCAAGCTGTGAGTAAAATTCATACTTAAGGTGCAATATTACTCAAACACTGCTAGTCATATTACATTATTTTAGTGTAATTATATTTTCATAAATGGAGTATATGTGGTTTTTTGACAGTTTATTATAGTCTCAAATTAAATGAGTAATTAAATGTGAATTGTCTTGTGTTATCTTCTTTCCATGAAAAAATAAATTTTCAAACTTTTTAATTCATAGCCATAAATATTCCATTTCTTTAACAAGTTGTACATTAGATCATGATGAAGAAGTAAGTGTAAAACAGTAGGCTGTTAGTGTGTGAGCTATGTCATTATAGGTTGTTTTTTTTTTCTTATGACTCTACCAACAAGATTTTACAGAAGAGTCAATAAACTTTTGCACCAGTTCAGATGCTTTACAGAATTTAAGAATTTTTTACATCAAGATTTTTTAAAAATATTGTGCATAGATATTTGAAATTAAATTATTTGTATAATGCATAAGAAAATTATTATAATGATGCACAAACATCTAACTAAATTCAATTCAGAATTTTAAAAACTTGAATGTTTAACTGGTTAACATTCACATTATGATCTTTGGTATGCTATTTTCACAAAGGTGAGAGAATCCAGTTTGTCATTTTAAAGAGATGGGAAGAGAATGTAATGGAAGTACAGTGTTTTTTCACAAATATATATCAATTTCATTATGTTAAATTTCACAATTTATTCCCCAGTTTAGTTGTTATGATTCAAAATTATATATCTTTTATCAGTTGTAATTGTCACAACTAAATTTGATTGAATTCTCCAAATCAAATTAAAATATGTTTGTCCCGTTATGATTTAATCAGAAACATAATGCTGTTGAAGAAGTATTTGCATGTTTTCCCAGCCTTAAAAACAAAATTAAGTTAAGAAAGCATATATTGCAATGATTATTTATTTAAAAAATATAGTCATGCTTTTAATTTAATGGTAAAATTCCAAATGACCATAGTTTGCTCTCATTCATTAAACACAGAAAGCATTATGTACCTCCCCCTTATTTTTCAAAGAAAACTTGGGAACTGAGTGATCTGTCTTGTCCAAACATTGATGCATGTACTAGTTTTGGGATTATGTGTTTCTATGCATGTGTGTAAACTCCTGAACATTGTTAGATAAACATTTAAAACTATTGGATATATAATCTCGGGTGTTTACAGTCAGTGTTTGACGTTCATTTTTTAGATCACTTTCGCAGTTGGGAAAGTCACAAAACCTTTTTGCCCTGGCCAATTCAGTACTTGCTCAGACCTATTTAGAGTCAAAATGCAAAGGAAACAAGTACAGTCCTACCCGTTTATGTCGACATCCTCGGGCCCAAGGAAACATTGTTGACATAAGCAGATGTCGAGATAAGTGGGAGGGGGGGTCTGAAAAAAGCACATTTCGCTTGGACCTGCATACAAGTTAAATTCATCTGTATGGGGTGACCTGTCATCAGTGAGTAGGATTTTTTACACTTTGAGAAAACAAACAATGGAAATTTTGAGTACATGAAGACAAAACCAGTATGAAATACACTTCTATATTGACAAATTACATTTTGGTTACCTTTGTGTAATAAAATCCACATTGCGTTCAGTGCATATATATGAAGAATCCATGAATTCGTGTATGGGTCTCATGTTAGAAAATGTATGCATCGGTCACATCCTGATAGGAAACACATGTATAAAAAATGGTTGTCCTCATTTGATCTAACACGTCTACACAATTCCCTACAATATTCATTGTCGCCAGTAGCACATGGTTGCATAGTTGTTATTTACATGCTACAAGTACCGTATTTGCCAGCCTATAAGTCGATACTTTTTGACCTGGAAGTCTGGGCTTCGTCTTATACTCCGAATCGACTTATATATGAATTATGTCATTGAAATTGCTTTACCGTAAAAAAAAATAAAAAATAAAATAAAAATCAAAGTACGAAAAGTATAGTGTACAAAAATAATTATCATTTTTGGGAAGAGATCGTGTGCGAAAAAATATAGGACCCAACATGGAGAAGGATTCCGAAATATTTACGTGATTGTCCGTATTAAATTCACGTGCATCAGATGTAATTGCGCTAAAGCAGCATGCACTAGTAATATATGTTGTTTAAGTTTGCTTACATATGTGTGTAGTAGAATAGACAAGTTAGAAAACGGATAACCATGACATGGACATGGGTATTCCATTGCACATTTTTCTTATTGCATCTTGTGAACGAAATAAAAGAGAGAGACAGACAGACAGATTTCAGCCCTTCTTCATGCTATTTTGCTTAATGTACCTTACTGACCCCTTTTAGCTGAAGCTTTTGTCAAAGAGAGAAAACAGTAATGAAATACTCAATGGAAATTAAAACAATGCATACCATACTCCTTCAGTTTCAAAGATATATAATTTATATTTAAATATTCACAATATTTATATTCATATTGACTCCATTTAGTTTAAATCCCAAGATGACCATTTAGCATGCTGTGTTGTTTTGTGTTTTTTTTTTTTGTTGCAAATACAATGAACTCTATATTCCCACGAAATAAAATTACCCATTATCAGTAAGTGCATGTACACTTCCTGTAGTTAGGCGGCATTTTGGTTTGATCTTTGCTCATGAATTCAAAGCTCTGACGCTTCTGTCGGCGAGATCAAAAGATGTCACTGGTTGAGAAACTTACATGAGCAAGCACCTGGCATTACAGGTCAATACACAGTCCTGCATACATTAACATGCTTTACAGGATCGATTACAATACCCTATGGGTAGCCTCATTTCCCTATTGGTAGCCTCACTAATTTGATCACATCTACTGCAGGTGTCAACTGGAATGACCTGGCCAAAGCTGTAGGCATATTTAATTAGAATGTAAATAACACTGCAAAGCCAGTTGGTTCTTTATGATAATGGATATAAAAACAAGAATGAACTGTTTATTCAGAGATATTAATTGATAATGGAATACAGTAATGCTCCTGTACACGAGTAAGATCACGATCATCAGGTAACTCAACAATACATATTACAATCGTCATGTAACCTCTCTCTCTCCAAAAGCTACAAATAAAAACTGCTCTGAATGCATACGTTCTTACACACTGACATAGCGTTGTTTCATCCTCTCTCTCACACACACACACACAGACACACGCATTCACTAAAAACAACAAGTCTTAATCGAGTTCTTTTAGTTTTTATTGTACATATAATTTGATAATGAGGTTACTGTTGCTCTAAGAATACAAGTTGTACTTATTTTTTGACAACAGGAGTTCATATTATTGCGTAAAATGTACCAATAAATAATTGCTATAAGTAATACGTGTACAGACCATCTTAATCATTTTCCCAATTAATCTGGAGTAGCATAGTGATACATTAATATTCATGAAACCGGAAGTTACTAGCAAAAGTGACAAAGCCAAGGTGTTGATCTGGCTTCGTCTTATACTCCGCATCGACTTATATTGGATGAAGGATTGAAAATTGACGAAATTAGCAAATTCGAATTATACTCCGCATCGACTTATAGGCCGACAAATACGGTACATGTACTTAAATTGGCCTAGATTTTGGTCAGCCTGAAGCTGTTCCCATCTTACTGAGGCTACCAAGGGGATGGGGCTATTCACAGGGAAATGAAAACCTGTCAACAAATTGGTTTAAACAGTACATGTATTTATTTATGGAAGTCATCATGAAAAGTACATAAAATTTAACAAGAGATATGCGGCTGATATGATTAATTTACCTTTAACGTAGCCTTTCTTTATAAACTCAGCAGCTTTCATTCATTCTGACAGGGTGTTATGTTTGAGTGAAAAGTTTTCACAGACATCTTTGCGAGATGCCCCACCTTCAACTTCCTTAACAGCCAGGTATTATTTTTCCAGAGACTGTAAATTTAATCTGCGTTTTATGCTGCCATTGGTAGCCATCGCAAACATAAATAAAGTTAAAAAGGAAACTTTCACAGCACAATAAACTTGTTTTAATCACCGATCACTTTGGAAAATGCAACAATCGATCAGATTTCATTGCTTTTATTCAAGTTTGGTGATGATTTTTTTAATGAAGGGTGCATTGTTTTTACTGAACATTGTAACCGGCTTGCTTTGATGAAGGGTACATGTGTTATTTAAGTCTCCACGAGAGGCCAACTTTATAGGACCAAACAAAAGCTTGTTTTTTAATCGGACAGAGATATTAAAGCCTGGCAACAAAATAAACTAATTGTTGAACAAAGTACAGGTCGGAACTGGCCGCTTGTCAACATAAATGATCCGGCGGCAAAATTAAAGCCTGGCGGCAAGATCAACTAATTGTTGAACAAAGTATGGGTCAGAACTTGCAGTTTGTCGACATAAATGGTTAGAAAACAAAGGATTTGTTCAAGCTGGAACCAAGGGCTTCTGTCGACATGTACGTTTATTTTTTATCTCAACGTCGACATAAGCATGACAAATTTGGTAGTAATAGTAGACCAAGGGACCGGGACTTTGCTTTTTTGTCGACATTGGCGGCTTGTCAACATAAGTGATGTCGATATAAGTGGGTAGGACTGTAGTTACAAAACCTACTGATACATGATTGAATTCATAATTTATTAAATTTATCGAAATATTAAGTTTTAAAAAAACTAGAATCCAGTAGGATGATGGATCTATCAGGAACAAGATACAATCTTTTTGTCAAGCCTACCTTGAATTTTTTTTTTTTTTTTGTGGGTATCAGTTTTCATGGTTTTGTGAAAAATTGCATTTTTGTCGGCACTTAAGTTTATGGATTAATGAAGGAGCCCTATTGTTGTTACATGAAGATCATTGTTTATTGTGTCCTTAAATTTGTGGTTTGAAGCAATCACAAAACCCATGACAAATGTATCTCCCATGAAAATAATGAATTTACAGTATTTAGTTGGAAAGTAACAAAATTCAACATTGACTTAGTGTGTGGCTGGACATACAGATGGGAAGACAGATGGACATGCAGATAGACACCAAAGCTATTGTTTTTGTTGAGCATACATCAAAGCAGATTCAACAAAAATGAAATCTAATGAACATAAAATACATAACAGAAAAAAGTTTGTATATGATTAGAAATTATTTTAAAAATTAAAAAAAATAGATGATTGTATTAAAAAATAAATGTGACCAAATATGATTAAAGGATTAAATGAATTAAAGGATTAAATCATAAGCTGATTATAGTCTTTTTCTATACTAGTAAATCCCTGAATAGAACAGTCGGTGATCACTGAACAGAACAGTCAGTACCGTATTTCATGTATTTTTTCGTACAGGAAAAAATAATTATTAATTTTAGTGTACGAAAAATTATGTGTAAAATAAATAATAATTATTTTGGAGTACTGACCATGCACGAAAAATAAAGGGATCGAACCCGAACAAGGTCTACGTGACACGCGATACTCTACGACCAAACAGTACTAACTTACAAAATAAACGTACAATTTTTGTCTCATTCTGCTCTTATCTCAAGGATCCAATTACAATAAAAAATACAAGTACTAAAAAAGACTTTTGTTGTTATGAGAGATAGAGAGAGAGAGAGAGAGGGAGGGAGGGAGGGAGAGAGAGGTGGCTGAAACAATAATGTTGTCAGTGTGCAATATCATGTGTATTCCGATCACACTTATTTGTAGCTGTTACCGTGTGTTATATTTCCAAAATGATTAAGATGGTCTGTACATATATTATTTATCGGTAAATTATACGCAACGATATGAGCCCCTGTTGTCAAAAAGTTAAGTGCAACTTGTATTCTTACAGCAACAGTAACATCATTATCAAAGAACAATAAAAAAGAATAAAAAACCTCAAAAGTACTTTGTTTTTAGCGAATGCGCGTGTGTGTGTTTGAGAGAGAGAGAGATGAAACAATGTTGTGTCAGTGTGTAAGATTGTATGCATTCGGAGCATTTTTTATTTGTAGCTTTTGAAGAGAGAGAGAAAGAGAGAGGTTACAGGGCAAGTGTCATCTGTATTGTTCAGTTACCTGACGTAAAAGGGCACTATTATATTCCATTATCAATTAACACCTCTGAATAAACAATTCATTCTTGTTTTAATTAAAATATCCATTGTCACAAAAACCACATGGCTAGTGTTATATTCACATGCTAATTAAACATGCCTAGGCTTTGGCCAGGTTATTCCAGTTGACACCAGACTGAGGGAAAATATTTTAATCACCAGCGATCACACGCAAAACTTGTTATTCGTACTCGCCGATAAAGATAACAATAGAGGGATGTATCATAGAATAGATTATCAATAAAATGTTAATTTGATGAGAAAACATCAAATGGCGTCACAACACTTGTTTAAAAACTCGCGAGCTATACTGTGGTGCTTTGTGACAGTGACGGCCTTAGTAAAGAGTAATCATTAACCATATTGTTTAAGGACTAAAAACAAGAACTTTATAATGAAGACATCTCCAAGTAAAAACAGTACAAGTACTTAAGCACTTAAAAGATATATAAAAATCGAATTCACTGAGTCAGTGACTTTCGTATTTATGATAGAAAATTACATGGTTTTTTTATTTTATTTTCGTATTACTATATTGAAACAATAAGACTAATTTGACCAATGGTCTGTGGTCTTCACTTTATCATGTACTGAGATATAATTTTTGCTGGATAGGAACAAACATCAAATGGCTTCCGAACTCATTTTAAAACACGCGTGGTGCTTTGTTGCAGTGACCATCGTAATAAAAATCTCTCATTAACGATATTGTTTAAGGATTATATGCTGTAAAGGCCATTGTCCAGTTAATGCAGATCAGTAGGTACTGTAATGACAACAAGAGATCATACGCATCAATCATTATATTTTCTCGCCAATAAAGAAGACAAAGAAGGGCGAATCAGTGAATGAGAGTAGATTCTCAATTAACAAAACAATTACCCTTTCAAATGGGATGATCAAAAGCCTTTCTGCGTGATTATAAAAGGTGATTATGTCTTTATTTCTTGATCTCTGTTTCATTATTCGATGCCTCGATTAAAAATTTACACGAAGTTAACAAATAGTTCGGGTAAGTATTTAATGGAGGAAACAAATAGTTATGTTTTTCGTATGGGCTTATATCATACATAGACTCAGCAAACAATATATTGGTCGTTTGACGTATCTAAATCGTACATCGATATTTTTCGAAGCCGTTTGAAATGTTAACTTCTCTTCTTGATTCAAATAAACAACATCAAAATGTGCGGTTAAAAATAATAATAAAATAATCAAATGATCAGTGACCTTTCTGCACGATTATAAATGGTGATTATTTTATTTCTTAATCTCCTGTTTCATGATTTGATGCCTCAATTAAAAATTTTCGCGAAGTTAACAAAATAGTTCTGGCAAGTTTTTAAATGAGGCAACAAATATTTATGTTTTTCATATGGGATTATATCAAACATATTCATCAAACAACACATTCGTCGTTTGACATATCTAAATCGTACATTGGTATTTTTTTCTACGCTGTTTGAAACGTGAACCTTACTTGTTGGTTCAAATAAAAAACATCAAAATACATGGTTAGAAAAATAAAAGAATGAAATGATCAATGACCTTTCTGCACGATTATAAATGGTGATTTTTTTATTTCTTAATCTCCCGTTTCATTATTCGATGTCTCAGTTAAGAATTTACCCAAAGGTAATCACCATTTATAACATATGCTTAGCAAAACAATACTTTGGTCATTGGACGTGTCTAAATCGTACCTTGATATATTTTCGAAGTCGTTTTAAATGGGAACTTCTCTTCAATTTTAACACCTCAAAATACAAGGTTAAAAAATAATACAAAGATAAAAAAACAACAACAACAACAACAAAAACCTTAATTATATATGATTTTAATGTCTTATTCTTTTTTGCAGCCCCCAAAATGCCAATATTTTCGATCTTTTTTGCAAACGTAAATCTTTTCAGTAGAACTTTTATGTACGAAAATTTAAAGGTTTTGACGAAAAATATGAAGTGCTATGTACGAAAAAATATGATACATTTAATTAATTATTATGTTTGAAGCTAGATGGTGTACAAAAAATTAAAGGGTACGAAAAAATACATGAAATACGGTAATCATCATCAAAATCAAGCCACCTGTATTCGTCTTTCTGTTTTGGCAGTAACGTTCTTCTATGATTGTCTCTTTCATATTCTCAATTTTGTAACATTTTCTACCTTTTCCTTTTTTCTCTACTTTCTATCCACCTATTTCATTGCTAAAAACAAGTACAAAACAACATTTGACATTTCACTCATATGTTCAACACATGTAAACAGTCTTATATCAGTCTTACATTAAGTAATAAAATAAAATTACTTAAGGTTTGGTAGACAGAAAATATATATATGCTCATACATGTGAACCTCCCTCATGGGAGGGTTTTTCTCCCGAGATTAGGGGTGTCTCCCGTCCCTCCCGTCACTAAAATCTCCTGTGTACGCAAAATTGTTTTTGGACAAATTATTTTTTTACCATTTTTTTCACATTTTGGTTCCAGCATAGTATATTTACGGTAATACTGCTTGTAATCACGTGATGGTGACTGGCTTAAGCAAGTGAAGACAATGTAGATGCTACTTTCACCCTTTGATCCTGTCGACAGGGTTGGCAGGATTCATTGATTGAAGTTTGTCAAGGTGGATTATACTATGTGTGAGCAGAAGTAATTCCGAAAGGATTAAAGAGGTTAATTGATTATGGTTGGGTTACTAAAGAGTTCAATCAGCATAAGACAATAAACATTACTTTTATTCTCTCCACAATATATGTTCTGCTTTGGTGCTTAAAGTTGTCAAGATGGATTAGGGTCTATGCTATGTATAATCAGGAGTAATTTGGACAGGATTATCTCCCATTGCCAAAACACCAAAATCCAACAAAAATTCAATGATGGATGGAAATGGGAATTTCAGTGGTTGTAATCAAGTTCAAAGGGACATCAGTATGTATTCTGCTCTTCCTGTACAGCTGATTTTAAAATCTGTTACTGTGGCAAGAATGACATCATGCATCATGCAGAAATCCCATCTCATAAAAGCATATTAACTGCAACAACAAATATGTCATAACTGAAATCCATGTTTGCGGAAACTGCATCAGATGTGGATAAAATTACACCTGCCGAGACACTATTTGCCAACTTTATAGCCAAACATAATCTCTCATTTCTGGTAGCAGATTATTTTTCAGATCTAGTCAAAACAATGTTCCTGGACTGAAATCGTGCATAAGTTCTCATGCAAATGGACAAAAACTACTCACATAGTGACTATTTTATTCACAAGAAATCATAATCTTAATTGTCTAATAACAATAATATGAATATGAATAAGAATAATTTATTATATAAACTCACTGTCATGAACGACCATGTGCAGAACGTGACGGCAAACACGGTTTTTAGGGAAAATATGCATTCGCCATGACTATGAAAGCCCTCATCGAAAAAACTGATATAAACACCACTGACCTTGATTTAATCCTTTGTAAACATGAATGTAAACCAGTCTAAAGTACATGTCACTAACTGCCATTGTAATTCGTAATGCCTGGGATGAATGAGGTCTTTGTCTTCATCTATAATATAGCGAGTGATATTCGTTTTCTGGATTTAATTGTCATTATTAAAGAGTGGTGATAATGATGACAACAAAGGTGTCTGCCAATTAGGCTTAAAGTTACAAAGTGTGATGGTATAATGTACGAGTTGGTGCTTCATGCGGAGAATCTAACTGACATTAAAACAACATTAGACCCAGACAGTACCAATCTTGAGCAGTTCTGGCAGGCAGTCAGCAATCTGAATATACCCACTGGCAGGAATCAATTTAAACTTCTTGGTGGACTCAGTAGAGTTGTACTAACATTGCCATATACTTCTTTTTATTAATGAATCAATTAACATGTTATATTTTGCATGCAGGCTTACAGACCGTGACTGTTAATATGAGACCACTCTCACCTTCATATGATCTCTCCTTCATAGTTAGGTAATATGGTTAGCTGCTTATTATAATGTAGATAGAAGATTGTGTTTTACATACCATGGTCATGTCAGGAGTTGAAAATATACTCACCCAAATCGAATTGGCAGGTGAAAATTTCTGACTGTGAATTTTCCAATCACTTGGTCAAGTGCTATTCAGGGCTAACCAGTGTTTCTCTGTAATGAAAAGAATGTTCTGTTGAGAATAACGCTGACTTTGTTCATTGAAAGTCCTACTTTCTATCAAAACTTGGTTTTCCATTTGTTTTCATCAAGCTCACACAAGCTCTTCACTCTCACTCTTCAGTAGTAATAAATAATGCTTACCAGAGGGAGAACAGACTGGTCTCAGTTTGTAATTACTACAGGTGTTAGAAGGGTCACATACTGAGTTCCCAAAAACAACCTTTGATACAATTGAAGTTAGGTTGTTAACATGGTCAACTTTGATATATTTGGTTGAGTACAAGTTTATTATGGGCAAGTAAATTTTGTTTAGTACTTGCCTGACTACGCGGGTGGATTTTTAGAGATTTTTCAACCTCTGCATACCCCCTTGCCTCAAGGTAATGGTCACAGCTAGGGAAAATGTCACTCTGATTTTTATTCTTGTCCAGAGAATAACTTTTGAACTACTTTAGATATTTTAATTCAACTTTGACCAGTTATATCATGACTAGACAGTGTGTCGCTTACCTCAGGTTTTTTTCCACAGCAGAGAATTAAATCAGCGACATCTATCCTTGATTGGGTATGACTTTTAAACCAATGAAGATATTTTAATGAAACTTTAGTCATATCCCAAGCCTCAAGCTCAAGGTCACAGCAAGAGGTTATGTAAGTCAATGCCCAGTTTCCTTATCCAGGCTGTCACTTTTTGACCCCTGACAGATATATTTTTGAAACTTTACCAAGATGCACTCCTTAGACAATAGTTCCCTAGCTCAAAGGTCAAGATCATTAGTGGGGAAAAGGTCACAAGACAGACATATGCTGTTTGTGGTACTCTTGTTCAGATATTTTCACACTAATACCTGAAAATGTGCTAGTTTTTAAACAGTGTAATGTTGTAAATATATTTGATGCCTATTATATCACATGTCTGTAGCATTTGGATAGCCAACTTATGGCATTGTGATTTATATTTTGAGTTATCCTTTGTTTCAAGCAAAGAATGTAATATTTCAGCAAAAGTCTTATAATTATTTTGAAATGTACAAGGGCAAAATGGTTTGGAATAAAATTTGCTTTATTGCATCATCTGAGTTACAGTTTCAACAGACATTTTCCTCTTACTATTTTCATCAGAAACACTCAAATCACTTGCCCTGAACTTAGTTGTACTTGCCTCATGCAGTCAGGCAACTGTTAGTGTCGAGCCCTGATTGAAGATGAGCATAGCCATTAAAGAATTTGGATACACCCTTTGTGGAGGGGGAACCCAAGTAGTGTTGAGGAGTGAGGAGATAGAATGAATATTTGAAAAGCGCTTGGGGAAATTTGGCTTTGCTGCTTATTTCTACCATATTGCATTTTTCATACCACACTCTACTGCAGACAGTGCAAACAGTGATTTGCCATCATACAATGTGCAGGCAGATTAGGGTTTGAAATCACAGAAGAATGAACAGTGTACACCAGATCAGGCGCATAGATACCAACCTTTCTGACTTTTGCAGAATAATTCCTATTTTTAGCCTCTAATTATTATCATTTCTGTGAGATTCCAAGTTTTCGGTCATATAAAATTCTATATAGGCAAACTGCAAGTCAAACACTAATATATCTAGATCACTAAAATGCTTATAACATCTGATTGTAATTTATTTTTGAAAGTCATCCTAAGTGCTTGTATCACCAAAGCAATTGAATATTGACCAATAAAAGTCATGTCAGCTTAATGCTCTCATTCACCTGAGAAAGTTCGAGAAAGATCATGAAAGTAAAGGTGACAAATACCGTATATACTCACTTACAAGTTGAGTCCAATGGCAAACTGCACAGACCCAGATCTGCTGTCACATAATGTACTTGCAAAACTGGGTCTGTGCAATTTGTTAGGAGTTAACAGTAGAACAAACAATAGTATGTGATGGCAGATCAGGGTTTATGTTGTTTGCAGTTGGACACAATGTATAAGCGAGTATATATGGTAAGTGTTATACCTCATTGAAAAAACATGCTTCAGAAATTTACAATGGGATACTCAATGCTTAACAAATTGAACGAGAGTCTTTTCTCAATGGATTTCATCCATGGTGGGATAAAAGACTGTATTAAGCATGTTTCATCCAAAAATCACTTGAAATCAGTAAGGTTAAATGCTTTAAAATAAACAGATGCTGCCAGAGCGCACGAGTGTGAGAACTCCTGCAAATTAGTTTAAAGTCACGCATATAAAAATGTACTCTGCGCAGTATACAATTTTTATGTAACTGTTAACCCTTAAGTGCTTGTTGCAGAATAAGTCGCACTGCCAGTAGAGGTCTTGTAGCGCTTGTCTCATCATCTATCTTTTTTTCTGGTAGGCAACTGTTTACACATCTGAATACTTCAGCTTGACATGAACAGTTGTTAAACTAAATTTGATTGGCACATTGGGCCCTGGAGCAAGGATTGTCGAGGTTGAACCTTGCATTCATGAAGGAAGTTTTACAAATGCATGTTTAAAGTAAGGGCTCCTAGAAAACCCAAAATGGCTGACTCTCAATATTGTTCATCATCAGATGACGATTTCGTTCAGCAAATACTGGCTGATGATAGCGATGATGACAATGATTTTTTAAGTTTTGAAGTATATGAGATTATTGGAAAGTGTTACTGGAAATATCAACGAGTAATTTTGAACCCAAAAATGATGTTGAATACGAGTCCGATGTACATGCTGGATGGATAAAAACAAATGGCATGCTGATCAACCCCCTGCTAAGCCATATTTCGAACTTAATGTCGAAAAGGCAGAATACCAAGCCTAATTAAAATACAGGCAATTTAAAAGTAGAGTACAATTTTCATTTCTTTTCTCAGAATACCTCTGTCTGAACAAGCTGACTATGGCATTGATGGACTTAAAACCCTAATACAACATTGTGAAACAGATAAGAAATCTGGCATAGTAGTCAGCAAAGCACTGATTCCAAAAAGTGAAACTTTGGCAGAGCTCTTGTTAGTACAAAATATTATTTTGGAGCAGAGATATCCAAGAGACAATACATATAAGCCGTTGAAAATTGTACATAACAACCATAAAGAACAGTTTTCAACTTGTTCAAGCTGGCTTAGCTAGCTATGCATATGTGAAAGGGGATTCTCAGCACAGAACAATATTCATATACAGATAAGGAACAAATTAAGCACAGAAATTATCAACAGATTAATGCTTATACAACTAGAGGAGTCATCTTTTGAGGATTTTGATTTCAGTAGAGCAGGAAGAAAGAAAAAGACAGATATTTATGTGTTAGGTAAATATTGAACTATGGCCGTTTCCTCCTCCCCCTCATTTTTGTTCTACTCCCCCTTATCTCATTTTTGTTCTACTCCCCCTTATTTTGGTGACAAGGGGGGAGCTCCCCCCTTTAGGTAAAATCCTGGCAGCATCTCCTATTTTTATGTTCAGATTCCAATTTTTTTAACACTCACATTCCTTTTTGATGTTGGTAGAGGTTGGCATCGTTGCTGCTGGTACATTATACCATATTGTTTACAATCATGTGTACATTGTACACAAGTAAAAACTACTTCCATTTTCTGTACATTGTACACAAGAAAATACTGTACTTCCATTTTCTGTACATTGTACTCAAGTAAAAACTGTACTTCCATTTTCTGTACATTGTACAAAAGTAAAAACTGTACTTCCATTTTCTGTACATTGTACACAAATAAATACTGTACTTCCATTTTCTGTACATGGTACACTAGTAAATACTGTACTTCCATTTTCTGTACATGGTACACTAGTAAATACTGTACCTTCAATTTGAAAGCCCATTGATTCTATTTCAGATCACCACCAAGCTAGCAGGGATGCAGCAGAGTCTGGTAAAGTTTTGCATTTAGTAGAGAGTGAGGCTAATTGCATTTAGGAGAGAGTGAGGCTAATCACATTTAGTAGAGAGTGAGGCTAATTGCATTTAATAGAGAGTGAGACTAATTGCATTTAATAGAGAATGAGACTAATTGCATTTAGTAGAGAGTGAAACTAATTGCATTTAGTACAGAGTGAGACTAATTACATTTAATAGAGACTGCGACTAATTGCATAATATGGTTGTTGGTGTTTATGTATCCTACTCCATTGTATATATTACATGCCAACAGTGTAGATCTAAATCTGTCATGTGGCAGCAGATCAGAGTTGATGATGTTTGCTTAAAATCCTAAGTAGAAAAAACAGCATAGACCCTGACCTGCTGGTGCATTATGCAATTGCAGATCTGAGTCTTGAGCTGTTTGTTGTATTGTTTGCATTCTGCATGAGCAAATATGTAATGTAATTAGTAGAAGTTCAGTCAACTTACATCAAGTAATTTAAATTCCCAAGTTGTAATGTGATGAGACCATTGAGTTTGAGAAAATCAGAGAACCAAGAAGAAATCAGTCATCTCATGTCAGGGTCTACTGGACTTTGTATGTGCCAATGCCTGAGATTAAACTCAGGACTCTAGCAGTGCAAACTGAGAGCTTTAATGTTGCACTATCTGAACCCCAGAATGTAGAATAAAATCATTCTTATTCAAGAAATAGTTGCTATAATTGACATCCTCAAATTTAAAGTTCTTTTAGTTTGTATCCAGCTATTTTCTATTCACAGAAAAAGACTGTATTTTGAATATACTTTAGTGTTCTCTCCAGGCTAATAAGCTAATGTGGGACCCTTACAGCTTCCTTTCAGCACCACTGTTCTCCTATACCTTTTAACTCTACTACACCTTAACTGATTTTGCCACTATACACTTTTTACACATGGCTTACATTTTACAACAAATGTGATTGTTTTAAAATATCAAGTTTAATTACCATACGTACTCGCTTATAAGTTGAGTCCAACTACAAACAGCATAGACCCTGATCTGCCATCACAAAATGTGCAAGTAGATCAGGGTCCATGTTGTTGGTTCTACTGATTACTCTGAACAAACAGCACAGTTTTTGTCAGTTTTTATTTTAGCTCTACTGGTCTTAGACCAGAAGAGCTAATGAGATGGTCTTTTGTCCAATGTCCGTTGTCTGTCGTACATTAGCACAAGTTAGTTATCACTATTTCTCCTAAACTACTAGAAGAATTGCCACAAAACTTTACAAACACATTCATCCCAAGGTCTATTTGGTCCTAAATAAAAATGGTGCCACTTGGACATCCAGTATGACCTCCTTGGCAGCCATCTTAAAAATCTTATTATTGCTACTACTACTGAATGCATGGTCATATCAGCTTGGGGTTTTCACTAGAAGACTTGATTTGATATCTAGTTTGTCCTCAAGAAAAATGGTGTCAGTCTGATATCCTGTATGGCTGTCATGTTGGCCAGCTTGTTATCTCTACTACCTCTGAAGGGATGGTTGTATTGATATGCAGTTTTCATGATGCCTAGTTAATCCAAAATGAAATTAATGACCCTGAGATATCTAATATGCCACCATGGTGGTCATCTTATAAATATTGTTATCACAATGATTGGATGGTCATATTGACATGGAGTTTTCACTAAAAGGCTTCTTATGATTAGTTGGCCATAGAATGAAAATGGTGCAAATCTGACAGCCAATATAGCCACCATGGCAACTATCTTAAAAATCTTCTTTTTGCTATTATTTCTGAATGGATAGTAGTATTGACATGGGGTTTTCGCTTAAAGACTTCTTATAATCTCTAGTGGGTTGTAAATGAAACTAGTGCCCATCAGATATCCATTATGGCTGCAATGGTGACATTTTAAAAATATTATTATCACTACTCCTCTGAAATGATGGTCATATCAACATGCGGTTTTCAATAAAAGACTTCTTACGATATGTAGTTGGTCCTAAATGAAAATGATATTGATCTGTCATCCAGTATGGCCACTATGGTATCCATCTTGATTGAATCAATATGGTGTTTTCGTTAAAAGACTTGTGATGTCTAGTTGGTCCAAAATGAAAATGGTGCCAAATCTGACCTCCAGCATGGCTGCCAAATCATGTTATTGATACTTTTCCTAAATGGAAATGGCCATAGTAGCTATGCAACATAAGTTTTCACCAAAAGACTTCTTATCATGTCTGGTTTGTCATAGACGAAGATGATGCCAATCTGACATACAATATGGCCAGCATGGTGGCCATCTTGATAATCATATTATAGCTGCTTCTCCTAAACTGATGGCCATAGCAGCATTGGGTTTACACTGACAGACTTCTTTTGATGTCGAGTTGGTCTTAAATGAAAACGGTGCTGATCTGACATACACTATGTCAACTGTGGTGGCCTAGTTTGAAAACCTTGTTATAACTACTTCTCCTGAATGGATAGCATGGTGACATAGATTTTCACTAAAAGACTTCTTATGATATCTAAATGGACCCAAATGAAAGTGGTACCAATCAGACCTTGATTTACAGGCTCCATGGTAGCCATCTTTAAAATTTTGTAATATTACTTCTCCATAACAGTTATTAGTATTGACATGGGGTTTTCACTAAAAGACTATTTATGACATGATGTTGGTCGTAAATGAAAATTGTGCCAATCAGACATCCAGTATGGCTGCCATTGTAGCCATCTTGAAAATCTTGTTATAGCTGCTTCTTCTGAACTGATGATCATATAGGCAGGGGTTTTCACTGAAAGACTTATGATATCTAGTTGGTTATAATTAAAAATGGTGGTCATCGGACCGTCAACATGGTGGCCATTTTGAAAATCTTGTTATCGCTAGTCCAGTTTAAGGTGTGGTCATATTGACATGTGGTTTTCATGTAGTTGATATTAAATGAAAATATTGCCAATGTGACATCTTCTGAAATTTGACAAATCTTGTAATAGCTATATCTCCAGAATGAATAGCCTTTTTTTTGTTTTGTTTAATCTACATTTTCTTGTAATATATTGTTGTTCCTGTATTAAAACAATGCTGTTACAGCCTTCAAAATGACTGCCTTGAATGCTATGCTGAAAATCTTTATATGGCTATTTCTTCTGAATGGATGGTGAAACTAACATATGGCTTTAACTAAAACATGACAGCAATATTTAGCTGGTTCTGAATAAAAATTTTGCTCATCTGATGTCCAACATGGCACCATAGTCATCTCAAAAATCTTGTTAACACTTCTCCTTTTATGTGAGTGGTGCCATTGACACTGGGTGAAGTTGAAGGTCATAGCTTGCATTTTGGTACTTCATTGAGCTTATAAATACAGTGACTTATACATATACATTCAAGTGAATTTTGAACAGACTTTGTATTTAGTTGCATTCCATTGAACAAGGTAATAGCCTGCACTTTAACATTGATTTTAAAGTCAGTCTTCTTGACTAATGTTTTTAGCTGTACTGGCTTTTTAAGCATGGTAATGCAAACAAGAATGAACAGATTTTTATTATTTAACCTAGTTTGTGGATGTATCTGAAGAACCACTTCAATAACTTCAGTTTTTTCCAACATAAATATTTCTTATAGATTTTTTTAAACTTCGCATGTTGTTAATATTTTTGAAACTGTTTTAGACAAGTTCAGTTATCTTCTATTGAAGATTTCAGTATAAGGCCATGTTAGAATTTTGTACTGCATTTATCTTGTGAACATGTTAACTCAAACCTAAGAAAATAATTTTGTTAACAAATTTGGTAATTTGGAGTATCTCAAGAATATCAGAAATTGTTTAAGTATTCAGCAGTTAAAAAAGAAAACGACTTATCTTAGATTCATGTAAATTCTTTTCAGCCAGTAGAGCATAAGTCCTTTCAAGGGATTCTTGTTTAATGTCTCAGTCTATGTCCACTGTTAGTGTTAACCTGTGAAATATGTAACAGTAAAATACAGTGAAATCTAGGATCCAAACAGGCTACTGTTCATATTGGTTACACAGGACAGTTAAACATTTATGACTGGTATAAAATTACGCATTGTTAATGACTAGTTCACAGGCATAGAACATTTTTTATTATAAAAGAGAGAGAGAGAGGGAGAGAGGATTGCAGGGAAATGGAGAATAATAGATTTTGACATTTATGCCAAGTAAGTGTAATTTTACTTGTTCGTAGAATAAGAACTTCTTATGAGCTTACTAAAATGAAATCTAATTAGTATGGATCATCAGAACCTCATTTAAATCCATCCTTTTAGCTTTCAATACAACTATCCAAGAGATGTTTATTTTCCAACACACTGGGCTTTGTTATTCATCCTGCTAAATAATTTCTTTGTTAAATTTCCATTGAATCACCTATTAAAGGTGAGTGATTGATCGTGGATGACATGTTGCCTATGACTGTACTGACTTTCCTATACATATTATATCAAATACAATTTGCATCATGTAGAAATAATTAACATAAAGGCAACTTTTTCTTAATTTTACAGCAAATGTTGGTTGATACTCCCGACTACATGGAAAGATGTCAGCATTTAGAAAAGCTGAAGAACCGTTTAGAAGCCATGTTAAGTCCTCATGTGGTGGCAGCATTTAATGCCCAATCTGTTGGTAGGTGAATGTTGAATCCTTGGGCTGCATTCAATGCTCAGTCTGTTGGCAGGTGCAAGTTAGGTATTCAAAGCTTAATCTGTTCATAATCTTCAGGTTGTGGCTGTTTTTAAGGCTCAACACATGATAAGTTTGTTTGTCATTTTCAGTGTGCAAACTGTTGTTAATTGTGCATTTGTTGTCAGGTAGTGGCTTGTTAATTGTGCATTTGTTGTCAGGTAGTGGCTGCATTCTATGTTCATTTGTTGGGTAATTGTATGTAAGTTTTCAGATATTGACTACATTCAAGGTTCAGTCGGCAGGCAAATGCAATGTGAGTACGTAGGTGATTGCGTTCGATGTTCAATCTGTGGATAGGTCTATGTTTAGTCTTTATGTGGTTTTGACTTTCATGCATTTTAAGTCCTTGAGAGGTGGCTGTGTGTTCTGAGATGGTGAACTTTGAGTTGTCAGCTGAGCATCACATTTGATGCTGTTGTCAATGCTCAGTCTGTGTGTGAGTAGATATTGAATTTTGGGGTAGTGGCTGCATTCAGTCCTCATTGTATTGATCGTTCTATATTGAGTCCTAAAAATATGGCTGCTTATAATGTTCAATCTGTTGCCAATTGTATGATGAGAAGACAGAAGCTGTATTCAATACTCGATCTGTGGGTATCTGTATGTTTAGTATTTTGGTGCCATTTTTCTTGCTTATTATGTGGATAAATCGTAGATTGAGTCCTCAGGTGGTGACTGTTAAGTGCTCAATATGTAGGTAAGTGTTTGTTGAATCCTGCTGTGGTTGCCACTCAACCTCCTTCAGTATAGTTGTGAAAGTTCAGCTTTAATATAATGTTTCATTGGGGTCAAGGATATAGAATTGTTAAGTACACTAAAAATTATATCCTTACACACATTCTTTTCTCTATTGGTCAATCCTTTTTTTTTCTTCTTCATTTCATCTTTAAATTCATGGTATTTATCTAACAGAATTTCTCCTTTGAATACATTCCCAATCACATTAACGTTATGGATATAAGCCTGCTACTTCCTGAATCCAGCCCACTTAAAGACGAAATTTTTTCTTTTCTGTCTATATCCTATAGACAAAGGGCAATAACTCTTGCCCATTACCTCCCCATGACACCACCAGGTTTCGCTAGATTTTAAGCTTCTCTGTCGTACAGCAACATCGTATGAGACATTCTTCAGTAAATCCATGCCAATTTTGATGTAAATATTAGTCATCCAGTCAGGAATTTGGATTTATTTTGTGTTATTATCATTTATCTGTAGTTGGTATAGATTATTTCTTTATTTTTTACTGTCATTTTTGTGTATTTGTCACATTCTCGGACTTTGTCTTTTTAGACCTCATAGTACAACATGCTATTCCTAATGCATGTTGTGATTCAATTTTTTTGTGCACACTGCCTATTGTTAACTCACTCTGTTAGTAATGGGTGTTTTAACAACTTATTAATATGCTGTGTTGTTAATTTATCCATTTTTTGTTTTATTTTGTCATTTGAGGCACAAAATGTCAATGAAGTGTAATAAATGCAAAAAAATCATGGCCAGGGAAGACACAAGTTTTGCCTTGCGTGTACTAAATGCACTTCTTCCATACCTTGCAGTGTGTGTGCCATATGGTCCAAGAGTGTATGGACTGTGGTCTTGCAGAAGTCGACCAAAGGCAAAGAAAAGATAGGAAAATCTTGCAATCTGACATTTTAAGCATTCATCCCAAAACAGAATCCCTGGTGAGTTTTGCGGGGACATTTCTGGGTACACCCCCCCTTCCCCAATCAAAAGTGTGACATATATTACCTCCGGTCATATTGCTAGAACTGGAGGAGTAAATCACATAAGTTTTGCTAACACAACCATCTATGCTGACCCTCAACTTACAGATATGTCGATTGGTGCAGCAGACAATGATGCAACTATTAAATTCTTGGCAAATTTTGCTCCTTTATCTCTCTTATTATTACAGATAATTATGATAGAAGTCCCCCTGCATATCCAAGCATGGCCTTTGGGACTGTATGTCAGAGTGCATGGGATTTTTACGGATCCAACAGATCGATCCTATACTACCAAATCGCCGTCCGGAGCCATCCCAACCATCAGTCAGCTCATCTGACCATCCAGTCAGTCCAGCAATCTCAGTCCAGGGATCTTACTGAAAGATCCATCTGTCTTGCCAGTCCTATGGCTTCATCTCTCTACAATTACAGAGATCTTAGCGATAGATCTGTCCGACTGGCTTTATGTACACGGCTTACCCACTAGGTAGTTACCATGACTTTTACAGAGATGATGGCATTGAATCATCTATGCCACCAGGGATGGTCTATCCGGATATCGAGTCCGACCATGAACAGGAGTCTACACACAGTGAGTGTGAAGACAATCCTGCACAACAGATTTACTCAGATCTGACTATGAAGCAAACTGAGTTCAGTTTTAAGGCTGCCATCGAAGAGCTATACTGGGTGTTGCCGGCTTATGAATGCCCACTACTGCCATGCAGGACTATAAAGTTAAAGTGTCGGTAGATATCAGCAATGATGAAGAAACCACATCCTTCTGTCTGCTGCCTCAATCAGGGAAGATCAGAGAGATGATTGATCGCCTGCCTGGATGCATTTATGACCCGGGGAATATGAAAGCTTTCTTTTCTGAAAGCAAAGTACCAAGGACAAGCTCCAGCCATTCCATTCAGACCTCTCAACTTTGGATAAGAATTTAGTGGTGGTTAACATGACGGCCCTCCTCTTCTACAAAGTACAAGAAATGTGTTCCATGCCACATCGTAGCTGGTTCGGAATGTTATCTTTGATGATAGACTTGGCCTCATTGGCAATTTTCTGACTTGCCAAGAATTCACCCAACAAACATGCGTGGGAGGCAATGGCCCAAATTGCTTGGGTCATTAACTGTGCAGCCATTTGATGGCTAAAGTTGACTGCCTCAGCGAATATCTATCTGATACGACAGGATGCATGTTTACGTTCCTAATTGCTCAAGCCTCATCATACCCTGGCATTAAGGATGATGCCATCTGGCTTGCCATTACTCTTTGAAGGCAAGATTAAGGAAGTTGGGAGGCAGGCAGTTCAGGAATTGCCCTCCAACTTGCCACCCACCCCACAATCTTTTAAGTCTAATCTGTCCCTGCCGCAATGGAGGGATGATAGGCGAGAAAAGGAAGAGGTCTCTTTTTCGTCACAAGCTCAGTTCAGGCCCCAACTTAATGCCAAGAGGCAACAACCTCACCAGTTTAGGAGTCAGCCTTACAAAGGGGGTAAAAAACCATGTTTCTCCTCCTCCAAGCCTCCTAACTCTCGAGGGGCCCTGGGTGGCCATGTGGTCTAAGGCTCTCACATTTACCGATCACTGCCATCTTGGGCTCAGCCAATCTGGGTATGTGAGAAAGCTTGCCAGTAGCTTCCCATTGGTCAGTGGTTCTTTCCAGGGTTTTCCCGGGTTCTTCCTCCACCAGATATACTGGCCGCCATGTATAGCCTATCATCTGCTGAAAAATGGCATTAAACCTACAAAACAAACAAACAAACAAACCTAACTCTCAATGTTGATGTGCCACTCCCATCGCCAGCAGACAACCTTATACTGGGCGCCAGATTCCTGTGATTCCAATCTCGTTGGATCAACCTATTTCCACAGAACGAGTGGGTGATCCAAGTCATTTCAGAGGGGCTTCGGATTTCATTTAGCCAACCCCCTCCTCTTTCTTCCTCTCCCATTATAAAGGACATGCTATCAGATTAGGAGAAGGACGATATTTTCCAGCAGGAAATAAGGTCACTGATCAACAAACGGGCAGTGGAGATTGTACAAAAACCATCCCCAGGGTTTAATTCAAGGCTTTTCCTTATTCAAAAGGCCAATTGTAAATTGAAGCTCATCATCGACCTGAGTCACCTCAACCAATACATTCTTCCACTGAAGTTCAAGATGGAGATGGCAAGATTAATATGACTCTCTATCAGAAGGGATGAGTATGCCATCAATCTAGATCTGACTGATGCATACTTTCATGTCCCTATACACCTGGCATCAAAAAATTTCTTCATTTTGCTTATCACTACGAAGTTTACCAGTTTCAAGTCCTTCAATTTGGTTTAAATATCAGCCCCTGGGTCTTTACCAAAAATCATGGATTGCATCATCACCCTGTTCTGGTTGACTTCATCTACAGCAACAGTGGTGTACTTGGAAGACGTACTCCAGAAACATATGGCAAGTTCTATTCTTGTCAAGGGCAGAAACGATCTCCTATCTCATTCTAATCATATGGGTTTTCTCATTAACTGCAAAAGTCTGGTTTTCACCCATGCCAGACTTTTGTCCACCTAGGTATGGAATTTCTTGCCCATCGCAATCTGGTCCACTCTCTAAGTTTCGTGTTGTACAGATCATCAAACTAGTAGAGTCTGTTTCCAAAAGGATCTGGATTTCAGTGAGAGAGTTCCCCTTACAAATGACCCTGTTGGCTCATTGGTGCCCTTTTTCCAGTCCACTCGATTAAAAGGTCAGGATTACAACTGAGGTTTGATCATTCTTGTGTCAGTTGCGCAACTTATGTTGGCTGGAGAAACCCCAACCAAAAGTGATGATCCATATGGATGCCAGTACACATGGTTGGAGTGCCCACCTGCAGTGTTTCAGCCAGGATGCGCCTTTGTGGGATTCACGCAAAACAGACACCATGTCCTGCAAAAAAGAAATTCATTGTGCCAAAAGTGGCACAAATAAAATGGACAGGGTGCGTTTTTATCTTTAATTTGATACGGCTGCACCAACCAATCATTTTATCTCCTAATTTCTCAATGATTGTTTCATGAAAATGAATAAATTCCATCTATCGATCTTTTCCAATTGCACCTATGCTCGACCTGCCTATTTTCCTAATCCTATCTATCTATATATATATATATATATATATATATATATATCTATATATATATATATATAAAACTAGATCATCCAGAAGTAATAATGTACTAAATATATCCCATAATATTTCCAGGCTTAGAATTAGACCGGTACCCTGTCCCGACATTAGGTATGCCAATATATTTTTCTTTAGACAGGAAACCAGTCTAGGCTTAGAATTGTAATAGTCTCAGTGAAAATATTAAACAATTTTTTCAAATAACGTATTGAGGTAAGTTCCGCCTCTGTTTGATTAACATTTGTTACCAAACGAAATCTGTACTCTCAGTGCTTTTTGTAAGTCACGTGCTACCAGCTACATGATGCAACCATTTGCATTGTATGGGCGGCAAAGTTTTTCTAAGAGGCAGATATAAAACGGCAGATAACAGATTTCTTTTCCCAGTATCATGCTTAGATCGTGACAGCAATCAAAATGACCATAGAGATGATGACTGCACTGAACAAGACATAGAAACCTACAAAAGCTGAGATGAAAGACTATCCGAAAATTAAACTTCTGATAAGATTTGGATTAAAAATGGTGGAACCAAAGAAGAAAATATTCATGCATGTGTTCCAAGAAGGCTGGAAATGTGAGTATAGCTGGCTAGAATATGAATCAGATGAAAATGAAATGTATTGCAACTTATGCAGAAGTTCCAAGAAAAGTAACTCGATGACGACAGGATGTCAGAACTTTAGGACCTCAACTTTATCGCGCCATATCAAGTGCAGTGACCATCAGCAAGCCCTTAGAGACAATGCTTTGCACAGTAATTTTGCCATTGCAGCAAGCAATGCAGTCACTCAGAAGACTGAAGCAGTGGTAGGTGACATGTGTATACTGGTTAGCTAAGGAAGGAATAGCAACAATGAAGTATCATATGGATCTTTGATTGATTTCTATCGTTTACAGGGCTGTGAGGCGTTAATGAATTTGGAACAGGGTAAAAATGCAACATATATGTCTTGGCAAAGTGCTGGGGAAATTCAGCAGGCCGTTGCAAATGTAATATAATCAGATATCAATCAGTAACTTCAGAGGGGACCATTGTTAGACATTTTGATTGCAGCAAATGTGAACAAGAGATTCCCTAAGGATTCCATTGAAGTAGCCTTTGCTTTCAAATTTCTTGGAATGCATCCACTGTCACTTCTTCCTGAGGAAGAAAAAGAATCATTTGGAAATTGTGTCTTAGTTATTCTTGTTAAATTCTATAGGGAGGATAAGAAGGCAGCAGATGGGACTATACAAAAATCCCTTGTAGATGCTGAAGCATGTAAAGAGAATGGTCACTTGTGAAGAAGATGGTCTTAGACCAAATGTACCCTAGGGATAGCTTTTCAGACCTTTGGAAAATGATAAAGATGTACCATAACGACACTTTCCCTAACTTGATAATGTTAGCAAGGCTTCCCCTTCTGACACCTTTGCAGTCAGCTGATTGTGAACAAGGCTTTAGCTGCCAAAACAATATTCACATACCCTCAAGAAATCGCTTGAAAGCTGACACATTGCAAAGACTGATGACCATAATGTTGGATGGGCAGAAAATGGAAGAATATGACTTTTTCTGTGCTGTTAGTGTATGGTCAGAGGCATCAAAGAGGAAAATCTCAAAGTAAAGAAGGTAATTTATTTGGTTTTTCATGCAGATAACAGGTAAAATGGACAATGTAAATGATCTCACTTTATTACGAGGTTGGCTCATTATGATAACACCATTGGCCCACTTTTTCAAATGAAGGGGGCCAATTGGCCCCATTTTTCTCAAACCTGGCTGAAACACTGCACCTGTTGCTGGGCTTCGATATGGTCAGCAGCACATGGGGGCCAGGGGAGCTGCCTCTTTACCTCAGTCTTCTCAAAATGAAGGTGGTTATCAATGGCTTTCAATTCTAGAAGGACCAGCTATGTGGAAAAATAGTCCTGATTATGTCAGACACTTTGGTAGTTGTGACCTATCTCTAACGGGGGCACCAAATCACCCAAGCTGTGTGTTCTGGTTTGGCAGTTCCAACGCTGGTGCTACCAAAACCATATTGATGTGCAAATCAGACACATTCCAGGCAGACTCAATGTCCTGGCTAACTCTTTCTCCAGGAAGGGTCAAATCATTCATACAGCATGGTCCTTCCATCAATCGGTTTTCATCAGATTTGTGTGCTTTGGGGGTATACGATGATCGACCTTTTTGCAACATGGTGGAATCACAAACTGCCCACAAGCAAGAATGCCCTCCATTCTGAGGGTTATGAGGGAAAGCGGCATGTTTTTAGGGACTTTTGCAGTCAATAACATCATCCCTCTGAGTGCCTCTATCCCTCAACTTGCAGACTTTTTTCTTTGGTTCTACAAGGAGAAACAGTTGGCCCCAATTACCATCAAAGACTACTGCTCCATGATATCTGACAGATTCAGACATTGTGGCAGAAACGATATCGGTCATGATAAAGATCTATCAGACCTATTAGCCAATTTTGATTTGGATTGACCAAAAATCCCTCACCCTGTCTCCAAAATGGAATCTGTTCTGGGTTTTAACATGGCTCAGTTCAGAGAAATTCAAACCTTTAGCCCTGACCTCACTGAAGTTACTATCATACAAAACATGTTTCCTTAACTTAGGCATGCAGGGTGAGCGAGTTATATGACCTTTCAGTTGACCTGAACCATCTTCAGTTCAGATCAGATGGTTCGGTGGTCCTCATGATGCAACCAGGCTTTTTGACCAAAAATAGGTTGCCATCATTAGGCAATCGGAGAGGTGTTATATGTTCCCTCTCTTCAATAGACACATCGAGAGCAGCTGTCATGCAAAACTCTGTCCATGCCCTCAAGCACTATTTGAAGCACACAGGCAAGTCGTGGCACCCACAAATGACTCTTTCTCCCGGTGAAGGCTGGGAAGCAGGATATCACCCCTCAAACCCTCTCTTCATGGCTGAAATGGGTTGTATGCTCAGTGTACTCTGAAGTCTCAAAAGATCAGAGTTGCCTTATGAGAATTTCAGCTTATGAAATTAGAGCGATCTCTGCAAGCCTCGCGTTCAAACACAACATTTCAATCTGAGACATAATAGAAGCTGTTGGCTGGTATGCAGAGTCAAACCTTCTCCAGTTTTTATTTCAGGGATTTAGCCTTGCAGAGACAAACTTTGAATCTGGTAGGTCCTGTGGCAGCAGCCCAGATGACCACCAGACCCAATTAAAATCAACACAGCTTCTCAGCTTCACTGGATTTGCCAGTGAAAAAGTTTGTCTGCAAGAAGAATTCAGTATCATCATCTTAACCTAATACATGTATAAGGGTCACAGATTACATGACTAAGGGCTGTGTTGCTTTCAAGTTAGGAGAATGGGTTATCATTCGCTTAGGGAATCCAGCCTTTTATTCCCTAGAAGGATATCCGAGGTATAGGTAGAATGCTCAGCAGTCCCTCCTCCCAGTACCTATTCTCCTAATGTTAATGTGATAGGGAAACGTAGTCAAAGGAGAAAGCAAATTTTTTCAGTAAATTATGTTTCTCAGAGAATACTTACCTGATCACATTACTTAAAAACCCTCCCAGCCACCCCACTATGCAAGCATCCTTGTCGGTATATAGCTCAGCTTAAAAACTAGTGACACATGGTGGTGTCAAGGGGAGGTAATGGGCAAGAGTTATTGCCCTTTGTCTACAGGATATAGACTGAAAAGACAATTTTTTGTCTTTTAGTAGGGCTGGATTCGGGAGGTAGCAGGCTTATATCCCTAACATTAATGTGATTGGGTAAGTATTCTCAGAGAAACATAATTATTCAAACAATTTGCTATTCACAAAAATTGGTACCCCATGTAATAATTTCACAGTGATTCATGATTGCGCATATAGATAATAACATTATACCAAAAAATAGTACTGACTTATTATGTACTAGTTTGGGTGCAGAAAAGCTTCCTCTAATTTAAAAAGTTTAGTGTCCATAAATCACTAAATGTAGAACTTTCAGAGGTCAAAGAAAGAAAAGTACTTGATTAAGCTTCTAATTGATCCATGAGTATGCATAAATAAACAAATAAATACACCACCTTTCAAGTCCAATGCCTGCTTGGAAATATTTCTTATTTTAGGCTACACTGACTTTATAAGAAAGCTGCTGTGAAAGAAATATTGTTACTATTTAGCTTGCTCATTTCAACGGTACAGTTAAAGCAAGGTAAAAATAAAACGTGAGTCTTGCAATATTCCAGTTAAAGTGACCCTGACTTGAAACTTGCATTTTACACATGGCCCATACTAGAAGCTGCAAGTGTTAGCAATGCTTAAATAATCTACAACAAATATTGGGGGATGTCTCATAATTTGCAAGCTGTGCTTATTAAAACCTTAAATTGACCCTCCTTTAAAGTTTTGTTTTATAGTATTTGACAGATACATTTGTAATACTCACTGCACCGGGTACATTTGAGACACTGCAGACTGCAGAACCTTTGTTTTTTTAAAGATCTTATGTTCTCTTTCAGAGGCAGCTCAGATGTACAGAAGGATGTTTGAGAGCATAGACCGTCTTCCTCAGCTTTACAAGTACTACCACAAATGTAACAAGGTAGGACTTCAGTACTCTAGATACACTTTTTAGGGTTGAAAATCTTTTTAAATTTCTACTTGTGCAGAATAGAAATTTTCATACAGTTTCACAAAAGTCCTAATTTTTCCTGCATATTTTTATTTCAGCAACCATTGGCACCCAAAGCAGTTTTTCTTAGAAGTTTGATTTTCTTATCGAAATATGAATTGTTTGGTGCGATTCAAATGTCATGTCTTTCAAAGTCATTATTGTTTGTCAGCAAAAGAATATTTGTATACAGTGAAATCTTTTTAAATGAACTAATTAAAGCCTTACTTTTGGAGGGTTTCTGTTTGTAAAAAAAGATTGATTTGATTCCAGTAAAGATATAAAATCTGAATATTTTTCCAGTTAATAGCAAACTTTTGTTAATTATAAAAACACATTTCTTTGATCCCTAAGTATTTGTTTTATTAAGTGGTGGTTTTGATAGTGTGGTGTCAACGCACTTGCATCACATTTTGGGGTTGGATAAATTGCCCCAGAGATGCCATTGGATCTGGATTTTGTGGAATTACCACAATTTTTTTTTGAAAATTTCGCATTCCAAATTGTATTGCCAAAATTCTGGAAAATACAAATTTGGGGGATAAACTTTGGAACAAGAATTTTCTGTATTGACACAGATAGGGAGAAAAGTCCTTCAGCACAAATATCTTAGACTGGCACACATTATATGGTTGAATATGTTTCAGTGTAAAAATAAACAACAAAAAAACAAAAAAGCTTATGGTTATTGTTTTGCCAAAATATTCAAGGAATTCAGGACAATGGAATTGGCAAAATTGATACACCATATTTATTTTCATTAGATCTAAATTGTTATTGACTGTGTACAGATTCATAAGAATATAAAATATTCTTGTACAGAAGTTTGTTACAGTTACATGCCATTTAGCCCAATACATACATGCATGCATGCAGACATGCACACACACATACACACACAGACACACAAACATACATCCATATATATATACATATTATACTTCTAAAAAATTTATTATCCATTCTGGACAGGCTGTCTAGATTCTGATAATTAATTGATGCTAGGATTCCTGAGAAGCATGCACATGGGTTGCCATCTCTGATTATCATGTTCTGCAATATGTGAAGGTTAATGCCTGACCGCATATAAATGCATGCATAATGCCTGACCATCCAATATCATTTGTTTTCTCCCTCCAGGTCTGGACTTTACCAACATGACTTATGTCTGGACTTACACCCAAGTCTAGATTCCAGAGATCTAATTGGATAAAAAAAAATGTGTTGGAATTATCAAATATCTTGAGTTTAGTGAAATTGAGATTAGTTACCACCACCTCAGGCCACCTGATTTTGCAAACACCATAAAAATTATCAGTTTAGGTATCTAGAACTTGATTTATGACCAGTGTAGGATACCATGTAAGTAAAAATTTTGCATTGTCAAATTTTTACACATTTTTATTTTGATAACCTCTTGTGTTGAATTTGGGTGATTTGGTAATCTTTTATTTATTTCAAGTTAAAATTTTCACAGTAACCAGTTTGGAAATATCACAAAAATTTAACTACATGGAAATGTCCTTATATATTGTAAATATGGTATCTCCAAATTTAAATTGGCCTCTGTTTTTTCGTTGACTACATTCCCCGATCACAATAGGAAATAAGCTCTGGTACCTCTCTAATAAAGCAATCCCGGAAAGATGAAAAAAATCTTTTCCCCATCTATATGCCATATAGACAAAGGAAGAAACTCTTACCCATTACCTCCTCTTGCCATTGCTAGGCGGCTACCCATCAACCGGTTGTTTGCTTTCACTGTGGTGCAGTCAACATCAACATGCATTGCCTCCAAGAAACCTTCAGGATCTTCTTTATTTCGATCCATCCATCAATAAGTGTGGTGTAATATCATGTCTTAAGTTTTTTGCAAAGGACTGGGTACCTTATTTATAATTTTCAATGGATAGTTTTCCATACTTTTCAAACTTTGTGGAGTTCATTTTTCTGACCTGGTAAGTTGCATGCAGTATTGGCACCATATATGTGGGCTGAATTTTGTACTGCAAATATCAATTGAACTTTCACATTTGTGTTATTACCAGTGCTGTTGTTTATTTATGGAAAATTTCAGGTTGTTATTTTCCATTTTTATTTATTTATTGACATTACAGAATACTAAGTGTACATCAACAGCACCTTGTAGTTTTTTTATTTATTTAGAGGGGTCTTAGTCTTTTGTCCTGCAGAAAAATTTAATAGCAAAAAGTAAGAAGACAAAGTTGAAATCATCGGAGTGCAACATCTTGAGCCTCCACCCAAAATTGTCTTCTGTTGTGAGCATAATGGGGGACATTCCAATCATACCACACCCTCCAAAGATCCCATCATCTACCATCACATCTGGGCAGCTAGAGACAGTCGACTTGGTGCCACTGGATGCAGCTATGCTATACCAGTTTAATACATTCCTGGAGTTGCACATGAGGAGGTTGTTTAATAGATTCCTGGAGTTGCACATTCAGGAGACAACAGCGCAGTTGCTTTCATCATGGGAGTTTGTGTCCCTCTGTTCCTCAGGCCCTTCTTTGGATTTGCCGGGAGCTTGTACTGCCAGTTTTTGGCAGCCTAGTGATCTTAAGACCCCTACATGCCTGAGCATGACCTTTGGGCCTGTAAGACTGGGTGCATGGGGTATGAGGCTGATCTGGCTGAATTTTCTTACAAGCTGTAGTCGCCTCACACTGCTGTCCTGGTAGTCAACCTTCCAGTCTAGCCTTCCAGAAACCTATGCATACTAGCCATCTATCCCATTGTACATGGAACCAGTCCATCTGTTTTGCTGGCCAAGTGGCCTTCCAGTCAATTGCTGAGCTGGCCTTCTAGCCTTCCATCTGGCCTGGCAGAATATACATTGTAGGTTGCCTGGCCTTCAGCATAGCTGGTGGGTCTGACATTATTCCTGTATCCAGTAGAGAAATACCAGACTAGCTGCGGTGGAGGAAATTCATTGGATTTAACACCATCCAACTGCCCACTCCTTCTGTCTATGAGCCAGAACTCTAAGGTCAGACATTTGGTAGACATTGAAGATGAGGAGGATCATCCTTTTTTTGACTCCTCCCACAGTCTGCAGGGAAACCTCGATCTGCTGCCTCAGTTCGACCCTACAATGATAAAGATGGAGTTGAGTTTCAAGGCTGCGGTGGAGGAAATTTATCAGATTTTAACAATGTTAAATGCCCATTGCTTTTGTCTACAAGCCAGAACTATGAGGTCAAGGCCTTGGTAGACATTGAGGATGAAGAATCAAAGGTTTTTTTCTTGGAAAGCCTGTTACCAGTATCATATTCCACATGTTGGTACCGCATACCACTCAAACATGTACAGCATTGACATTCTGAGTGTCGATAAAAACATTGTGGTAGTACAAGTATCTGCTCCGCTGTTCCACAAGGTTATATCCTGCAATTAGTCTTGATCTGACTGATGCATTCTTTCAAGTCCCCATCCATCCAACTTTGTGCAAGCTCCTTCAATTCACGTTCCAAGGGACAATTTACCAATTTCAAGCTAAGTCTTTTGGACTCAGTCTCAGCCTATGGGCATTTACCAAGACAGTCAACAATCTCATTGTTCAGGACCTCATTATCAGTAGCAACTAGGGCATACCTGGATGACATCCTTCAGAAACACATGGTAAGTTCTGTTTTGCTGTATAAATTAACAGCCTTATTTCACTTTTCACTCACCTGGGCTTTCTAGTGAATTGGGAGGTCAGATTTTATCCCCTCTCAATGCTTCGTCCATTTGGGTATGGAATTTCTGATCCATCTCAATACCATTCATCTCTTTCAAGTATGAATTGCATGGGTTATCGAGCTCTCAATATCGATCAACAGGAAGTGTGTTTCTGCCAGAGAGTTTCTACAACTCCTCGGTTTACTAAATGCAGCAGCAGATTTGATTCCTCTAGGCCATCTTTATATGTGCCCTCTGCAGATGGCACTCACGTCTTAATGGTGCTCCTTTTCTAGAAGACTAGATCAGCACACTTTCATCTTGAATAATTGCCAAACAAGCAATGACTTACAGCAGGAATTACTCAGGAGAAGCCTAAACCAGACATTATGATTTGTATGGATGCCAGTTTGTATGGCCCAGGGGAGTTTACCTGTAGCCTCACTCTACCACAGTAAGTGGCAAGTGGGGCACGAAGGAGAAGGCATTTCATATAAACCTTTTAGAAATGAAGTCTTTAATGAATGTCTTTCATTGTTGGAGTGATCAACTGTGCCAGAAAGTGATCCTGGTAATGTCAGCCAATTCAGTTGTGGTCGCTTACCTCCTCAAACACAGGGTGGGAGGGACCAAATCACCAGACTTATGTGTCTTAGTCTGTGAGTGTCTACGCTGGTTCTCACAAGACAAGATAACAGTCCAGATCAGATACATTCCCAGCATGCTCAATATTTTTGTTGATTCTCTGTCAAAAAGGGGCGTGACTTTGCACATGGAGTGGTCACTTCACCCATCAACCTTTCAGCAGATTTGTGTACTTTCGGAGCATCTGATGATATATCGCTTTGTGTACTTTCGGAGCATCTGATGATATATCGCTTTGTGATGAGGTGGAATCACAAACTGCTGACCTTTGACTCAATTTCCAGATCCAGAGGCTTGGACCATGGATGCTCTGGCAGTCAGTTTGGATTGAATTTGGGGCTATGCCTTCCCTCAAAGTGTTCGTATCCATCAAGTCATTTAGAAAATCAGGGACCCTACTTGCAAAGTGGTTCTGGTAGCCACACTCAGATGAGACAAGTCCCAAGTGAACCATCTGCTCAGCCTAGCAATAGAAATATCCAGGAAAATCCTGGTGAAATTCAACCTGCTCAAACAACCTTGCTCACCAGTGTTTCATTGCTGCCAGGACAGGCTTCCTCTTCATGTTTGGCTGTTGTCAGGAGAGCCTTGGGTAGAAATTCACAAGCAAGAAGACCCTCGACTTTGAAGGCTTGTGCAGGAAAGAGGTGGAATCACAAGTTGCCTATGTGGCAGGTTTTCAGGGACTGGTGCATAGATAACAACATCGTTCCTTTAAATGCTTGGTCTCTAAGCTGTCTAACTTTTTTGTCTGGCTTATGGAGGAGAAAAGATTAGCTCAAGTTATGATCAGGGGATATCACTCAATGATTTCCAACACATTCCAGCATCATGGTATAGTGAATATAAGCCACTACAAGGACCTATCAGACTTGCTTGCCAACTTTGACCTCAATAGGCCTAAATTCCTCACCTCGTTTCCTAAGTGGACTCTTTCATGGATTTTGACTTGGCTCAACTCAGATAAGTTTGAGTCCTTAGCTAGAAACTTGTTGAAACTGCAATCTTGCAACACATGCTTTCTGATAGCACTTGCAGGGTGAGTAAGCTGCACACCCTTTCAGTATCTCCAGTTCAGATCAGATGGTTCTGTGGTCCTAATGACACAACTGGGTTTCATAGCTAAGAAACTTTTGCCATCTGTAGGCAATCAAAAGTGGTCATCTGTTCTCTCTTCCATCAACGCGTCAAAAGGAGCATTGATGCAAAACCCAGTCCATGCTTTCAAGCATTACTTCAAACGCATAGAGAAGAGCCATGGGTACCAATGTAATAGAGGTTTTAACCCTCAAGTCCTGGCATCATGGCTGAAGTTGGTAATACACTTAGTGTATTCTGAATTATCACAGGATCAGATATATCTCATAAGGATTTCAGCTTATGAGATTATAGCTATATAGTGGAGTCTTGCATTTGATTGGAACATTTCGAACCAAGATAAAATAGAAGCCATTGGCTGACATTTACAGTCAACATCTCAAGTTTATATCTCCAAGATCTAGCACTGCAGAGATGAGAATTGAATCTGGTTAGTCCAGTGGCTGTGGTCCAGAAAGCCACCAGACCCATTTGAGGTTGACATAGTCTCCTCACAGGCTTGGGTTTAGCGCTTTTGCTGGATTTGCCCAAAGTTCTTTTGCTAAGTAAAGGAAAGACACTTATTTATCCTTATTTGAGTGTTCTCATCATCACATTTTACCTGACTGTCAGTTATGCTTTCTTCATACTAGGTGAGCAGTTTATCCTTCTTATAGGGAATTCAGCCATCCTTCTAACATTAATATGATCTGAAAATGTATTCAATGAAGAAAGTAAATTTTTTAGTAAATTGTTTCTCTAAGAATACTTACCGATCATATTACTATTAAACCCTTCCACACCGCCCCGCAAATGCAAGCATCCTTGTTGATGTATTGCTCAGCTTAAACTGATAAGCAACTGGTTGATAGGTAGCCATCTAGTAGTGTTAAGGGGGAGTAATGGGTAAGAGTTTCTTCCCTTTGTCTATATGCTCTGTAGACATGACACTAAATTTTCGTCTTTCTAGGATTGCTCGATATGAGAGGCAGCAGAGCTTATTTCCTAACATTAATGTCATTGGGTAAGTATTCTCAGAGAAACATAATTTATGAAAAATGTACTTTTCTCCTTGTTGCAACTTGATGCTGTAACATTTGGTTCTTTCTCCTCAGAATGTGTTGCTGCAGTCATGGAAAGACGTTCTTAGCTCCAATGCAGATGAAAGTTTGGTGGAGTGGCTAAATGCACTATATGACCACCTCCTTTCTACTTGGCACAATCAGGTGAGTTGGTTTGAAACAGTATTTCCTTTTTCTTTCAATTATCACTAAATTTAAAGTATCAAAATTGGCTACAGGCCACCATCATGCCCAGTTGAATAAGAAAATCTTTTTAAACTTGTACAAATTAATAGAAGTTTCCAAATAATATTTATTCAACTTCAGGAAATGAAATTTACAAGTTTGAGCAAAATCAAGGCAATATTTTCAAAGGTATTTCAGCTCAATAATGCTTTACATTGGTATATTAGCACAATGTTGGATGTGGCACTCTGTGTAATATGAGTACATCTGATGCTCTTGATTATGAGGAATATTTTTATTTACATTAACTTCTGTCATTCTGTGTATCTCCAGGTGGCGCTGTCACGAAACTGTCAGAGCACAAAAATGGAACTAAAAACTCCAAAATTAAAAATCATACCTAGAGTTGCTCAATCTCATTAAAATTTGGCATGTGTGTAGAGAAACAAATAATTAGATAATTCTGAAATTTTCATGACTTCTACCTCTATTGAGGTTCATATTTTGTGTTCAGACAGTTTTGTGCCTGTTGCCATAATTCTTGAAAACTCTTTAGCATGTAACTTAAATTCATGCTCATTTTCCAAATGCAGGTGTGATACTTAAGAGTACATTTATGTCTTTGAAGTTCAACAAAGAATGATAGAAATAAAAGTGAAATGATTTTTATTTTATTTTGAGCAAAGACAACATAATATCAGAATTGTTGGACTTAACAGTTTAAATTTTGTGTTCTTAAAGGTTGGAAAGAAAAATAGGCCAGATCTATTATTTATTCCTAGATGCACTTGCACATGATAACATATCCCTGCTCCAATTTTAAAGGTGTTGCATCTGTTTTTCATGAGTTACAAGTTTTCCTCTTTTTATTATCCAGATAAAGTGGTGCAGTCAGGTGTTCAGTGACCCGATCCTTGTTGTATGTCACCTAATTTCAGATTCTCTCACCGCTCTGGACCCCTCCATTGCATCCTGTATGACCACTTTTCTCTCCCTGCGTGGAGAGACTCTCAAGTCCCTGATAGAACTCAAGCAGGTAATAATTATATGATTGGGAACGTTTAAAGTGCTCCTAAGTATAATTGTTTATAATCACACGTTGCTTAAAATTGAATTTTTACCTTGATAAAGATGTAATTTAGTACGGCTCATTTATTGTATATCTAATGCCATCAATATACCCTTACTAATACTAATGGTAGTCCATCGAGTCGAAAGAGGACAGGATCTGTGCAATCATCTTTGGACACAGAGATTGTTCTGCAGTCCCAGTCTTGACTTGCAGTGTCGATGACAGAATTCTGTTGTAGTTGCAGGGACGGACGCTGACCTGCAGCAATGTTCCTGGGCTGCCTCCATCTGGTTCCGGTGTTCCTTTTCAAAGGCAATGGATCCTTTACGGGTGAGGGCACACCAGTGGGTTCGGTCTTGTGCTGTTCTTTCCAGCTCCAGTGGTTTGAGGCCACACCACTTTAGGCTGTCATTCAAGGTGTCTTTGTAGCGCTTGCTTGGTCAGCCTTGGTTTCTTCGGCCATGTGCCATTTCCCCAAAGAAGATCTGTTTAGGCAAGCGAGTGCCATCCATTCTGATGACATGGCCTGACCAGCAAAGTTGGGCATTGAGCAGCATTGCCGTGATAGTTGTTGTCTTGGCTTTATCCATGGTTTCAAGGTTGGTAACCCTATCTAGCCATCGGATCCCAAGGATAGAGCTGAGAGCCCGCACATGGAATTTCTCCAGCTTCTTGATGTGTCTGCAGTATACAGTCCAGGTCTTGCAGCCATAGAGCAGGGAGGTGAGGACAGCTGCATTGTACGTACACCTTCATCTTGGTAGATAGGGTAACATTGTGATGGTCGAGTAGTCTGGTGCGAAGCCTACCAAGTGACTGACTTTCTTTGCTGATCCTTGCTAAGATCTCCTTATCAAGTGAACCATTGTTGGAGATGACACTGCCTAGGTATTTGAAGCTGTCCATAGTTTTCAGTTGAGTGGCTTCAATGGTGATAACTGGTTGTGATGCACTGGTGTTTGGGGCTGGCTGCAAAAGAACTTCAATCTTACCAAGGCTAATTGTGAGGCCAAATAGCTTGGAGGCTTTGGAAAACTTGTTGAGCATTGGATGCAGGTTACTTGTCTTGTGTGCCATGAGGGCACAGTCATCAGCAAACAGGGCTTCCCGGATGAGAACTTCCAGCATCTTCATCTTTGCAGTGAGTCGTCGCAGGTCAAAGAGTGAACTGTCAAGCCAGTATCTGATATACACTCTCTCTTGAAGATCCCAGACAGCATGGTTGAGGACACAGGTAAAAAAGAGGTTGAAGAGGACCGGTGCTCGGACACTGCCCTGTTTTACCCCGCTCGAGATCCTGACGGGTTCAGATGGATCAAAATTTGTGAGGACCTGTCCTTTCATCCCATCATGGAAGAGCCAGATGATCTGTACGAATTTACGCGGGCAGCCATACCTTGATAGTACAGACCATAGGGCCTCTCTGTTGACTGTTTCGAAGGCCTTGGTGAGGTTGATGAAGACGGAGTATAGGTCCAGGTTTTGCACAATGCATTTCTTCTGAACCTGCCTAACAGTGAAGATCATGTCCACAGTACTGCGTCCTGGGCGGAAACCGCACTGAGTCTCAGGTAGGTTAGCTTCTGACACAATAATCAGTTGGTTCAAGATGACTCGGGCAAAGATCTGCCAGCGTTGGAGAGGAGGGAGATGCCCCTGTAGTTGCAACAGTCAGGTTTGTTGCCTTTGTTCTTAATGAGGGCAACAATCACTGCATCATGGAAGTCTTCTATCATCGTTTCTTGTTCCCAGATGCTCTGGAGTATATCACGGAAGACTTCGATTGCACTGGGGCATGCTGCTTTGTAAACTTCCACTGGTATTCCATCCTTTCCCGAAGCCCTGTCTGAATTCATCTGGCTGATGGCCTTCTTGATTTTGTCAGCCAAAGGTGGTAGATTGAGTTCCTCCCAGACGGCATGTTTGAGGGATCGGTTCCAGAGCTGTGGGGTTGACAGAGGATGGCATGTTTAACAGCCCACTGAAGTGCTCAGCCCAGCGATCATGCAGCTGTTCGTGGTCTTTAATCAGTGTCAATCCATCTGCTGAGAGCAAAGGGGTTGATCCTGTTCTTGAGGGGCCATAGACAGTTTTCAGTGAACTGAAGAACTGTTTGGAGTTGTGAGTATCGGTGTAGTGCTGTACTTCCTCAGCCTTCTTGTCCCACTAGTTTTCTTCCTTTTCACACAGTTCTTTCTGGGCCTGTCCCATGAGGTGTTTGAATTTCTCTGCCTTGGAGGTGGAGCTTGGGTCATTTTGCCATTCCACATATTGTTTGTTCTTATCCTGGATGAGCTGAGTGATATACTCATTGTTTTCATCAAATCAGTCCTGATGCACACATGTCTTCAGCCCCAGAATGGCCTTTGCTGTTTCTGTGATGATGTTCTTGAAATGCACCACTTCTCAGAGCTGACATAAGCCATTGGTGCTTTGGACTTGAGGTTCTCGTCAAGTGCTTCTTTGAATCGGTTTGGATGGTACGCATTTTTCAGTCTCGCTGTGTTAAACACTGCCCTGATTGTCTTTGGATGCTTGCGCTGAGTCTGAACAATGCTTACATTAAGAATTGATCTGACCAGTCTATGATCGGTCCAACATTCAGTACCTCGCATAGCACATGTGATTCAGATGTCCTGCAGGTCCCTCTGTTTGACAATGACATAGTCTATCAGATGCCACTGTTTGGACCTTGGATGCATCCAGGTTGTTTTGTACTTGTCAGCTTGCCGGAATACAGTGTTGGTGATGCACAGCATGTGCTCAGCACATTTGCTCAGGAGGAACAAACCATTGCTGTTCAGCTTCCCAACACCGAGTAGGCCAAGAACTCCTGTCCAGTCACTGTTAGTTTTCCCAACTCTGGCATTGAAGTGGCCCAGCACAATCAGTTTGTCACTGGTGGGTGTAGACTTAATGAGCTGGTCTAAGTCCCCATAGAACTGTTCTTTTTCTTCTTCCGGGTGAGATATGGTAGGAGCGTAGGCAGTAATGATGGTCACACGACATGACTTGTTCAGAGGGTAGCACAGATTCATGAGGTGCTCATTGATGCCAACTGGGATGGTGGGAATGTCCTTCATCACACTAGTTCTGATAGCAAGCCCCTCTCCATGCAGCCTTGCCTTGGTTCCAGCTTTTCGCCTCCAGAAAAAAGTGTATCCTCCTCCGACTTCTTTCAGCATACCCTCATCTGCGAGCCTTGTTTCACTTATTGCAGCAATATCGATGCAATAATGAGCCAGTTCCTTTGAGATAAGGGCTGTCCTTCTCTCAGGTCTTGTGGTGGTGTCCCTATCCAGTGTTCAGACGTTCCAGGCTCCCAGATTGAGACATATTTGTTTTTTCTTTGTAGTTATTCGACCACCTTTTGGATGATCTGCCAGCCGCGGTTAGCTGGCCAGATGCTGTAGGGCAGGCAGTGTTTGGGGCACCTTTTCTAGCCCCCTCCCTCATGTGAGGGTGGGCAGTGCTGTCCTAAAGAGACTGTCCAATTGCCCAGGATGCTGCCAAACGCCTCCGCTGTCCTGAGTACGAAAACAAGCAACCACTAGTCCAAGGGTCGCAGGATTGTGACTATGCCCACCAGTGGTCATCTCCACCTGTCACATCACTGCAAGGCTCGAGGAAGAAAAGAAAGATTACACAGAAAACCTGTGCGTGAAAAGATTTTAAAGTGGGAAAATCGTTGCACAGGGGCAGTCCCACTCTCGCGGCCTCAGAAGCCTAGGTCCAGTGTATGATGAGTCGTCACGGCTGGAGACTTCCTTGGCTGCAGTGGATGACCATGACATCTTCAGTGCTTTGTCATGCCCTATGCTCTGCACAAAAACATTGCAGAGCCACCTTTCCAGCCCTTGGATCTTCCTGGTGATCTCATCCATCCAGTCCGCTGTAACTGTCTTTGCATGCTAGGGTAGGCAAGTGTTTAACTCACAGAGGGTTTGAGACCCGTTGAATAGTCTCACCTGGTTTAGCCCACCTGTCAAAGTGGTGTGCCAGGGTGTGGCCAAATATACCCTTACATGTTAGCTTACTCTATATTGTCACAAAGGAGGAAATTCTACATTTCAATTCTAAAGGAATGAGCTTAAAACTGGGTAAACCAATATATGTAATCTCAGAAGACTTATGTACTTAGTCAGTGTGCAAAATGTGCAGTATAATATGGATGTAAGAGAAAAAAAATTGTGCAATTTATATATTAAATACCTTAAAGTCTGCTAATTTTCAAGGTACCAATACATATAAATTTACCACACACATGACTTCCAATGCACATACATTGTGTGAGATGATCCAGTATATTTTCCTCTTAATGGATGTTACTGGGTGCTACTAGGCACATGTATGACCCAATAAGTTTGTTGCTGTGTAACATGACATCATAGCAGGTCTGTCATGATGTCACACCATGTATTTATGCATGATTTAGTCATAACAAATAATAAAAAGTAAGATTTTTTTTCAAGAATATTTGTATTCATTGTTATTCTTAGAAACAGTAATTGCCCTACAGTAATTTTAATTGTATGCTGAAAAAAGTTCTTAAAACAGTTCCTTACAGTAATTTTATATTTCTGCGGAAAATAAATGCTGAAAAGTAGGTGCTCCAAGATTTGTAATCACAGATTTATGAAAAACAATTTAAATACAAATGATCATTCAACAATTATGGGTAATAATATGTGTTTGTATTGTTAGGTATTGTTGGCAAAACCAAAGTATATTGGTTGTATCTTACATATAATGTACCATTAATTTAAGAGAGAAAAGTTGTTACATCCATTTCATATCTTCCCCAGAGCTGAAATAATTATAAATGTGTTTTTTTTCCCTCCATTTTTAATGTCTTTTCAGATTTCAGAAAGATTTTGTAAAAGTATTGAGACTGCAATTATTGAGCCCCAAATGAAAGGTAAAATGTGAATCTTTCTTTTTAGTATCTTCTTCAGGTACCTTACCTTATCATAATACATAAGGAGTACATCCACTACATTGCAAATCCTGCCCTCCCAAGATGTTTTTTTTTTTAGCAACGAAAGTTCTATCATCTGCCAACCTAGGTGGAAGCCATACAGGAGTGATCTGCCCTTTTATAGATGGATTGGTGCAAAATCCCAACCATCCTTCAGTTGCTGCTTCCACTCATACTAGGAAGCATTGTTTTTTTTGGGAGACCTTGCAAAACCAATTTCCAATTGTGCCTTTTCAACTATTTGAGTGATTTTAAGGAGTTTTCACATACTTGGATGCATACTTCAGCTATATTATAGTGTATTTCTCACTCTACTCTACCATGATGAAGAATTCACACTTTAGTTGCTTAACTTCATCTTATAAGATAGATGTCTGTGACATTTTAATTGCTTTCCCTAAGGTCTTCAGTACCTCAGTTCATCTCAGTACTTGACCTTATATCTGAATTTTGTCAAGTAATTGTCCAGTATTACATGCTGTAATGTCATTCATGTAGTTATTTTAGACATTTGTGTTGGTCATTAGTGTTCTTTTCACAGTGAGTTCACACAACACTTGAGTGGTTTCACTTGCATATGCCATTGTTTTCTCTGTAATTACAGGTGTCAAGATAGTTGGCAGGACAAAGTGCATGGGGTGCAAGTGTTTTAAGCTGGCAGAAGATAATCATGTTACCTGTCTCAATTGTATGGGATGCAATTCGAATCATACCTGTGACATATACACATAATGGTCAGAAAATGTATGGCAACCATCTTGGCTAAACAAATTAATCAGGCAAGCAGAAGAGTGCAGAAATGCACCTACAAAGATGCAGACTCCATCTATTTTACCACTGCTGAAGCTCCAGTTAATAGCTTCCTGTTAGTAGAGACATTGAAGGCAGAGAGCTCACTAGTCCAGAAGAAACTTATGCAGGCCAAATCATCATTTGCTTCACATACAGCACCAGCCCCACCCTTGCCTTCGTGACTAGAACAGGTCTTTTTATCTGTACCTCTTGGTCCAGTACCATCTATAGCGGACTGTCTGGACCAGTGATGGACGTAACAATACATTCCGATACTTGTTACAATGATCTGTCCCAGGATAATCAGTACTGAACTTTGGCATCAGATGTATATAGGCTAAAGACAACACCAGTTCCAACCTCAAATATGTTTGGGGTTCCTGGGACTGGGTACAGTGATTAATTTTCCCGATATATCCAGTCCCAGCTTCATGAAAGAAATAGCACCAGACATCCAGAATTTCTGGTCCCAGCACTGGCTCTGACTTAGACTTCTTTGTATTCCTGGCACTGGCATTGAAGAACAAATGGCCTCCTGGAAGTATTGCAGATTGACACCAGACAGATCCAGTACCAGCCCCGGTTCAGTCATAACCTGGTACTGTCCACAGTCGTGCTCCAATCCCGGATGCTCAGTACCATTACTGAACCATTGACAATTTGCTCTGTTCTGGAGATAACTGTCACTACTTGGCTGGACCCCCAGAGTCGAGTTCTTAATCCTTCTTGGCCAGCTTCATCTACAGCATTAAATGAGACATCCGTGTCACCCTGTTCTGTGTTTGAGGACTCGTGCTCATAAGCGCTGTCTTCCACACTCAATCTGACAATGTCCAGAGAGGACTCGGCCTTCTGTGTATTGATAGAAGAAGTTTTCTACCTAATAGCACCTGAGTTTTGCCTGTCTCCTACGCCATCATTGGCAACTTACAGAGTTCCCACATTCATTGATCTATTGGCGTAGAAAGTCCAGCTGACATTTAAAAAGCCCACAGTCCGGTCAAATCACTGATTTACTACATTATTTAGAGAGACATCTTGAAGACCCAAATGTCAACAGACCTTTCTTTTCACGGCAATGACTCCTATCAAATTTTAACAAGGCTTAATACAAGACGCATAGGTATGTTTTTAAAACTGAGGTCCAAGCTGTCAACAGAGACATTGCATCCCAGGGAATGCCAAAACCCACATCAGTTCATATGGACTGGAAGTCTTTTCTTGACACACAACAGCTGGTTTGAAATGTCGCAGCAGTAGGATCCATACTTGATTTGGTATCATCAGTTTTATTTCAGCACTCTGAACACAACCTAGACTCATCTGTCGATAACTCACTGGTTTAGCTTTGGATTTAGTCTCATGGATGTTAGCATCTGTGAACTTACAGCTTGTGGAAACGAGATACCTTTCTCTCCAAATCTGCCTTCCTTCAGGAACACCATAAAGCCACACTTATATGACAGCAATTGTCCAACCTGCTCGTCCATGGTCATGAAGAGGAAGTTCAGAATCAGGCTACCAGATAGGCAGACCTTTCACAGGCCCAATTTCCTCTTTTCAGAGTAGAGACCAGAGAAATGGGGAAGCATTCCTACAAGCCCTTTTCTCAGACAAGAACACAATTCCAAGGGCCACTGATGATGAAAATCTGGTAGATAAGAAACTTCTGTCCCAGTTTATCTCCTTGTCAGTCTCCATTTCTCACTTGAGAGCCACCTCCATTTCTTGTTTCAGAGCCACCTCCATGTCTGTGACTTCCAACTACCTGGAAGGCATTCTGCAAAAGCATCAGGTGACTTATATTCATCAAATCCCTTGTTTCACTTCTTCTTCACCTTGGATTCCTTGTCTACAAAGACAAATCTGATATTATCTCATCCCAACATTTTGTATAGATTTAAAAATGCATGTGAACACGGTCTGTCTCCCGCAAAGGTGTCTTCTGTTCTCTCAAAGAATCATATCTCAGCCTGGGAATTTCTGCACTTATTAGATCTCCTGAATGCGACACTGGATCTCATCATCTTGGGCTGCCTGTTTATGAGACCATTGCAAATGATTTTCTAGTCCCAGTGGTGACTCAAGCTTTGCCAACTGCATGAGGCAAAACCAGGTTTGGGATACATGAGGTCCCATCTCAACAAACGGGAGAACCTGGTTTACAGTGGGTATTTCCTTGCAGATTCAGGCCCTGGAATTATGATCTGCATGGATGCCAGCATGGCAGGCTGGAGTGCCTACCTATTGCCCTTTTTTAGGGAAATCATACAGGTGTGGACAATTCAGGAGCCACTAAATCTTCTGGAGATGAAGGCCATAGTAAATGCATTTCAATCATGGCAGGAGACACTGTCAGGAAAGGGCATTCTCATCCTGTCCAACAACTCCACTGTGGTAAATTACATCAGATGGCAAGAGGGAACCAAATCCCAAGGTCTCTGCTTTCTGGTTTGGTATTTTTCTCAGGTGGCATCATCATCGATAATTTCCGCATCCAAGTCCACCACATCCCAGGCATACTCAGTGTCCTAGTGGACTCTGTCCTGACAGAATCAGCTAATTCAAAATGAATTGTATGTTCACACCTCAGTATTCAGATGAATCTGCACCAACTTGGGTCGATCACTCTTGGATCTAATTGTGACAAGGTGAAACATGAAGCGAAGTAGAGAGTTTTCTCCCAGAGGTGCATGCAGAAACTTATAACTCTTTTACAAGCATCAATTCCACAAATTGCTGACTTTCTCCTTTGGTTTTTTTGAGAGACAAAGGTAACCCCCATCACTATAAAAGGTTACCGTTCCATGATCTCAGACACGTTTCGTCATCATGGAAGGGAGGATACAGGCCAAAACAAAGACCTCTCCGATCTTCTGGCAAACTTTAATTTGGCGCTTTGTCTGAAATGGATTCTACCATGGGTTCTGACATGGCTGATTAAAACACACTTCAAACCTAAGTCTAGAACCTTCTTGACTCAATTATCATACAGCAGGCAGAATCAGTGAGATACACACCTTAATATGAACTATCTGCAGTTCTGTCGGGATAGTTTGATTTCACACAGTTCTGTCATGATAGTTTGATTTCACTTATGATGGTTCTTGCTTTAATTGATTAGAACAGGCTCCTGCTATTGGTGAATCAGTCCTTGGTTGTGAAACTACTTTCCTTGCTAGACCCTTTGATTCAAGGGTGTCTATAAAAGACCCTGTGAGGGCTTTCAACTAGTACCTGAAGACGTTGAGAAGAGGGAGAGCTGGTTTATTTCTACTACTGAAAGAAGGAAAGAATGATATCTCAGGTCAAGATCTATTCTCCTGTGTATGATGGGGTATTTGCTGTTTGTATAAAGAACTAATCCAATACCAAATTAGTTTATTGCACATATCGGCTCACAAAGTTAGGGCAGTCACCACTTGCATAGCATTCAACTGTAACTGTGCCCTAACTGACATTATCTAAGCTGTGGGATGGAGGACAGAGATGACTTTCTCTAGCTTTTACCTCAGATACCTTTGATCTCAAAGGACTCTTTTTGATCTGCTCCATGTACATTAGAGAACTGGAGAGTGGGCCTTCTCTGGGTGAGTGAATATAACTACCGTCACCTTATTTATTCTCCTAATGAATTGTTATCAGATAATGTATTTGAAGAAGAAAACAGTTTTTGGAGTTAAATATGTTTCTTTAATAATACTTATCAGATTATAATACAGGCACACTCGGCCAGCCTCCCTGGAGCTGCATTTTAAAATATGACAGAGGATACATGTCGGCTGTAGTAGTAACTGAAGTATGGATGGGATTTGTTGCCAGTTCCTCTATCCAAGGGGAGATCACTCTTGTCTGATTTCCACCTAGGTGAGCAGATGACTTTTAGTACTTTTGTTGCTAAAAACAAGCTTGGGCTGGCTGAATGTTCAAGGTAGTGGATGTATTCCTAATGTATTATGATCAGGCAAGTATGATCGAAGAAACATATTTTACTTCAAAAATCATTTTCTTTTTTCTTCCATAATGAGCACCCAATGATTTACTGTGAATTCACTATTATTCATGAGGTACCAGTTATTGTGGATTTTTACGTTGCTAAAAACTTCTGAATTTAAAAACCAAAAAAAACAATACTTCCTCTGTTAAGACAGCAGGTTCCCTTTTCCCCATATGCATATCCATGTATTTAGGTACCAATGGAAATGTCTTTTTTTTTGGCAAAACCACAAACATTTATACCCACAGAAAAAAATGAATTCAGTGTGTACAGTGGAATCTTTTCTTTCCAATAAGGCTAGCTTTGCAATGAACTTAACTTAAAGTATTGGAGATGATTTAAGGAAAGTTATACACACAAGATTTGAAGGTGGAAAGCTGAATTATTTCCCAAAATCAATCTTAAAATACTATGATGAGCGTTTACTTTGTATCTCATAACACCAGCAAAATCTATGCATATGGTCAAGTTTAGCTTGTTTATTTTGAGCTTATGGTATGACCCTGAGTCTGTTGTGCATCATGCATCCATCAACAATTGCTATTTTAAACTTCTTCTCAAAAATCACCAGACCATTTATGACCGGATTCACACAGAGCATCCTGGCATGAAAGGCTTTCAATTTTGTAGAAATGATGCCGATCTGCCATCACATATGGGAGACATTACTAAAAATAGTAAAAACCCTATCAGTGACTCCTCAAAAACAGCTTAACAGAATTTGACCAAATTTGACAGAAAGCACCCTGGCATAGAGGGCTTTCAAGTTTGTACAACTGATGCCAATCTGCCATCAAATATGACTGCCATTACTAAAAATAGTACAACCTTTAAACAACATCTTCAAAAGTGCTGAACAGAATTTGATCATATTTGACAGAAAGCATCCTGTCATGAAGACTTTTACAATTTGTTCAAATGATGCTGATCCTCAAATATGACTCCCATTACCACAAATAGAAAAACATTTAACTGACTTCCCTAAAACTGTTGAATAGATTTTTAACAAATTTAAAAATAAAGCATCACTGCATGAAGACCTTTCAAATTTTTACCAAAGATGCATTCAGATGTGGCCACTGTTACTAAAAAACAGACAAACCTTAACCAGTTTCTCAAAAATCATTTAACAGAATTTGACAGAAAGCATGCTGGCATAAATGGCTTTCAGTTTGGTGCAACCGATGCAGATCTTTTATTAGATATGGCCGCCATTATTAAAAATATAAATACTTTTAAACAACTTCTTCAAAACCATTGAACATATTTGACAGCATGCATGCTGGCATGAAGACTTTTCAAATTTGTACAAATGACGCTGATCTATTATTAAATATGACTGCCTTTACTAAAAATAAAAAACTTTGAAACTTCTCTAAAACCATCAGATAGAATTTGACCAAACTTGTCAAGAAAACATTCAGGTATGAAGACATTTCAGGTCTGTACAAATGATGCTGATCCATCATCAAATTTGGCTGCAAATACTAAAAAATAGACACACCTCAAAACAACTTCTCCAAAACCACTGAATGGAATTTGACCAGTCTTACTAGAGAGCATCCTGGCATAAAGATTTTTTAAATTTTACACAATGATGCTGGTCGGCCATCAAATATGGCCATTGTTACTAAAACTAGAGAACATTTCAACAACTTGTTCTCAAAAACCGCTTTACTGAATTTGACCAAATTTAACAGAAAGCATCCTGGCATAGAGGGCTTTCAGATTCATAGAACTGTTGCTGATCCATCAAATGTAGCCACCATTACTAAAAATAACAAAACCAAGACATCTGATGTGCTTTTCTTTTGGCAATAGTAGCGGTTTGTCATCATCATTTCTAATGTGAAGATCTTTGGCACACTTCATTTAGAGCTCAGCAGAGAGTTATGGAACCTTTTTACCTCAGAATCAAAGGAATTGTAGATCCCAAAGCACCTGATTTAGCTCTGCAACTGTGTTCTCTCAGCTTTAAAAATTTTATTTTATAAATTTGTACCTTTTGCTGACCATTTCCCTCACAGGGATATCTTGCATAGAATTTTATGTCATAAATAAATTTTAACACTTTGCTTGTTAGAATTAAGTGTATCAGTTCTCATTTTCTACCATTTTGTTACAGAACAGGTCCAGCATGAACCGGAACTTGAAAAACATTGTCTCAGACAGAATTCTTTGTGTGTTTGTGGTACATTGGGAACTCTAAATCAAGTGCCCCATTGTTTAAAGGTCTTTAAAAGTTATATAATATACATCATAGTGATGTTTACAGTAGTCTCCATGTTCCTTAGAATCTTTGATTTTTATTCCAGATAGTGTTGAGCATCGAGCAGTGGTAGAGAAGTTGCTACTGACAATCTATGCTCCATATCGTTCCTATCTGGCAAAGTATAAAACCCTAGAAGAAGTTGTGCTGAGTATGGAACTAAACAACATTAAGCTGGTTTGTCTTACAGTCCATCTTTCATACTGTTTGTCTCTTTGTCATTACCACTCATGCCCTCTCTCTTTCTCTGTCAGTCTTTGGCATATCCATCCATCAATTTCTCTGTCTGACTTTATGTTTCAGTATATTATCAATTTCTCTCTGTTCTTGTCCATCTGTTTGTCCCTGTCCATGTTTCTATTTTGTCTTACTCTCATATACACAGGAACACACACACTTCCTTAATATTTGCTTTGTTCAAATATTCATTTGTCAGTTAGATAAACTTATGCAGTTGATTGTCAGGTCAGAGTTTGATGGACTAGATTTATAAGTGAAGTTGTTTTAGGCATTGCTAATTTTCTTATATTTCTCCACAGTTTTTATATGCTCACCATAATGTTATGATGTTGTTCATCTGTCCATCCATCCTTCTGTTCCTTATTTTGTTTCTGCACAATAACTGGAGTTCTCCACCATCTACAGTTACCAAACATGTGGATGGCTTGCACTTGGAGAAATGGCTATTGATTTCAGAGTCAAAAGCTCAGAGGGTCAAGGTCGCTGACTACAAGAAGAAAAATAGTTTATGCACAATAACATTAGTTGCACATCACAGACCTTGACCAATCTTTGTGGATGGTTTGCTCTTGGGGAAACGACAAAGCCTAATGTTTTTGGGGTCAAAGGTCAGGGTCTGTGATGAAAGAAGAAAAATTGTTCCATGCAATAAAATTAGTTCTACATCACAGACCTGAACCAACTTTGAGGATGGCTTGTACTTGGGGTAGGGAAGAAGCCTTTTGATTTCATGGTCAAAAGGTCTGAGGTCAAGGTCACTGTGACTGAAAGGAAAAAAAAGGGTTTCTGCACACAAATTTCAGTTCTCGACCATGTACCTTCAACAAATTTTGTGGATTACTTGAATTTGTGTAAGAAAGAAGCCTATTGATTTTATGGTCAAAGGTCGAAGGTCAAGGTCACCATGACTGAAAGAAAAATGGGTTTTGCATAATAACTTTAGTTCTAGACAATATACCTTGACCAAAGTTGGTGGTGGGTTTGCACTTAAGGTATTGAAGGGGTCTGATTTGGGGGTCAAAAAATCAAAGGTCAGAGTCATTGTGGTTCAGTAAATATGGGTTTTGCAGAATGACTTTTGTTCTAGAGTAAGCTATTTGACCAAACTTTGTGGATGGCTTGTACTTATGGTAATAAAGAAACTGTAGGTTCTGTGGTCCAAAGATCATGGTCATAGCAAGTCAAATAAGAAAAGTATGGTTTCTGCACAGTAAGTTTGATTCAAGACTGCATACATTGACCAAAGGTCTAGGTCATTGAGACCTGTTGATCAATAATCTCCATAGTCAGCCATGCCCTACTAGTGTCTACATAGAAGACTATTAAATAAAGAACAGCATATAATGTGCCATTCATGGTACTCTTGTTATACATGTTTAATGAAATCTAATCAGCTGTGAAATTTCTCCCTCAAATACATTACCTGGTCACATTAACATGTTTAATGAAGTCTCATCAGGACTGTGAAATTTCTCCATCAAATATATTACCTGGTCACATTAACATTAGGAATTACTCTCTGCTACCTCCGAATCCAGCTGTCCCTGAAAGATACAAAAAAAAGTCTTTCTGTTTCTATAGCATATAGATGAAAGGAAGTAACTCTTCCAGATTAATTACCCTTGTTCCCACTGGCCACCCGTATCCTGTATGTTTACTAGTTTAAACTTTCGCTTGCAACTATTAACAGTTTCCTCCAAAGAATCCATTGCAATTTATAATAAGTTTAGACCATCCAACATATTTTTCAGTGGTATAGTAAGTCAGAAGGTTGATATACCTGTTATATGCAACATTTGTGTTTTTTCCGGTGAATTTATTTGTATTTATTAATTTTTTTGCGGTCATTATTGTCCATGTGATATAGATCAATAACACTTAAGTTTTCAGAGGTGTATTTGTATTGCTCTGTTAAACTTCACTTTTTTACACACTTCTTAGGTTGTCTCAGTAACATGTGTTTGCCTACTTGAACAGTTTGTACATATGTTGTATGCACTTGTTTTGTTTTTTCATCTTTCATTGCAGAGATGTCAATCAAGTGCAAGAAGTGCAGACACTTTAAAGTTGTTGAGGACAATCTCAATACATGCCTTGACTGCATGAAATGTTCTTCTTACACCCATTGAGCATGTGTGCATTGTGGGCAGAATACATTTGGTCCAACATTTTGAAAAGGCAATTGATGGGCTGTGAGAAAAGGGCACACTTGAAATCTTTTAAACACAAAGTGTTAAGCATCCATCCAAATTTGGAATCATTGGGAAGTTTTATGGGAGATGTTGAGATACTGCCCCCACCTCAGATAAAGATACAGAAAATGGTGCCTACAGCCTACTTCTGACCTGTCCAAGCTACATCTAGCAATTCCACTCAAGCCATATTGGAATTGTATGTGCTACACATACTACAACAAGCTGTGTCTTCGAGGTCCCTACTTGACCTGGCATCTCTTGCGATCTTTTGCCTAGCTGAGAAGGCCAGAAGCAACCACAGCAGGGAATTGGTATACCGTATTGCCAAGGTAGTCCATAGGATAGCTCACCACACAATGGCTAATTACCTCTTGTAACCTGGTCTTGGTAAGAAGAGATGCCCTCCTGCGATCTTCTCTTAAACCCCATGATGCGGCGACCTTGTGCTCCCTCCCTTTCGGTTCCCCTTTTTTGTTTAGGAGCCAAATTGAGGAGGTGAGAAAGCGGGTGGCACATGAGTTGCCTAATCAGCCCTCTGTGCAACCCCCTGTCTGTACGTGATCTTATCAGGGGCAATACCAGAGAAGGAATGATCATCAACAGAAAGACCGTAGGGGTAATTCTCAGCAACAATGACAACCTTTTCATGGCCAAGTGAGTTATAGGCGGCTGTATGCTCCTAACTTTTACAGGCAAGCCAGGAGTGTGGAGAGAAAGCAAGGTTTCCCCTCCCCCAAGCCTCCTGCCAACCATCAATGACTTTTCATCCCTCCTGCCCACTGTATACTGTATGCCTCTAACTTTTACAGGCAGGCCAGGAGGGGGGAGAGAAACCCCTCCCCCAAGCCTCCTGCCAACCATCAATGACATACCATCCCTCCTGCCCACTGGTGACCCTTCTGTTGGCACAAGACTCCTTCTGTTCTGTCAGAAATGGATCAACTTGTTTCCAATAATCGATTGGGTGATTCAAGTCGTTTCAGAGGGGCTCCAGTTCTCATTCATCCAGCCCCTTCCACTTTCATTATCCCCCTTCATGCCAGAGATCCCAAGCGATTCCATGAAGGCGAATGTGTTACAGAAGGAGTATTTGTTCATAAAGCAGGCAGTGGATTTAGTCCAAAAACTGGACTCCTATGGTTTTTATTCCAGTCTTTTTCTGGTTACAAAAGCCAGTTGGAAATTGAGACCCATCATAGACCATAGACTTGAGCAGACTCTATCAGTTTATTGCCGCCCTAAAGTTCAAGATGGAGATGGTGAGAGCCATCCATCGGTATGTGCGATGCGATGAATACACAATCAGTCTTTACTTGTCTGACGTGTGTGCACATACCTACTCACACGGTATCACGCAAGGACCTTCGCTTCATCTTCAGCAGGGTAGTGTACCAATTCCACACCTGTCCATTCAGCCTCAACCTCAGCCTTTGGACCTTCACTAAAATGTTGGACTGCACCATGTCCCACTTCAGGACATCCTCCTCCACAGTGACAACAACATACCTGGATGATATATGATGGATCTTGAATCTAAAGAAGTTGAATCAATATGGATTCAGATCACCCCAGAAAAAGTCAAACCCTATTTAGTAGGTTTCATGTATAGGAATCCGTTTTCAAATGTTTACTAGAATGAACATTTGAATTTCAAATAGAGAAAGTTATAAATGAAGAGAAAGAATATTACATATTAGGTGACATAAATAGGCGGCTAAAACACGGTATTGGTGCTGATAAAGGAATTTTCATGTTATATGCATGAAATAGAAAAATTAAACAAGATATGAACCAATTTTAAAGATTGGTAAGCCTGGCATATACCTCTCTTACTTTCCTGAAAATTTCAAGAGGTTAGTGTAACCCATTGTTGAGATATGCATGGAAACAAGCTCTAAAAATGGCCATTTTTGAGCGTTATGTAGTCTCACTCGAAAAAAGCTTGAATATAAAATAGAGAATTCTCTAAATATCATACTGAAATTATGCATTTATTGGTCTGGTTTTATGCGGAATTCTATCCTGCAAATATTGCTTCTTGAATTAAAGAAATCGGTAAAATATTATGGATTTTATAAGCAAAATACCGTCAGTAGAAGTTTTGTTTCAACACTGAAATTCAAACACTAATCTGTTGTTATATGCCAACATTTTGTACAAAATAACATTCATTATAACTTTTATTGACATCTAGAACTCGACTTTATATTATAATAAGTAGTAAAACCATTTAAATCACATGGCTAGCCAAGATATTCGATTGAGAGCTTGTTCTTTGTCAAACTTTCCAGTTCTAAATTTTGTAGTGTCTGTAACCTTTACAAGTTTATATGGCAATAATTTTGTTGTTTCATTATGGAAAAGTATAAATCCTACAAAGGCTCATGTGTATCCATGTGATGTCCAAGTTGGCCAAAATTGGTGGTGCTGTATTGTACCATTAAAAAACAGCAACTCAATAAAAAAAGTTACAGACACTACACAAACAGGTATAAAAATGAAAGATAAAAGTATTGTTCTACTTGTCATTAAAACATTGTTTTTCTCAATAGAAAGTTCCATCTTATGTGATGTAATGTTGCATCATCTATTTACCTCTGCAGCCAAGAGCAAAAAAGTGATGCAATAACTCTCTTGATTGAATATTGCATCATTCTTGCAGCACTGTCTGTTTGAGTAATTTACTACAAGACAATGTAACCTGAATTTCTTATCCTAGAAGAAGCTGCCTAATTACTTTTTCTGTTCTTTACCATGGTACATCCCTAAGACATGGGAAGACGACAAAAGCAAACCTCTGGGAACAACTCTGGTAAGTTTGTATTGAATTGGTAAACCACACTCTTAAATTGTAGTGTCTGTAACCAATATCCCCTTTTTATACTGTCTATGACTTTATCCGTTTTTTTAAAAAAAAATGAAGCCAAATTATGTTTCCTATTACAGTATTGATGTGTAAGGCTAAATTTTGACATATTGTCTGTCTGCAATTTGTAATATTTTGGTATATTTATAGTTTCTTTCATCTAGATTTCTGATAACAGGCAACATTTTCAGTGATTTCTTACAATATGCAATTGAAACTGAGTATTTTTGCATTCCATATCATTAGACTAGTAAATTCAAACAGAAATATTATGAGAATTCAATGAGCTCAGACTTAGTATTGGATACATTGCTGATATTGTCAAATGGTTACAGACACTACTAGACATGTGAATTGACCCGACTGTTGTTTACATTATTAAGGAAAGTGTGCAATCATTGTAAATGCTAGAACATTGAATAATCATCAGGTTTTATGCTATTTCTTTTTCAATCAGATACTTTTCTTTAAGAATCTACAGGTTATTCCAGTTTGCTTATGTATGAAAGCATATTGCGTACTCATTACAAGTATGTTTTGTAAAGTCTAAATTTCATCCGTATACATAGAGGAACAAAAATGAGAATGAAGTTGTTTGCTTTTAGGAAGCAAAGATAAGCCAGAAGAAGATGAACAGAAGATTAAAGCTAGAAGGGAGAAGACGAGGCTAAAGGTACAAGCCTGGAGAAAAAAACAGAGGGAAAATAAGGCGAAACATGAGGAGCTAAAAAGGGTTGATAGAGAAAGAAGAAAAGATGCAAGACTACTAAAAAAACAGCAATCACTTTCCGATTCAAATCTTCAACAAGAATTAAGAAGGAAAAAACGTGAAGAAATGAAAAGGTATCGCCAGAAAAAGAAAGAAAAAGCAGCCCTGGCAATATCGGTTAATAAGAGTGTTGATTTAAGAAGTCCGAAAACTGCTGAATTAAGTAGAAAGAAGAAAGAAGCTGTGAAAAGAACCCAAGCATGGAGAATGCGTAACACGAAATTATTTCGAAACATCACATGGAAAGAGTGTTTGCGATGGTCTCGGTGCGACAGTCAAGAATGCTTGCTACAGAGCTGTAATCAGCAATAGAAAGGTGATAGGTTGTGCAGAAGATGTATATCATTTCTGTACAGAGAAACTGAAAATGGAAAATACAGATAATGAAGCTAAAACAGTTTCGAGAAGGGAGTTCATCCTTGTTAAAGATGTTGAGAGAAATAGAGAAGAAACTGATGTGCAAACACTGCAAGGTACAAGAAAATTACATGCTGTAAAGTCAGGAAGCAATGATTATGAACTGAGCATAAGAAATCTGAGCTGTTATTGTGAGTAATGCATGAAGGTTGACGGGAGATGCAACTTCAGCGAAAATGTTAATGCCTGGGAAATGAGAAAGTTAGTACTCAATAAAGATAATTTAAGTCAGAAAGGAAAACAACTTAAAGACAAGAATCCATCAACAATAGAAAATAATGACAAGAAAAGAAAACAAGGAAGTAACCAGAAAGATCATAACTCAGCAACAAGCGAAAAGCCTAATAAGAAACGGAAGTCAACAGAAAGACAAAACATTGTGACAAAGAAGATCAAAGTTGACAAAAAAGCACCAACCAACACAGAGAAACCAATAGAGAAATACCACCCTGGAGAATTTGTTGCTGTAGGACTTAAGCCAAAGAAGGGACCTCTAGATGTATACTTAGCAGAAGTAATAGACATTCTTCATAACGAAGTTAGACTTAAATACATGAGAAAGTCTGGCAACATGTATGTTTGGCCTGAAAAAGATGATTATTCACAAGAGGCTCTAGATGCTATCTTGTACAGGGTAAAAGCTCCACAAATAGTCAATGAAAGGGGTCATTTCAAGTTTAATGCAGCTGAATTGTCTAAGCTCAAGTCAAATCTGGAAAAAAATCATAAGCACTTCTATTTGAAATGACAATATAAAGTCAAGGTTTAATGTGTAGTGTCTGTAACCTTAAGATCAATCACATATGGGTCTGTGTTTGAGTCAGCACCTTGGGTTGAACAATACTTTAGTGACTATGATTTATTGAACATTCATTATACTTCAATATTTTACTCTTACAAACACTATTTAGTATTAAACTTTCAAGTGCTATTTACCAGTTCATAATTTTAACACAAGTATTGGACATATACCTGTTACAATGTGGTTTTATCATTTTATTAACTAATCAACATTCATTTAATGAATAATTCTAGTCAATGTGTTCATGTTGAATTATTTTTGAAGTGAATTTTATGGAGATATGTATGGTTCTGCAGCTGTATTGAAATGCTATAGTTTTGTAGTGTCTGTAACCAATTTTATGGACAATGTACTTCTGACTCTTATGGAAGTTTGCAATACTTTTGGCCAGTATTAATGATTTTGTTTGTTTAAATATTCTTCTTGGTGTTAGATAAATGCCTAAATAAGATTATTCTATGTCTTTTATGTTTGTTATGCAAAAGTTTCATGGTTAGGTTTTTTTTCTAAGTGATACCTTTGTCATAGATGTTTTGATTTTGTTATTAAGTTGTTTACCACTTCCAGTTATGTTGTTTACTTTAAATGTTGATATCCTGTTACTGATGTTACTGTGAAAAAAAATAAAGTTTTAAAGTTTTCATGCTGTTTTTCTTGCATGTTATACACCAAGTGTAGTGTCTGTAACTGTTGTTATACCAATGAATTGAAATAATGGTTAAACAAAATCGCATGCATGTTCAAGCTAAATCTAACTTGATCTGACTAGGGGACACCCTAGGGTATATAATGAGCTTCATTGAAATGTTCTATCAAACATTTCAATTTTTTAAGTGAGTGAGACTACTCTCAGCACCAATACCGTGTTTTAGCCGAGGGTCCTTCTAAATGAACAAATAAAGAAACATTGGTTGGATTTTGTTGAACCTTTGGGGATTTGCAATTAGTTTATGAACTTGCTAGGGTAACATCCAATTCAAAAACACCTATTGACCATATGTACACAAATACACAAGAAAATGTTCCAAGAATTTCTGTCCCAAAAATTGGTTTAAGTGATCATTTTGCAATTTTACTCAAAAGAAAGCATAACAACAATGTAGGAGAAAAGAATGTTTATAAATCCATCACATACAGGTCTTTAAAAAGTTTAATAATGATAATTTCTTAAAGGATTTAGAGCAAATCCCCTGAGATGCTATCCAAATTTTTTATGATACCGATGATATTGTAAGCACTTGGTTAGATCTAATTTTGGAAGTTAATACATGCAGCTTTGAAGACACATAGAGTGAATTATGATCATCACCCTGGCTGGGTCACCATAGAAATATTATATACTATGAAAAGACGAGACCACTTGAAATCTGTAGATAATGAAGATGAATACAAAATTTGGAGAAATAAAGTAAGCAAAATGATTAAGCAAGCAAAGAGAAACCACTACCAAAAAATTCTTCATGATAAGCAAAACATCCGCAAAACTATCTGGAAAATTTTTAAGGAAGTTGAAGCAGGGAAGTGCAAAAAAAAAAGACATATATCATCACTAATTAATGATGGTAGCCATGCTTATGATCCAGATGACATTGCAAATATTTTCAATGAATCCTTTGTAAACATTGCCTTTAAAATGACAGTACATAAGTTCAGAACTAAAAAGTTTTTGTTCCACAAATGTTACAAATGATACTAAATTTGAAATTATATATTCCGGAAATGAGTTCTAACTTTGTTTGGATTAACTAAAAAATATGAATATTTCTAAATCTACAGGACATTATATGATAGGTCTAAGACTTTTTAAGGCAGCTGCATCAGCTAATGCTGATAGTATTACCATTCTGCGTAATCACAGTTTGAGAACAAGTCTTTTTCCCCAATCTTGGAAAACTGCCAAAGTAACACAACTACATAAAGCTGGATCAAAAGAGCATGTAAACAACTATAGACCAATATCAATTCTTCCATCCCTTTCCAAATTACTAGAAAAGCATGTACACAATTCTTTTAATGACTATCTCAACAATCACAATCTATATCATGAAAATCAATCAGGCTTTTGAAAAGATCATTCTTGTGAAACTGCACTTATCTCTATGACTGACAAGTGGCTGAAAGCCTTTGATGAAGGAAAGTTAGTTGGCACCGTATTGATTGATTTTTGTGGGCTTTCAACCTAGCAGCTCATGAAATTCTTCTTGAAAAGTAAAAAAATCTATAGTGGTTCACATCCTACTTGAGCAATAGGTCTCAGCAGTTAACATTTATTGGACACCTATCTGATAATAAAATGATAAGTTGTTTAGTACCACAAGGTTCTATCTTAGGTCCCTTGTTACTTACTCTGTTCATAAATGACCTACCCCTAAAAATAGGAGATGCAGTCTCATCAACTGATATGTATGCGGATCAAGCTGAAGTTGAGAAACCTTCAAACTGATCTGAACAGACTTCAAATATGGTGCAAGGAAAATGGTATGATCCTCAATACGGACAAAACAAAAGTCTTGCTGATAACAACACGGCAGAAAAGAGCAAGATTGTAAACCAAGATTGTAAACTGATATGCTGCCTGTTCTCTGTGATAACATTGATCTGAAAATGACTTGTTTTGATAAAATTGTAGACAATAACTTGCAATGGTTTCATCATACAAATTATATTTCAAATAAAATAAAATCTCATCTCTAGTTCCTAAAGAAATAGGTGTATTAAATGGATGAAATCATTGAAAAAATGTTGTTAAAAATATGGTGTACTTATTAAAGTACAAGTTACACCACCCACATCCTGTTTTTCATTTTCATACCTGCAGCAATGTAGCATTTATGTGAATAGTTGTTTTTGTACTGTTATATATATTGAATTTATAATATGTGTCCATGAGGTAAGTTGTACTTGAGTCATTTTGTAAACAACATATTTACAGCATTTGAGTTAAAGGTCAGTCTTGTTTACATAGCATTTAACAATTAGATTGTAATTTTCCATGTTTTGATGTGAGAAAAGTCACGTACGCACCATAATTTTCCATTAGAGTTACTCATATTCTAGAATATTCTGTCAGGTGACTTGTCCTTATATTTATACAGGTTTGGTAAACAAGATTTCATTCCTTTACTAAATTTCATATTATTAAGAATAGTCTATTAAGGAATTTATTTTAGTATTCAGATGTTACAGTTGTGAAAATCAGAGCAAATTCAGAGAGAGGAATTATTTATTTGAAATATTCATTGGAATTACTAAAAGTGCTCATTCTCATGTTGGATTAATACTTGACTGGGATTTATGTGAATTTATTCAAAGATATTCTGGATTACATCATTCAGGCATATCAGAACATTCAAGACTACTGACACATCAGGACATTCAAGGCTACTGGAATTCATTCGGAACATTATGTTTAGGACTTGTGATTAGAACACTTAGGATTATTGTATTATTTGGATTTTAATTCACATTACTGTAAGTGTCAATATAGGATTATTGTATTATTTGGATTTTAATTCACGTTACTGTAAGTGTCATTTGAATTTTCACTTTAAATTGCTTGTTGATTTTACTTACATTTTTGGTTTCACTTTCGTTTTGTTACATTATTTTAAGACCTAGAGTCGTAACAGTACTGTGTATTTGCATGTGTGTGTGTGTGTGTGTGAGTGTGAACATATTATTATTAGCTTGTATTATATATGTACATAATAGATGGCCTCAAGGTAGATTAGTTCTGATTTGTAACTGAGTTACCCTCTGAAAATAAAGTCTTTACTATTATTATTATTATTATTATTATTATTATTATACTACCAAAACATTCTGTAAGTTTGGTTTTAGTGCATGATATGAACTACCTTCTATACCTCATTTACACTTTAGGGTGGATAGTCAATGTGAAGAAGTTCGATCTTGTCCCTTCTCAACATTTTGTTCATATCAGTATGGATTTTGTAACTCATATCAACCTGGTTTGTTTTCCTCCCAAACGTATTGACTGTATCATTCATGTATTGGAGAAGTCTTCCACCAGAATGTTCATTTTGGTGAGGGAGTTTCTTCAGCTCCTTGGCCTGCTCATTGTGGCAGCTGACCTGCTATACAGTGGTCCCCCTCTTATAAGGCCACCCCTTCTGCAGCAAGAAAGTGGCCTTATAAGAGGGGTGGCCTTTCTAGAGGGGGATCACACAGTTGTGAGTAATAACTACATATAAAGTATAAAAGATGCAACTAATTTTTATATATTTAATATTTTCATTTAAAAATCACAGGAATATTATCTGGTTAAGGACTCAATATGATAAAACTAATATCAATGTTATTTTAAAAAAATATGAATAATCATGAATCGTGGTGCAAAACTACATTGTCGGTAAATTCGGGGCACAAACATTTGGTTGTAACTATCCCTGTACATCCGTCGATTCCGTCTTCCCACTCAATGCAGTTGAATGTATATTGACGATGTTTATTTGAATCTTTCTGACATAAAATTTCTCAGTAGTTATCAAAAGACTCTCCCTCTTTTCGTTTAATTTAATTGCTTTCACTTTTTGTTCTAAACTGAGAATGTCGGACGATATTTTGCGACAACTTATTCCTTCGCGGGCAATCACGCGTGAGGCACAATGTTTACAACGGAAGTGAGTCTGTCACGTGATCAACTTTTTTTCTTCTTCTCCAGTCTGGTACCCGGTTATGTACATTTCATAATCTATTAGAGTGAAGCCAGAAAGGGTAACATACCATTTTACTATCTGGCGACCGGATGTCACGCTGACTTGAGCTGAACAATGCTGTGCTTCTCAGCGGTTAGCTTTTGTCATCTTGATAATTATCGGTGGTAATAATAGCCAGTAATTATCAAAGTGACAAAAGTTAACATCTAAGGAACACATGGCAGTAAGGATAATCGGATTACTTACCTCTTTGTTACTTTATAAAGTTACTTTATTGGCATGTTGGAACAAAATGTCAATGTGTTGAATTGAGAAATTAAAAAATATTATCAAGATTTTACTCGGTAAACAATCATTATGTGGCCGCTCGCGAGGGGTAAATTTGACCGTTTTTGCACTAAAATCCTGGCCGCTGGTCGCGTTAGAGGGGTGGCCGTCCTTGAGGGGTACTTTTGAACACAAACTCGTCGGTGCCAAGGGATTGTGGCTGTATAAAGCGGGTGGCCGCTGGTCAGGGGGGCCGTTCAAGAGGGGGACCACTGTACCTCAACTGCCTGTACATGCGCCCTCTGCAGATGGCCTTTCTGGCACAGTGGCACCCAATCTCAGGTTGTTTAAATCACCAGGTTATGATCTTGACCAAAATCAAACACTTCCTGCTTCAATGCAGTGTTTACATAATCTTGAAAAGACCTTGAATTTTGGTGGTTACCATGAGAAGCTCTAGAATTTGGGATCAGCTCCAAAAAGTACTGGAAAAGTGCTTCAAAATGCTCAGTAATCTTTGTAAAGTGCTTGAATTTTTGAAACAACATTAATTTACTGACATAAGTATCAAGAAAGAAAATAAAAGATCTATTTAAAAAAAGGTAGAAACCCAGTCATTCAGAATTTTTAATTCAGAGTTGGGTAGCTTACCTATTCATTAAGACTTCCGTTTGGGTCACTTCCGTGCTCAGTAGTACTTAGCCTCATTTGGGATTGTAAGCACTACATGATGTAAATGAATGGATGCTGTGTTGACTAGGCCATTAAGGCAGATAAAAAGTTGGTCAAGTGCTTTGCAATGGGAAGCGTATTTTCAAATAAAAATCACCATAAGCACTGTGCACGCTGAATACATGGATAGGGCCAAGCAGCAAACAAGGAACTATGTGTTGTGTTTGTCAAAAGAATTTAGATCTGCAGTCATCTTATATATCCTGATGGTAGAAACATTATTATTGACTTGCATGCCGATGATGGTAATAGAAAATCAAAGTCTCAAAATGGGATGTTTCTGGTCCTATTGCACCTAAAATCACTCAAAACAGGAGAGAATTCCTTGTAGGATACAGTATTATTTTCACTGAGTTAAAATCAATGAAGAAATACAATAGGATTAGCTCCAAGAGCAAAACTGATGGGGTCTGGCAACTCCGCTGAAATGTATATGCATTTGACCTTAACTCTGAAGTCCCCACCATCAGTATAACTAGGGACTTATAGAGCTAAAGTAACCTCAGCTAGATCATTGAGTAAAAGAGCTTTGAAGTCACAAGGGAAATGTGAAAAGCATATAGAAATGAAATGTTGACAGTAGGAATGAATTTAGAACAAACATGATAAAGTCAAGGAGTTATAAACACTAGCAAATAAGAGTGCTAACTACCAACCTGAGGTAGATGAGATGACTGCACCTCTGCCCCCATGCCCCAAACTCTACCCCCATGCCCCAAAAGCCCCTTGAGCTACATTGTATTTACCTAGGTCTAATTTAACAAAAAATATTTCTTAGTTCTTGATTAAGAATGAAATATTTAATTCTGATATTTTGTGGACTCTACATATCATAATTAACATTCTTCCTAAGTTTATGCACATTTGATTATAGTGCTTGAAAATTAACTTTTTTTCCTTGAAAAGTCCTTGAACTTCTTGATGAAATATTGGTATTGACAATGGCTAACAGCAGGAATACTTTTAAGTTTGTCATGGAAAACGTGGCGACTGATATCAGTCATGTCAGTGGCCAGATGACCATGCCAAAGACCAAAATATGTACTTTAGAGAAAACACTTGGGTGACTTTTAAAATGCAGGGAATGGATGTATAATCAAAGATATATGTATTATATATATGCCAAAAAATTTTAACAGTTGGAGTGGCGGAAAAGGTTTATCATCAAGCATCAGCTTATCGTCAGATTAATACAATAACTAGAATCCAGTGTTTCGGCTGACCTTGTCATTTTTAGACATAGTACTGTTAAAGTTGAAAAATAAATAGGCCATTTATATTAATGTAGGTATCATGAATAGTGTTATTGGATTTAGCAATGCTTTAAGCTGGCATACTATGATTTTATGATGTCAATTTTAATATTTAAATCCATAAACAGAATTTGCTTCAATTTATGGATCATTAGCTTTTGCTGACATGTTGGAAATCTCATAACAGTATAGTCTCACTAATTTGCATTGTTGTAAATCTCATATACTGTCAAGTCTCACTGTCTAGCATTGTTGGAAATCTCATATACAGTCTAGTCTAACTGATTTGCATTGTTGGAAGTGTCATATACAGTCTAGTAAATGTCATATACAGTCCAGTCTAACTGATCTGCATTGTTGGAAGTGTCATATACAGTCTAGTCTAACTGATTTGCATTGTTGGAAATGTCATATACAGTCTAGTCTACCTGATTTGCATTGTTGGAAATGTCATATACAGTCTGGTCTAACTGATTTGCATTGTTGGAAATCTCATATATAGTCTAGTCACTGATTTCCATTGTTGGAAGACTCATATACAGTCTAGTTCTGTTTGTCTGACTGCCATTTAACAAGCAATCAATTTTATGTGACACCACAAATGGGAAATTTTTATTCAAAATTGTTCATAAATTGAATTTGTTTATTTGACAATCACCTTTATCCAGTGATTTTAGGGGCAATAATTTGTGTTGAAAAAACAAGATTAGACTTTAGTCATGTTGCTGTATATTCTAACATGAAAAATAGGTAATCACTTTACTTCTCCATGCACATACCTGGTGAGCAAACAAGTGCATTGCTGCCTAAAGCCATGTAACAGTTGTCATGAAACTAAAATAAATAAGTCATAAATTTACATAGCCACCATTTGCTTGTATTCCAGGACCATGAAGAAGTGTTTGAGACAGTCCAGTTGCTAAGTCAGTCAGTCAACAAACTGTTTACCGTAGCTAACCAGGTGAGCTTAGGCAGTTTGTCATGGTGAATCTGTTCATATTTTAACCCTGTTCAAAAAAGTTTAATTCCTTTAGTAATTTGTTTAACAAATTCGTCAATATATCACGTCATTACAGCTATAAATCCAAAAGGAGTTCAGAAAGTATCAAATTGAATAAATATTTGATGTTGATTGGGGGGGGGGGGGTCTTTTCATGATGACATGGTTGCTTCCTTTTGACTTCCATATGAGAGATAAAAACCTATCTGTCATCCAAATGAGAGAATCACAGGACTTTGTGATTCTTTGTGATTGCAGTTTGGCCCCCACTGCTTGCACTGTGGGCATCTTGATTTGGTACGGTCTGTCTGTAAATCTGTGTCTGTATATCCATCCATCTGCCACAATAAGCTTCTTAGCACAATTATGCAAAAACCACTCAGTGTAGAAAAATGAAATTTTGCTAGTGTATTTCTATGCTTATGTAGATGATGTAATTCAGGCCATTACAACATTTTTTCAGTTTGTTTATACATTTTTGAATTATAGACTCAGGGGTCAAGCTAGACTTGAATTTTAGGGAGAAGTGACTTCTCCTTTTGGACAGAATAGGGAGAAGTGAGAGCAGAACAGGGAGAAGTGACAGCAAAGCAAGAAATGCAATATATATATATATATATATATATATATATATATATATATATATATATATATATATATATATATATATATATATATATATATATATATATATATATATATGTGTGTGTGTGTGCACCTGTTCTCTTATTTGGACTGTGTCCTGTATTTCTTATTATGCATATTTGCATTTTACATTGATTTTAAATGATGCTTTGTTTATAAACAGAAAATTCTCTATGTTGTATGTATATTATAAACACATTTTGTAAGTGTATGAATGTATCATACTCATATGCAATGTATTCATACTTGAAAGTGTGTATATTTAGATGCAGAGAAATACACAATGTATTTTGGCCATATGACTTCAAAAAAGCATAGCAGAAACTATGCATTGTAATTAATTTTAACTGACAGGAGCACCTAGATTACTGTATTATAATTAAAAATAGGGAACAATTCTTAAGCAACTGCCACTTAAAGAACAAATTAATTTGTTGTAGTTTCTTCACTAGAAAACGGCAGTTGAAAATAGTTCTCAAAGTTTGAAACAACATCTATAACATGCACATGAGAGCACATGTACATGTGTCTTCAACATTATAGTGTTCATCCATTCAAACCATAGTGGTCACTGATGAATAATCTCAACTTTACAACTGCATGTTGAGGAAGTTGATTCTAAAGCAAATGTGAATCTTTTGACTTTACTATTTTGCTGAAGTTTTTAAAAGTATCAAAATTAAATTGCTAGTTCTAGTAGCAGTTGATTAACTGTTTATTCCTATTTATAATTACAGTGATGCAATCTCTGCGAAACGATGAAATGAAACATAAAGTAACTGAATCGGCACACAGCTATATACAAATATGAAAATATGGCACGATGCATGCCATGTAGATGCATCTATTTTTAGAAACGGATTGTCTTCATATGACCACTCACTTTCTAGCTTTGTTGCAACAGTTCCTAGATAGGATTGAAAATTTATGTTTTAATATTTGTCTACATACTCATAATAACATCGTGTATTAGTTGGATATTTTTTCTTTGCTACTTTATCTCGTATTTTCACAAAAATGAGTTATGTAAGAAAATAACCTTGACCTTAAGTTACAACGCTTATTGTCCATTCCACAACATAGCATTGTCCCATACGTTTCTGACCAACAGATTTTTATTTTTAAGCTAAATCTTTTATCACATATTTGTTACACTTTGCTTTCTTCGAACTGCATAATTTCCTTAATTTATGTGCCTAATGAATTACAAAAAAAGACATTCTAATGAAGACATACTTCCAAGACAGCGATGTCTGCCATTATGACCCCTTAGCAGGTTCACTTACGGTTTCAAACTGATTTTGTGGAGAAAATAATGTAAGCACAGCAGTTACAATTTTCAAAATATACATTTAAAAAGTGCTTTTGCCAATTCTATTTTTAAAACACAAATTGTTATTTACATATAGATGAGTTAGTTTTGAAATGAGTTGCAAAGTTTTCGTCATCAAATGATAACTTGCAGAAATTGGGCAGCAATATCTTGCGAGAGGATAGAGTTAATTGTCAGTCAGCTATTAAAACACATGCCTGTGAATGTGCAAGAGTTTGTTTTGTCGGCGCAATTGATATGAACATCTGCTAAGGCAACATGCAATCCATTTTGCCTGGGGCTTAACAGTAACTACTTGGCTGGGTTGAGGGAGCATCTCAGAAGTCATAAACTACTGTCACTCGGTGTAGATCTGAAAAAAATCAGGCTTTAAGCTGGCATACTATGATTTTATGATGTCAATTTTATTATTTAAATCCATAAACAGAATTTGCTTCAATTTATGGATCATTAGCTTTTACTGACGTGTTAGAAATCTCATAACAGTATAGTCTCACTAATTTGCATTGTTGTAAATCTCATATACTGTCAAGTCTCACTGACTTGCATTGTTGGAAATCTCAACTACAGTCTAGACTAACTGACATGCATTGTTGGAAATGTCATATACAGTCTAGTCTAACTGATTTGCATTGTTGGAAATGTCATATACAGTCTAGTCTAACTGATCTGTATTGTTGGAAGTGTCATATACAGTCTAGTCTAACTGATTTGCATTGTTGAAAATGTCATATACAGTCTAGTCTAACTGATTTGCATTGTTGGAAATGTCATATACAGTCTAGTCTAACTGATTTGCATTGTTGGAAATGTCATATACAGTCTAGTCTAACTGATCTGCATTGTTGGAAGTGTCATATACAGTCTAGTCTAACTGATTTGCATTGTTGGAAATGTCATATACAGTCTAGTCTAACTGATCTGCATTGTTGGAAGTGTCATATACAGTCTAGTCTAACTGATTTGCATTGTTGGAAATGTCACATACAGTCTAGTCTAACTGATCTGCATTGTTGGAAGTGTCATATACAGTCTAGTCTAACTGATTTGCATTGTTGGAAATGTCATATACAGTCTAGTCTAACTGATTTGCATTGTTGGAAATCTCATATACAGTCTAGTCTAACTGATTTGCATTGTTGGAAATGTCATATACAGTCTAGTCTAACTGATTTGCATTGTTGGAAATGTCACATACAGTCTAGTCTAACTGATCTGCATTGTTGGAAGTGTCATATACAGTCTAGTCTAACTGATTTGCATTGTTGGAAATGTCATATACAGTCTTGTCTAACTGATTTGCATTGTTGGAAATGTCATATACAGTCTAGTCTTAGTCATTTTCACTTTCCTAATAGAAGAAGGCAAAGTTTACATTTTTTTCGGCGACTTAGTTGCCCACTTCGTCTGGTAGCATGACCCCTGTAGACTATTTTGGCAACAAATCTTGTTAGCAGGATTAAGCAACAACCTCTAAGGGTAGACAGTTGAAATTTGGTGGGCATATTTGTCTTCATATATAGATGACCTGATTAGATTTTCATGCCACAACTAAAGTCTTTCAAATATTTACACAGTTTTGAACTTGTTGGTCTTGAGACAGTTTTGACAACAACCTTGTTAGAATGGTTAAATAAAATCCATTTGAAACAGACAAATGAAATTGGGTTGGCTTATTTCTGTTGATATTTAGATGACCTGATTAGATTTTCATGCCATGACAACAGTTATTCACTTTTTTTTACACATTTTTGAACTTTTTTAATGAAAACCTTGTTACATGTAGCATGATTAAGCAAAGCCCACTTGAGGTCAACAAATGAAATTTGGATCTGGTTGTTACATTATTAGTCAAGCCCACCCCTTGGCAGAAACTCGAAATAGCAATCACTTTGGCATTCATTTGTGTGTCCATCCATATGTCTGTCCACACCCTAGATTAAGATAAGTGTAAAAGTTTTTCACATTCTAGTTAAATAAAATGTGGACTTGTTAAAAAGGGGGTCTCTTGTTAATGCATGCCTAGTCTTCAATGTATGTTTCATTCTTGTTAATGCATGCCTAATCTTCAATGTATGTTTCAATCTTGTTAATGCATGCCTAGTCTTCAGTGTATGTTTGATTCTTCTTAATGCATGCCTAGTCTTCAATGTAAGTTTCATTCACATGTCATAGGGAGGAAAAGTGGTGATTTATCCAAAAAAAGAAGCCCCCCCCAAAAAATTGGTAATGTGGTATGTATTTCAAATCCTTTCATATATCAGTGGGCTTGAAACAAACAAATGAGTGATTCTTAATTTAAAAAAATATTTTCCTGTATTCTAATTGCCTCAGAAATTGTGATGCCTATTTGAATTAACTTTTCAGGCAAATGAAAGATGTGTGAAACTATCAAATGGCTGTTCTTATGTTTCTCTTCTGGAAGCCCTGAAGGTAAAAATGACAACCATTTGTTTTTGATAGGCTCTTCTAGCCTGGAGTTTTACAATGAATCAATGAAAAATGCAGTTAACAGGCTCTTCAGATGCATGTAACTTGAGAACTTCCTTATAATTTGTACAGATTGGCCGACTTTTTTTTACGATATAACAAGAAAAATCATGACACAAGTTTCAGGGTAACATACAGTTAACTGTCAATTATATAATTTCTTTGTATTCAGATCTATGTAAGTCCAATGTTTTAATGTATTATGGGTTTCAGTGAGATATTGTATCTCAAATTGTTAGCAACAGATGATTTCTAAAATACCTAGGGTTGCATCCCCTACCTGACTTAACCTGTTAGCTTTGGTTACAAATCAGTAACCTGCATCAAGGAAGGGCTGCTATTTATTTGTACAAGTCAGTAGTGACTGTGTTGCCAGCTACATTAGGAGACTTACGATTATATCTAACATGAGGCATTATTGAACTCGAATGCCAATGAAAGGCATATGAACACCTGACTAATATACAGCATTACCAGTAATAAATGATTTTATTTTCTAAATTAAATTAAATGAATAAATGGTTGTATTTACATGGGGTTTTGTGTTCATTACTTTGCATGCCAGTCTTGCAACCAAAAGAGTACAGGTTCAGATCCTTCCATTAGATAAGGTTGGATTTGCTACCATGGTTTGTCACTGGGCAACGCACTTAACTTGAATTGTCTCAACACTAAATAACCTTTTGACTATTGATGTGTCATAAAATACCAAACCAATCATTAAAACACTTCTTACTATATATGTTGGTCCTATTTGAAAATGGTGCTGATTTGACCTCTCAAAATGGCTGCAACAGAGGGCATCTTGAACATTTTTTAAACTTGGCTTCTCCTAAATGTATGTTTGTATTGACATGGGGTTTGCACTGAAACATTTCTCATGATATGTAGTTTGTCCAGAATGAAAACAGCTCTGATCTGAATTCAGGTAATGGCTGCCATGACAGCCACCTTTAAAATCTTGTTCTCACTTTGGCATGAAGTTTTCACTAAAACACTTCTAGCAATAGGTAGTTCATCCCAAATGAAGATGGTACTGATATGACCTCCCAATGTGATTGCCACAACAGTCATCATGAAAATCTTGTTATGACTACTCCTTCTAAAAGGATGGTTGTATCAGTATTGGGTTTTTACTAAAAACACTTTTTATAACATCTAGTTGATTCTATATTAAAATGATGCTTATCTAACTTCCAAAATGGCCACCTTCTGAATGGATGATAGTATCGACATAGGGTTTTCACCTAAACACTATAACAATATGTATCAGGTCCTAAATGAAAATATGATGATCTGACAACCAACATGCAGGCATAAGAATATTCTGGATAGAAACAGAATACCAGAATCAGAGGGTCTTAAAGTGACCACTATAGGAAATACTGAGTTACTTATCTTTCCAATCTATTGATGTAATGCAGGATACACAAACTTATAACCGAAACCAAGGTTCTACAGCACAAAAAGTGAAAATCAAGGGTTGGAATTTTGTCTTCTTTAAACCAAGGAAACTTTATGAGTTTAATTTTGGAAAAGGCTCTGGATAAAGCTTTGGCATTCCGGAACATTCTCATCCCTGAATATGCCCTTGCAATTGTGAATGGTTTGAAAACCAGACCTACTTGCCTTTGGGGTCAAGTCAAAGACCAGTGCAATAGCCATTTAAAAATCTTGTTATCACTACTCCTTCTGAAGGAATGTTGGCATTGACATGGAGTTTTCACTAAAACACTTACTGGTTTTGATTGAAAATTGGTGCAAATCTGACCTTTTAACATTGTCTGCACTATTGTGAAGTTTGAAAACCAGACCTACTTGACCTTGGGGTCAAGTCAAAGATCACTGCTTGCATTTTTGTACTTCATCAAGCTTATGAACTTGTACATATATAAATAAATTTTGAATATAATTTAGTTGTTTTTCAATTAAGTTTGATAGCCAGAACTTGGACATTGATTTCAGGATCAAAAGTCTTGACTCAGGCTTTATATGTACTGGCTTGTGAATATGATAACACAAACAAGTATGAATGTATTTGTATCAAACCTAGTGTGTGGTTATATCTAAAGAATCCCTTAAATGATGCCAGTTCAAATAACTTTGGTTTTAAACAAAACTAATAATTAAAGACTGAACTAAGCTTAGCATTTCGGTATATCTTAACAGTATCTAAAACAAATTCAGTGATCTTCTATCCTTGATATAGGATCAAGATCAAAGGCCATGTGAAAGTTTTTTGTACCGCACTTGTCTTGTAAACATCTTAACTTGAACATAGAAGATTTTTTTAAAAAATCAAACTTGGTTTGTTGGAGTTTCTCTGGGGTATCTGAGATGGTTTAAATACTCGGCAGTTACAAGAAATAAAAGGAGGGAGTACATGGACTTCTTTTGAATTCCTGAAAATTCTATTTGTCCAGTAGAGCTTCAGTCCCTTTGAGGGACTCCTATTTGGTAGTATTCACTGCAAAGATGGCACCTCAAGCAGATAATATGCTTGTGAGAAAATGATTTTTTTTTTAAAACTGGAGTGTAACCTGAACAGTTCGTATAGAATCCAACAAAATACTATATGTAGTTAATTGCCAAAATGTGTTCTCAAATATCAAAGATACATGTACAATCCAACTTGGTTCACTTCTCTTCATCGAAAGATGATCAAAGTTTGAATACTTAACTTTTTGAAATAATATTTAAATGGAATATATTAGTTACCAGTACTACAGTAATAATAATCATAAATAGTTATTATTATCTATTAGGGGAGAAATAAATGTAATGACTGTTTATCTTTCAGACATATTTTTGTAGCTACTGTCGAGAATTTAGGAGAGTACTGGTGAATATTCGAGAGAAATGTAAAACATCAGTTCGAGCTGGGGATCTAGAAGACTGGTCCAATTTCCAGCATTCCTTACGAATAATTCAGACATGTGGTAACTTTCTTTGTCACATTTAGAATATTCTTCCGGAGTCAGGTGATTTGAATTCTCCTAGTTTTTATATTTTTAGAACCTATTGGTCACAGTGATCTACTTCCCATTGATGATAAAATTTGTACCTTAGATAGTATTGGACAATACAAATATGAACTTTTCTACATACACTTGCAAGCATCACTTATTGATGTATATTTACCACTGAATTTGTCTGAAGTCTCATTCAGCCAGACTCTTCCATGCCTCCATGATATCTCTGCCATACGATGGTTGGTAAAAAAATTATTTTTCCTTGTAAAGCCAGAATGAGGCCTGTCCAAAATTTGGAAAAGTGATTTCATTGATTGATGAGAGATGAAAAAATACATCATTGTGATGATTGGATGACATTATGTTTTGTGTAAACATGGACAGTTTCATTGGCTGATTGAGAAATGCCTCCTGTATTGGTGTCTGTTTAGAAAGTGATGTTTAACGAAATCCTTCATAGCTTCCTATACAATTTTGGTTTGAATTATTACAGAAAGTGTGTATAGATAAATTTTGAGATATTGAGAAATCTCTTTTAAGTTTTGTTTGTATAAAGTTTGACACAAGCATATTCTATCAGCAAAAGTGATCAGTGAAGCATTCCCTAGGGTGCAGAGATCATGAGACCATGCAAGAGTATGGTTGAACGAGACTAATTTGTCTGAAGGATGATATAGAAAATTCTTCAGTCGCTGTAATTTAATTTGCTAGTCAAAGAAATTGTTGAACAAACTCCTATCATAGTTGCCTACTGTAATTTATGTCAAACAAATGAGAAATGAATCATAAATAGTTCAAGTCTGTTTAGGTAATTAATCTTACAGAAAATAATATTTTTTGGTTGGATTGACTATAGATTTCACATTCAACCAAACCTTCAAAGGTATGGACATATGTATCTGTGCTTCACAGCCATCCAGAGTTTGAGTGTACATTATTTTCTTTCTTTATGAGTTAATTTGTGCCTTTTCAGGTGATTTGATTATGCATATTGATGAGTTTGACTCTAGCATAATTATGAACATTATGAAATCTGTGGGTCATCTAACAATGTCCTCTTCTTCTGGGGACACGAAAAGCCTCCTTCGAGCACAGGCTTCTCTCTTCCTGGAACAGCGGGCTGATATTGAAGCACTTGCAGCTGTGGTAATCAAACTTCATGAAGGTAAGTAATGTATCTTTTATATCAGAATTGTCATTTATTTGGAAGGGATTGAGGACAAGAAATGAATGTTTTTATGTACAGATTTTCTAAAGTCTTTTGGGCCATTCTTGCCAAATACACATTACCTGTATAATCTGGAAATTTTCCATTTTATTATTATGTTTTTTTCAAGCAAAAACCCACAATGCATGGTATGTTCAGCTCCTAGTTGTGACAGTATTGTGTATGACAGAATTATTATCCTGGTTAATGAAATTTAATAACAGTTATCTGAATATGCATAGCTTAATTAAGAAAGAGTTTATGTGTCTGCTTTTGATTTTAATTCAGCATATTCATGACATTAAATTTTTGTGATTCTCCAAAAGACGGTATGCATATTTTATACCTATAGTGCTACTGACTTAAACAGAATTTGTGAATTTAGTTGTCTCGCTAAATTTCAAAACTTTTATGCATCCACAAATTTTGTGTTTAACAGAATGTTAAAGGTGAGGTTTACAGACTAAGGAAAGAGAAATATAAATAAAAATTAATAATATTAAAAAAATAAAAATAAATAAATTGTATATAAATGTATTTCTTAAAACTGAGTTGTGCATAAAGATATAATTTGGTCACCTGTCTCTTCTCATGAACTGCCCAAAAGGTGTGACAACAGTTGAGATCTGTTTCTTGTTTTATCTTCCAGTTAAGCTAAAAAATAAATGTGGATTGATATTTGTTATTCTTAAATCAAATGTCTGTATTATGATATTATGGAAAAATCCCCTCATTTCAGTGAACTTTCTTTCCTTTACAGTTCTGATTAAGCCATGTCTTTGCAAAATTACCACACTTTACCGCATTAATTATTACTTTTGTGATATTTATATGAGATATTCATTGGAAAAAATGTCATTCACTATTTACTATAAACTGCTTTCATTAGCCCATGCTACTTTACTTTTGTGATATTTAGGTCACTTTTTGCTATTTTTACATCATTCATTCAATCTTACTAATACGCATTTTGTGTGGTCTGCACCCTACACATTATGGGTAAGTTAGAAATGTATTGAAAATGAAGCATAGCATATGTATTATGTACATACAGTGGGACATCTAGGATAAAACAGAAATACATATATATTAATAATGTAATAAACATTTCAGAATCGTCTTCATTTGTCATATTACTAAGCTTCATCTTGTTTTCTTTTAACCCATATTATCATACATTTGATATACCAATTCAAATACAGTTGTTTAATTTTGGTCATAGGGTCCATGGTGGTCTGATGTTATATCCAGAACCCTGTTACAATGAAGGTCATTATAATGAGGAAGATCTGTACTAAGTGAACCATCTTATACTGTCCATCTCCATAAAATGGCAAAAGTACCATATATACTTAAGATGACTCCAACTGCAAACTGCACAGACTCAGATCTGCTATCGCATAATGTGCCGGCAGAGCCGGCACGATGCAGTTTGTTAGGAGTAATCAGTAGAACAAACAACATAGATGCTGATCTGCTGTCGCATTATGCAGTGGCAGATCAGGTTCTGTGTTGTTTGCAGTTGGATCAGACTTATAAGTGACTATATACGGTACTTGGTCCTAACTGTCCTATTTAGGGAAGTTGTAATGTATTTTAAGTCCCAGGCTTATTTCAGATAAGGGTTCACTGTACGCACATTTTCAGGTGACACTCCTATGGTGCTGACAGAGTGTAGGGAAGAGATGTGTCGGTTGAGTGAAGAGGTTCACAAGTTTGCCTTTGACATCGTATTTGCCCAACTGAAGGGACACTTAACTAACCTCTCTCATATGGAGGTAAATTTTACTTATATAATGTCTGCTGTGTAGTTTCATGCTAATAAATCAATTTTTTACCCATAATAAATTTTGTAAATTAATTTTGGTTTTATTTTATGTCGATTGTTAGCTTGTTCTGATGGTTTTCAACAAGTTCTTGACAGCCCAGGTGGTAAGATCAGGTGGTGTTTGAGATGGTGGAAACCAAAGAACCCACAGAAAACCACAGACTACTGACTATAATGGCTGAACACCAAGTCCCTGTAAGCTGGGTTCTACACAAAATGTTTACCCAGGTTTTGTGTTGTTTAATGCAGTTCAAAAAATTTTAATTAGGTGAGGAGAATGGTATAATGAAGCGAAAGCATATCTAATATGAGTTTTGCTTGTATCATACCAGTTCTCATCAACAACGCAACCATTACTTCTCATTTCAAAATCACTTACATTTCAGTACTTAAAATTAGTTTACTTTTTTATCTAAAAGAAACTTCTGCCTAAATCATTCTATGAACAGCTTGCTGTGTATGCCGTTTGTAAAAATATACTCATTGGAGCAGAGATCCTCAGCTTGCTGTGTATGCCATTTCTAAAAATAAACTGATTGGAGCAGAGATCCTCAGCTTGCTGTGTATGCCATTTCTAAAAATAAACTTATTGGAGCAGAAATCCTCAGATTGCTGAGTATGCCATTTCTAAAAATAAACTGTTTGGAGCAGAGATCCTCAGCTTGCTGTGTGTGCCATTTCTAAAAAATAAACTGATTGGAGCAGAGATCCTCAGCTTGCTGTGTACACCATTTCTAAAAATAAACTGATTGGAGCAGAGATCCTCAGTTTGCTGAACCAGTTCTTGTCATCCATTTTTATGGTGCTGTAATATATTTATTTGAGTGATTTGTTTTATTTTAGTATGTGTATCTCCTTTTACATTTGTATACCTAATATCTTGATAGTGATAATCATTTCAAGAGTCACCGTTGATCAAGAAATGACATCGCAGTTTGCATCAATGGCTTTCCAGATTTTAATTCTTAAATCTCTTTATTAATTTAGCTGTCCAAGACATGTAAACATGATTTAGTAATGGTCTGTGATTATGTTCCCATATTGGTCTCCAGTTGCGCACATGTGAACTTAGCATGTGCTACCTCCTGTAAATTAATGTAAACAAGATGGATTCATTCTAGTTCAGGTCTACATTTGAACAAATGTGTTTACAAGCCGATGTTGATCATTGCTTTTCAAACTTACTTTCAAAGTGATTTAGAGCCTTGACAACACAGAATTAATTCAAATTTCATAATGTATGCTTGTTGAGAACATTGAAGAGAACTAATTGCTGATGAGAACTAGAAGGATGCCAGTATTGTTATTTATTAACATTATTTAGGTGTGGAAACTATATATCTACTTGCATATTTTTTTTAAAGTGCAAATTACTCTCTCTGTAGGTATGGAACTGGCAGAACAGTTACGACAGTGCCTATATATACTAATACACTAAAATATATGTATAATCGTGTCATGAAATGATATACCATGCTAGTGTTTTTGTTAGATTTATAGTTGGAAATATGCACCGTGAGAGATGTATAAATTGGGTGATTGGTGAGATTTCAGGTGATTGGTGAGATTTCATCCATTAAAAAAACTGTAATGTTTAATCCTCTTGTAGATAATATCTAATCAGGTTTTGCAGTGGCTAAACATTTTTTCCATGAACCATGAATGGGATTATACAGTCTGCTGAGTACCTGCTTTTCCAGCTTACAGGAGTTGCATAATTGCATTCACGTTATGCAGAAATTGTTGATTGAACCTGGGACTGCAAACTTTTGAAGCAAGTGATTTTGCCACTGTTAGTTGTTTAAAACTAGATAATTAGACAAATTAATGCTGGTGTGATATTACAGTGCACCCATACTTAACCAGCCAGCAAAGAAAAGGAACAGTTTAGGCTGATTAGGAGAGGTGGATGATAAAGGGAGATAACATTTAAAGAAACATTGAGACTGGAAAAACAAACCAAATAATGGCTGGATGCAAGAGGTGACTATGAAAGGCAGGTGTGATCATTACAGAAGATGGGACTATATATTACTCATTATTTGTAGAATTGTTTGTGGAATGAAATTAAATTTGATATATTCTGTTTCTCCTTCAGATACATTCCCCGGTCAAATTAACGTTAGGAATAGAAGCCTGCTACCTCCCGAGTCCAGCCCTCCCGAAAGACAAAAATTCATCTTTCCTGTCTATTTTATATAGACAAAGGGCAATAACTCTTGCCCATTACCTCCCTTGTCATCGCCAAGTGGCACCAGTTTTAAGTTTTCCCTGTTGAACTTTCAACAACGTTCACTTCGCCTCCCAAATATCCAGTGATATTTGTCACCAATATCAGCCATCCATTCAGGATTTTTTTTCTTTTTCTGGTGTAGTAAGGATTATGTTACAGGTGGTACAGATTATTTTTTTTATATTTTGACCACATTTTATGTGAATTTTCTTAATTATGTGGATTTAATTTTTCTGCGATCTCTGACTGCATGCTTCAGCACAGTATAAAATAACAGATGCATTGTACCTCTTTTTTCACGCTCACTGCATGTTTCTTTAACACCGGTTGTGCACCAGATGTTTATGGGATATTGTTAACGCAATCAAGTTGTTTATTAATTTTTCTCTTTGTTTTGTTGTTTCAGCCAATATCATGATTACAAAATGCACGAAGTGTAAGAAATTAAAGACCAACAAGGACACCAATCTTGTCTAGCCTGCAACAAAAAGACCTTGTTGGAAACATGCGCCTTATGATCAGAGGATACGTGGTCTACGATCCATCACAAAAATGATAAGAAGAGGGAGAAACAAGGTAAATGTAAGACTGAACAGACAGATGTTTTGAGTATACATCCCAACACGGAGTTGCTGGCCAGCCTGTTGGGGGACATTTCAGGGGGTTCTCCCCACACATCTAAGATACGAAGTACACTATCAACTGCTACTGTTACATCAGGAAAAGAATTTAGCGGCTGTCCACATGACTGCCCCACTTTTTTATAAAGTGGACAAAAATGTGTTTCTTGCCACATCGAAGCTGGTATTGAAATGTTGTCGCCACATCTTCAATGTTAGACTTGGCCTCATTGGCAATTTTCTGACTTGTGGAAATATTAGATAATGAGCATGCCTAGGAGGAACGGCTTGAATTGCTCAGGTCATTAACAGGGCAGCTCACCACTCCATGGCAAATGCGCTGACTGCCTCTGCAAATCTCGACCTGATACGACATGATGCATGTTTGCATTCCACGTCACTCCAGCCACATCACACCCGGGCATTATGGATGATGCCGTTTGGCTCGCCAGTACTCTTTGGGGGCAAAATTGAAGATGTTCGGAGGCAGGCAACTCGGGGCCTGCCCCTCCAACTCACTGCCAACCCAGCACAGCCTTTTAAGACCAATCTGCCCCTGCCACAGCTGATCGACGATAGGCAAGCAAAGGAAAAGGGATATTTTATGTCCAACCAGTTTAGTAGGCACCCTTGCAAGGGGGGGAGGCAAGAAACCAAGTTTCTCCTCCTCCAAACCTCCTAACTCTTGAGGCTGACCTACCACCCCCACCACCCACAGAGAGCCTACTGGTGGGTGCCAGACTCCTGCACTTCCAATCTCATTGGATCAACCAATTTCCTTGAAACAAATGGGTGATCCATATCATTTCGGAAGGGCTTTGGCTTTTATTTATCCAACTCCTCCTCTTTCTTCCTCTCCCCTTCTAATGGACGTACCGTCAGATCGGGAGAAAGACGATATTCTACAACAGGAGATACAGTCGCTCCTTGACAAAAGGGTGATGGAAACTGTGAGAAAAAACACAATTTCTGGGGTTTTGTTCAAGGCTTTTCCTTATACAAAAGGTCAACATCACGTTGAGGCCAATCATCAGTCTGAGTTGCCTCAATACATTCTTCCACCAAAGTTCCAGATGAAGACGGCAAGATCGATATGACTTTCAATCAGAAGGGACGAGTATGCCATCAGTCTTGATGTGACCGATGCATATTTTTACATCCCTATCCACCCAGCATCCCAGAAATTTCTTTATTTTGCTTACTGCAACAAGGTTTACCAGTTTCAAGTTCTTCCATTCAGTCAAAACATCAACCCCTGGGTCTTTAACAAAATCATGGATTGCATTGTCACCCTGTTCCGGTCGACTTCATCTACAGCAACGGCAGCATACTGCGACGACATCCTCCAGAAGCATATGGTAAGTTCTATTCTTCTCAAGGGCAGGAACAATCTCTTATCCCTTTTGAATCATCTTGGTTTTCTCATGAACTGGGAAAAGGCCGACCTTCATCCATCCCAGTGTTTTGTCATCCTGGGTATGGAGTTTACCACCAATCTCAGTCTGGTACAACTTCATCAAGTTCGTGTATTACTGATCATCAAACTCGTTGAATCGTTTCCAACAGGACTTGGCTTTCAGAGAGAGAGTTCTTGCAACTCCTCAGATTATTCAGTGTATCAGCAGACTTGATCCCGTTCGGCCATTTTTTTTATGCGCCCTTAGAGATGACCTTGCTGGCTCAAATGGGCCCATTTCTAGTCCCCTCGATCAAAAGGTCAGGATCACGAATGAGGTATGATCATTCCTGTGTCAGTGGCGCAACCCCGGTTGGCTCACAATAGGAATTCCTCTGGAGAAGCCCCAGTTGGAAGAGACAGTATGTACCGATGCCAGTATGTAAAGTTGGGGAGCCCACCTGTTGCCGGACTTTGATACCGTAATTGGTATGTGGGAGCCTGGAGAGCTGCCTCTCCACATCAACCTTCTCGCAATTAAGGCTGTCATCAACACCTTTCAGTTCTGGAAGGACTGACTCTCGGGGAAAACAGTCCTGATTCTGTCGGACAACTCAATAGTGGTGACCTACCTCCTCAAACGGGGGCACCAAATCACCCGACCTGTACGTTCTGCTTTGGCAGTTTCTGCATTGGTGGGACCAACTCCATATCAACGTACAAATCAGGCACATTTCTGGCAGAGTCAGTGTCCTCACTCACCCTCTATCCAGAAAGGGTCAAGTCATTCATATGGCATGGTCCCTACATGAATCAGTCTCTCACCGGATTTTTGCACATTGGGGGCATCCAATGATTGATCTTTTTGCAACAAGGTGGAATAACAAGTTGCCCACCTTTGTCTCTCCAGTTCCAAACCCAGAAGCTTGGGCCGTGGATGCACTATCAATCAGTTGGGAGGGGTTCTGGGCCTTGCCTACCAACCCACGGTCTTGGTACTGACAATAATACAGAAGTTGAGGGGTCAGAACTGCAAGATAATTCTGATAGCCTCTCTCAGATGGGACATGTCCAGGGTCACCAATCTACTCAATCTAGTGATAGTTCTGCCCAGGAAGATTCTGGCCAAGCCAAATCTTCTCAAGCAATCGTGGTCGCATGTGTTCCACCCCTGCCCAGACCAACTTCTCCTTCATGCCTGACTCTTGTCAGGAGAGCCTCACAAGAGAAAGAATTTAGACCTCTGATTGTGGAGAGAATCTCAAGAGCAGAAGGCCCTCCACTCTGGCTCTACGAGGAGAAAAGCTGGCCCCATTTACCATCAAATCCTACCACTCCATGATATCGGACACATTCAGGCATCATGGAAGACGATATATCGGTCATGATAAAGATCTATCAAACCTACTAGCCAATTTTGATTTGGATTGACAAAATCCCTCACCCTGTTTCCAAAATGGAATCTCTCCTGGCTTTTAACATGGCTTAATTCAGATAAATTCTAGCCTTTAGCCTTAACCTCGCTGAAGCTACTATCATACAAAACATGTTTCGTGATAGCCTTAGCTTCGGCATGCCGGGTGATCGAGTTACATGCGCTTTGAGTTTATCCAAACTATCTTCAGTTCAGATTGAATGGTTCAGTGGTCTTCATGATGCAACCAGGCTTTGTGGCCAAAAATAGGTTGCCATCAGTGGGCAATCTGAGAGTCGTCATACACTCCCTCTCTTCGTTAGACACGTTGAGAGCAGTGGCCATGCAAGACCCCATCCGCGCCCTCAAGCACTACTTGAAGCACACAGAGGCAAGTCATGGCACACACAAACATCTTTCTCTCGGTGATGGCCAGGACGCAGGATATCACCCCTCAAGCCCTATCTTCGTGGCTGACGTGGGTTGTATGCTCGGCGTACTCTGAAGTCTCAAAAGATCTGTGTGACCGTATGAGCATTTCAGCTTATGAAATTAGAGTGATCTCTGTGAGCCTTGCTTTCGAACATAACGTTTCAATCCAGGCCATAATAGAAGCTGTTGGCTGGCATGCTGAGTCAACCTTCGAGAGTTTTTATCTCAGATATTTCGCTTCTCAGAGACAAACTCTGAATCTGGTGGGTCCTGTGACCACCAGACCCAGTTAAAGCCAGTGAAATTTTGTCAGTAAGAAGAATTCAATAATCATCTTAACCAGATATAAGGGTCACAGATCACGTTACCCTAGGCGGTGTTGCTTTCAGATTAGGAGAGTGGGTTATCGTTCGCATAGTGAATCCAGCCTTTTATTCCCTAGAGGGATTCCCAAGGTATAGGTAGGATGCTCAGCATTCGCTCCTCCTATTACCTATTCTCCTAACATATGTGATCAGGGAACATATTCGAAGGAGAAATCAAATGTTTAAGTAAATTATGTTTCTCCGAGAATACTTACCCGATCACATAAGTTAAAAACCCTCCCAGCCACCCCGCCATGCGAGCATCCTCATTGGTATATTGCTCAGCTTAAAAACGAGCGACACCTAGTGGTGGCAAAGGGGAGGTAATGTGTAAGAGTTATTGCCCTTTGTATGATATAGACACAAAGACGAATTTTCGTCTTTTAGTAGGGCTGGATTCAGGAGGTAGCAGGCTTATATCCCAAACGTTAATGTGATTGGATAAGTATTCTCGGAGAAACATAATTGACTTAAAAATTTGCTTTCTCACAGCTTACCCCTTGGTGCAGTACCGGGGCAGTCTTGGGAATGACAGCCACGCTTCTACTATGCCTCCAGGCATGTATTATCCGGATGTAGAGATTGATCTGGATGAGGATGACTCACATGCTGAGTGTGGGGATAACCCTGATGATCCTCTTTACCCAGATCCCACTATGGAGAGGACTAAGTTCAACTTTAAGGCTGCGGTCAAGGAAATTTATCAGGTGCTGTAGGCTTTGCAAGGTCAAGGCTTTAGTCGACTTCAACGATGAAGAAGCAAGTCCCTCCTTCCATCTCCTACTGCAGTCCTTAAAAAAATTAAGGAAATTGCTGACTGCTTATCGCTTATACAACAAGATCAGTGACCCAGGCAATTTTAAAGCCTTCTTCTCTGAGAGCTAGTTACCAGTGACCTCAGCTTGCTGATACAAAACTTATTCAGATGCCTTTTCCACTATTCTCACAGTGTTAGACAAAAATTACACTGCTGTCAATATGACATTGCCTGTTTTCTACAAAGTCAATAAGGGCATTTTTCATGTGACATCAAAGCTCATATGCAATATAGTTGCCATGTCTACGTTATTGGACTTGGTGTCGCTAACGATTTTCAGGCTTGCTGAGAAATCTGGCAATGATCATGCATGGGAGTGAATGGCCAGGATAGCTAAGGGAACCTGGAAATTGTGCGATGTGATGCATTCCTACATTCCACCTCCCTCAAGCCACATCCTTTGGTTTACCAGTGCTATTCAGTGGGAAGATAGAGGATGTGTGGAGGCAGGCAGTTCATGAACTGACCCTCCACCTCACTGCTGAATGGATCACAGCCAGAGAGATTTTGCAACTCCTCGGATTGTTCAATGTGGCAATGGATCTAATTCCACTGGGTTGCCTTAACATGCGCCCTTTACAGATGGCCTTGCTGTCTCAGTGGCACCCCTTTTCAATGTCGCTAAATTCAAGGATCAGTGTCACAAGCGACATAATATCATTCCTGGTTCAGTGGTGCAACCAAGGTTGGCTCACAACAGGAATTATTCTGGAACAATCCCAACCGGAATTGACCATATGTACAGACACAAGTACCCACAGTTGGGGAACCCACCTGTTGCTGGGCTTTCAATGCTGCCAGCGGTCAGTGGGATCAGGAGGACACATGTCTCCACATCAGTCATTTGAAAATGAAGGCGATCATAAAGGCCTTTCATTTCTGGAGAGACTGTCTCTATGTGAAGGTCATTTTAATAATGTCCAACAACTTGGTGGTTGTGACATACCTCCTCAAACAGAGTGGTACCAAATCACCCCACCTTTGTCTCCTGTCTGGGAGTTCTGGCATTGGTGTGAATGTCTCGACATTGCCATCCAGATCAGACATATTCCCAGCAGACTCAGTGTCTTGGCCAATTCTCAGTCCAGGAAAGGTCAGATTCTCCATACAGAATGGTCCCTCCATCCGTTGGTCTTTCATTGGATTTGTGCACTATGGAGTCATCTGATGATTGATCTTTTTTGTCTTTTTACAACCAGGTGGAATTACGAACTGTCCACCTTCATCGCTCTTGTTCAGGAACCCGTGGCATGGGCTGTGGATGCCCTTTCTATCAGTCGGGAAGGGTTGTGGGCCTTTGCCTCCCCCCGGTCTTTGTACTGAAAATTATACAGAAGTTGAGGGGCCAGAAGTGCAACAGGATTCTGATTGTCCCTCTCCGCTGGGACAAGTCCTGGATCACTGATTTCTTTGACTTAGTGACAGATCTACCCAAGAAGATCCTGGTCAAACCAATCTTCTCAAACAGCCCCAGACCCAGGTGTTCCATCAATGTCCAGAACTCCTCCTCCTTTATGCCTTACTCTTGTTGGGAGAGCCTAGTGAAGGAAAGATTTTAAACCTTTGAATGTGGTGAGAATTGCATGAACATGAAGTCTCTTCTCTTTGAAGGCTTATGAGGGAAAGTGGTGTGTCTTCAGGGACTGGTGGGCAGTCATTAACCTCATCTCTTTGAGTGCCTCAATCCCACAAGTAGCTGACTTTTTTCTCTGGCTTTTCAAGGAGAAAAAGTTGGCTCCAGTTACTGTCAATGATTACTCCTTCATGAGATCCAACACTTTCTGCCATCATGGCAGAGAGGATCTTGGTCAAGATAAAGACCTCTCTGACTTCTTGGCCAACTTTGACCTGCAGCACCCTAAATCTCTCACTGTTTCCCAATTGGAATCTTTCCTGGGTTCTGACTTGACTGAATTCAAACAAATTTGAACCCTTAACCAGGACCTCGGTTAAGCTCCTATCATATAAAACATGTTTCCTGGTAGCATTAACCTCGGAATGCAGGATGAGCAAGTTACATGCCCTCTCTGTGGACCCGACCTATCTTCAGTTTCAATTAGATGCTTCGACGGTCCTTATGACACAACCCTGTTTCATTGCCAAGAACCAGTTGCCGTCAGCAGGCAATCAGAAAGTCATTTTATATCCCCTCAAGCCTGTATCGACACATCACAAGATGCATTGCATCAAGATCTGGTCTGGGCTCTCAAGATTTACTTGAAGCTCTCCAAACCTTTTCATGGAACATAAAAACGCCTCTTTCTTCCAGTTTAGCCTCTCATTGTGGCTAAGGTGGGTGATATGCATGCTGTACTCGTAGTTCTCACCTGAACCAAGTTGCCTCGTAAAGATCTCTGTTCATGAAATCAGGACTATCTCTGCAAGCCTTGTGTTCAACCACAATATTCCAATTCAAGACATTATCAAGGCTGTTGGTTGGCATGCACAGTCCATCTTCTCGAGTTTTTATCAATGAGATTTAGCCTCACAGAGAAACACTCTGAATCTGGTAGGCCCAGTGTCAGTTGCACAGACAATTACCATACCCAGTTGACATCAGCACAACCTCAGCATGGGCACCCTCAGTAGCTTTCACTGGATTCACCCGGAAAATCTTAGTTGGTAAGAAGATTTCATTCATTTCTTCTTCCCAGAGGCAAACCATGTCTCCATCAGTTGTGCTGCTGTCAAGTTAGGAGAGTGAATTATCTTTTGTATAGGGAATCCAGCATTCTTCCTTCGAAGAATACCCGAGTTATAGGTAGGATGCTCAACATCCCCCCTCCTATTAACTATTCTCCTAACATTAATGTGATTGGGGAATGTATTTGAAGGAAAAAGCAAAGTTTTAAGTAAATTATGTTTCTCCGAAAATACTTACACAATCACATTACTTTAATACCCTCCCATCCTCCCTGCAATGCAAGCATCCCCTTCACGATGTTCTGCTCAGCTTAAAACTAGTTCCACCTGGCGATGGCAAGGGGAGGTACTGGGCAAGAGTTATTGCCATTTGTCTGTATAAGATAGACAGGAAAGACAAATTTTCATCTTTTGGGAGGTCTGGATTCAGGAGGTAGTGAGCTTATATTGCTAACGTTAATGAGATCGTGTTAGTATTTTTGTAGAAACATAATTTACTTTAAAATTTGCTTTTCATCATACAACATATGCACATTTTCCATTAGATACCATTAACAACCTAAATGTTGGCTGGAGGTGGTCTTGTACATGGAGAAAGCCAGAGTAACTGGGGAAAATGACCTTAGATGGTTTTATGACCTTTGATCCATGCATATGCTACACATTAAGGATCAATCCCATGACTGCAAAGGTGCAACTCACATGATTTCACTGCTACACAAAATTATACATGATAATTCAGTGGATGGAACAGTGGTTCCCAACCTCAGGTCACGACTCAAATCAGGGTCGCGGTGGGGTCCTCAGTAGGGTCGTGAAGGGTCATCAGAAGAAATTTTTTAAATCATATCATAAACCTGAGGATTGGGAGATTCTGTTGTTGGCCAATTTACGATTGCAGCAAATAAAGGTTGGGAACCACTGCAGTGGAACCTGTGTAATCCCACCAAGAGATCAAAAATGTATGCCAGATTGAGCAGTGAGCAGGAATACTGTGTATATAATCAGTTACATGTACCATATATACTCGCCTGTAAGTTGGGTCCAACTGCAAACAATATAGATGCTTATCTGCCATCACATAATGTGCCAGCAGATCAGGATCTATTATTCCTAACAAACTGCATAGACCCAGATCTGCTGGTGCATTATGCAAGGGTAGATCTGGTTCGGTGCAGTTTGCAGTTGAATCTGACTTAAAAGCGAGTATATGGAGGCTAAGATGCTTTAAGGGAGTGTGGGGTGATGGCAACGGACACGGATCCAAAATATTCACAGACTGGATTAGACAGGTTCCACATTATTTCCAGTTTTAATCTGTCTAATAAATTTTCAAAATGTAGGCAGTGGTCTTCTTATCAGAGAAAGATGTTTGTAGTAAATATTTTTTTTTTTAATTGGGGGTCAAATCAGATATGGCACTGTTTCTTAGTATTCTTTTATGTTCTCTTTTTTTATATACTTTTGTTAAGATCTGGACTTCTAAGAGTGCAGGAGGAGCTTTGACTTCTGACCTTCCAACATTTAGCTTGTCTCCTCAGGAATACATCACCAAGGTAAATTGTAAATTTAATTTTACCACATTTTTGTAGAGTACTAAAATGGACACACCTTCTGCAAATATTATTCCACTTTACTGAACAGTGGGTGGCACATGCTTAAAACACAAAATGTTGTTATATTTTTTCTGTTGACATGGCTTTGCATTAGTTCAGTGGTGTCAGTTGTAGTCTTAATGCCTCAAAATCCAGAAATCTTATTGAAGGATTTAGTTCCCCAAATTTGGTATTCTTATAAAGCATTCATGAGTGAATTGTATACATTTTCAATAATTCCTGCACCAATGTTTTTGCCATAAATCCCTGTGTTAATTATTTGTTATAATTAATTGAGATCAACCTTTGGGTGATACCCAGATTGTTGTTAGACAAATGAGCTTATAATGTGGCCCTACATCTGTAATGCATTATCCATTATGCATCCATCAACAATTGCTATTTAAAAACTTATAAAACTCTATGGGACAACATTCACCCAAATTTGGGAGAGAGGATTGTGGCATGAAGGGCATGCAGATGATTTCAATCTGCCTTCAGATATGGATACATTACTAAAAATACAAAAACATTTAAATGACTTCTTAATAACCACTGGACATAATTTGACCAATTCTGACAGAATACATCCTGGTATGAACAGCTTTTAGATGCAGATCTGCTATCAGATATGGCCACTGTTGCTAAAAATATAAAAACCTTAACTTCTTCACAAAAATGCTTTTCAGAACTTGACCACATTTGAAAAAATCTTGGCATAAAGGACTTTTAATTTTTAACAAATGATGCCAATTTGCCATCAAATATGGCCATCATTACTAAAAATATAAACTTTTTACATAACTTCTCAAAAAAACAACCGTACCTAAAGGGCTATAAATTGTTTACCAAGGATGCCTATCTGCCATCAAATATGCACACTGTTACTACAAATAGAAAAACCTTTAAACAACTTCTCAAAAACCACCCCACAGAATTTGACTAAATTTGACCGAAAGTATCCTAGCTCAAAGGCCTTTCAATTTTATGCAAATAATGCCAATCTGCCATCAGATATATCTAACATTACTAAAAATAAAAAACATTAAAACAACTTCATTTAAAATAACTGTACCACAGAATTCAGGATTCCCATTCTCATACTAGAGTATGTAATTATCACATTTTGAAAGATGACTACATGCATGGACATATAGAAATCAAAGGGTACATATATCAAGTAAGCTCTGTGTATTATTCTTTTGAGTAAACATAAAAAAATACTTTTTTTGCTCTTGTTAATGAAGTTCACTCCATATGCATATGCAGATTTGTGACCTGATCAACCAGCTGCCTGCCTCTAGTCCACTAGCCAACCTATCAAGCAGTTTGTAGACCAAGATACTCAGCTGTGAATGTAACATTAATGCTCCACTGGTTGTTGAGTACATTCTTATATAATCATATTGCTGGTTCATTAACATGTTACATACTGTGTTCATGTTATGCAGACAGGTGTGGTGGCTTGGTATTTCATGTAGCTAGATTGTACAATGCAGAAATTGCTTTAAAAGATTGTCAGCTACTGAAAAGCAGAAATATACATATGATGGGTCTGACATTAAGATCATGACCAAAATAAATTTGGAAACTACTGCTCAAAACAAGTGAAGATAAGTAGGTCACATGGGTTATTCTTTCCATACTATAAAATTACAATGTTTCAAAGTATCTGATAAATTGTTAAATTGTATGCATTATCAAGATTATGGTCATGGTTTGGAATTACCAATGAAAGTAAAAATATGTGACCTTACGTCACTCTTAGTCAATAGATTCTGTGTCACGAATTATATATATTGCATGACAGTTTACACATTACATCATTGTTTTACACATTACATCATTGTTTACCACAGATTTGACTTTTCAAACCACTGTACCCCTAATAAGTCCATGTACATGGAGTTTGGATCATTAGGGGTGCATGTAACACCGACTGAGAAAGTTAGTGGAAAGCTGAATTGGACCAACTTTGACAGATATTTGGCAATATTGGACAGATGATGCTGTTGTGCCATCAAATGTGGATGAAGATACAAAAAACAAACAGAAAGACCTTGAAATTTTTATTTTCATAACATATGCAGTCAACAGCATTGGAAGAAATTTATTCAGAAAGCATCCTACTGACCCAGATTTCTTGGCCAACTGCTCATGCATTTGGCTATTAGTCAGAGGTCTCCTAGTGAGCAATCTCAGGTCCACTTGGGACTGTTGTTTAGATACAGCTTTTGTGATTTTCTTTCAGAAATGACAAGTTTGCGTATTATTTCAGTTGTGAAAAAAAGCAAGATATAGAGTTCGCACTGTTAGCATTATTTATCTTATTATTAATGTCAGAGTAAATTCCATTTGTTTTATTGATTTGTATTGACTAAATTATTTTAAAATGCTGTCAGATTTATGGTGTAACCCATTTATAACAAACCCAAAGGGTCCAGTAACATTTGTTCATTAGAAAATATTGTGTTAAAAATATGCATGCACAATAGTATCCTCTGTACTTAGTCCTTTGCTTTATCTGAGACATTTCTAAATCTAAGTTGTTCTAAATAGGTTCCATTTTATGTTGTTGTTTTTGTACATGAAATATTCCATTGCACAGAATTATGCTTATGTTTTCAGATTGGTCAGTATATGATGACATTGCCCCAGCATCTGGAGCCATTCATGTTACAAGACAATCCAGCTGTCCTTGTGGCTCTCAAGCATGGAAAGCTTCCCTACACAGATGAAGCAGGTTTGTATCTAGACTGGTTCACTGTCCCTACTTTGGCCATACTAATATATCATCAACACAAGTTGGAATAGTTCATCCATAATACTTATGTTATCCATACAGCAAACTAGAAGTAACATCAGTGATATTACAGTGTTCTGTGTTTTGACCCTTTGACATATTCATAATTCAGATATTCTCAGTTTTTAACTCTACTGGTCATAGACCAGAAGAGCTTTTGGGATGACCTGTTGTCCGTCATCCATCTGTCTGTTAGTACAAGATTGCTATCACTATTGCTCCTAAACTGCTTGAAGGCTTGCCACAAAACTTTACACGCACATTCATCCGAAGGTCTAGTTGTTCCTAAATAAAAATAGTGCTGCTCAGAATCCAATATGGCCACAACATTGGCATAATCTTGTTATCACTACTTGTTCTGAACGGATGGTCAAATTGACATTGGGTTTTCACCAGAAGGCTTCTTTTGATGTCTTGTTGGTCCTATATGAAAATGTTGCCAATCTGACCTCCAATATGGCCGTCTTGAAAATCTTTTTATTGCTGCTCCTGGGTGGATGGTTATATCAACATGGTATTTTCAACAAAAGACTTGTTATGATGCCTATTTGTTCCTTACTGAAAACGGTGCAAATCTGGCATCTAAAATGGTCAGCATGGCAGCCATCTTAAAAATCTTGTTATCGCTACTCCTTCTAAACAGAAAGTCATATAAACATAGGTTTTTCACCAGAAGATTTCTTATGGTTCTCTTCTTGGTTCTAAATGAAAATGATATCAATTTGACATCCAATATGGCCACCATGGTGGTCATCTTGAAAATCCTGTTATTGCCCACACCTGAATTGATGCTTATATCGACATGGGGTTTTCACCAAAAGACTTCTTATAATATCTAGTTTGCCCTGAATTAAATTTTTGCCAATCTCACATCCAATATGCCCTCCATGATGCCCATCTTGAAAATCTTGTTGCTACTCCATCTGAATGGATGGTCATATCGAAATGTGTTTTCACCAAATGACTTATTTTGAGGTCTATTTGGTCCCAAATGAAAATGGTGCCAATCTTACATCCAATATGGCCACCATGGCAGTCATCTTGAAAATCTTGTTATTGCTGAAGAATAACAGAGATGGTTTCAACACTCAGCGGCCATAAAGAAGAAACGGTCTTATCTTGGATTTGTGGAATTTTTTTTGGCCAGTAGACAATCAGTCTCTTCGAGGGAACATATTTAGAGCATGCTCTAAATATGTTCAAATTTGACTTTACTTTCTATCATTTTAGTAATTGCAGGTTTTGTATGATTTCTTAACATGTTAAACATCGCATGGACTTTATTTTATTTTTTTCTCACCTGCGTAAGCATGATGAGACATAGCTATCACTTTTTCACCAGCAACGGTAAAGTTTTTTCAAGTCAGATGTTGGGATAGGATGAGATACATAATTAATTGGACACATGTGAGACATTTGATTCTGTGGAACACTTGTCTGTTGTCTCAGTCAAATATTTCAATAGTCGTCTGGGTTTTTTAGACTTCTACTTTTGATCCTTGAAATTGTTTAATGCAGACTTCCTGATCTGTCACTACATGGTATGAAATAAAAACTGAAGAGCAGTCATTTTCACATTAAATATAACATGCACTGTTGGATCAGAAAATCCCATGGGGTTAAAATGTAATCATTGTTTGCATGAGAATATTTCTGAAGGGATAACATTTCATAGATTTGTACTTCATCCTTTTCTCCTTGAAGGCAAACTTTCATACCATTTGTAAATTGGTGTATTTTCCTTTTCACAAACGTAAAAAATCTTGGAATAATCTGAGTTCATATTAATCATGGCCCTGCAGATGCCAGAACCTAGTAGTAATGCCATTTTCCATCTATCCATCTGCACATTTGTTCATCCAAAATTTCCTGAACCAGTTTTGCTTATATAAACATTAAGCATAAATAATTTCAGGATAAAAAAAACAAGCTCTCTTATCTATATCCTTCTTTCTGACATAAACATAAGCTCAACTACCATAATAGTATATTTTGTTGTCATTCAGTAGATAACCTTGCTGGCATCATATTTAAAATGAATTCTGCGAGATATGTCGTTAAAGAAAAAGTCATTATCTTAAGTCATCTGTTGTGTTTTTATTCTTCAGAGATACATGAGCACCCAGCAGACCTATGGCTGGAGTCAATAGCTCATGGCACCATGCATTGGTATTGTGAGGAGATCCTGAAAATTCATGAGTTGACAGCACATGGCAACAAACAGCTTCTTACTGACATAGGTAAAACTCCTTTTTGCATGGGTTCAATTGGTCAACATACCTGATACAGCTCTCCCTTGTTATAATGCACTTCATTATAAAGTGATTCCAGATATTACACAGTACCTCTATGGACCCCATGGTCAGAATTAAACTTTTGGTCCATCAAATGTATGACAGTATGGGTTGAAAGAAAGCAGCATGAAGCTTAGTCTTTATTTCCTTTTCAAAACATTATTATTTGATAAATTTCCATCATTCCACAACACCCTGATTACGTACATATGCGGTTCTCACTATACTGTAATTCAGTACATAACACTGTTCTCAATATAAGATGATTCCGTAAATAACATTGTATGAACCCCAACTACCAAATTACAACAAGGAAGAGCTGTACCAATAAAAAACTACTATCTCCTGTGTTGCCAGTAGTGGTTCCCTGATGATCAATTAAATCTAAACTTAGTTACTTGCAGTCTAATTCCAAGCATTCGATTGTGAGAATCAGTTTTCAAAAAACTTGAAAAAAAGAGAGAATCCTCTGACCATGAAATTCTGTTTTAATTCATGAATAAATGAACCAAGTGTAATCTGGAAATAATCAGTATAGTAAGTAGAGCTGTTCAATTCAGTTTCACATGTGGCTGCCAAGAGGGTATATTAATTGATCAATACCTCAGTGGGATACCCATGGTTATATGAGCACAGTTAGATAATGTAGGCAAAAAGCATCTTTTAGATATAGATATATACAACACGTGAAAATGGCAGATGATGAACAACATCATGAACAGATCTGCAGCTACCCTGGGAATAAAGCCCAGTCTAAAGTCTGGAAGTTTTTGATTTATTAAGACCAAGGAAGGTCCAGCAACCAAGGAAAATACTGAAACATACCATTTTATAGTTGAAATCTACCACTGTTTAAAAAAATTACAGATTTATAAAAAATTCTGAAAACACAAAACAACTGTATTCCCACATTACAGAAACCAGCAGGAATCAGTCTGCTGGGGACCGGAAATGTTATAGCACAATGACTGGTGCAGTGATGCATGGATGAGTAATCGGATTAACATGTGTACAAAACAAGCTGTTAATTGATTACCTTATTGCTGTAATCCGGAGAGTTTAGTTATGAGGTGTTATAAGTAATAAATGGATCAAAGGTGTTCCATGATGGCTTTCAAGCCTTTGAATAAAAATCGATCGACCATTGGCAAAGGTGAGATAAAAAGGAAAGACCAACCAAAAAATGATTTTGGCAAAAACACTTAAGTAAGTAATTTGAATTTTTTGTATTTTTTAATTGTTGTTTTGCTGTTCAAGATGTTTTTAGAGGAATATTTAAGGGCAGCTCATATATGTTGTAGTTCAATTCATGTCAAAATGCTGAAACATGCACTTTCTCCCAACGCTAAAAAACCACTAGGTAAGAAATATGAGGCTTAGGAATGCATCTCAAGTCCAACTCAGGAACTTATTTCTCAGGGTGAACTTAGCTTGGAGGATTATTGGAGAGCAGTGAGTAGCCTTAAAATCCAAGCCACAAGAAAACTGAAGTTGAACTACTTTGCCGGCTGAACATGGTTGCCTTGTCATTTCCACATTCTAATGCTGTTACATAGAAGACATTCTCAAGTCTTCACAAAATACAAGCTGATTCAAGGGGAATTCTGGACCAGAAAACTATTCAGAGCCTGTTAAGTGTGAAACTTAATAATTACAATGAATGTCATCAGTAGCCACCAGTCAGTGATCTTGTGAAGAAAACTAGAAATGCTTGTGGATTTTTTTTAAAAATCTTTGCAGTGAGATATACAACTCTTCCTTTTTCATTTAATTGACAATACACTGACTTGTAATAAATGATTATTATTTTAACATTTTCCATTATAATCTTATTAATGTTAAAAACTTGCCGTTTTATTATAGTATGAAGAGAATACATATTATGGCAAAAAATGCACTTGTTTCCTTTTCAATCCCCATAAAACTTAAAATTTATGTCGATAACAAAATCTACTGGTTTGGAAGCCAATCTACTGATCAAAATTTGTAGATCTACTGGTTTGATGTCCTGGTTCTGTCACAAATATGAAAATATATAAAAGTTAATATAAGTGCATGTTCCATATGACAAGGATGGTAGTTATATAGTGTCATGTGGTTTCCGTGTTTTATCCAATTAACAGAACATAAGTGTTGTTTTTACAATGAAGCATGTTGACCAATCAAACCTGTCTTTTGTTTTCTTAAACCCTTAATAAGTTAAGGAAAATATCACCCAAAAGTAATACCTTGATCGGGAAACTCGTCAACTTGAGAACACACTCAAACTCAGTTTAAAATAGCTGATAATGAGCTGACTACTTTTCATACACAAATTTTAAATGTTGCAGTTTATTCAAATTGAGAGGGATGTTGAATTTGGTCATTTTTAAAAAAACAACTAATATTGTTTCTATGACAGACACAAGATTGAATTTGAGTGTGTATTTATACAGCATTGTTAGAAGGTGTGTCACAAACCACATTGGGGTTTCTACTATCAAAGTCAAGGTCACAGCTCAATATTTTACCTTTCCCTCACACTTTCCATTCCACTCTATAACTTTAGAGCTGTTTGAGATTGAGGGATGAAACTTGGTAAATGTATTCATCATCATTAGAAGGTATGTTGTCAACTAATGGGGAATCATATCTTCACAGTCAAGGTCAGGACATAATATTTTCTGTTTTCAATCACACTTTCCATTCCAGTCATTAGTCATTAACTTCAGAGCTGTTAGAGATTAGGAATAAAATTTGGTTTTATATATATATATATATATATATATATATATATATATATATATATATATATATATATATATATATATATATATATATATATATATATATATATATAAACACAATAAACTGACAATGAACAGTGTAAAACTAATTTTTGACTAGCTTAAGTGCTTTAGAATCTCATTGAGTCTTTTTCAAAGGCAAACACAAAATAGAGATAAGACAAACAATAAACACAAAAAAGTTTTGAAATTACAAAGTTTACATAACTATTTCTTCGGGAATTACAGCTTGAAAATGTTTGATGTATCATCTAGTTGGCTTCAACTCGACTGCTGATGCTGTAAATTAGTTTGTTCTGACCTACAAAGGGATGAGCCATATTGCCATCTGTTATTTAATGTTAATTGGTGTAACCGCAGATTATATCCCAGATATTTCATTGTTTCCATAAGGCGAGTAATGACCATAGCAATAAAAATAACATGAAGAACTACAAAAAAAACCAGTAGTAATTATAATTATAATTACTACTGGGTTTTTTTGTAGCTTCTACTGTGAAGATCTACAAAAAAACAATAATTATTACTACTGGGTTTATTTTGTTGTAGTTACTACTGTTTTTTTGTGGTTCTTCCTGGTATTATTATTGCTATGGTTATTACTTGCCTTACAGAGCCATTTGAGATTAAGAGATGAAACTTGGTTTTTTTTTATACATCATCACTAGTAGATGTGTTGCATACCACATTGAGTGTCCTATCTTCAAGTCAAGGTCATGAGTCAATATTTTAAGTTTTCCTTCATACTTTCCTTCCATTCTGTAACATTTGGGCCATTGGAGATTACTATGTTTTGCATATACCACATTGGGGGTCCTATCTACAAGTTCAGGGTTACATGACAATATTTTAGGTTTAGTAGCATTCTACTGTCTGTATAATTTATTGAGTTATTTAAGGTAAATGAATGAAATTTGTTACACTAGTATATTGTCACTAGAATATATATTGCATTCCACAATTGGAGTCCTGTCAACAGGGTCAACATCACAGGTATATAGTAGTTCATGGATGCATTTGTTTTTGTTTTATATTTTAAAAGCCATTTGAAATTCAGGAATAAACTACGGTACATGTATGTTTCTCTGTTTGACGGCATCTCATGCATCACAGTCAAGGTTTTATCTTCAATGTCAAGGTTATTGATCAGTTTCTTTCCCTTTTCTGCATTTTCACTCTAATTCCTTCGAGATAGAGATATGAAATTTAGTTACGTTCCATGACTGTGTAGTAAAAGGGTCACAGCCAGATTTCATCATGGTATACTTTTGGTAACCTTACCACAGTTGGCAAGGGACAAAAATTCACATAATTTGCTTGTTTTACTCAAAATCATTTGTCCCATGGATAAGTTGCCTTTAAAAACTACTTGATATATTCTAAAACTGGTTTTAATATATGGTTTTGTTTTTCTAATCTGTTACTGATCATGTATTTGACCATATAGGGATCGGACCACTAATTCATTTCCCATAGAACTTAATGTTAATATATTAAAAAATAAAAATAATTTCTTAATTAGATTGGCATATAAACCACACATGCTTCCATTCATTAGAGTTAGGTGTTTTTTTAGCATTTTCTTGTGCCTCATGCTGATAAACAGGGGACTCCGTGGTCTGCACCTAATAACATAGCCTCACACCAAGAGTCCATATGCAATATTGTCAGTAGGAAATTAAATACAGGATATCAAAATAAAAGTAAATATTTTATTGTCAACTATAGTACATAGATTGAAGTCTGTGAAATTAATAATGGGAAAAAATTAAATCCATTTACAAACCAATGGGTGCATCTCAAAATATTTAGTACTCTATTTTTTATTCTTCCACCAGTAGACTGGTTCTCTGGCTGTAAAATAATTAGTGGTCCAATACCTATGATACCTATATATATATATTATTATCAGGGATTGCGCTGGGCATTGCCAATGTCGCAAATTACGAATTTTTTTCCTGATTGGCGACAAAATATACCATCTGGCAATTTTTTTGGCGACAGTGTTTTTGGCTGTTAAAACTTGTATATACAATCTTGGGTTTGGAGTGGAGGAATTCAAAGGCACCATGAAAGGAAGCTACAATCGACCAAACGACCGCTAATCCTTTTTTTTTTGTTTGGAAAAATGTACCGGAAAAAAAAAAAGAAAAAAAAAATTGCTGAAACTTCAAATAAAACTGATTACCTTTGAAGCCCCAATCGTTCTGTATAAATACGAAGTAAATGAAAATAAAATTCAGTCTCAATCAGAACTATATACTGTAATGGGTAAACGTAACTTAGACTTTTCATGTTCATCATCTCATCCTAAGTTTAAGTTGACTGACTTTTTAAAATGACTTTTTACGAGGGGCCAATTCCAAATTTCTAACCAGCCATATATGCTGGGACGGACAAGGGATTGATCACAAATAAAAAGATTAAGTTAACAAAATTAACAGCATTTGGATTAAGATGCAAGTGCATCCGACAACCCAGTAACTGAAACAGATGTTATACCTGACAGTCCAACATCATCTACTTGTAGTGCAGCTGGTAGTAATGCTTTAAGTACAACACCACATCATGATGAACAGACGCCGAAATCCCGAAAATTTATTGACAGTTGGAAATTTGGGCGTCCGTGGCTGAGATATGATAGAAAATTAAAACTGATGTTCTGTGATATGTGTTTCATACTTTTCGGACAATCTTCAAGAATTTTACATTCAAACGATTAGGTCCATCCCGATTGAATATTTCTAAGGTTACCGTTTATTCTCATACATAAATTGATTTTACGCAAATGTATTCATGTATAAGACTTTCTTGCCCTATAAGAGGTAAACTATTTTCAATAAATCGTATACACATAGGAGGCATACTCTCGATTTTCCGTGTGCTGATTATCCATGTGTCAGTATGGGCAAAAAAAAAAAAAGAAAATATTATAAAGAAAACTAGTCTTGAACGGTAGTCTTTTGAAACTTTGGAAAACTAAATTGAAACATGTACATAATAAAGCTTTGAGGCACACGACAGGATGTATCAATCACACCCCTGTGACCCTATGACACTGAAATATACACGGTTCTTGTCTAGCTAAGACAGGCAGCTTAACATTCTACTGTTCAGCCGACACAAGAAATTTACAATAATAAACTGAATACAGTGTATCATTTAATATGATAAAAAGTCGGTCAGTTTATACAACTGTTTAAAGACAATTAAAAGGTAAGGCGGTCAGAGATAAACAGACACCTTTCAGAGATTTATTGAATTGGCTCACAATAGCTAGGGTGATGTGTCATGTCAAATCCTTTGAGCACTGCTGAGGGAGAGCCCCTTAGGCTAATTTGCATAGGTAAAGTACACTAAGTGGAACAACCCAATTTGTCTGAAGTTAAGTACATCAAAGAGAGAGAATCTAGTGAGAATCGGCATGTACGAATGGGAAGGAGACTTCGACTTTGAAACTGCATTCAGCAAGTGGGCAGCCGTAAAATCACGACGCATACTCATGTGACATTCGATTTTATTATTTTTATGAAACAACATTTTAATAGTGCAAAACATTATAAATAAGCATACAAAACAGTCATGCAAAGATTTATTCTGTTATATTGTGGTATTGTATTGTTTGCTGTCAATAAAGTAATAAATACTCCATCCTTTTCAATTTTCATTGCCTACTACATCAATAGACATGGAAAAAAACTTACTCCTTGCTTGGCGACACTTTTTGAAAATTGGCGAAAAAATATTGAGATTTACGATTTTTTGGGCGACAACTTTTTTAAAGCCAGCACCATCCCTGTATATACGAGTTATTTAACCTACTAATAGTTGGTATGCAAGTTTCAAAAACCACTTGTCCATAGAACATGTGCTTTAAACACTACTTTTTCCTTAACAAAACTACTTGAAATCGTTAAGTGAACAACTATACAAAATCACACCCTGCCTATATCACAGTTAAGCCTTCTACGAGCTATATTTAGAGCAATGGATGATATCAGCTTGTTTATATATGAATACAGTTCTGCACTGCAATCGGTTCCATCATCAGGTGGGGATCCCCTATCCTAGAGTGTTTCAGCACTGACCCACAACACTCTCCAGGGGTGCGCCGACTGAGTTGATCTGACTCAGCCTGAACCGATTAGCTTTTCCATTGCTCCTCTCTCTTCTGCCAAATCCAATGCGAGGCTTCCTCCACCTGTTTGCCAACCTTGGTTACTAAATTCCTATGGCTAGGTCCTATAATCCCGATGACTCCCAAGGCAACCCAAAAGGTCTGTGCTGCAAAGTCACGGCATCCTATTTCCACTGGTAGATTCCAGGCCTTCCATCCATTCTGCTGGAACTCATGGATGAGTGGCTGATACTTAGCCAATTTCCTCTCATGGGCCTCCTCCATTCTAGCTTCCCATGGCACTCAGTTCCAACAAAAATCACCTGCTTGGTACCTCCTGACCACAGTACAATATCAGGTCTGAAGTTGGTGTTACAGATGTCTCTTGGGAACTTCATCTGTCCTTGTACATCTTGCCTGCATTTCCCAAAATCCTGCACTGTTGTCAAGATGCCTCTTGCTTCAGTCTTTTGCCTTTGTGTCTCACCGCTTCTCACTACACTACTTTTTCCTTAACAAAACTACTTGAAATTGTTAATTCTTAAGTGAACAACCGTACAAATCACACCCTGCCTATATCACAGTTAAGCCTTCTATGAGCTATATTTAGAGCAATGGATGATATGAGCTTGTTTATATGATATGCTTGCAAATATTTTACAATGATATCTCATAGAGAGAGAGCGTGTCATACAATTATCTGCTGCTGTTTTTAGAATTTTGTCAAAACCATAAGTAAACTAAGCTTTTAAATTAAAGGAAAATAAGATGGCATGACTGTCTTCATGATTGAAATAGGAATATGAACTTGGATATTTCATTCAGTTACATCAAATTGTCATTTATCACAGTTTGTTCCTATCAATTAAAACAAGTGGCTTATATTACTAACAGGGCTATGCACTAGACAGACGCATTGTTCCAAAAAGCTGATTTTGATTGGTCAGTTTCTTATAATTCTCTATGAGCCACTTGGGATTGCTGCTGATTTAAAGTAAACATTATCTGGAGATCATTTTTTTTGTGCTTCATTTTGAGCAATTTCCCACTTAGATTGTCTTCTTATGCCAGGTGCTTGCTTTTAGGCTATCAAAAGGCTGCAAGTCTTATAATTATATTTTACTAGCAGTTATATATAGAAAATTGTACATGTTGGTATGGAGACAGACAAAAATGTTCAGAGATTATTTTCAACCATTTACAAACATTTCAGTCAACATCATTCCAAAATGAGACTTTCTTTTGAACCTTGTTAATGTTGAGTCTGATTTGCCATGTCAGAAATAATGGTCTGATTAGAGTATTTTCCTGATAAATGGACTCGCAGACCAGCTGTTCTTTCAGGCTTAAGCATGTCTCTTAAGGGATAGTCGTAAGCTGGTAGGCCAGTTTGTATTATGAGCTACTTGATTAAAACCAAAAATTACATCATAAATATGTTACACACTGTGGCATAAAACCTATGAATCTTGTATAGCAAATTCATAAGGCAACTTGACTGAGTAATGCAGTGCCTGTGAAGTTATTTATATTATATAGGACCTCAAAATCATATTTATAGAACTCCTTATTTTTGACAACAGTTTTAAAATAAAATATGCAAGTAACTTGTGTTCTGTAATATTATTCAACCCGTTTTATAAATGTCATATTTAATGAATAATCTTGATAACATCTCTCTTTTCCTCTATTTGCAGATTATTTATGCAATGTCCTTGATGATCTTGGACTCAAGGAATCAGAGTCATTGAAGAATATAGACCAACTTCTGAAGGCATCACCAGAAGATTACCATGATATAGCAGAACACAAGCCTCAGCGTTTTGCCAATTCTGTTGGGAGTATGAGAAAAATTTATGCATAGAGTCAAGCTTCATTGTTAGCTTCTGTTGATATGGAAAGTGACTGTTCAAGCCAAATGGCTGAGCTGTTCCTTGGACCACACATCCAAGCTCTCTGTAGGATTTTTTAGAATGATAGTCCAAGGCCACATTTTGCCAGAATTGAGAGTCTAGCATAAAAGAAATTGTAGACCAAAGTCTGAAAACTGAGAGCCCAGCATATAGACAGCTGTAGACTAATGTCTGAAAATTGAGCCCAGCATATTGACAACTGTAGACTAATGTCTGAAAACTGAGAGCCCAGGACCAGTATCTTGTTGTCCTGGAAGTTGGGACTCTCATTACAGAGAGCTTTGCTTCTACAACATACTGTTAATGTACAAACTGTCAAGTGGGATCATTTTGTGCAAGTCAAAAGTGAGACACTTTCATTTTCAATTATTCTGGTGGAAAAAAGGTCTTTATTTATTGGCTCATCATAGATTCCTAGAATTTGTCCTGATACATTCATGCACGTTTGCAAAGTAAGCATGTATATATTGTACACAAAAGTTTTTTGCTTACTACTACTGTATGTTATACCAAGCCATTAGTAGTTACAGTGTAAACTTGGTACTCATGGTGTGTGCAAACATTTGCCAGAGCATGATTGAGTGCTGTGGCTAACATTTGCACCAAACAAACCATGCACGGTCATTAGTTTGTACATGATCAGTCACTAAATCATAAATAATATAGGACCTTTTTTACCTTAAAATAAGAAAATTTCTCTAACAGCACATTCAGTTTTAATGTTTGAGTATGACTGGCATCTAAGAATTGCGTGCATCAAACCAGCTGTAACCAGCCTCTTCATGTAAGAATGCAGTGGCAACATAGTGGCTTTGTACCTCTGCAGTTCCAGGTTTGATCCCTGGTTCAAGAATAGATGAGAGTTAGTGGCTGGCTATCCAGTTACATCATTTTCTTCATGGTTCTCTAGTTTTTTCCATGACAAGGACCATCTCATGACATCAGCCAGGTCATTGAAAGTATTTTGTGTAATCCCCTAGAACTTGTCACTTGCCCATCTTCATTTACATAAGACAATCTTTACCACTTGCACACAAAATTTAAATTTTATGCAATTATTGTTTAAAATAACAATAAGCTATTCATAATCTGAGATTAATCCAACAAATACTTGCTGAATTATCAAAGCTTAAGATTACTATATATTTTATATATTTTAGCCTACTTTGTGGGACAATGTTAGTTTTGGCTACCACATGATCACCTGTATTATGTAATAGTGTGTAATCACTCACACATGGCAATGGCTGGTAAACTGGCAATTGGTCAAAGTAAAAAGATAAGGAAGTGCTAAGAATAATTGATTGACATGGTGGAACTAATGATTGAACTAATGAAAAGTTTCACAGTGTCAATCAACACTACTTAATACCTCATTATCTACTAACCAAGGACTAATACAGGGAAGCCCCACTTTAACATGCTTTGTTATAACATGAATTTTGGATATAACATGACCATGGTATGGGTCCAGAAATTGTTACAACCGATTTGCCAATTTCTTCTGAATGATTTTTTAACTACAGTAAAACCTGTCTTGAGAGACCACCCTTCTCCCAACAAAAAGTGGTCTCTCAAGACAGGTGGTCTCTCATAACAGGTTTATGCAAGATGATCAGTTTTCAAGGTCAAAATTCAGCAGGGCTTAAGAAGGAAAAATACCACAATTACTGTACATGAATTTTATTCTTTATTCATAGTTATTGTTAAAATATTGCATTCATTTCATCTCAAAATAATTGTATATAGCAAAAAATATTGACATCTATCATAAAACATGCACATTTATATTTGAAGATTAAGTGTACATGTAACTTCACATGTCCATAAATTTAGAGTTACGTCAAATGTAGCATAAGAATTGCACAGTTAGCTATGATAACACTTACTTATCCTGTGTATGAATTAGTGGTATTGATCATGCTTTTGGGTAGATTGGGTAGATATGGAATACGTATGTACCAATTAATAAGAACAGAATTTCCCCATCCAGAAACAAAATAAATTTATTGATAGACAAAATCTAAAGGCTTAATTTACCAATGACATAAAGAAATTAACTCAATAAACAAAAGGGTGTAAACTGGCTGCACTATTGCGAACAGATGACCGCTTGGTGTGTGGGTTTTAATAATTCTAACATCAAAACAGCAACAAACAGTACAAACCTTTTACAGTGACAATCGAATCTGGAAAATGATAATCACCTATTAAAGACAAAGACAAAGATCTCATTCACCCCAGGCATTACAGATTGACTCCAATGACAGACAGCCCTGCTATAGCACGATGGTCAGGGTCCACAAAACAAGATCGTGCTATGTCCCAAACCATGCTATATAACCAACCTAGACAAAACCAAGTCATTTAGCTGAAGAAAATGATACATGCACCTAAAAAAAAGGGGGGGGGAGGTAAAATTTTGGGCGCAAAAAAAAATGCTCCATTGGCACAGTTACCATCTTAAATCAGGGTGGCGATGCAATACTACGGACTTCATTGACGCAGTTATAAACTTGTTCCATATTAAACAAGAACTACTTACAACGGTCATTACATATTTAATATTTATTTTTAGGAATACAAAATTGGCCGCTTAAGCGTAAATAGTTAAGAGAACGTGTACTCACCGGTCGAATCTGGTTGTATCCATAATAGTAATTCCATCAAAAATGTGCACAAAGAAGCATAATTTATATTTTAAAAACTGTTTGATAGTTCTAGTCGAATCATAATATTTAATTTTTTGCTAATACATTCACACAAACTTATGACAAAGTTTTTTTTCTTTCCCAGCAACATTCTTATTTGTTGGACATGGCCAAAGGGTCTGATTTCTGACACAATAAACTGCATGATTCAGACATTGGGAGTTTCTAAAATGAAACCTGTTTTAGGCTTGAAAAGTACATTTTACTTGAGCTGAAAATTCATACAGGAGGTCAAATGTACTGTATTGACCTCGTAATATACTTGCGATGAGAATTCTGCAGGTGTGTGTATACATGTAAAACTGCCTGAACCCAGCTCAGGAGAAAACCATTCGATTGTATGGGTACACAGTGAGTTCCATAAAAACAGTCCAGTCATTCTTTAATGTACAGAGGAAAAAATAAATAAAATAAAGCCAATATTCATTTAAACTTTTGTTCATAACTATGACTTTGCTTCACTGCAGAGCGAAAGCGGGGAATATAATGTTTTATTATAGTAGCCAATCGCACCACCCCAACAACTTAAATGGTTCTGTTCCAATCACTGGCAGGACAGTTTTCTGTGTACATGTGAATTATATGAAGCTAGAAAATAAAAATGGTTAAAAGGGGGAGGGAGGCGGAGGGGTTTCATTTGTGTGGCAATTACCAAAACTGCTCCTGACAATTCGGACCATAAACTTGTTTCAGTCGGTGTGTATGACGGTTGATTGAAGCAGGCATTGATAGTCTATTGTCTTCTCTTAAAAAGGTAGGTAAATTAATTGATTTATAAATTCTGGTAAGAAACTTTTTCACTCAACTACACTGTTTGCTTGACTTGTGAAGACCTAAATCTCGAAGCTAATTGCATTTGTTTAACTCCGGACTTAATCCTGCCCAGGGCTTCAAGCTCCTCTTTAACAGTAATGCCTTTACGTTTCTGTATCCCGTTATCCATTGTAAATACCCACTAATTAACACTCTGACACCTATTTCTTTGAATGACTACAGCAAGAATAATTGTTAAGGAAAAGCGTGGTCATTTGTATAGGGAATGCATGATATTTATTGGTCAGTTGATTGCATGACGATTGTCTGATTCATGCTATAACGAAGCGTGCTATAGCGGGGCTTTACTGTACTCGACCACTACAATGGAGCACTTTAAGAAGGTTTTTAATTATGACATTGTTGGGGTTGTGTGGTTTTTGCCAAAGATGAAGAACAATATGAATCATTGAATTTACTATGTACATCCTTGACTGCTCCCTTTGAAGAAGGCATGGTTAATCATAATGGGGATTTACATGACTTCGGCACTACAATTGCGGTTAGTGATATGTCCTTTAGACTGGTTTACAGTCTGTAGCATACGATGCTACCTGCATGACATGTAGGTTTTAGAAATCTGGTAGCCAGACTCAACTTTTGTTTCATTTAGAACAAACACTCCTAAGTGGTTGTGTTTCAAACGGATTAAATAAACAAGGTCAGTGTGTTTATCTTCGTTTTTGTGATGAAGTCGTTCATAGTAGTGTTGTTAAGAACAATCTGCACTTTACCTGCAGACATTCCTAAGCAGTTGTTACAAAGGATTAAATAAAGGTAAGTGGTGTTTATCTCTGTTTTGCGATACGGTCATTCATAGCAGTGTTGAATCGCTTATGTTGCCTAAAAATCATGGTTACTGGTCGCATACCGCAGGTGGTAGCTCACAACAGAGCATTTATATAATAAAATTGATCCCTGCATGACGATTGTGGTTGTAAATGACAGGTGGTTGCTCATGACAGGTTTTACTGTACTACCAAGTGTTATTGCCACAGTAAATAAGAGTTTTATTGTTAATCTGGCAAGATATATTGTATTATTGAAGAAATAAGATTGTCTTTCTTACAGTGAATACAGATGTTAAAAGTTTCTATTTGCAAATCTGTTAGTAGAATGCCACTGGACTTTGTCAGCTTGTCATTGTTTAAAGACTCCAACTCTTAAAAGCTGATAATTGTTAATGTAATTTGCACTGAACCATTGACAATAAAGCTAATAATTCTACTTTGTGTTTGTCTTCGATACAGTGTATACAGTTGGGCAAACAATAGACCACCAAAGCTTGCTAGTCAACCGGAATACACACCCATGCTCCAAACAATTCCATTGTTGAAATAAGTTTATCACTCGAATTGATAAATCAGTTAATTTACCTACCTAATTAAGTAACTGCAAATATTTTATCCCACAGTGAACAGTTGTTGTAACTATTAAATGCTGCTTTATTTTCAAAAAATAAAAATAAAAGAATTACATCTTTCATCTATGTTTTAAAGTCAATAAATGGTTATACCAGTATACTTAAGAATCCGGCGTCATCCTTTTTATTTCCTTAAATATCATTAAAAATTGCATACATTATATTCAGATCACTCTAATATGCACAGGCTAATTTTCAGTGTGATGCTAGGTTAAGTTACAGACAAGATATTTGTTGTCTTCATCATTGCACGGAATATGACAATTTCAAGTTACATATACTGTCACGGGACACTATGGAACAGAACCATTAAAGTTGTAGAGGTGGATGCTTTGCTGCTACAATCAAACATGTCACTCCCTGTTTTTTTTTCCTGTGTAGTAGTGCAAAGCCATAGTTATGAGCATATTTTTCAATTAACATAGCTTGGTTTGGTTTGGTCCTTTACAATGCAGCAACACAAGTAGGTTATTTAGTGCTGAAGCAATTGGAGTAAAGTGCCTAAGTACACCATGATAGCTGACCCAGGCTGGTCCGATGATAGGATTTGAATCTGTACCCTTTCAGTCGTGAGTCCGGCATGCTAATCACTGACCCACCGCGGCTCCCAATTTATATAGTGCTCATTTCATTCATTCTTTCCTCTTTCTTTTAGAGAATAACTCAACTGTTTGTTGGAGATCCCTCTTGACCTATGAAATCTAATCGTTACTCCCAAACTGGGTATAGTGGTCACATTGCACTGTTTAGAGATAATGCCCAAGGCAGTTTCACACCAGTTCAGATGTACAATTCAAGGCCAATACTGCTGTATAAGTTTCAATTATAACAATTATTTTTCAAGCCTGCATACAAGTTTCTTATTAGAAACTAACATGTCCAGTTTCAATATTTTATTTTGGTAAAACATCAGTCCTGTCAGACATGTATAACATATATGAATATTTTTGAAGGCCAGGTATAAATTGTTTCATAAGTTTGTGTGAGTTTATTAGCAAGGAGTTAAGTATTCAAATTCAAATGGAATCTTGTAGAGAAAATTCTAGAGGTTTGAAATTTATACAACACCATTTAGTGACCTTAACACATATACATGTGTTTACTGAAATGTAATTATGCAATGTCTTTCCTTACATTATTCTGAGAATAATTTGTGCACTGAATTTAGACATGTCATGATGTATGATGGGAACGATTAAAAAAAATTCTTTGTCCACATTTCCGACGGAATTACTATAAATTTACTGTTATGAATGCATTGAGATCGGTTGGATAGTACACATGTACCTTAACTAATCATGCTATTCATTTACCAATTTTCTTATACCTGTATGTACCAACATATGGTTCTCTGCAAAAAATGTAATATTAATTGTGTAATCACTGTGTTTTAAGTATTTCTCATTTAATATGCATCCGTTTAAGTTGGTAACTATGTCATTGAAGCTCGTAGTTTTTTGCCCACCCTATCCTTTGTCTTGTACAGCCTAGATGACATATGTAACATTGTCTTAAGTTAACTGACTAATTTCGGTATTGTACAATATGTTACATAACATGATTGCACTCTGTGGACCCTGACCATAATATTACAGCAGGGTTTTCCTGTAGTAAGGCTACCAGCTGTTGCCTAGCATGAATGATTTCACAGGGTTACATTATGAAGGTTATCTTGTGGGAACATAAACTGACAAGGACCCACTTCCTGTTCTAAAATGTGAAGAATAGGCTGCTATTGTAATTTAGGGCTTTGAGGATTAAAAAGTATTGCTTTGATTTGGCTCAAATTGGAGGTTAGCTGATTTTTATGTCAAGTAATGGTAGATTAGGGTCTATGTTGTTTGCAGTTGGACTTTACTTATAAGCAAGTACATATGGTAAATGCAGTGTGCACAAAACGGAACAGTAAAGACACAGACCTTTCCATTTCATAATGCACTAGAAGATCATCCCATGGTTTCATGAAATTTTTCAAAAATTTACTCAGATTGAGACGTTTCATTTTTGCTTAGGAAACATTTGACAATATTGTTATTTTAGAATTAAAACATTCTAGAATTAGTAGAAATGATGAATAATAACTGTTCAGTTTTAAATTAGTATGTCAAGCAATCTTTTTATTCTTGAAAAATGAATTAAGCAATTTCTCAATTTTAAAGAATTTTCTCAACTTTTCCTCAGAGATAAAGCAATACTCTTCTTGTTGAATAGAAGGTATTGTGACTGATTTTTAATTCTTTAAACCTGCTGAATATTCTGTGAAAAATTTATTATTGCAAACAAAGTGATAAGAAAAATATTCAAAAATCTGAATTTGAGGAAGAAAATTTTACACGTTTAGTGAAACTGGAACCAGGCGTGGAAATCATAAAACTCATGAGCTTGAGATTTTGTTCTGACCATCACAAATGTCATTACTCTTGAAAGGGTATTTCCTATTGGCTAATAGTGAAAACTCCAAGCTCAAGCTCTGAGTTTTATTATCTCCAGGCCCTCTGGTGCATTATGTGATTACAGATATAGATCTATGTTGTTCACAATTTGATGTGCATGATGTGATTATAGATATAGATCTATGTAATTCACAATTTGATGTGATTACAGATATAGATCTGTGTAATTCACAATTTGATGTGATTACATATATAGATCTATGTAATTCACAATTTGATGCGCATTATGTGATTACAGATATAGATCTATGTAATTCATTATTTGATGTGCATGATGTGATTACAGATATAGATCTATGTAATTTACAATTTGATTTGATTACATATATAGATCTATGTAATTCACAATTTGATGTGCATTATGTGATTACAGATATATATCTATGTAATTCATTATTTGATGTGCATGATGTGATTACAGATATAGATCTATGTAATTCATTATTTGATGTGCATGATGTGATTACATATATAGATCTATGTAATTCATTATTTGATGTGCATTATGTGATTACAGATATAGATCTATGTAATTCATTATTTGATGGCATTGATGTGATTACAGATATAGATCTATGTAATTCATTATTTGATGGCATTGATGTGATTACAGATATAGATCTATGTAATTCATTATTTGATGTGCATTATGTGATTACAGATATAGATCTGTGTAATTCACAGTTTGATGTGCATGATGTGATTACAGATATAGATCTATGTAATTCATTATTTGATGTGCATGATGTGATTACATATATAGATCTATGTAATTCATTATTTGATGCGCATAATGTGATTACAGATATAGATCTATGTTGTTCACAAATTGATGTGCATCAATGCATAAACAAATGTAGTATTAAGGTCCCATAGCATAGAGGATGATTTGAATCAGAATTAGAAATTCATAAAAGCATGTAATGCTTAAGTGTTGGAACATTTGTATCAGATCATGGTATATGAAAGAGGAATTAAAAATGACTAATTATAATTGATATAAGTATAAGAAAACCAAAATACAGGTAGAATATATTTTAACGTACTTATGTCATAATGGTTCCTTTGTCATGATAAAAATTTACATAAATGGATAGAATTAGGATAAATCTTCAAAATCATTGTTGATTTGTTCAAAACCATCCTTAATAAAAAAAATTGGAAATAAATGAGAAATATAATTTGATTGGGATTTTCACTCAGTCAGACAAAACCACAGGTTTGTACATGTAACGTTTTGTCAATAACAAAACTGTATTTAATTGTTTTCAACATACATATATATTTTCTATTAGCTTGGATAGTGATCAATATTAATCATGGTTTTTGCTGTGGGAGTGGGTGTAGAAGATTGTTACATTAAATTTCCAAGTTTTGTTTTGTAGTGCTTGAAAATATTCATCCTAAAACTTATTACATACTTACGTATATTGGTACATACATATGTACCGTCTATACTCGCTTGTAAGCTGGCGCCAAATGCAAACAACATAGACTCTGATCTGCCATCGCATAATGCACCAGATCAGGGTCTATGTTGTTTGTTCTACTGATTAGTCCTTACAAACTACATAGACCCAGATCTGCCGGCGCATTATGCAATGGCAGATATGGGTCTATGCAGTTGGATTTGGCTTATACGTGAGTATATATGGTACATAAGTACATACATACATAACAGACTTATTTACTTACTTCTGCACTTATTATTTACTTACCAGTATGCTAACCATTGGTATTTTACGTACTAGTCTTAAAAATATAATTATATTATCAAATTTTTATCAACTCAGAGTGTAGATGGCTATTTCATATTTTTCTTCAGTTTATATTATAAATTAATCATTATAATCCCTAATGTGTATTATTTTCTTATTTTTTATAACTTGTTCTATTGAAATGTATGCATTTTATATTCTAAAAATAATTGTTATCTGTTTCAAAGTTTTTTTTCTGCAAGAGGAAGAACTCTGCATAACCCAAAACCTGTGATTCTAATAGTCCTTTTCCTTGGTCACTTCCCTTGCTTTACTTTAGCAAGAAATATTGGTAGGATGCTTTCTGTTGAAAAGTCTTTCAGTGATGTTGATTGGATATGTTATAAAAACAATTGTTTCAAAGTTTCTCTAGTTTTTGTATCTTGATGTACACTTGATGGTACATCAGCATATTTGTTCAATATTGAAAGGACGCTTTATGTCAAAGTTGATCAAATTCTGTCCAGCAGTTTTTCTACTTTTACCAATGGCAGCCATATCTGATGGTGAAGCAGCATCATTTGTGTAGGCGTTCAAGTAGGACACTTTCTGTCAAATTTGATTAAAGTCTGTTAAATAGTGTTTTAGAAGTTGTTACAGATTTTCCTATTTTTAGTAACAATAGCCATTTTTGATAGTAGATTGGCATAATTTGTATAAACTTCAAAGCAGTTCTTGCCAGAATGCTTTTTATAAAATTTGGTTGAATTCTGTTTAGTGGTTTTCATTTTAAGGATCTTCCATTTTGAGTAACGACTGCCATATGTTATGGCAAATAGACACCATTTATATAAATTTCAGAGGCCTTATTACCTGAATCTTTTCTGTCAAATTTTGCCTATTTCTGCTGAGCAGTTTCATAGAAGACATTTCAGGTTTTGTCCATATTTAGTCACAGCAGCCATATTTGATAGTGGGGATTGGCATCATTTGTACAGTTTGAAAGCCCTTTCTGCAAGGATGCTTTCTGTCAAATTTGGTGACATTCTGCAGAGTGGTGTTTGAAAAACAGTCGGGGGGGGGGGGGGGATTTATACTAACGGCAAACATATTTGAGAGCAGGTCAGCATTATCTTAACAAATTTGAAAGTCCATGTAAAATTTTGTCAAATTCTGTTGAGCTGTTTTGAGTTAAAATCATTTAAAGGATTGTCTTTTTTTAGTAATGGTGGCCATATTTGATGGTGGATCAGCATAATTTGAACAAATTTAAAAGACCTTCCTGCCAGGATGTGTTTTATAAAATTTGGTCAAATTCTGTTGAGTGCTTTTTTGAGAAAAAATCGTTTAAAGTTTTTTTTTATATTGCTAGTAACGGTGGCCATATAAAATTTGATGGTAGATCAGCATCATTTGAACAGTTTGAAAGATCTTCATGCCAGAATGCTTTCTGACAAATTTGATCAAATTATGTTGAGCGGTTTTTTAGAATAAGTCGTTTAAATGTTGTTCTATGTTTAATGGTGGCCATATTTGCTTGCAAATCGGCATCATTTGAACACATTTGAAAGAGCTTCATGCCAGGATGCTGTCTTTCAAAATTGGTAAAATTCTGTTGAGCATTTTTTGAGAAGCTGTTAATTAGCAGTTTTGAACGGACGACTAACAATGTACGACGGATAACGCACAACTGACGAAGGACCAACCATAAACTCACTTTGCCTTATGGCTAGTTGAGCTAAAAGCCTCAGAACTAAATTTGACAAAAAAGTATCTAGGAATAAAGCCCATAAAGGTTAAATCTGTATGTCGTATACATACTTGTGAGCATGAACCGAAAGTTTAGAAAATTCAGGTAATCTAGCATATGACCCTAAAAACCCAACCACGTTCATGAAAATATTTATGTCCCCACTTTGGTCATTACACCATGTATTTTGGCGATATGACTTCAAAATAGTGCAGCAACAACTCTACATTGTAATTAATTTCATTGCAATGCTAATTTTAAACAACCACAATAAATGTACAGGAGAGTACTGATCGCTGATGTTACGGGTGAGTAACCTCAACTTTACAACTAGATATTTAAACATCAATTGAAAAATAAATGTGAATGTTCTAGACTAGTCAAATTTGATTGAAGTAACAAAAAAAAATTTTTTTGTTCTTGTGGCAGTTTATTGTTACCTATTTGCAATTCCATAATGTATTATGGTACTACTAGAAGTTAGAATGAATTACAATGATTGTTTATCCTGTGCCCTTTTTTGAAGTCGTATGACCAAAATAAATCGTGTAATGACCAAATTGTGAACAAAAACCTTAAACGAAATTAAGCTGTCCTACTCCAGGGCTTTCATTACTGTAGTGCATAAACCTGAACAGATGAAACACAATACACAGCAAATGCTTCAAGGTATTGCTTTTTAAAATAAAATGATTAAATAATTAGTTTGTATAACCGTCTTTTATTATTTTTCAGCATCTAAAGACGTTGCTTTTGTTTGTTTTTTTTCTCCAGTCTCTGATCATTAGATCGCATCACACACACTAACAGGCTAAACGAAGTGACAGACTGCACATGATATGCTTTGTTTTGAATGCTGATAGGATATGTTAGAGATACCTTTAAGTGTGTAAAATGCATTTATTTCTCTCAGACTCGAGGTACATACATGACCGAGTCTAAGGCAGTGGACACAAACCTTAGTTCTGAGGTTTCTATCAGTGATAGAAGTTAGGGAAAAACTGTTGAAGTTCTCTTTCTCATCGTACTGAAGCTGGCAATTAACCCTTCCTACATTCCAGCCATCTGTCCTCAACACTTAAAAACACCAATCACATGTCAGCAATGATTGCTGATAAGACGTAAATTAACTGCACACGTCTGGACAACTGACCATATTTCAGTTGAATTATATAGTAACTTTGAACACCACTATATAAATAGACTAAGGGCCGAATTTTATGAAATTAATAGGTTAAACTCGATGTCAACAGCAATATCATACTTGAGAATTTCATCAACAAATGTTAACGAACATAAACATAAATAGGCTAATATAGTAGAAGAAGGTAAAGGTCTTCTGCGGTATGGTCAAATTAGCCTCATCACTCCTCTTCCCAACATTGACCTTATGTATATTATTGAAATAAAGAATTTCATAGTAGACCTACCTTCATTTTTTTTTTCTTTCTGATTCATGTCTTACAGAACAAGTTCGACATGAAAAATAAAATATTCATGTGCATCGTAATTTACGGTATGTAATTTTAAAAAATAAACGATGTTAATGGTTGTAAGAGATGCATTTAAACGCAAACTTTTTGTACATTCATTATCAAAATATATAGTTTTGAAGCTATATGAACTGAACAACAGTGACTAATATTGAAATTATTTTCTTGGCGCAATCTTAATTTTACGAGGTGAATATGACTTGTAGAGACTTTTCTCAAGGCTAGTTTTATGACTTTTTAGTGCAGTTTTCTATTTTAGTAATAAAAAGACGTTAAATGTCAATTTGTGTTTTTTAAACCCAGAGTCTGAGACCTGGTGTATATAATTAACTGGTGTTGAGCAATAGTACAAAATGATAGCAACCTATCACAACTTAATCTGGCTGTAAATGCCTTGGTGTGAAGAGCAAGAAGGTTAAACCCAAGCAACCCAAAAATAATGCTGTTTTTTCAACTCACTTAAGTACAAAAGTTAAGACTATAAACACGGCATGAATTTGCATCAGTTATATCGCTATTTTCAGCTCATCTGGTCGTAAAGCCAAAATAGCTTATTGTTTGGCCCTGCATTCCGCGTGCGTCACCGGTCGTCGTGAAGTGTCGTCCGTCCACATTATGAACTTATGGATCAGTTTCAATCAGACTTGGTAGTAATGTTTCTCAGGACATGCTCTAAGAGAATTGTGTTTGGAGTGGCACCCCTACCAACGATGTGGCTTTCGTAGCAACCAAGTGGAAAACCTATTTTCTGTTTCTTCGCCAAAACGACTTTTGATCAATCTTGATAGCAATGTTTGCTATGACATGCTCAATTGAAATTGTGTCTGGCTTCCCTCGCAATAGTGTGGCTTCCGTAGCAACCAGTTGGAAACACTTGCAGCCGTTTGGAACACGTATTTTCAACTTCTTCTCTAGAACGGTTGAGCCAGTTTTTTTAACACTTATTAGGAATGTTTTTTTAGACAATGCTTCATAAAATTTATGTCAGGGGTGGCTCCCCTAGCAATGGTGTAGCCTCCATAGCAACCATATGGAAAATTTATTTTCAACTTCTTCTCCAGAATGGCTCAGCCAATTGTCATCAAATTTGGTAGGAATGTTTGCTAGGACATGCTCTATCAAAATTATGATAGGCTATAATTTGCTAAAGTGCCCTCGATTTCTATACCAATGCCCTTTTCGTAGCCCCACCCGACTTTGGGTCAGCTACCGTGGTGTTGCCTTGGACAAGACACTTTCACTAAATAACCTATTTGTGTTGTTGTGCCATAAAGCACCAAACCAAACCAAAAGCCCCACCCATTTCTATATCTGGTATCTAACTAGCTCATAAGGTCTAATACATGACGATTCTAATAAGCCTTTACATGAAAATTTATAAATGTTTGTCGAACAAGGAAAACTGCTCTAGATATCGGCATCTACATCCTACCGTTAAAGTCAACCCCGCTCGACATTGTGACAAAATCAAACAATTTGGAAAATCGAAAAAGACACGCTTTTCAAGTACTCTGTTGGATTCTTAGAATATAAGATATGTTTAACAGCCGACCTAGTACAAGGCTACCACTAGTATTAATTCTGAAATAACAACACCAGACGCAAATAGTGGGATAATCTGGCCAAAGCTAGAGGAAACCCACTAGTTTAATACCATAGATCCCGTGAGACCAACTGACAGACTACACTAAAGTAACCGGACATGCCAGTGTCCCTTTGGTGCCAACGGTGACCACGCCGCCTAGGTTCCACAGGTCGGACAGGATCAGATATTAGGTTTTGCAGCTGATTACCCATTCCCGCCAAAACACCTGCTTCTCTGTTACCTTTTGTGTGTACCTATCCTCTCTGGTGACAAGAGTAGATTTTTTTTCCACATAAGTATCTGTTTAAAATTAATGCTGCAAAATATTCAGACATGCATTTTTAGATGAGAGGTACACAAATCTGCATTGAGATATTTCTCCACAGTATAGGGGCACTTCCTGCAACAGCAGGTTCGCATTTACAGGGATTGGGTGCAACCTGAAGAAACCACTGATAAATTATATATATACCTTTGTGTCACTTGTAAATATGTTGAATAATAATAATAATTCGGACTTTATCCATTCGAAACAATGTAGATACTTAAAGGATATGAGCGGTTTAAAGCGAAGGAATTCTGTCGCACATGGTCTGATATATGAATGGCGCCCGAAATTCACGCCAGAGATCATTACAGAGTGCCTCGAAAACCCGCCAAAACTTTACAATCACTCTGAGGGAAGTTGAACACCTAAACATCTTCTGAGCTACTATTGGAGGATGGGAACATTGTTTATCATGGATTATGATTTAAAATACAAATTCGTGAACTTGCTTGTGTTACGCATTTGTAACAATCTTTTATACAGATATAAAAAGTTTTGTGATCTAGATCCATTGGGTAGTTATTCTTAAATAAATTGGACATTAATACTTTTTTTGTAGAAAGAACGAAACTGTATTTGAAGTATCCAGTTTTGCTGATAAGCTCGTGTCTTACATTTTCTAGAGACTAGAGTGTACAACCAGGAACTAGAATTATAGATCCTTGGCATTTTATACCCAATACAATATATGGATAAATGTAAATTCGCACCCCTTTAACGCGCAAGAAGACAGTGAAGAGATAGTACACCTTCACAGAGAGTGGTTCTTTGAAAATTAATCACGTGGCGCGTTGCAAGTGCAGAGTATCGTTTTACAATCGGTTCGGAACCAACATAATTGGAGTCTATTTGAGCACAACATTGAGTGAATGTATAATCTTGACAGATGAAATCCGCTCACCACTCGCTAAACCCTGAGGGTAAAACAAAGAAAAACTTGATACAAATTGTATTCAGACATAATTTTTGAAGAATATATACATTTCGCATGGTAGAAGCAATTAATATTTTCTATTTTTTTTAGTACAGCAGTCAATTGATAAACGTTAGAAATGTCTACAGGAGAATGCATTAGCCACTTAGACTGATGAAGATAAAAAGAACGAAATGAATAATAAAGGAAGGAAAGGGTAACGAACGACAAGCACAGATGACAGAATGAATAAGAGAGAGAGAGGGGGGGGGGGAACAGGCAAATAATTGATTGCAGGCAAAAGTTAGAAATTGGAAAAGAAAGGCAAAAAGAAAGAGACGTACAAAGTAATAAACGATACAAGTAAGAAACGATGTACCAAGAAACATATGTAATAAAATCTATCTATCTATCAAATGACAACGACGAAAAAATGAGTATGATGATGGTGTTGTTGCTGTTGTTTGTAATGATGACACTAGAGTCACAACTGCAACGTCTATCTCTCACAATAAAGACGGGGTAAAATGCACTGGACCTAGAATTTGTTCAAGTTGAGCATAAAATATTGCGGTAAATTCTTATTTTTTGTGTTATTTAGATTGGAAATCTGTAATTGTTATAGTGAATGATGCTGAAAGTGGATTCATCTAAAGGTGCCTGGACAAGTTAAAAATAACAGATTAAAGAAGTTTCTGATGAGCGTTAACGTCGTTTATCACATAATTTTTGATATGAGGTTAAAGTTCACCATATGTCAAGGGCAAGATATATCATGACGTGAACTGAGGTTAAAGTTGACCATATTTCAAGGGTAAGATTGTGATCTGAGGTTAAAGTTAACCATACCTCAGGGGTTAGATTGGACATTTGAAAATTAAATAATTCCTTCACTTTGATGAGAAGATTTTATACTTTACTATTTTTTGTTTTAAAGCATTACTGTATATAATGAAAAAAAGATAAAATCGTAATTAGTAAAATATGGACATTTTTGCAAGTTTTCTTCCTTCTTTTCTTCCTTCAATTTTCAAACTTGAGGGACACAGACATAATTTGCCCATTATTACAGTGTCCAAAACATAAAACTCAATGAATCAGGCATTCAAAACAATTTTGGTTTGAAGTGTGTAATGCTAGATCATTTGAAGCATTTATATAAAAAAATCATTCATTGCGAATCTTAGGAAAAGCATTGCCCGTACAGTGCTACACACTTTCAGTCCTAGTACCACGTACTTGCTGTATGCAAAAAAAATTAATTTCAAACCCTGAAAAATGGAATATATTTAAGTATTAATAATGGAAATTATGTAAAATCATAATGTTCATCCAGTTTTTAGCGCCTCACGGAGCTTATGTCATAATATGGCTCTGCGTCCGCCGTGTGTCGTCCGTCCTGCGTCATCTGTCCGTCAGCAATTGCTTGTTATCACTCTGCAGTCCATATTTTTGATTCCAATTTCAGTCAAACTTGGAATATGGGTTTTTATCATCAAAATCAACGACACTTTTGAAAATAAGCGGGATTTATGCATATTATTGAGGTGATGTTAAATCTGATTGGTTGGGCTAGAAGTTCCGATTTTGATCAAACTTGGAATATATTCTTATATCTTAAAAATCTTAGACGAGTTCGATAATGAGCGAGATCCACACATACTAATTAGGTGAGCTTGAATCTTATTGGCTTAGCTTGTAGTTCCTGTGGCAGACATATTTCTGATCTGATCTTTCTCAAACTTAAAATATGGGCTTATATCATCAATATCTTGGATAGATTCGATAATATACTAATGAGGTAATCTTGCATATGATTGGCTCGCTTTGTTACCACTCTGGTCGCCGTATTTCTGATACTGTTTTGATCAAACTTTGAATATATGTTTAATTGTCAGAGATATCAGACGACTTCGATAATGAGCAAGAGCCAGTCGTACTAATTAGGTGACCTTTAATCTGATTAGCTGAGCTTGTTACCTCTCTGGAAGCCATATTTCTAATCTGATGTTGATCAAACTTGGAATATATGCTTATATCAAAAACTTGGACAAGTTCGATAATGAATGAGGTGATCTTGCATCTGATTGACTAAGCTTGTTGCCACTCTGGAAGCCATATTTCCTATCCAAATTTTGATCAAACTTGAAATAAGGGGTTATATTATCAAAATCTTACATATGTTCAGCAATGAGCGAGAGCCTCACATATTGATGATGTTATCTTGCATCTGATTGACTCTGCTTGTTACCACTATGGAAGCAATATTTATGATCTGATTTTGATCAAATTTGGAATGAATGCTTATATCATCAAGATCTTTGTAAAATCTCCATAATATGCAAGATCCAGGCATATTAATGAGGAGATCTTGTATATGATTGGTTGAGCATTTTACCACTTGACTGTACTTATGACCCGATTTTAATAAAACTTGGTAAATAGTCTACCATCGTCTAGATGCTCTTTTTTATTATGACCGAGATCTATATATATATTAATGAATTGGTATTGTATTTTTTTATGGGATTTTGATTAAACTTGGTAAACAGGTCTATGTCATATCAAGATCTTGTTTAAGTGTGAATATGAACCAAAATTCATGCTTATTATTTGATGTGACCTTGCATCTGATTGGCTGAGTTTATCAACAATCGGGCGACTGTATTTCTTATCAGATTTTGATAAAACTTGATAAGTAGTTTTATATTATCAAGACGTTGGATGAATTTGATAAAGAGCAAGATTCACAATATTATTTAGGTAATCTTGTATTTGATTGGCTGAGCTTTTTACCACTCTAGAGGCCGAATTCCAATCGAAGCTTGCTCTACCAAGCTTATATTATCATTATCATAGATAGGTTCTATATAATAAGCGAGATCAGTTCATAAAAATAAGATACCTTGCGTCTGATTGGCTGAGCTTGTTACCTCTCTGGATCAAGAGACAATATTTCTCATCCAATTTCTATAAAACTCTGTAAATGGGTTATATCATCAAGATCGTGGATAATTTAAATTATGAGCAAGAGACTGCATATCAATTATGAAATTATCTTGAGAAAAAAACTTGTATCAAGATATAGTAAAATAGGTAAAATCAACATGTTATAAAGTTTGCGAGAAAATTTACCTATGTTGTATTCTTACAATACCACATAAGCCTGGTTAGTGAAATAGTTAATTGTTAAATTATGTAAGCAAGGTGAGCGATTCTGTGTGTAATATTTGTATTGTGCGTGTTTTGACCAATAAAGATTGTTGTTGACAATTATAAAAACAATTTGTATCCCTCTAATCGAAGGTGATATAGCAGTGATAACAACCATCCATCATTTAAAAAAAATAATAATACAACTTCAAAAGGTGGGTTGCTTCTTGGATAGAGGCAAAACCATATTGATTTGTAGGCTGCAAGATCAAAGGTAAAAGTCACAGAAGGTGACAATGTCATTTTGCTATTCACACGACAAGTACTGTACCATAACCATTTATATAAGTGCGTTATAAGCAGTGTATTGTGACGCATGTGTAGCTGCCCATTTTATCCGTCTTTCATTTATGCACAGTAATTAGAGTTTTCCACCATCTTCCATTGCCAAAGTTGGCAAATAGCTTGCACCCGGGGCAAGGAAGAAACCTATAAATTTTGTGGTCAAAGGTCAAGGTCATTGTGACTTCATGGGCCGACAAGTCACTTTTAGTAGACATAAATATAAATATTTTAAGGTGAGTGTTGAAATATCGTCACTACAAGAAACATTTTCCTTTCTTTAGCAAGGCTGTTGACGTTTATTTCGTATCGAAAGGTAAATGAACTAATTATTTGAAATTACATGTAGAATGAAATGTCTTAAAGGTCACCTCCATTAAGCAAGCACCTTTCTTCAGAAGTTACATTTTGTAAGGACTTTACATCAAACATAACAGAAATAAACCCCTATAAAGCAACCAGCTGTTTTCAAAGGCTGCTTGTCTCGCTTCCCAATATGGCTCCTTAAGACAGGTTTGACTCTATGAATCTATTAAGACATAATACACAAGCACAAACAATATGGGAACGAAATAATTTATTTTATACAGTATACAGGACCAAGTTGAACTACATGTAAATAAAGCACATTACCACTTTCACTACACCGGATAAAGACCATATCAATTTGTACCTGGTATATGTCGGTTTATTAAATAAAACGAGCCTAAATAATATTTATTGTGGAAATATCTACTTTTAGCTTAGAATAAATGTTATCACATTCCTGATGTGTAAGTCCGTCACGTAAACACAAATGTCTGGTTTTGATATATGATTCGTGGGTTTAGTTTTAGAATTTAATATGGCTGAGAAAATCATTCATGCATTTGACTAAATTCTACCTACACTTTATATACTGTTACAACTCTAGATCTTAAAAATATTTAACAGAAAGAAAGTGAAACCAATAATGTAAGTAAAACCAACAAGCATTTTATTTCCAGACAATTAAAGTGAAAATTCAAAAGACACTTACAATTTATGAATTAAATTCTAAATAATCCTAAATGTCCTAATCACAAGTCCAAAATAATAGAACATTCCGAATGAATTCCAATAGCATTGAATGTCCTGGTGCACCACAAAAAAATGTAATCCATAATATATTTGAATGAGCTCACATAAATCCCAAAATCATGTATTAATCCAAAATTCAATGAGCACTTTAGTATTTCTAATGAATATTGTAAATAAATAATTCCTCTCAGATTATATCTAGTTTCAACAACACAACTGAAAAAGATTCCTTACATACTGATCTTTTAGAACCGGGATTATAGAACAGGAATTAATTTGTTTACCAAAATCTGTACATAATACACAACCGTACCTGACCCATGTCACATCAGAATATGAGTAGTTCGAATGGAAAAAAATACTTGCCTACCTGATATAATTCACAAAAGTCTAAATGCGAAATGCCTATGAAAATACTCACCTACCTGACATATGTCACAACATGACATGTTGCGAAATACTATGTAAACAACTGGACAAAAGTTAAGTATGTATTTTCAAATAACCATACAACTTACAATCATAAACAATAACAATACTCTCATGAAACAAACTCAAGAGTATTCATTTTAGTATTTTAAAAAATGCCGTCGTTAGGCTCGTTTATAATAATGACTAGAAACAAAATGTTTCTCCATTTTTCTGCTATATTAAATGTTGTCTTTAAGCTTCTTTGTAATGTTGACTTGAAACAAAACGTGACTCCAGTTCTCAACTGACCAGCACCTACACTTAATAACCTACACATACACTTGCTCACTAACACCTACACCTACTAACAGAGGTGTAAGGGTAAATAAGGGGATTAAATAGAAATGAAATCAATATAATCAAAACTAAAACTTAAGAACCCTTTAATCCTATAACCGCTATAAACAAAAAAGGAAACAACCGTACATCCCCGACAACCCCTATCACTATATAGACCCAGAGTTGAGTGTAAGGAAAGAAAAGGGTAGGTGTGCTTATACTAACACACAAACATACTATCATACACTAAAATGACATAGAAACACACATTAAACACAGAGTTTTGGCAATATTGGAGTAGTATACCTGTTTCTGTTAGATCTGGGTGGGCCTGGAAAATCCCGTTGGTTATTAACAAAAAAATAATGTTAACACTGGTGACGTAGTTGCAATGTTCATCGTCGAAAGCTTCTCCGCACCGTCTATACACCATCACTGTCTTCAAACACCCTTGCCTTTCCACGTGGTCTCTTCTTTACCATAGGGCAGTGTCTGTGATGCGTGTTATCGCCCACGTTGACTTGACATACACCAGGTAGTCAGGGAAAAAAAGTTTTGGAATTATGGTGTAATATTCTACACACACACACACACACACACATTCATCTTGTTGGTTGTCTTGAGAATGGATGGCACAATGGGTGAACGCACCTTTATATATAGACTAGATCAGGATCGAAACTGAATTTGAGTCTCCACCAATCAGAACGCATATCACATAGTTCAGCGATCTATCCACCGAGCAGAACGCAGGAGGACTATGAGGTCACTTTCTGTGTGTTTTCGGTGTGCCTGCGATGGATACTTATACCCGGAGTAGCAGTACTACTACTGCTACTGTGGCAAGTATTATTCCCTCTATAGTATCTTCTATTCCAGAGAATGACTTGGATTTGGCCTTGGCTTTCTTTGACTTTTTATCATCGCAGGAATTGTTAAGGGTACCACCACTTCCTTCTTCTCCTGCGTTGCTATCACTGCCAGGATATGTCGATTTTCAAATGAAACAGAAGAAACAGCTAGAGACCTTTTCACAACGCCAAAAAGAAGAAAAGCAGACTTTTTTTAATTATGAAAACAAGAAAAGGAAAAGAGAAAGCAACAGAGACGAACACGATGAACGGTGAACAGAATGAAGTAAGTGAAAACAGAAGTTTCAAAACTGTCAATGCGTGACGGGGCATTCTGTCTGAGCTAAAACAACTGAGAGGAATATATGAAGCCTTTTAGATGAAACCTAAGAGAAAGAGACTTTCACAATCAGAATTCTAAACCTTCCATGAAATCGACTACCACTGAGACGCCAGCAGCGGCAGCAAACACTACCACAGCAGCAGCAGTGGGATTTGGACGTGCAAAACTTTTGAGGCAATTGAAAATGATGTTGAAAAGTCCATGATTCTTTTGTTCAAACCCAACTGTTCTTTTCAGGGCCACCATATATCTCAGAAAAGAGATGCTATTCACTTTTGCCAAATCAAAAACAAAACAAAACCCTCTCTCCAACAAAAAGTGTGTGTGCGTGTGTGTGTGTGTGTGTGTGTGTGTGTGTGTGTGTGTGTGTGTGTGTGTGTGTGTGTGTACACACATATATACATAAATAAAATACATACATGTGTGTTTATATCGTTTCTGTTACTGTTGAGTATATAGATGTATATGCTATGTTTGATTTACAATGCTTGTCGCAAACATTTTAATGAGTTATGGGCATTTGTGTATTAGAATTGCACACAGTAGGTCACATTTAATAAACATTCACGCCTAAGTGATTACGTCGTGTTTTTTTGCATTAAGCTCTTTTTTCTGAAACTGTTGCTTGCAAAGTTCATTGCGGAATCTTACCAAAAATAGGTCAAAGTGACTTCCTTTTCTTGTTCCAGTGTATTTAATAGGATTGTGGAGTGGCGGAGCAGGCGACAATCAGCTTACTGTGACATTCTTGTTATAAATTATCGATACGTGTTTTGTCTTATTTGAAAAATATCCTCCAAACAACATCAGTAATAACAGCAACCTCGTCATCACAAGTCCATAATGACCACAATGAATCACAGAATTATTTGAATTTTTATAATGAATTCGGATGTTTCTGTTAAACCACTTTTGCTTGGGCCGATTTACTATTGAATGTTAATCACAAGTGTACCTTCAGTGGAAAGAAAAAAAAAGTATCATATTCATCCATTCTGTGTGTTCGTCCATTATCAACATGTCATCAGTAGTTGAAACAAATTTCTTCCTGATTTGTCTACGATAGGGTGTCAACAAGTCCCCCCCCCCCAAAAAAAAAACAAAAAAAAACAACAACAACAACAGCAACAAAAAACAATAATAACAAAACAACCACATTTAGAATCAGAATAGAAACCAACTTCTTCGACGGTTTCATCCCTATACACTTTTTAGCATGAATTTCATGTTCTTAAAGTTATGTGTTTAAAACAAGTCTCCGATTAAACTAAAAGTATCATCAGAGACAAATACGACGAAACAAACATAGCCTCAATTTTGTATGCATATAGTAGATAGGATTGTTTGAACTGTGCTAAGTGATCTGTAAACCATAATATTTTGACTAGAGTTAGCATAAGACGGAATAACAGAAGGTCAATATTTCAAAATTACTTAAAGTCTGTACGAGAAGCACAACACTCGATAGACAACCACGTTGCCAAACACGAGGCAAACCTAGGATCCAACTCGGGACAACATAGGTACAAATCGAGCGCATCACCACTGTACTTGTCCAGATCCCCAGACCATTATTTCACTTTACCAAAGTTAATTTGGATATGTCGATGTATGTTTATGACAGGTCACTGTGACTTAAGAAAAAGTCGTTTCAAATATCACGACCCCGTCACCCCTACATATCGCAAGACTCAAGTTAAAAAGAAATCACACAAGAGTTAAGATTTACTGACTCCGACGCCTAACATTTGAAGAATACAATGCCTTATATATATAGCTCTATATATGCTCTAATAAACTTAAAAGTTGCTGTTGAATACGACTGGACATCCCACTCTTTCACCAATGTTGATCAAGCATCTTGGTACCTTCAGGTGCATACAGTGGGTAGGTGGTGTGTAGCTGAGCTATGCATGTACAGTCAACCGTTTCACATAATTTCAACCCACGTCTCTGACTTTTGATTTAGACGTCCTGGTTCAAAAAACTAAAACAGGTCGGTCATGCGGTGCTCTTCGCGTTATCTAAGTCAACCTACACTATCTTCAAATATTTATAACATCGTCCGACATGCATAAATTACCCTAATCTACCTTGAGTGATTTTTGGTCGGGAATTAAAATATCCCGGGTGTGACTTGAGGCTTACCAGAGGTAATGTAAGCCATGAATCTATACTTTCAAGCTTTATTTAACTTGCACCAATTAACCAAAACGTTTTTTCAACATATAAATGGGATTCTCAACTTCTCTGGTCCTGGTTTGCATGTTTGGATTATGTTACAGTTGGAAATGATAGAAATATGAAATCTGTACTTTATTTTGTCGGGTTTTATTAAGGAGCTTTTGAATACACATAAGACTCGTTAATACCTACTTTAAAAAAATACAAACAAAGATATATTTTTGTGAATTTAACTGTAAACGGTTTAATTTCCACTAAGTAATTTTTGATAAAAATCTGCTCTTTCTTATACCGAGGGGTGTAACACACACGAGGAACAGACATTGCATTTTTGGCAAGTTCTGGAAATATCTGTTCTCTGGGTGAATGCCTATTGCATATGTGGAGCGCGAAAATAACAGATTTTTCCAATAAATAGAGATTAACCATAACCCAGGAATTTGCCTAAATAGATTTATGAAAAGTTAAGCTGAGATTATTGATTTGCAAGAACTTTTATTTTTTTATAATAACATGTATTTGCTACATTTCCTTATATCGTCACAACCTAGACTTGTCGGTAGTAGAGAATGCCACTTTATGTGTCTATGGGAGTCCAGTGTTGAAAAGGGTAAAAAGATTCAGGAGTATACTGGCAATTGTACATAGTCGCCATATTGGTTCATGTCTTTTGTAACAGTGTAGCATGAGGTGACGGTCTGCACTCGAACGGAAGTGCCGTATGACGTCAGTTAAATCTGTCTGTTTGTCTAACAGTGTAGCATGTATTTAGCAGGAGATGTGAGTGTGCTTGCCCTCTAAATGAAATGCTGTAGAGGAGTCCTGTGTTAAACACATGCTACACTGTTACACAAACAGACAAACTCACCTGACGTCATACGGCACAACCTTTCGAGTGCAGACAGTCACCCCATGCGATTCTGTGTTGGGGTGGGGTGGGTGGGGGTTGGGGAGATTTAGCAAGTTTTTACCTTCTGACGCAGAACATAATCAGATCTCTCTCTCTCTCTCTCTCTCTCTCTCTCTCTCTCTCATGCTGTGTGATTAAGACTATCTGTATGTCTTTCTGTGTTTAAATCTATAATTCTGTCTATCGTTTAAGCATGCAACTTGCGTTAGTTATTTTATATTTCCCTTCGACTTCAAAATACTTCCTCCCTCTGATAACGTATCTTAAGCTAGCTTTAGTATAGGTATTGTACTGATTACGGTGAACATAAAAAAAAACAAACATCGCAACTGTTAGAAGAGAATTTGTATCTAAATGCGTTTTTTGCAAAGTTTATTAAAATATTCTCAAAACATTTTGATTGATTGATTGACTGAGTGGTTGCATAGCGGTGCATGAGCACACGAAAGACTATCTGGTGCCAAGGCAATGGAAGTAAAGTGCCTTGCCAAAGACAAACTACAGCAGCCAACCCGGCTGATCTAAGCAGGATTCGAACCCACAACCTGTACATCTGATTTCTCCCGGATTTTCCGGAAGTCTTCCTCAAAATTGGTCAAACTCTCGGTCTACCGCCCGTTTTTGTCATATAAGTTATTTTGTTATACATTCTGGTAAAACAAAGGTCTTGTCAAAATTCCGCCACTCAACCTACTTGTCCACCTTTGCAAGGAACTGACCAATCACATGTCAGCAGTGACTGCTGATAAGCCATAATTAACTGTACAAGTAAACGACACTTAGACAGCTGACCGTGTTTCAGTTGAATTATACAGTCAGTTTGAACACTAATATCTAAAACAAAAAAAAAGGGTTTGAATTTTATGACATTTATAGGTAAAACTCAATGTCGTAATCGCTATCATACTTGAAAATTTAATTTAAAAATTTTAACAAATAAAAGAAAATGAATATGCTTAATGAAATAAGAGGGAATTTGTGATCTTCTGCGGAAGGGTACTCTAAAACTGACTTTTACAAGTGCCACATCAGATCGTGTTATATCTCAATTTTGCAATCTCCGAACAGCTTCGGCAAATACTGGTATAGAGGTTAGTCAGTGACATCGATATTTGCCTGAGAATTCCAAGCTACGCAACTGAAGAGTTAATGTCTTTTAATTGCACCGAGTTTGTTGTACGTGTAACTTGACATACACAGTCACACAAGATATGTACTTTTTAGTATTGAACACTATTTTTTATTAAAGAAAACATCTTCACATATAAATCAAAACAATGCAGTATCTGATGATTCTGTAGAAATCTGAAAGTCTCCACTATTACAAAGAATTTCTAACAAAATCAATATGTATCTACTGACTTGAAGTGGATAGATTACTAAGGTGTTCTTTATACAAATAACCGTGTTTAAATAAATACATCTTTGAAAGGTGCTTTGGTTATATAATCTGGAACTGAAAGATTCTAAAGAATATACATCTCTTGAAGAAGTCTGAACACTTGTTTTTTATATTTTACTTTTAAAGTTGTTTGGTTATAAAGTTATCTAGGCTAAAATATAAGTCTTTAATAAACACGCAGATTCAGTATAGAATCACAATAACTTTATTTGTAAAAAAAAATGTGCTTATATTCAGTAATATTTGACTGGGTCAGAGAAATGGACAAGGAGTGTCTTCTTGATTTCACAATGTACTACTTATTCATTCATTATTTTCCCTAAGTTTGAACGAACTTTTTGTTTTTCCTTTCTTTGTTTAACCAGTGATCATTATATTGTCAAAAAAAGCTAAGAGAATGTTGTCTTTTTGAATACTTAAAAAATCTTAACTTATTTAAACTTGAAGAATAAAAATTGTATTGAGGATATGTTGCTATGTAAATAGCAAAGATCTCCTGCATTGGAAACACAAATCTCCTACATTACAAACACAAATCAACCCCAATACCTCACAGTGGGTTCCCTCCCTTTGGAAGGATAATCCCACTACTACTTCATTTGCAACTTCAAGGTCAATCCTACGGATTATGCCTCGAATGTATGCCAATATCTGCATTCTGACCACCTTGGCTGTTTACAAAACAAGGATTGACCGAGAAGTTGCCAATGCATCGAACAATTTTTTTTTTAATTCGTAATATCTCTGTCAATCATACAATTAATCCAACCGTAGAATATCCGAGGCAATCCAAATAGATTGCAGTTTCTTTTTTTGCGGAGAAATTTCCGGCGAACAAAATGTATGATTTTGTCTGTAAATTACTGCGCCGATAATCATCCGAGGCACATTTTTATCCCACAGAAAAAAACAGAGGATGTTCCGATTGCTGCCACAACGATATAAATTTGGTGGTAAAATGCTACCTGGAGAAAACCGTACGCTTTCATAAATGCATTACACTCAATTCATATTGCATTTGCTGCGATCTTTTCTCATCAATGGCATTAGTGCAGAATGTGAAGATTTTACCTAATACGAAGGAACAAAATGTAATGAATTCTTTACTTGCAGAGACGGAGCACAGGGCTGACGACGTTACAAAGTAGCACGCATCACAATATACCAATGACGTCACAATGAAGCGCCACGCTCCTCACAGCTCATACTCTTTCAGAATATATATTGCTGCCTGAAGGTTGTTTTGACCATTAGTACATCGTCTTTACATATTTATACACGAGTACGTTGACTAGATTCTATCTTTTATCAATTATCTCAGATTGAAATCCAATCGAAAAGGAGGTATAAAACAACAAAATTTACATCGTTGTGGCAGTGGTGTTATCCTTGAAAATGGAGGTAACACACTGTGAGGAGTATGATGAAGTGCATCTGAATCGCCTTCTGGTTAATTATACGTCGTTTTTGATTGGATTGTGGTCTGTAATAATAAATGAAACACGGGACCCAGTCAACGTGCTCGTGTCTTAATGCCCAAAGACGATGTACTAACGTTTAAATTACCCTGGGTTCAAAACAGCCTTCAGACAGCGATATATTCTGAAAGAGTATGAGATGTGAGGAGCTTGAAATAAACTGCGTTGGACTGCAAATCCCCAGAACAGGAAACACAAATCTCCAGACTTGGAAATTTAAATCTCCTGCATTTGCACCCTGGACCTATCACATGTATGGCAACCAAGTGACTGCAACTTTCTGAGCAAAAATTAAGAAATGCCCCCCCCCCCCTCCCGCAATGGAATAACTCTAATCCTTTGTAAATTGATTTGGCTAATTTTATTATTTTGTTTTTCAAACCAACCAGTACTAAGTCGTCGTCAATAATTGTTCTTCTGGAAAATCATAGATCTCTCTGATAGTCAACAAATTTGTTTCATCTACACATATTTTAACTGTTGTTCTTTTCTTCAAATTCTCCAGTTGTTTACCAAACACACTGTTATTCATCAATTTGAAGGAAAAAAATCCTTCCCGAATTAATTTGTTACTTTTTGTCTCCAGTACTTATTTAGTTCAATGTAGAGTTTCAGCTACGGTTATTATTTAAAAGAAACAAGTACGTGTATTTTTCTTAAAGTTGTAAACCGAAGTGTATGTCAAATTTGAAGTTTCTTTTGTAAATAACATATTTCTCTTTATTTTTCAATGGGCATAATAGTTTTGGTACAATTGGTTTTGTACCCTTGTAATCATTTATCAACTTCTTGTATAACTTTGATAAATGATTTTCTTCTGGAATTAATTTCTCTGGAGCTAATATAAAGCCCTTGAAATAAACAATCGAATGGATTCTCTAAATCCGCTTCTAAAATGCATAGTTATCTGGCATTTCAAACAAATTGTATTCTACCCATCTAATTTCTTCGTCAGTGGCACATCTAAAGCTTTTACTGGAATGTATTTGCTCATGCCCCATTCATAGTGGTTGTTTGTATTTAGGTACATATGGAACTATCTTGACCTTGAATTTTAATATTCAACATCAGATTTTGTCTATTCATCTTTGTCAAAGTAGTTTTCGTGATTTGCGTCAGAATATATATGTGGTATCACACTAATTCCAATTCGTATTCTCCTCTCAATCATAAGTAACATAGCATAGTCTGTTAAAAATGCAAGTTCTACACTTTCAGACGTTCATCACGAGCTAGTTCTGTTGCACTGAAATAGTGAACGGAGATCTAGTTTGTAATTTTTCATACAGACATTCCTAAATTCTTTAGAAATGTCAGATAGCATTAGGTATCATTCGTGACATAAGAGTAATGTAGATCTCCAAGTGTTTGAAGGTTAAATTGTTCCATGATATCATTTAGATACTGGTAACCTTTATATTAGTGATAACGCTGTTTCGTTATACTTTCCAAAACCATCCATGTATTCACATGTGAAAATATCTTTCCTCAAATATTTAGATGTCATGTCTATACAAATTGCAGTGTCTTTGTAAATACTTCATCACTTAAATTTGTAGCCAGCAATTTTATAGATTGTCTCATTAATCTAAAGCTCTCTACAAACCTGATTGTTCTTTTATTTTTTCTTTATCTTCTTTCTTGAAACTGTGTTATTTGTTTCTCGTCGTTGTTCGATATTTTTACCTCATCATCTAGATTGTTTTATATTTTCTTACAAGTGTATTCATGAACAGATGGCTGTCATAACCGGACAAATTATGAATGACAAATGGTATTATTCTGGCAATTTAGAATTTTCATTCGTTATGTGCTGAAGAAGCTCTATATTTATGTTAAATTCAAATTTAAATTCTCCAAATTTTCAGATGTTGGTTGAGTGAAAATGTGTTTCATCTTCCTCTGTGAGCACCTTATATTTTGCATTTTTCTTTTCTTTATTCCCCATACACTATTTTTGCAGTGTTTACTAACGCATCGTACAATACTTTAAAACATTCTGTACCTCCGTAAACCTATCTACAATGTAGCAATTCTGTACCTCTGTAAACCTATCTACAATGTAGCATAGTCTTTTATTTTCTGATAAAAATTCTGATCTTTTTTTTAATAAAAATATTTTTGTTTGTGATGTTGGTTTATCCTTGATGACACCAATGTTGAAAAATAAAATGTTATTAAATCGCAATGGTACATTCCATTTTGATAGTTGTCGCTGACTCACTGTCGCTGACTCACTTATCGACTTGCATCAAAGATGCAACATTAAGACCATCAGACTGAAATATAATTAACATCTCAACATATCTTTGTCTCTCTATTTCAGTTACTCCAGCTGATTTTGTGTAGTTTTTCTCGGTTTCCTCTGACACAGCTCTGCTGTATCATCCTTCCAAATGTCATACACATTAACGTTTTATTTTATAAATATTCATTGTTTTTACGGGAAATATTACAGGAAATATGTCAAACCAATGTCAGTATCTATCCAAATTGTATTTTTGTGGTATCTTAGGGTCTATTTTTATGTAGTATTTAAGATTGATTCCACAAAGAAAAAAATATTATCCGTATCTTTTACGCTTATACAAACTTTTGTTATCTTAATCTATTAACGCTATGTATGAGCTTTCTGTGAGCAGTTGATATCTAACTAAGTTCAATACTAGTCTTACAAATGTTATCCTGTCAAACATCCATCTTGTACTTTCATTTATTTTCTGTCCAAATTTGGTATGTAAAATGTCCAAATTTGATATGTAAAATGTCGAATAACGTCCTTTGATATTATTAATTTCCCCTCTAATATATTTAGAGGTTTTTTTGTAGTAAAAATATATATACCCAGCTCGCTCTCCCTCCTGGGCTGGTCTCTTTATAAGTCTAAACGTTAAGTTTAATTAAGCTTTCACACCACTGTTTCTATGTTATGTGACGTAGCAAGGAAGTCAAAATCATCTTAGGATTTTAACTTATGTATTAAACCACAATTTGTGTAGAGTAACGTCCAAAAGGAAAGCAAAATCATCTTAGGATTTTAACTTGTGTATTTCACCACAATTTATGTGTAGTGAAATGTCCAAAAGGAAAGCAAAATCATCTTAGGATTTTAACTTGTGTATTTCACCACAATTTATGTGTAGTGAAATGTCCAAAAGTAAAGCAAAATCATCTTAATATTTAAGGTTCAACTACACAGTCTCGTATTTTGCACAGACTTTCTTTTCTCTCTTTCTTTTTTTTTTTTTTTTTTAAAGAAAGGGCTGCAACAGAAATAACTAAAACGTCATACTTTACTTAGGTCCGGTCATGAGGTACTGTAACATTCCCACAAGTCCAATCTGTAATGTTGAACCGAATAGGGGAACAGTTGACTGAGGTGTACGTTTGAAAAAGTTATGTATTTTATAGTTATCTGCCATTATATCTAAACTTCATTTTCATTCAGCCTGAGCAAGGTACACACGGCGAGTACTTTTGCGGTCAATATATTAGACGAGTTTCATATCGCCGATAATCAAAGGTAAGGCGGGTTATCGCATTATATTGCTGATCAAAGGCGAGGCTTTGGGTGTATGCCTCACGATTACGTACTAAAGACAATGGTATACTATTATAGCCGAACAGGTTGATAATTACATTATATAATGACCATAAATTATTTCCTCTATGTAACTTTCATCATTTGTTTGACTTTTTTTGGACAAAACAGAAAAGAACAGAACAAAACCTTTATTTGTTTTAATTGAAGTCTCAGGCCACACACAAGTAGCATATGAGAAAAACAAATAATGTAGAAGTGGTGACAAATTGTGTTGTAAATATATTGAAGAAGTAACACTTTCAGCATGCAACAGAAATCTTGTATATGTAGTATTTGGAGAGAAAAAATTGAGCGCAACCGATCATCTTTCACATCGATATTCCTTTTAACTTTTAAGTGTTACAATTTTGCAATCGGAGTGTATATTACCATGACAGTTAAGTAGCAAATTCGTAAGGAAGAACATTCAGATAGCATATAATGAATATCATAATACAATGTAGGTTTTATAAAGAAGTATAGAGATATTTAACGGTAAGAACACGTCATAGTCTGTTAAACGGTCAAGTTCTACATCTGATATCTTAAACTGGCATCAGGAGCTAAACCAGGTATACATACATTCCTAAACTCTTTAAATATGCCACATAGGAATGGTATATCTTTCTTGATGTGAAGACCACCTAGTGTGTTCAATCGGAAGTGTGATATCACATCTTGTACATACTGGTAATCGTTATCTGGTATGTTAGAATCACTCAGACTAGAACATAGCTTTTCTTTGGATGATACGGACGTTTCATTGAATGTATCAAAACTAGCCGTGTATTCATTTGTGTAAATGTCTTTCCTCAAAAATTTAGGTTTCATGTTTTCAAAATGTTTCATAGTCTCGACCAACATGTCATCTGTTAAATTTTGTGCCAGCTGCTCTATAGATACCTTTGCAAATCTAGTGGTCTCAAACGTATTCATTTGTATATTATGGACATTTTTAGTTGTTATATTATCTGGGGACACTGAGCTGAATCCAGGTCCCAGTATATGCATCATATTAATCTGACAGCTACAGCTGCAATACTGCCCTTACGTCGTCAACGGAGAGAACATAATCTTGTGCACATTTAAATATTAGATCTGTTCGCCATAAATTAGATTTCGTCGATACATATTTTGATAGTGTTGACATTATTTCACTTACAGAGATTCATCTGAATAATAACATTACTGAAGATGATCTTAAGTCAGATGGATACAAAACCAATTAGGTGCCATCGAACAAATCGATGGAGGAGGGGTATTGATCCATATTGCAGAAAATTTTATTTTCATAACATGTACCGATCTGTCGACACATAACATTGACGGGATAGAGGTAGAAATATGTGTAAAAGATACCAAACATCTGTTACTTGTAATATATCACCCTCTATCTGTATCATCACGCTTCTGGAGTTTGAAACATTTAATAGTCTTTTAACATGTATAGGCTGAACAACTAGTTGTGGTGATGTCAATGACGCAGCAGCAACTTTTACTTCTTCGTACATTAAGTTTGCTAAAGACTGTATATCATTTCGCTCAGGGGATTGGGGGAGGGGAGGGGAAAATGCTGGTATGATAGCACAATACGTAGTACAAGCAGGAAGCGCGACTGCATGAACAAATTTTTAGGTATTAATTGTAATAACTGGAGTCATTAAGAAGAATACAAAACTTACCCAGTCAATAATCAGAAAAAACTGGCAAAGGAACAAATTTATTTGTAAATTGGAGAATATTTATTCTATTGGTGTAAAGTCGAAAGACGATTTGGAAACTTACGCGTCATTTTGTCAAAGAGAATTTTTCAAGCATAATACCGCCACTCAGGAACACTAACGCGAATGGTTCGTTATATATGACATTTTCCGACGTCGAAAAGCTGAATATCTTAGTTCTTTTTTCACTGCTATAATGAAAGTTAATGACACCAATGTCTATTTACCGGACATAGACTTGAGAACTAGTAACAAACTTCCGAGTATAGTAATAACAGAGCAAGACAATTTTGATGTAATCAACACCTTATCCATTCACAAAGCATGTGGTATGGATAAAACAAGTGACCAGATGTTCAAAGAAACGGTCTCATCTATAGTTAAACCACTCTGTATTCTATTTAACATGTCTCTTGTCAAAAAAAGTGTTTCCAAACTTATGGAAAACCGTAAAAGTAATGCCAGTGTACACAAATGGAAGTGTTGTGTTGGAAAAGCAATGGAAAGAATTATTTTTAAATATCTGTAGAACCATCCACACTCAGATAATCTTATAATCAGATATTAATCCGGTTTTCTTCCAAACAATTCTTTTGTATTTCAGCTCATAGATATGTACCAAAGTATGTTTAGTGCGCTCGATACTATAGATGACATGTGTGTGGTCTTTTGTGATGTTTCTGAAGCATTCAATCGCGTTTGGCGTAAATGTCTAATACATTAATTAAAGTGCTATGGAATTGATAGTTTTCTTATCGATTGGATTCTGTCTACCTATCTAATAGACTCCAAAACAGTTTTTGTCAATACTTCTGAATCCAGTAGACAAAATGTTGCAGCTGGTGTATCACAGGGCTCTATTTCAGATCTGTTAATATATATTGTGCATATTAATGATATAGGCGATAACTCCTTGAGTGTAATTAGACTCTTTGCTGATGATAGTTCACTGTCATATTCATAAAATGATACTTACGAAATTGAATATGTAATGAATACAGAATTACAAAACGATTGACGATTAGTCAAGGCAGTGGTTGGTTGACTTTAATCCAACCAAAACTGAGGTAATGATATTCTCGCGCAAGTCCGAGTCCGTTTTTCCTGAAAAAAATATTAAAAACGAAATTCTATCTTTTGTTGACTACTGCAAACATTTTGGCGTGACTATTAGTAGTCTAGGCAATTGGACTAAACATACTGATAACATATTTCAATTGAGCAGAAAAATTATAAAAATGCTTTGAAAAGACTTAAATATGAATTTAGCCGAAAAATGTTAGAAAGGATATATTAGTAGTATACGGGGGATAAATAGGTACTGGAGGGGGGGGGGGGGCACTATAGGTACCAACGTGAATTAACATTACGGTACCTATAGTGCCCCCGTCGTAGGGTTCTATATAGATTCGTAGTGGGGGGCACTTGGGTTACCAACGGGAAATTAACATGGCGGGGCCTCTACGGGTACCAACAGGAAATTAACATTGGGGCCTCAACGGGTACCAACGGGAATTGAACATGGTGGAGTCTCTACACAGTTACGTTATGTATGGGATCTAGTAAGTGCGCTTGTATAGTATTACCATCGAAATGGAACCCTGGATCCCGCGCGTCTGACGTCTCCGTGTCTGACGTCACTCCGCGCTTCGCGGAGCTCAGTTGTTCTCAATTGGGGGACAATAGAAAAAAATGATACACGTCACTTGGGGTGGTAGAAGTATTTTTAGAGGGACAGAAGTATTTTAAGAGGGATAGAATATATACATACACCAAACACACAAATAGTGGAGTAGGCAATTTTTGGAATGATAATCTTTACTTAGTAAATGGTTGGCCCTGAAAAGGGCCGTTGGAGTGTGTTAACCTAGTTAACATAGGTGGCATCTCATGGAGGGTTTTTTTCTCCTTAGACTTCTACGGAGTTCAGGCCCGTAGATCAAGACACGCTTCAAGCATCCTTGTCTTTCCACATAAATTCTTCGTTTCCATATGGCTGTCTCGGTCATCTTCGTGATAGCCCATGAGGCTTTGACATACATTGGATAGTCCGGATTGAAGAGCATCCCCGAGACGAGGCTCGATGATTCCACTGAGGTATACATCTTGAGAAACGGTGAAGCTCTACGAGACAAGCGGTGGTATATATATAGCCTAAGAGCGGATTGAAACGGATCGAAATTAACTACCAATCCAAAAGCGCGTTACAACCGGGTAGGTTTTTCTTCCAATCGGAAGAAAGCGGGAGTGTGACGTCATCTTGAGTATAAAGGTATCACAGCGTTCGTAGGGTTTTACCCTGAGTGGCATAATGGAGACTACGAAGAGTATGTATTGGGGTGAGCCTGCAACGAATGCCGTGCTGAACTTTCAACCGGAAGAGTTTAATTTAGATTTTCTGTCTCAAGAATTTTTACCTGAAACCACGACTACTGTACCGGCCTCTTTGCCTGTCATGGACGATTTTAAAAAAAGGCAACAAGAAGAATTAGAATTTTTTTTGCAACGTCAGAGAGAAGCCGAAGAAGTTTTTCTTCAACAAGAAGAGAAAAGAAGAAAACAAGAAGAAGAAATAAGAAAGTTAGAAGAGGAGAAGTATGAAGAAGAGAAGGAAGAGAGTGAGGAAAACAAAACGGTGAGTCTACTACAAGACATTTTAGCGGAGTTAAAGAATCTGAGAAACATGTATCAGATTTCTTTAACACAACCAAAGAGAAAGAGACCTTCACGGGCCAAACATTCTAAGCCCATCACGACTACTACTGAGATTCTACCACCACCACCACCACCATTCACTACTACTACTACTACTACCACCACCAAAGCAGCAGGAGGAGGAGGAATAGGAGTTGGTCGTGGAAAGGGATTGAGGCAGTTGAAGCTGATTATGTCCAGTCCATAAGTTTGTTTAAGAAACTAACACCCCAACGGTCCTTTTCAGGGCCACCCCATTTATCTAGGAAAGATTATCATTCAATTTGCCAAAATCAAGTAAAACTTTAAATCCCATTCCTTGGTTTGTGTAAGAGATAGTGCGTGCGTCCATACTCTAAAAAAACACAAAGACACTTACTTTTTTTCCATTTTGGTCTATTCTCTTTTAAAATAATTACAATGAACATAACACCACACTCAAAAGTTCATTGTTCACTGTCTGTCTCTCTTGTTCTTGAATTTCTTCACAGGAATCAAGGGTTCTTCCTCACTGCCTTCCAGTCGTCTAGCTTTCTTGCTTTTCTTCACGACTGGGATGAGTTCTTCTTCTTCTTTTTCTGGGGCTGAAGATCCCTCGGCTTCCTCCCTCTCTTTGAGGTTCTCTTGTTTCTTAGGACACTCTGAAGACCAATGTCCTTTTTCTTGACAATGATAACAGGTATCTTTCCCTTTATCTCTGTTTTCTTTTCCTTGACGTTCTGGACATTCTGGAGCCCAATGTCCTTTCTCTTGGCAGATATAGCAAGTATCTTGACTTTTATCTCGAGAAGAGGAGTAGTCGTTAGTCTTACTGGTATACTTTCGAAGGACTGTCTGCAAATCTCTGACCAGAAAGACAATCTGTCTTCTTGACTCTTCCATCTTCATGGTTTGAAAGTGGAGTAACAAATAGTGATTCTGAGGGTAGAAAGGTCTCTCTATATATAGGGAGAGAGCCTGTGTGAAACTCCATCAGATTCAAGTCAGACATCAAGATGAAAAAATCACGCTCAATCCATGAGAAAACAGAAGAAGAAGAAACGAAGAGACGGCGCGAAGACTTTCCGTGCCGCCTGAAACACCGCTAGATGAACTGCTAGCTCAAGTCCATGCTAGCGATTTCGAAGAGGAGATGAGTTCGCCTGAAACCAAACCTTCTACCAAACCCAAAGAATCCACCACCCCTCACCAAGAAAGGTCTACCGTGGCTCCCGAAAATTACTATCGCATGCGAGAGACACAAAAAATAACCTCTAGAAAATTTAGAACCACGGCTTACACTCACACCGTCCACTTTAAAGACTTCAAGTCTGAAGTGCCTCCCGAGAAAGCTGCAGGGTTCATTACCGATTTGTGGGGTTCTGTGTTACAGAATTTGAAACGACAATGCGGAGCCAAAGAGGACGATCGATTGAGACTGTCCATTCATCACGACAGTTTGAAGTCGCCTGTCTGGATCGAGTTCAGCACCCAGGCAGAATTAACACCAGCCAAAGTCATGACCAAAATCGAACACGTTCGACAATCCAACGAAGAGTTTACCATCACCGATGGAAAAGCTACACTTCACATGACTCACGTCTCCCCTCCTCGAGGTAGCGGACGAAGTAGGAAAGTGTTACTGGTGGACGACCTTCGCAGTACCAAATACAGTGTCGTCCAAATGGACAATTCTCAAGACCAGATGTGCTTAGCCCGTGCCATCGTGGTGGGGCGAACGTATGCCGACAAGAAAGAGACCTCAGAATGGAAAAGAACCTGGAATAACATTCGACGATCGGAGAAAGCCAAACAACGAAAAGAAGCAAAACTCCTGTTACAACAAGCAGGCATACCCAAAGAGACCGTGTGTGGCATTTCTCAAATGCAACAACTTCAAGACGTCTTGACTCCTGGCTACACCTTAAAGTACACCCTGAAGAAGTTCGCGGACCTCTGCTGTTTCGAGGCCCCGATTTCCCGGAGGGAAAATACATTCACGTGCATTACCATCAAAAACATTTCGATGCCATCACCAGTATCATAGGATTTCTAGGATACTCTTACTACTGCGAGAAATGCGAGCAAGGATTTAACAGTCGGGAGAAACACATTCATTGCGGAGAGCGATGTCGGGGCTGTTTAGCTACCAAGCCATGCCTTCCGGAAAAACAAGTGCATTGTGCGACGTGTCGACGAACCTTTGTCAGTCCCTCGTGTTACGAACAACATGCAGGACACAAGGTCACCAGCAGAAAAGCGCTTGCGACTTATTGAAATTGTGTTCCATTTGTGGACACCTGATTTGAACCAACGACTGCAAGAGACACGTTTGTGCTGGCAAGAAAAGATGCCGCATTTGCAAGCAGATGGTGGACTTTGATCATCAATGTTTCATTCAAAAGTACGACAATACACTGAAGAAAGAATTAAAGAGTGATCGGAACAAGAACCAAGTGGATTTCATCTTTTTTGACTTTTAATGCATGCAAGAAACAGGCATTCACATTCCCAATTTCTGCGTGGCTTTAAGGGCTTGTGAGAAGTGCATCCAAGAACATATCCACGTTCACTCTCCTCATTGTAGTAAGATTCCAGGAGGACGTGAAAAAATCTTTCGTGGTCCCAACACTTTGTCCGAGTTTGCTGAATGGATTTTAGACCCTACCGACGACACTTGGAGCGAAGAGGACATTCAACGTTACGGGACCTGTCATCGCTATGCGTCCGTCATGGCTCTCAATTTCTCGGGATACGATGGACAGCTTTTGTTAAAATATTATTCACAACAAGGTACCGAATGTCCCATGGTTACAATGAACGGAGCGAAACTCATCTACATGAAAGTGGGACAAGTGCAATTCAAAGATTAAGTGAGTTATTTGGCCATTCCTTTGAGTCGAATGCCTAAAACATTTGGCATGACAGAAATGGACAAAGGATATTTTCCTCACATCTTCAATACGGAAGCCAATCAACACGTCGTACTACCGCATCTGCCTGACGTTGACTATTACGACTCCGACGGAATGCTCACCGAACACCGAGAAGCCTTTCACGCTTGATACCACACTCACAAGTCATAACCGTTTGATTTTCAACAGGAAATGCTGAAGTATTGTCGATCCGATGTGGACATTTTACGACGTTGCTGCGGAAAGTTTCGATAATTATTTCTAGATCACGGAGAAGTCGATCCTTTGAAGGAAGCGTGCACACTACCTAAAGCCTGTACCTTAGTGTACACCAAAAACTTCATGCCCGAGAACAAACTAGCCATCATAGACTCCAACACGTCTCTCTTTGCCAGTCGTCAATACTCGACCAAAGCTTTGCGTTGGCTCCATTACTTGAGCCAAAAGGAAGACAAATGGATACAACATGCCAGAAACGGAGGAGGAGAAAATAAAATAGGTAGTCTTTCAGTGGATGGTTGGGACTTAGAAAACCCTCAGAACGTGTACGAATTTCAGGGCTGCTTATTTCACGGATGTCCTACCTGTTTTTCTCAACGAGACCTGAAAAATCCTCTCACGGGAGTCAGCATGGAAGACTTGTACGAACGCACTTAACAACGCCGGTTAAAGTTAGAAAGTCAAGGATACCAAGTGGTAGAAATGTGGGAGCACGAGTACGATCGCCGTTTTAAAACCGATCCTGAATTTAGGAGCATAGCCGAAAGTTACGACGTGGTCGACATCGAACCTTTGGATCCACGCCACAGTTTGTTTGGAGGACGAACCAATGCCACACGCTTGCTGTACGACGTAGACGAATCAAGAGGAGAAGAAATCAAATACATCGGCGTGTGTTCGTTGTATCCTTGGGTGTGCTCGATTTCCTACCGGACACCCTGAAATCTTGACAGAACACATCGACGTGGAACACATTCGTCAATACGAAGGATTGATCAAATGCAAAGTCTTACCCCCGACCCACTTGTATCATCCTATCTTACCTCATCATTGTCAAGGTAAACTGATGTTTCCTTTATGCCGTACGTGTGCCGAAACATGTAACCAAAATCACCCCTGTCACCACAAGGAGGAAGAACACGCTTTGACAGGAACGTGGGTCAGCGCCGAATTGTTTCGGGCTCTGGATCGTGGATACCGCTTGTTGAAAGTGTACGAGATCTGGCACTTTCCTACCACAGCACAATACCAAAAGGACGACGCTTCCCATCCAGGCATTCTATCGGGGTACGTCAACCAATTTCTTAAACTCAAACAAGAAGCCAGCGGCTATCCCTCGTGGTGTCAGACTCCCGAAGACCAAGTCCAATTCAAAGAACAGTACCGGGCCGTCGAAGGGATCACTTTGGAAGACATAGAAAAGAACGAAGGAAGAAGATCGTTTGCCAAAGTCATGCTCAATTGCTTGTGGGGAAAAATGGCACAACGTACGATCTTACCCAAGACGGAATACTTAACATATTCCAGTGCCTACTTTAAACTGGTGGAAGACAAAAGTATACTGATGAAACACGTATAAATCGTCAGTGTACATTTGATCTTAGTCATTTTCGAAGAAGAATGCAAGTTTGTACACCCCGACAAGTTTAGCAACGTGGTCATTGCAGCTTACGTGACAGCCCATGTTCGCTTGAAATTGTACGACGAAGCTTTAGAAGTCTTGGGAGATCGTGTCCTGTACTATGACACCTACAGTTGTATGTACATCCATCGCCCCGAGGCCCCACACCCTACCATTCTAGGAGATCGTTTAGGAGCCTGGACGGACGAACACCCTCAAGAGACCATCCTGAGTTTTGCTAGCGGCGGCCCTAAAAATTACGGATATCGATACCGAGACCGACAAGGCCAACTTCACACCAAATGCAAAGTCAAAGGATTAACCCTGAACTATCGAACCTTCCAAGTGGTGAACTTTGAGGTTTTGAAAAATGCTTTGCTGTCTGGACAAGCGGAAGACTTTCGAATGAAAACGTTAGAACCTCACAAGATCGTACGGTTACCCAATCACCAAATCGTCACTTGACCTGTAGGAAAAGTTTACCAAATTGTGTACCAGAAACGAGTGAGACTTCCAGACCACACCACTTTGCAGTACGGACACGTCGATCTGCAATATAAAAAAGGGAGTACTTCCAAGCCTAACCATTCATTCCGACTTCCAACGTTGACCGAGCAAGAAGAAAAAAGAAGAAGATGAATGCGAATGCTACACAATCACTGAGTGAGGGATCTACTGTGAACTCCAAGGGTAATCACGACCTGGAGTGCGATGCGGTGCCTTGCGACGAGACGGATGCCGTGCGCTTTGACATCAGCGATGCAGCACGACCTTACCGTCCCACTAGCGATGCAGGACGCCCTTTCTTCTTTATTGGGGATGCTAAACGTATCCCTATCTGTGAATGTCATCCCTACATGGGTAAAGAATTGACGCTGCCTGTGGCCTTGACTGGCTATTCCAAGTTTGAAAAGCGATATCAGACGTTCAAAGATAAGTGGCCTAAATATCTGCAATGACCTACTTCCAAAGATTTAGCCAGAGCCGGATTTATCTACTTGGGAGAAGGCGATAAAGTTCAGTGTTTCAGTTGCAGTGTGAGACTTCACGAATGGGAGTATAAAGACTCGGCTTACTTGGAACATGCCAGATGGTCTCCGCGCTGTCAGTGCCTACCTTTGGTTGGTGATGAGTACGGGTACGATGAGCCGGATAAGCAGTAACCCATGTCGAAAAACTTTAGAAGAACACATTCGTGGTTTACCTTTGGAGCTGCGAGAACGCATTTACCAAGAATTGGTTCAGATACAAGTGCAACGCAAAGAACCATTACATCCTTTACGACACAGACAATTTAACCATTGGTATCTGAATGCTATAAGAATACTGATTAGTGCTAAGTTGTTCAAAATGGTCAGACATTGATCGAATAGGAAATTGGGCTTGTAAGAGTTTGGATGTCACGACTTCTACCTACATTGTGGGAGTGATACATAGAATTCGATCGAACGAAGTGGAGGAAAAAAAAGTGACCAACTTACAGGAATACCAAAAACGTTTACAAGACGCGTCACCTCAAGACGAAACGCCTTTACGTCGTCTGAGGTGTAGTAAGGTCATCACGGAACATCTTGGATATCCTTTACCCACCGATTCCATTTAGCTAACGTGTGAGCATTTCGTCACAAAGAAACCTAGTTTAGAAGAGCACATTGGTGGCTTGCCTTTGAAGCTGCGAGAACTCATTTACAGAGAGTTGGTCCAGATACAAGTGAAACGCAAACTCAAATTCATTCCTCGATTTTCAAACTATCGCGACTTCCACCGTATTAGAAGCCTGATTCTGGGGAGAAACTATTACATGTATTGTGAAGTAAGCAAAAGAGAATCACTTCTTTCCACGTCGGATACTTTACAAGAACACATTCGTGGTTTGCCTTTGGAGCTGCGAGAACGTATTTACAGAGAGTTTGTCAAGATACAAGTGAAACGCAAACTCAAAGTCATTTCTCGATTTTTAAACCATTGTTACTTCCAAAGTATAAGAAGACTGATTCTGGGGAGAAACTATCACAGACACCTTGGAGTAGACTTTCACAAAAGATACCAACCTTGGGAACCTGGATATAAAAGCCAACCATGCCAGGACCGTGGTCTTCACTTGTGAAACGTATTCCGTGGAAGGAAGTCAACAATCGTGTTCAGACCTTAGAGGATTATAGACACCTGATACAGGAGCTTTTCCATTGAATTTTGGACGTTATGCCGTGTGTGTGTTCGTGACTACTTTTCTTGGATTTCGTTTTCCAGGACATTCGTTGTGGACTATTTTTTAGGAACAGTGTTTGTGCTGGACTATTTTGGAGGACCCGTGTTTGTTTTGGACTATTTTGATGAACCATCAAAAACATGACCATTCACGCTTTATCGGCACACGAAAGACAAATTGTACTCAAAGTGTTGAGACTCGTGATGAACACGAGTTGTGTAGCTCCGTGTGAAGAAGACATTAGTCAAACTTTATCTACCCTTCATACGTTTCAAGAAGGGTGCATTGCTAGTTGGTTACACCAACAACTTTACGATTGGAAAGATGTACGTGACTGGAAAAGTATTGGTTTCGATGCTTGGCTACAAGAAGTGGCACAGTTTGCCAAAGACCTGGCACGTCACTAATTTTCCACGACCAAAAGAAGTGAAATGGGAACCCAAGTTCACCATGACACTAACACCTCAAGAAGAAAAAGAAGACTACACCGTTGTCCAAATACAAGCACCTGAGGAACACACCCCCTTTCCGTCAGAGACATTTCATTCTTACACCAACGAGACCAGAATACCACCAGTGCCTGTGCACTCCATTCGTAAGACACCTATTCATGCAGTGTGTGGTTGTTGTACATGTACATTGACTTGTTTATACAGAACTTTGATTCTTTTAGTGGTAGCCTTATTGTTGTACCTGACCATTTTTGCTGTATGCATTTTCGTCCTTCATGACTTGTAAATATGTTTTTGTTGTTTAAAACATTAAACGTGTATGAAACGTATAAAATGTCTTGTGTCTTTCGTATTCTTCTCAAGATTCTTCCTACCTCAGTCATGGCTGCATCTTTTTCCTCTGCATCTTCTTCATCTGTGGTCAAAGTGATCGACGAAAAGTTAGATCGTCCCAGTTGGGAAGCTTTGTATCTGCGCCATCCTTTTAACATGTTGATTGCGGGACCTAGTGGTTCAGGCAAAACCGAATGTGTCAAACGTTTGATCGAACACAAATCTCATCTGTTCGATCGTCCTCCTCAACGCATCGTGTGGTGTTACAAAGAGTGGCAATTGTCTTACACGTTACTTCGTGAAAGTCAAGGAGATGCCATTTCGTTTGTGGAAGGTACACCTCGCGAAGACGATCGGATCGTGTCTGACGTTAGTCAAACACATCTGGTCATCTTCGACGACATGTTAGGAGAAGACGAAGAAGAAATTAAACTTTAGTTTACACGTAAAGGCCATCATCGAAATGCCAGCATCATTTACATTACTCAAAATTTATTTCAACAAAGTAAAGCCCATCGTACCATCAGTCTCAACGCTCATTACGTGGTCTTCTTTAAAAGCCCCAGAGACAAATCTCAAGTGCAAGTGTTAGCCAAACAGTTAGGCATGCCTTCGCTGAATTATGCGTACGACGATGACACTCAAACACCTTTACTCATCGACTTAAAACCTACCACTCCCGAATATTTGAGATTTCGTACCCAATTGTTTCACCACTGGTGCCAAGAAGGAGGTCCTGTCATTTACACGTCCCCTTCGGCCACTCTCTGAAAGTAAAAAGCTATAAAAACATCCACCACGTTATTTCTTTCTCACAGTCTTCGAGATGACATCGTTTCAATCTCATCCTCCTGCTAAATTGATTCGTGCCTTGTATGGCATCAACCGCGAAAAAAAAAAATATGCACAAGTCCGTGCCCATTTGTTAGAAGCTAGTCTCAAAGAAGTGTTAGGATGGTTTACTTTGACGGCACGTCAATTACTGCAAGGCATCATTCACATCCCTCATCAAACCCAACGCTTTTTTCAAAAACATAAAGGGGCGTTGTCACAACTGGCTGATCCTAGAATCGATCCACGGACTAAAAAACAAATCATTTTAACCCCTGGGAGTAGCGGTTCTTTAGGAGGGGTCATGATTCGTTCACTTTTGAAATGGGATCCTAATGCCCAAGCCAAAAAACCAAAAACCAAAAAGAAAAGCCCCAAGAAGAAAAACCCTAAACAGAAAGCCCCCAAGAAGAAGAAAAAGAAAAGCCCTGCCAAGAAAACACCAACCACCACGACCCGAAATAGAGGTACTGCTGCACGTACACCCGAAAACCACGAGAGGCAGTGACGGTGTCTCCTTCTCCTGCGTCCACATCGTCTTCACCTCACTTTGTCATGATGCCTGCCAAACCGGACTTAAGATCCGTGTTTCCTAATTTGATGCAAAAATGGAAACCCATTTCGAAAGTTACCACTTCGGGACCATCGGCTTCGGCTGATCTGGCCACGGCAGCTGCCGCTAAAAAGTACCCTCCCCTAAAAACAAAGTCCAAGAGAGAACCGGCGTGTTACAAAGTTTAGTGGATTTATCCAAAAAAGAATTGAGACGATTTAGTCCGTTGAAAACACCTCAACGTCAAGTGATGCCTGTCATGAAGATGGTACGTCGTGCGGACAATCAGTGGAGACGTGTTCCAGTATAAAATAGAAGTGTGACCTGTCATAGACCTCAGACTTGCTCCTGACATCCAAGATGACCCCCAAACGTGCACACCACCACCACCAAAAGAAGAAAAGCAAAACCAAAAAAAGGACTTCCACCTCGTCTGGATAAACATTGGGACGTCTTGTCTGTCCTGACCAAATCCAATCCTCCCATGCGAAAACAACTCATTCAAACAGCCCCTAAAGAAAACATCGATACAGTGTGCGAATGTTGTTTGAACGCCTTGAAAAGAACGGTACATTTGTCCAAGATACAGAAACAAAATTAGGCAAACATCGGAGTGTTCTTCGCCAAATGGTCAAAAAGAAAATACCTCTCCAGCAAAAGAAAAAAATGTTGGTGCAACGAGGAGGATTTCTACCCATGCTGATAGGACCGTTGTTAAAAATAGCGGCTCCTTTATTAGGAACGATTGCTGGACCTCTTTTAGGAGGAGTCATGCGATTAAAAGAAGATAAAAAGGACACCCTTCTCTGGAAAGACCACACATTTGTACCTTTGGATGTCATGGAAGGACGAAAACTGACTTTAGTTCCTTACAAACGATGGATGGAATTCCATCGTTGGAACAAACAACGGATACCTCATTTACCACCCAATCCCAATCTCCACGAGATGTCACAGTTGCAACAAGAATTACAAGCGTTGATGGATCGAAGCGATTTGTCAGAAACAGAAAATCGCAACGGTACGGTCAACTCTTACAACGTCTGCAACTCTTTCACCAGAAAGCTTTAGACGAAACAGCTCAACCCACTCTGAGAGATTTCAAAGCCCTGATGAAAAGCGAACCTAAAGTCACCACCACTAGTCACCACCACTAAAACAGACACCGCCACGGGGATGACAGTGAAAGAAAAAGAAGAAGAGTTACAAACTCCACCTCCTAAAAAAATACGAAAGTTAGCCACACCGGGTTGGATGAAAAAGATGATGTCTACACCTTTGCCATCAGAAGAGAAAAGGAAAGAAGTGAAGACAGAAGTCAAAACAGAACCGATGACCCCTGTTCAGACATCCTCCTTTACACCAGTGGCTCGTCGGACACGTAAAGCATTGCAATCCAAAAAGATACCACACGAAGAAAAGAGCATTGGTACTTGCTTGACTCATTGAGGAGTCAAAACATGGAGAAACTTTTAGCTAGCCTTTACTACAATCCTGGCCATGCTGCTGGTTACGGAGGAGTTCAAAAATTGTATCGAGCTGCCAAAAGTAAATTGAAAAGTGTACGTTTGGCAGAAGTACGACGATGGTTACAGGAACAATCGACGTACACGTTCCACAAACCCATTCGACGAAACTTTTCTAGAAGTCCAACCAAAGTGGAGGGCATCGATCATCAATGGCAAGCAGATTTAGCCGACGTCTCTCATTTGGCAGCCTACAATCGTGGCCACAAATATTTGTTTTGTGTCATCGACGTGTTTTCCAAATTCGCTTGGGTCGTGCCTTTGACTTCTAAAAGCAGTACCGAATTGGTACGTGCCTTAAAACTGGCGTTGAAACAAAGTGGCCGTCACCCTTTACGATGGCAAACCGACAAAAGCACCGAATTTCTAAACCAAGCTTTTCAAAAAGAATTGAAACAAAGGCACATTCATTTTTACCACCGAAAATCCTGAAACCAAGCTAGTGTCGTGGAACGTTTTCAAAGAACTTTGAAAGAACGCATGTGGAAATATTTTACACATCAACACACTCTCAAGTACATCGACGTGTTACCACGTTTGGTCAAAGCGTACAATCAATCGTACCATCTTAGCATCGGATGTGCCCCCGAAGAGGTCAGCCCTGAAAACGAAGTGACAGTGTTTGATAAATTGTTTGGTACACCCCAATGGAGACACCAGAAGAAAACCCTGGGGCTGAAGACGGGAGATTGGGTTTGCATCGGAAAAACCAAACGCACTTTTGACAAAGGTTATTTACCTAACTGGACCACCGAATTGTTTCGTGTCACTGAACCTGTGAGTGGACGTGATCCTCCCGTCTATAAATTGGAAGACATGCACGGTGAAGTGCTCAAAGGAACTTTTTACTTGCCTGAGTTACAACGAGTGACCAAAAAAGAAGATGACTTGTATGACATCGAAAGCATTCTCGAACAAAGAACACGCAAAGTGGGCAAACGTCGAGTAGAAGAAGTCAAGTACGTTGGAAAGGATATCCCCCTAGTTTTGATTCCTTGATTGCCGCTTCCCAAGTCGTCGACTATAAAAAGAAGAAGTAACCAAACATGCCGTTCAACACAACCACGGCCTCGACTCCTTCGCAGAGTTCCTCTCTTCAAGAATTACAAAAACAACCGCTCTGGGTGTGGTGCGGAGAACGTGGGCCTAAAAATCAAATCGTCTTTTTCTGCCAAATCTTTGTAGTGTGTTGTGTCATCGGAGCAGCCATTGCCAATTTGAGTTTGCAACAAGGGGACAAACAATTGTGGACCATTTTACTCAGCAGTTGCATCGGTTATCTTCTACCCAGTCCCTCCTTGAAATTTACAAAAGACAACCAGTGCAACGGTACGACCAACGCCAGTCCACCATCTTGCAGTCACCACAATACCAGTCCTCTTTTGGAACCGTTTGAACATCATTCTCCTTTGAACTCGAGTGACTCCTCGGAGACCAGAACAACCCTGGAACTATGAATAACTAATTTTATTTAACTTTACCCAGTGACAGTTCCATGGATGTGTTTCCCAACAACACGACCAAATTACCTCAGTCCATCCAATTGGATCACGAAGCTCATTAGGAAGTAGGTTTGGTAGAAATCATTTATCCTACGCAAGTCCAAAACATCAACGAAGGTCAAAACACTTTCATCGTGGATATCCTCAACGAACAAGTGCAAGAACACTTGGACAAAGCTGATCCTAGCTTTCACGAATCCAAAAAGGTACCAGATAAAAATTCTTCCTTGACGAGCTATACCGTGAGAATTCCTGCGGGTTATTATTTTAGTGCTCAACATTTGGTGGACACGATTGCAGCCATCTTCGATGCCCAATTTGCCAAAGCCTTAGAAAAAGCCAAGAAATCGGTACAGATCAGTTACCATCCTGTGGCACGCCGTCTCGTCTTGCAATTTTCGGACGACAAAATATTGGCCATCACTTTTTCTCCTGGGTTGTATGCTATTTTGGGTGGAAATAGAATGTTTCCCAATAAAAAAAAGTATACAGCAACTTAGGATTCGGAAAGGCTTTTCACCATCCTATCGAATTGAACGTTGGACTGAATTTAATGTTTGTGTACTCCGATGTGGTGGAGTACAACGTGGTGAGGAACACAGCCGCTCCGTTACTGAGAGTCATTCCTTTCAAAGTTGATTCTGCCGTCCCCGCGTACGAAGAAGGTGGAAACACGTATCACGTTCACCGTGAATTTGTACATCCTCATTATCTTCCAGTCAGTAAATCGTATTTTGACAGTGTCAACATTAGTATAAAAGGAGATTTGGGACAAAGTGTTCCATTCATTGACAAAGGAAAAGTCATATCGAAACTACATTTTCGAAAAAGGTTCTCCAGCGAATTGTAACACAAAAATGGATCCTGTATACCGAAGAGTGGCTCGACAACGAGATATATTTAGGAGATATGTTAAAATCGGCTTTTCGGACGGTAGCCCCTATTTTGAAACCCATGGTGACTCGAGGATTGCTTGCCTTAAAAGATGCCGCTTTGACTCAAGGAAAAGAATTTCTTCAAAATGTCCTCATCGACAAACAAAATCCTAAAGAAACCTTTATGAGAACATGAAAAAATGTGTTGATGCAAACTGGAAAAGATCTTTTGGGTCGACGAGAGACTCCTATAAATTCACTTCACGCTTTTGGCCCTGGCATTACTTCTTCCTCCACTCCACAGCAAGGACAAGGTAGAAAGAGACGACGTCGACATCCCTTCAGAGCTCATCAACCACACGGTGTTCCAATAAAGAATAAGAAAAGAAGAACGGTCAGAGAATTAGACGTGTTTGATTACTAAACCCTTGAAAATGATGCACCGAGATTCTTGCGAATGTACCAAGTCAGAACTGGATCTATTTACCATGCCTCCCACTATGATGACGATGCAAGAATCCCAATGGGTGGAATTTCATCCTGTATCGTCTTTGACGACTTCAGCTCCTATCGAATTTGAAATCAAAGGACAAACCGAAGATTACATCGATCTGAATAGAAGCCACTTGTACCTGAAACTCAAAGTGGTCAAAACGGCGGACGGTAGCAATCCTAATACCGATGCCCGAGTTGCCCCCGTCAATAATTTCATGCGTTCTTTGTTCAGTGAAGTAGATTTGTACTTGAATAACAAACTGGTTAGCAGCATCATGGATACTTACCCTTACCGTGCTTACTTGGAAAATCTCTTGACGTACGGAAAAGAAGCCAAGAACACCCATATGAATGCTTCCGTGGTATGGAAACCTGACACCTTGGATGCCTTCAACGACACAGAGGTGACAGAAGCGGACGATCCTCACAATGTGGGATTTAACGACCGCCGAAAGAAAATCAGACAAGGGCGCACTTTAGAACTGATGGATCGTTTGCATTTGGACATGTGGTTGCAAGACAAGTATTTGTTGAACGGAGTGTATGTACGCCTGAGACTGAATCGTCTTCCATTTGATGGCTAATGCCAACGAGTACAAAACCATCATCGAAGAAGCCAGACTTTACGTACGCCGTGTGGAAGTGTTACCTAAAGTGGCCAACGACATCAGTCAAACGTTGAGCAGAGCCACTGCCAAGTATCCTGTGCGACGAGTGGAAGTGAAAACATTTACCATTGCCTCTGGACTCCGATCCAAAGTCGAAGATCACGTTTTCCAAGGACAGCTCCCCAAACGTTTGCTGACTGGCATCGTCAGTAATGCAGCCCTCAACGGAGTCATCGATCAAAATCCGTTCGAGTTTCAACACTTTAACGTCTCCAAGATAGAAGTCAGTCGAGATGGCCAGACGTTGTGTACCAGACCTTTTGAACCTAACTTTACCCAGAGAAATTACTAGCGATCTTACTTGACTCTGTTTTAAAGCCACAGGACAGTTAGGCACAAACACCAGCACGGCATTTCGTACGAGGATTATGCAGGAGGATATGCGTTGTGGGGATTTGATTTCACTCCTGACCAAGGCAGCGACGAAGGACATTTCCATCTTATAAAATCACGAAGAACCTATGGAGATAGAACAAGAAGATGAGGGATTTTGTGAACCACAGCAGTCACAAACCACCAGTGATGACGATGTGATTCATCCAGAACCAAAAAAAAAAAAAAAATAAGAAGAAGAAGAGAAAAATAGTGTTCCCAAGTTTGCTGGATTTATCCCATGTATGCCGTCAAGATGGCCAGAACAAGAACAACATTTAGTGTCCTGTTTTGCTACGGAATTGGGTGCCAAAATTACAGATCTGTCTATAGAACATTGTCATGGATGTCAAATCAATCATCCGAGACAGAAACAACACGACAAATGTTTGATGATGAGTGCACAAGAAAAAATGGACGAATATTTGGAGGACGCATGGCCTCTGATCTCGGAAGAAAAGGTGTTGAGAAAATGGTATAAAGACTTGCAGGATTCTTCTTCACCTCCACTCACTCCTCTGGAGATCCGACGCATCGAAGCTCCCTTGCAAAAGAGTATAGAAACTGTCCGTGATTCATCGACTTACTTGAGAGACCACTTCATGCATAAAGTCAAGTGTGAATTGATGACTTATCGTTACCTATGAAGCAAGAAGAAAAAGAAATGGATACCTGGGAACTTCATTACCTGTTGACTCGCAGTTCGTACACTTCTTCTTGGAATCCTGTGGTGTGTGCTAAAGATGAACTACCCCATCGCAAACCTAAAGACGTTCATGCCTATGTCATCAATACCGACGACAGTCATCGACCAGGAACCCATTGGGTGGCCGTGTACTTTCCCAACGATCACTGTGTGGAATATTTTGATTCTTATGGATTACCTCCTTTGGAAGACGACATCATTGACTTTATGAGAAGAAATGCCGTCTCTACTCGATTCAATAATGCCAGATTACAAGGATCGGATTCTATGGTGTGTGGACAATATTGTGTACATTTTCTTCATCAACGCAGTCTCATATATTCCGTAGAACATTTAGTGACTTGTTTTGATAGGGAGTATGCTCGAAACGATGCTAAAGTAGAAAGATGGTTTTGTGAACATTATGGTTATCTCTTGTCTTTAGCTCAGAAACGTAGTGTGCATCAAAATGATGCAGAAAAGTGGAAGTTCAGTTTGCCTTCCCAACGTTGTCAACCCTGTAAATACGTTCATGTTTAATCTTGTTGGTTAGTTGCATTTTTATGTCAGAGAAGCTTCTTGTTCATTAAAAATGTTGATTTTTAAAAAAAATGGTGTTGTGTGGTTTATTGAATTTGAAAAAAATGAAAAATGTATATGCTCTTTCTCTTTCTATCGATCTGAGGTCACCAACTCTGTCCATTTCTCACTATCGATCTAAACCATGTTTTCCATCGCGTCCGCGCTTCCAGCATATAAAGCGGTGCGTTGGCTAGTGCAGTCACAACGTCGACGTCAGTCAGGAGCCAGCTGTCCAGCAAGTCAGATCGTCCCTGATACCGCCGACACCTGCTGTGGTTGGATGAAGGGGAGGGGGTCAGCTGTGACTTTACTGACTGCCACGTGCAAGTAATGACCAGCCTGCTACTGGTATACAGGAAGCCAGGGGCATACTTGCCTATACGTGGCAGTACGGCACAGCAGTGGCCAACCTACCCCCACCACCAAAGCACCTCCATTAAAGAGCCGTAGCCGAGTCGAGGAGTACAGAGGACTGGCAAAGACCCTCCGGAAGTACCCCGACGCAGCAGGTGCAGCCTGCTAAGCCAGGAGTTGAACGCAAGAAGGAGCAGGGAGGACGCCGAGCGCCCACCCATAGAGACAGGCGATACTAACAGCCCTTCTTCAGACGATTTGCTGTCGACAGCCGGACGAACCAGCCTGCCGTTTGATACTGGGAGAGCCTGAGAGCAGACCACATATGGAGTGGCTCGCCCACCCGAGCAGACTGGTCAAAATTGCCTGACTGTATGGGGTTTTCCTTTCGAATTTTTGAAAACCCCTTTTTATTAGACTCTTTATAACACAAATTTGACTTATTTTGATCCACCGTCAAAAAAAATACAACCTTTAATTTACGGTAGTAATCTGTGCATGATACTAAAATGATATGAGTAACTTCTACTCACTTATTGGTATTATTTTTTGGAAAAATATATGTACACTATGTACGCAAAATTTATAACTGAATGGTTGAAGTAAATAAATAAATTTTTAACTTGAATGGATTGTCATAATTAAGTATGTGGTTAACACATTATTGGTAATATGGACAGCCCGACTTAGTTAACTGGGCAGAATTTGATCATGTACGTTTCCTGGCGTTTCAGTTTTCCGTCACGCTTCGCGCCCCGCTTGCCTAGTCCGTGCTGCCTGCCACTCAAGACATGAACTGAATTATACCTGTAAACATTGTGATTCTAGTCCTATGTACAGGTATAAACTTTTATACACACCTCCCCCCCCCCCCAATATCGCGCCGTCAATGAACCCCCTTAATTGTGGGGAAACCATCCAGCGATGGAGGGGTGTGACAATAGCGTTTTCAACACTTTAACGTGTCAGGTGTGTTGCAAACTAGCAACACACTTGACCACAAATAAATAGTGTGCATTGCACACACTTTAACTAGACTTACATGGTCGAATGACCGAACACGTCTATAATCCAAATTCTCTCTCTCTCTCTCTCTCTCTCTCTGGTGCAGTCACTCTCGTTGACTCGTCAAGATCTCAACAACAACACTTCAAGAAGATGGCAGCCAAGATTAGCAAGTTGAATGAAGCCATGGTGAACATGCAGAGGATGAGGCATCATTTGCTTCAGAACAACCCAGAGAAGAAGACGATGATCTTTTTGCAAATGGCTCAAGATCTGCTGGAAGAAGTTTTGAGAGAAGAAATCATCAGGGACAGAACGGAATGGGAGGAGAGACAAAGAGTGCAGCAAAGACAACAACAACAACAACCACAACTCTTACAACCGATGAAACTACCAGACGGAGAAGTCACCTGTAAGATGGATTGTGAGGAGTTTGCCTTCTCTTTCACCAGAAAGAGACCTTGTCCTAAATCCATGAGACCCGTGGCAAAACGTGGCCGCCCTGCTGCGGCTGCTACTGCTACTAGAAGTTAAAACACAACTTCTTACCCCAACGGTCCTTTTCAGGGCCACCCAGATCTCTAGAAAAGATAACCACTCTTACATTGCCTAAAAGACAAAAATATGTTTTGTGTATGTATGTTTGTATGTTTTGTCTTTGCCCCCTCCAACAAAAAATTCCCTTTCCCAAAAAATGTTTGTATAGAGAGTGTGTGTTTGTGTTTGATAAAAAAAAAAAAGGATTATGTGGTGTATGTTTGATAAAAAAAAATTTAAAAAATTTCTCAAAAAATGGTTGTGTGGTGTGTGTTTGTATAGAGTGTGATTGTGTTTGATAAAAAAAAATTAAAAAGTATTTTCTTTTAGGTCCGCGTACTGGGTCTGTGTTTTTTTGGGGGGTAGGGGTGATGGAGTGCAGAATACGCGAAGCATAGAATGACGTCATACGGATGACGTCCGACGCGGCTTTTGGGGGTGATTTTTTTTTTTTTTTTTGTTTGGGAATGGATGTTTTCCTTCACGTCCGCGCTTAAAGTATATAAAACAACGCTTTCCCAGTTGAGCTACCCCCCCCCCCCCCCGCCAGATGCCACTACATGGAGCAGCATGCAATGCAGCGAGCTACCAGAGGGCACTGCGTTAAAGAGAGAGCTGGTACAGCAGTTAGACAGAGCTTCTCTACCGGGGACCACCTGCTGTTAACAATAGTCCTTTTAAGGGCTAAACAGTCCTTCCAAGGGCTAATACATTGCCTGAATCAATGGGGTTTTCAATTTGGCTTTTTTTCGAAAACCCCTTTTGATTATACTCTTTTAAAACACAAATTTGATCAATTTCGAACCACCGTCTAAAAATTACAACTCAAAATTGTAGTGTGCGTGATACGAAAAAGATACGAGTAATTCTTACTCAAAGATTGGTATTGTTTTTTGAAAATAATATGTACACTTTGTACACAAAATTTTTACAACTGGAATAATCGCGTTAAATGGAAAATTCTTTGAAATTTGAAGTATTGTCATAATTGAACAAGCGGCTAACACTTTATTGGTATTAGGGACAGCCCGACTTAGTTAACTGGGCAGAATTTGATCATGTACGTTCCTGGCGTTTCAGCTTCCGTCACGCTTTGCGCTTTCGCTTGCTTAGTCCGTGCCGCCTGCCACACCAGACTGAGACCTTGAAGCAATTCAATCAACAAGTGCGCTATTGCGCACATGTATACCTGTAAACATTGTGGTTCCAGTCCTATGTACAGGTATAAACACAGCTCACAATATCATGCCTTCAGTGAACCCCTTTTGTGGGGAAACCATGCATGGATGTGGGGTGTGTTAAATGTACACACTCTCCAATAGCGCGCATTCAATTTAACTCCCTTAAGTGTGGGGAACCATGCTGCGCTGGAGGGGTATACTCAGTAAAGTGTCAGGTGTGTTGAGAACTGTTAACACACCTGACTAAATATAGTGTGTTCAATCACACATTTAATCCCCCTAAGCGTGCTTCGCACGCTGTGGGGGTACATAGTCGTACATGAACGAAGGGCGAAAACGACTTTAATTCAAGCACAACAACAACAAAAGTTGAGCTACCCATTCGACACATTCCATTCACCACATTCCCATTCATTCAGTCAGGAGCCAGCCGTCGAACAAGTAACATCTTGCGAATTCAACACCACGCCGCGCCTTGCTGTTGGATGAGTAGGGGAGGGGGCCACCTGTGAGTTTATGGACTGCCTCGTGTGCAGGTAACGACCAGTCCACTACTTGATGATGGTTCCAAGGAAGATAGTGGCGTACCTGCATGTATATGTATATATATATAATACATATATGCGAGGCAGAACGACACAGAGAAGACCGATCTACCCCGCCACCATGCCGAAGAAGAAATTGTGCAGTCGAGGAGCACAAACGAGTGGCCCCGGTGATAACTTAGAACACTGGGGATTTCCCTTCGAGAAGTACCCCGACACAGCGAGGTGATGACTGAATGCAGTATGCTGGGAATGCTGCAATCGACGACTGGGGAAGTCAGCCTGCCCGAGGAGGGAAACTGGGAGTTCGCCGTCCTTTTCGCCGCAGACTGATGAAAATTGCCTGACTCTATGGGGTTTTCTTTTCGAATTTTTGAAAACCCATTTTGATAAGACTCTTTATATCACAGCTTTGATCCATTTTGAACCACCGTCAAAAATATAATCTCTAATTTATTATCTGTGCGTGATACAAAAATGAAATGAGTAACTTGTACTCGTTTATTGCTATTATTTTTTTGGACAACATATGTACACTATGCACGCAAAATTAAAAATTATTTGGAATCAAATAAACAAAATTTGAAACTCGAAATAATTGCCATAATTAAATATGTGGTTTACACATTATTGGTATTAGGGACAGCCCGACTTAGCTAACTGGGCAGAATTTGATCATGTATGTTCCTGGCGTTTCATCTCTCCGTCACGCTTTGCGCCTTCGCTCGCCTAGTCCGTGCTGCCTGCCACTCCAGACTGAGCCCTTGAAATAATTCTGTAAGTGCGCTTGCGCACACCTGTATACCTGTAAACATTGTGGTTCTAGTCATATGTACAGGTATAATTCAAAATTCAAAATTAAAATATACACATCCTCCAATAGCGTGCATTCAATTAACCCCCTTAATTGTGGGGAACCATGCTGCGCTGGAGGGGTATATAACACAAGCGTTTCTATACGCTTTAACGTGACAGGTGTGTTGTTACAACACACCTGTCCCTAATTTAAGTGTGCCTTGCACACATTTAATCCCCCACGGCGTGCTTCACAGTCGTACATGCCCGAATGGGCGCACACGACTTTAATGCAAGTAACAACAACAGTTGAGCTACCCGTTGATTCATAAGAATGAACAAGACCGAAACACTGAGACAGATCAGAGTGCATCTAGAGGTGGCCTGGCACCTCCTAAGGGAAGTGGAGGAGAGGGAGGAGGAGGAAAAGGAGAAGAAAGACCCTATCAGGCCTCATCGGATGATGTCGGAGGATTGGGAAACTGAAGCTATCCACCCCCCACCCCCCCGTCGGCCTTCACAGCTCCTAGAAAATGCCGACTTAGTAAAGCAACATGGAGTGGGAGCTGTCCCGCTTGTCAGGCTCGACCAGGAAGTTGCCCGTATATCTAGATGTACTAAAAAAAAAACAACGGCCCTTTTTAGGGCCACCCATTTACCAAGAAAAGATAAAAATCCAATTGGCCTTATATGTGTTTGTAGGTGGTGTGTTTGCGTGTATGTTTCCACACTCCAAAAAAAACCCATTGCCTTGTTTGTGTTTGTGGTGTGTGTTTGGTGTACGTGTTTGTGTTTGATAAAAAATAAAAAAATAAAAAATTTTAAAAAGGGTTGTGTGGTGTGTGTTTGTGTTTGATTAACAAAAAATTATTTAAAATTGTTAGGGTAAGCTATCAACATTAGACTTAAACCTACGGGAATTATTATTATTATTGTACCATTTGGCGCATTTAGGAAAAAACTTTACTCACCTTTTTTGTTCTTGACTCTGTATCTAATGACCTATACGTAACAAAACACTAATACTATATAATCCATAACAAAACTAAGCAGTAGTAAATTTTTAAAAAATAATAGTAATAAAAATAAAAACAATAACAACAACAACAACAACAACAAATTTTATTAGGAATAAATCAACATAAAATGAACACAACAATTACTAAAACCTTCACAAATACAGAGATAAGGGGGGCGTCGACTCCCCCAGCAACATACATGGGGAAAATCCTAGTAGGAAAATGAATCAAGAAAAGAATACTAGATTGTACTGGGCCAGACAATAAAACAAACATAATGGACATCTCGGCTATCGAGTCCACAAATAGTGGGACAACCCCCAACAGAATACCAGCACCATCAATAAACTCTCCACTAACTGAATTCAATGGGCTAAACTCTTCAAACCATTCAAACCACATGGACCGATCCGTACAGTTTAAGGCCCTAAATTGCGAGGGAGACAGCTTCGAGGACCTAAATAAAACCTACCCTGGAAATCCCGAAATACCATTCGTCTCACCCATCAAGCACCAATCAAAAATCCAAATAGAAATAGGCCCCATTAAACAATTGGAACCTCAGGAAAAAATCATAGCAATGGAAAACAGGGCAACCACCTCACCGAGCACTGGGAAACATCAGGAGGAAGGGAAAAGTGGGAGTTCTGGCACCCCAACTTACGTAAATGATACAAACACAAAAGTAGACAAAGGGACTAATGTGGGACTTAACAAAGGATCGTTCGCGGATGTCCTGAATCACAGCATAAAAGCCAATACAAAACCCACACAGCAAAAACAAAATACACCAAAGACAATAATACATAGCACAGAGGAAGATCTCCTATACCCAAGACCTGCCAAGTCCCAAGAACCTCCCAAAAAAGAAAAAACTAACAAAATACAAGGAAAGGGAAAATGCCCTCTAAAAGGGGAAGCAAAATACAAAAACTCCAGAACTAAATCTGCGGAACCAAGTCAGGGACCAAAAAACCAAACAATGATCAATAACAACAACAAAAACAACAACTACAATAATAACAAAACCAACAAAAATGAATCAAAACCCCAACAAAATCAACAGGAAAAAGACAAAGCAAAATCACATGCAAAACCTTTCCATCCAAAAGATCTGACGGCCTTTGTAAAGAGCTCAGATATAAACATAAAGAAACTTAGCACTAAAAGTATAACAAACGAGTTACTAAAACACCACGGGGGAGAGTTCTCGGTCGCCCAGACCAGACAAAACTACCTAATCATAAAATGTAACACAACCAAACAACTAGCTAAATTGCTAGAGGTCACAAGAATAGGACCTTACAGAGTGTCAGTGACAAGACACAAGTCAGTAAAAGCAAACATAGAAAAAAAGGAAAAAATAACCCACCCCCCTTCCATTAAAAAAATAGTAAACATTAACATAGCCGTGGACACCAAAACCATCATAACACAGCTACAAAACCAAGGCCATGAGGTAGACCGGGCCATAAGATTTAAAAATAAACAAGGGGAAAAATCAATGGTAGTCCTAATACACTTTTTAAAAAAAACCCGACACATCCAAGATGGTTCAACTCGGCCCACACGGAGTGCGATACCGGCTGGAGAAATTCCAGAACAAAACACGGTTCTGCACCAACTGCCTAAGATGGGGCCACTACTCCACAAAATGCCGATCAATAACAAGATGCAACAATTGTGGAGGAGAATATTCTGGAAAATGCAACATAAAAACAATAAAATGCGCAAACTGCAGACTCCAGCATAGGGCCAACTCCTTAGATTGCCCTGCAGCCATCAGGGGGAAAAAATCGTCAACTACATGTCAGACAAAGAAGTATCTTACATAGTTGCGAAAACGGCAGTATTAACAAAAACTCAACAACCAGAAGCAACTAACACCAAACATACCCAAAACCAAGACGCAAACAACAGGAAAGTAGATAGTAAGGAATCTAAAAACGACCAAATTAAATCTGACAACAACAAAATAAAAAAAATCAAAATCAGACTCTAAACAACAAAAAGGGCACACCTACACCACCCATTAAAAACAAACAGGCAAATAATGTCCCAAATAATAATAACCCCAAACGGGCACAAGCAACACCAGCCCCAAACACACATGGGGAACGCAGGGGGAAAATCCCAGGCTAAAACCAAATCAAACCCCGAAAGTAGTGCAGTAAAAAACAAAGTAGAAAATGTAGCATACATCTCAACAGATCAAGTGCTCTTCCTACTTCAAGAAATAATTAATGAAACATTAAACCTAACAAAAAGTAAAGAAATATCTGTTGACAACCTCTGCAACAAGATATCCGCCATTACCAACAAATTAAGAATCCAAGCCAGAAGGTAATGGGGACAATCAGGAAACATAGAAAGGTCAAAACAAGTAAGTACTAACAAATATATAAAGTAAATATCTAAAAACCATTATGAATAACAAAACAACAATATTAATTTGGCAATGGAATTGCAGAGGCATTAGGCTAAATGCCGGAGAACTCGCAATTAAAATATTTTAAAAAAAACAACAAACCGGATGTGGTGTGCTTGCAGGAGACGCTCCTAAATGATAAAACAACTACTTTACCTAAAATCCCTGGCTACTCAACAAATTATTGCAAACAAAGACCAGGAAGGGGGTGGAAAGGCGGAGGACTAGCTATCTATGTCGCGACCCCAATATCGAGCCAGTCTGCTGAGTGCACACCACCAACCACAAACGACAATACCGCACTTGAACACCAAATAATCCAAATAAACACAGGTAACGCTCCACTAACCATAGTTAATATCTACGATCCAGGTGGGGATCAATACACTGAAATAGAAACCCTAAAAGGAATTGCTAAAAATTTAGGAGACAATTTTATAATATGTGGGGATTTCAACGCCCACAGTGAACAGTGGGGAGGAAACCAATTGGATCGGAGGGGCTCAATTATTGAAAAGTGGACCTCGACGTCAAATTTGGTTATCCTAAATGATGGAAACGGCACAAGAATCAACCCGACAAACGGGAAGATATCAGCCATTGATCTTACCATATGCTCACCCAAGATCGCGGAAATCACCGACTGGGAGGTAGATCAATCAGGGACCCTAGGGAGTGACCACTTCCCAATATGGACCACCATCCACACTAAAATACATAAAAACAATAAAACTAGTACTCCCAAATGGAGATATGACAAGGCGGACTGGGGGTCGTTCCGTTCTCTCTGTGAAGAGATTACATACGCTCAGCTGTACAGTGAAGACATTGATACGTTTAATCAAAATATTATAGATGCACTCTCATCAGCGGCTGAGCATTGTATACCGAAAGCGGGAGGAGGGGCCGGCAAACAGTCCGTACCATGGTGGAATAACGACTGTAAGCAAGCTATAAAGGAGAAGAAGAAAGCTCTAAATAGGTTTAGACATACTAAAAGCTCCATAGACTTTCTTGCCTACAAAGAAAAAGAACATCAGACTAAAAACAGCATTAAACAAGCAAAACTAACATCATGGAAGTCATTCTGCTCAACACTAAATTATAAAGCAAATTCCAAACAAGTATGGGACAAAATCAAAAAACTTAGGGGAAAAGGAGTACGAACATCAGCAAAACTTGCAGGGCTTACCACTGATTTGAAAAAAGCAGAAAAACTAGCCCAACACTTTGCTAGCATGAGCAGCAACTCAAATCACTCCGAAAATTTTAAAAAACACCGAAAAATGGTAGAGGAAAAACACCCCCATTTGTTCACAGATAAGGGCGACCAAACAAACCCTTTAAATATTGAATTTAACCTAAACGAATGGAGAAAAGCCTTAAACAGGAAAAATAAATCTACAGCGCCCTGGGAGGACACGCTAGGGTATGATATATATAAAAACCTCCCGGAAAAAACGGCCTTGATGGTTTTGTGCATGCTGAACGCTTCATGGAGGTCGGGAAAAATTCCAAAAAAATGGAAACACGCCATAGTAGTCGCGATCCCGAAACCCGGAAAGAGCCCGGCAGACATAAACTCATACAGGCCCATTTCCCTAACAAATAGTCTCTGTAAAATCATGGAGACTATGATTAATAATAGGGTTAAAAACCACCTGGAAAGCAAAAATCTGCTGTCCCACAACCAAAGCGGCTTCCGTAACAAACGATCCACATTGGACCAGATAATGCGGCTGGAGTCCAGTATTAGACTCGCATTCAATGTTAAGAGGAAAAGGGACCGTAATTTAATCGCGATCTTCTTAGATCTCGAGAAGGCATAGGGCCTAATGTGGACCCAAGGGCTAATAACAAAACTAAATCATTACGGAATATCAGGCCGAACTCACAAATGGATAGCGGAATTTCTCACAGGTCGGAGCATACCAACCAAGGTCGACAATAAATACTCGGAATGCCACAATGTAGAAAATGGCACCCCCCAGGGAAGCGTCCTGAGTCCGATCTTGTTTAATATTATGATAAACGATCTGGAGAAATCAATTGAACCGTCCTGTCTGGACTTATCTCAGTTTGCCGACGATAGCGGGATCTGGAAAGCGGGAAACCCTGACAGCGAAGCTGTGGTCGGAAAACTACAGGTGGGACTGGACAGGATTGGTCGATGGGCTGACAGGTGGGGTTTCAAAATCTCTCCCGGCAAAACGGTAGGCGTTATGTTCTCCCCAAAAACAAAAATCCGTCAGAAAACTCCAAAATTATACCTAAACGGAGTTATTATCAAATTCGAAAAAGTAGCAAAATTCCTAGGCATGTTTTTCGACGAGCATTTAACATGGGATAAACATTTAGAAGAATTAGCGAGAAGATGCGGACAGGACCTTAACCTCCTCCGGAACCTTAAAGGCTCCGATTGTGGGACGGACCAAGCAACTCTCCTCAACCCTATATAAAACCTTAATTAGATCGAAACTAGATTATGGGTGTCAAGCGTACGCCTCGGCTCGAACCAATAGCTTAAAAAAATTAGATAAAATCCAGCGTAAAGCCCTAATCATATGCACCGGAGCTCTCCGGAACATTTCCGGGGAAGAGTTAAACATCCTAACAGGGGACCCCCCCCCCCCTCAATCTGAGACGGGAGGAGCTTCTCCTAAGATATAATGCCAGGATCTCAGTCCACAACAAGGCGCATCTTACTCAAAAAGCCATAAATAAATGCAACAAACCATTCCGACACCAGCTGCTAAGAAACCTACTAGGAGGAAAAAAAATACAAGAACTAAAGAAGGAACTAAACATCACAAATATCCAGGCGGAAAAATATCCAGATATCGCCCCCTGGACAAATAAGCCCCCCATAATAAATCTAAATGCATTAAAATATGGGGAAAAAAATGACCAACCAATGGAAATGAGTGCAAAAATTCTTGAAGAAATTGAAACCAGATACGAGGGATTCACCACAATATATACAGATGGCTCAAAATCCCCGGACCCTGAACGTACCGCTGCAGCAGTGGTCATTCCAGGGGAGGGTATCACACTGGGGGCGAGACTACCTGATCTATGTTCAATCTATTCTACTGAATTCTGGGCCATTAAACAAGCTATAGAATGGATCCTAGAAACAATAAATCCAAAAACAGTTATCTTTAGCGACTCCCTCAGTGTGCTGCGCTCCCTGGAATCTGGAAATTCCACCAGCAGAGAAAACTTACTCAGAGAGGTTAATTTTAAACTAAAAATTTTAGACCAAGAACACCATACTGTGGAATTTATGTGGGTGCCCTCTCATATAAACATCCCTGGGAATGAGAGGGCCGATAAAGAAGCCAAGAACAGATTAAATGAGCCCACAATACAAGAACTGGACTATAGCGTCCAAGAAATATATAGTATTATTAGGAAAAAAATTAATCAAAAATGCAGTCGGAATGGGATAAATCTAACAAAGGACGCAGGCTATATGATCTGCAAAAAAAAATCAATAGAAATATTGAACATCCGATCCTGGCAAATCCCTACGATTTCAAAATTATAAATAGGATAAAAACTGATAAAACGCTATTAGCAAATAGCTTTGGAAAATATGTGTCGGATTTAAACCTAGCAGGAATTAACTGCCCAAACTGTCCCACACCTGAAACATTGGAACATGTTTTTAATATCTGCCCCAAGTATAATAACGAAAGAAACATGTTCCAAGAAAAACAGACAAAATTAAGATCCCCACTTACTTATCCGGATTTCCGTAAAGAAGGAAATAACAACATGAAATCGGTGTATGCCAATATAGTGGGGTATATCACAGAAATCGGTAAAAGGGGAAAAATCTAAAATTATCATTATCAACATCTTATACACATAGAGAACATTAAATAATAAAAAATCATAGGAAGCAATAATAATCTCATATAAAGGCAAAACCTCAGGTCCGGGGCGGGAGAGGAGGGGCCCTACCCAGGGAGGTAGGGATTGGTATGCCGGGCCATTAGGGGCTACATGTACGCCGTTAAGACGAAATAATCTCAGCCCCCCTCCCCGGGGATGGAGAATCTCCACTCACATGGATAAGATATGGGGTCAAGTCTAAAAAAAATGCAACTTACAACACTTTTTTTTTTTTTTCCACCAAATTTTTTTAACACTCTAACAACTCATATCCCCTACTAATGAGAAATTAAGCTAAAAACGTCTGTCTTATGGGTTGGCCTCTGGTCTGATGCGAGATTTTCTGTCACGCTTTTAAACAGGTGCTAGGTTTCATACTAGGATACACCTGGGCGGAATCCCTGTGTATCCTCAAGGTCGGAGTGATCGCAGGATTTTCTGCTACCCAAAGCACTGGGGCCTGGACCCATACAGGCACACCAGGACTGAATCCTTGCTGGTGCCGGAGGGCTAATCTTGAGATAGAGTTCGAACATTAAATGTAAATCACTAATAACAAGCATGATTAAAAACTTTTTTTTTTTTTTTAACCATAACAGGATGCATGATAGATAAAACTACAACCCCAAAACTATCAAGGCAATAAGGTGGTCATAAACCCTGACCGTCAGGCCCTGCCGCACAAGGTAGCATCTGATTGGAAAAATTAAAATAGGGAGGCAGATAAAACATAATAACGGTAACCCCAAAATATTAATACTATAAGGTGGTCATAAACCCTGACCATCAGACCCAGCCGCACAAGGTGGCACCAAATTGGATAACCTAATCCAAGGATATAGATAGATATAAAATCCCACATAAATACCATAGTATAAGGTGGTTCCAAGTCCAAACCATCAGGCCCAAACTGCACAAGGCGGTTACTAAACCTTTTAATCGTTCTGAAGTAATTATGACCATAAGAATTAAAACTAAAATCTTAAGAAACAAAAAACTGGAACAACTAAACTAGCTAATATTAGGTGGTCCTAAATCCCGGACCATCAAGCCCAGCTACACAAGGTGGCAACTCTCGAAACCTTAGCATCAATTAAAAACTTCAGTTAAATAACTATTCAAATTTATATATATATATATATATATATATATATATATATATATATATATATATATATATATATATATATATATATATATAAGCCATCACTAACCAATAACCGCAGCCATATTGTACAAATATAATTTTCAAAATTGGCAAGAGATTAATAAATAAAGACTAGAACAATATTTTTCTTTTTGTTTTCGGCCAAATATCATAAATATTAAACATTTAAATAACCCTGGACCAGCCGGAGCCTCCTGGGACGCGACGGCGCAGCCATCCGTCCTTTTCCGCCTTTGCCTCGCCCTGACAGAATCAACGCAACAACTAAGTAATCCTGTAAACATTGTGGTTCTATTCCTATGAACAGGAAAAATTTAAAGAAATAAATTCAAAACTAAATATACGCACCCCTCTATATCGCTCGTTCATTTAACACCCTTAGTGGGGAAACCATGCAGCGATGGAGCGGTGCGGAAATAGCGTCCATACACGCATCAACTCGTCTAGTGGGTTGCAGCTCTGTAACACACTGGACGAAAATAAATAAGTGTGCCTAGCACACAGTTTAATCCCACACGGCGTGCTTCGCACGCTGTGGGGGTAAATAGTCGTTCGTGGCCGAATGGCCGCACACGACTTAAATTCAATCATCATCAGTCGCAGTGGAAAATACATGTACACTCTGTACACGAAATCTCAAAATTGATAGGAAATTAGGAAAATTTATAAAACTGACTAACTGTGACCGCAATTACAATATGTGGCTAACACACAATTGGTAATAGGGACAGCCCTATGTAGTTAACTGGGCAGAATTTGATTATGTAAGTTCATGGCGTTTCAGTTCCGTCACGCTTCGCTCCTCGCTTGCCTAGTCAGTGCTTCCTGCCACTCCTGACATTAACAGCTTAATCACTTAAGTGCGCTCTGCGCACACCTGCATACCTGTAAACATTGTGGTTCTAGTCCTATGTACAGTATGTACAGGTATAAACTCTAATACCCCCCCCCATATCGCGCCGTCAATGAACCCCCTTAATTGTGGGGAAACCATGCACCGATGGTGGGGTGTGAAAATAGCGTGTTTTTTTTATATAACGCTTTAACATGTCAGGTGTGTTGCAAACTAGGAACACACTTGACCACAAAATATAGTGTGATCAACACACATTTAACCCCCCCCCCCCCCCACGGGGTGCTTCGCACGCTGTGGGGGTACATAGTCGTACATGCCCGAATGGGCGAACACGACTCTAATTCAAACATCAATCAATCAATCAATCAGTCGCATCATCATTCAGCAGCGAACATAGAAGCTATTAGACGTATTAAAAGTGCTAGCGATGGAAATAGTAATTCCCGCACATGCCCTGAATGCTCTGAGAGGCTTAGGCCTCTCAGTTGCAACTGGATGGAGCCTTCGGGCTCAGGAGGAGAGGACGACTCATCTCCTTATTTGGGAAGAGGAAAGCAGAAACCCAATTGAGCGAAACACATGGGAAAGGAATATACCCAATAGAAGACCGGGAGGACGAAGAAATCCAGAGTGGGGGCGTTATAGGCAGACCCCCCCCCCCCACACACACACAGCAAAGGCAGAGACAGCTCACACAACCTGCCCCTCCCGAGGGACCCAAGAAAACATCGAGTGAAACATTGTCACCTACCACCAGGACTATAACAACAACAACAACAACATCAACGCCCCTAAAGTTAATAAAAACTCCTGATGGAATCAAGCAAAAGGAAACAAAAGGGACTCAAGATACCGGCACAGCACCACCAGCAGTCAAGCCAAAGGAAACAAAAGGAACTCAAGTCACCCCCTCAGCATCACCAGCCGCTTCAACGCCGAAGTCACACAAAAAAACTCCGGAAAAACAGTTGGAAACACAGGCAGCGGCGGAAGAGTGCAAGTCACCCCCACCCACCTCAGAACCAACTCCATCACCGGAATTAAGTGACTTCGAAGTGAGGAGGCAGGCTGAACAATTCATATGTGACTTGTCATATGATATGGGACCAAACGACTTATGTCTTGATAAAAAGGCAGGCACAAAATAGATCGAAGATTTTAAATTGGTCATCACATCAAAAATCCAATCAGTGCGTGGTGGCCGACAATCTAAAGTCAACAAAACACAGGCCAAAAAAGCAGCCGAGTCCTTTCAAAAATGGGGGGAAAAGTATGCCGATTGTCCAGCATTGGTAGCGATATGGATTTGTAACAACCTGGCACATTACCACGGACTCGAGAGAGAAAGATACCATCTTGAAGCATCCATGAAAGACTATGACACATCCATGAAAGACTATGACATGCGAGACTACATTGACCCAAATAGCCCGAAAGAGAGGGACAGACAGACGCCCCAGCAAGTTGTGCCTGACCACTTGAAGCCCATTTTCCGGCTGTAGCTACCTTGAAGCTACTCAGCCCTTTTAAGGGCTAAACAGGAGTTTACTAATTGCCTATTGGTTTTCAATTTGGCTTGAAAACCTTTTTGAATATAACTAAATCTCAACACAAATATGATCAATTATCCGCCGAATCAATGATAACTTGACAATATCTGATTAAGATCACAAAAATTGAGAGGGTTACTCAAACCCAAATTTATTTATTATTTTTCGGAAAATATATGTACATTCTGTACACGAAATTTCAAAATTGATAGGAAATTAGGACAATTTATAATAACTGATTAAATATGACCGTAATTACAATATGTGGCTAACACACAACTGGTAATAGGGACAGCCCTACTTAGTTAACTGGGCAGAATTTGATCATGTAAGTTCATGGCGTTTCAGTTCCGTCATGCTTCGCGCCCCGCTTGCCTGGTCCGTGCTTCCTGCCATTCCTGACATGAACAGCTTAATCACTTAAGTGCGCCCTGCGCACTCCTTCATACCTGTAAACATTGTGGTTCTAGTCCTATGTACAGGTATAAACTCTTATACACACCCCCCAATATCGCGCCTTCAATGAACCCACTTAATTGTGGGAAACCCATGCAGCGATGGAGGGGTGTATAAAATAGCGTTTCTTATACGCATTAACATGTCAGGTGTGTTGTGACAACACACCTGTACATAATTTTACTGTGCTCAGCACACACCCCAACCCCCTAGTGCGTGCTTCGCACGCACTAGGGGGTACATAGTCGTACATGCCCGAATGGGCGAACACGACTTTAATTCAAATATCAATCAATCAGTTGCACCATTCACAATCCACTCAACAACTATGAACACGATAGAAGCTTTGCAGGAAGCCTGGGATGTGATGGTGGGTGTGGAGTCACTGCTGGAAAGGGTAGAGTGTTGTTGGAGATATCCAATCACTCTACCCTATGTCAACAACCAAGTGGCAGCCATGAAAATAGCCAGGAGTCTGGTACATGATGTTATGGTGGAGGAAGCCATGAAGACATCCTCGGTGTTTTCATTCTGTCGAGTAGGGCTACTCAAGAAAGCCATGGACTTACCGAAAGGGGTGGAGTACTTTTTACAACAAGTACAGGAAGATTAATGGTTGTATCCACCCCCACCCCCAGTACTGTCAGACGGGAAGCAACGGCCCTACTCACAGCCCAAATACTTGTCATAGAAGTGATGAAGAAGGAGGTCGTCACCATTAAGAAGGCTTGGGCGGAGGAAAGAACAGAGAAGGAGAAGACGAGGAAACAAGAAGACTTCCATCGCCTGAATTTGAACTGGATGAAAATCCAGGACAAATTCAGGCAAATGGGAGATCCCCACTGGCTGCCAGATTCACCACCCAAGAAAAAGAAGAAATTTCACATCGCAGGTTTCCTGACCCAATGTTGGAGAAAGTAAACACTCCAACGGCCCTTTTCAGGGCCAACTATTTACCAAGAAAAGATTATCATTCCGAAAATTGCCTACTCCACTATTTGTGTGTTTGGTGTATGTAAATATTCTATCCCTCTTAAAATACTTCTGTCCCTCTAAAAATACTTCTACCACCCCAAGTGACGTGTATCATTTTTTTCTATTGTCCCCCAACTGAGAACAACTGAGCTCCGCGAAGCGCGGGGTGACGTCAGACGCGCGGGATCCAGGGTTCTATTTCGATGGTAATACTATACAAGCGCACTTACTAGATCCCATACATGACGTCACTCTGTAGAGACCCCACCATGTTCAATTCCCGTTGGTACCCGTAGAGGCCACAATGTTAATTTCCCGTTGGTACCCGTAGAGGCCCGGCCATGTTCATTTCCCGTTGGTACCCCAAGTGCCCCCCACTACGAATCTATATAGAACCCTACGACGGGGGCACTATAGGTACCGTAATGTTAATTCCCGTTGGTACCTTTTGGGCCCCCCCCCCCCCCCAGTACCTATTTACTACTTATACTACTTATATTTTACATATACCCACCCTTTACCTAAATATGCTGATGTTCTTTGGGATGGCTTTTCAACTGAAGACGCTCTTAAATTAGAAAAACTAGAATCAGAGGCAGGGAGAATTGTGATTGGTCTTACTAGAAGTGTATCTTGTCGGTGAGATTTATGTAAAAACTGGTTGGCCTACCTTGGCAGGTATACAAAAATTAAAAAAACAAAACAAACTATGTTACTTTAATTTTGTTTAAAAATTGTATATGGCGTCACTCTAGGGGCGGATCGGGAGTAGGGGTGTGTGTGGGTGTTGTGTGTGTGGGGAGACTAGGGTCCCTCAAACCCCCCCCCCACCCACCAACCCCCCCCCCAAAAAAAAAAAAAAAAAAAAACGAGCGCGAAACAACTGGAACGTTTCCTACAGTAAGCATTCTTTCCATTTAGATGATTGAAATCATGCCCTGGAAAGGCTTAAAATGCGGGAGCTTCGCACCCTGGGCCCTCACCAGGGGTTCCATCACACAGACCCCTTGTCTATTTGTTTACGCCCCAACCCCTAAACGATATGTCTGGATTCGCCACTGCTCTCCTTCTTTTCTTGCTGACCTTCTACCACCATAGGTTGGTGAGACAAACATGTATAATCACAGAAATATTAATAATTTTATTCGCATTAATGCTACACTCGAAATAAATACAAATTAATTTTTACACTTTTCTATTCATGTTTGGAATTCCCCCTCTGGTTTAATAAAAGATGAAAGTAACTATTTTATTTTCAAAAGAAAAATAGAGGCTAAGACCACACACGCGCCTGACTATTTTTTTTACAGGTAACAGGAAATGATATATTTTGCATAATATAATTACAAACATGCGTAATGATTCACACAATGATTTTATATTCTAATCATTTGGGAGCTAATCCATAACATATTTATTTGCGAAGGTTATAAAGAACAACGTACAAAATTGGTTTAAAGTCTAAATCGTCTCTATATACCAGTGACTACAAGTATTTTATGATAAGGATCATCTGATTTTACTGTAAATGTTAATATTCGCTACTTTGACTTATTCTAAACATATATTAAAGACACGAAACGCTTTATATAATTAAGGAGCATTAAAAATTGTATGTCTCCACTCTAAAAATTACTGCCATATTTATAAACAAACATTACATTCTTCATTCCAGACATTTCATTGTTTTGTGATTCTTTTGATGTATGTACTCTTTTCCAATATCTGCCACGACTATTCATTTATTAATGTAAGACTTCGTTCATTTAATCATTTTCTCTCTCTTTATCTGTCTCTCCGTCTATATCTTATTTCTGTTTCTTTTGCCTGAATCGTGTCTACTTACATATAATTCTATGAAACCATAATAATGTTGTGCCGTTATCTATGTAAATTTTAAACTCAGTGTACAAGATGAGCTTTTTGTTAAGTTGTGAGAACTTGTAGCCCTCAGGCTTGCCGACAGAAATTCCGGTCCCCTGGGCCAAGCAGTCATGGGTCCCAAAATTAGTTTAATTTTTTTATATATAAAAACCTGTGTACAGTTCTGCATATACAACCTATAGTAATCTACCATAACTTAGACTCTTGCAAGGAGCGCATTTTAATATTTACTGCAAAGATTAATTTATTTTTAATAACTGAGTTGATGGCGGGCCCGTAGAAATCCCTGGGCCCCTGGGCAATTGTCCCCCCCCCCTTCAGTGGGTCTCGTAGCCCTACCCCATTAGGCAACATTTATGGCATTACAATATGTTTAAACAAACATACCTTATGTTTTACGTTTATGAAAACCATTTTATTTGTATCAACCGTTCAGGTAAAAATCTATAATTGCGTTTCTTTTTATCGATTGAAATGCATCTACGTACAGTATAAATATTAAATCCTGTCAAACATCTACCTCGTGCTTTCGCTAATTTCTTGTCCAAATGTAGTATGCAAATTTAGTTGACTGATATCATCCATTTCACCTTTGTTCATTGCGTTTATATGTCTCGTCATGTGATAAAATGCACATTATTCAACCTTCTTTCCATCCTATGTGGGCGGTTCCATAAGTCTGATAGTCAAGTCAAGCTGAACTTTGACAGAAAATTCACGGATTTTCCGAATTACAACTGATGTCAGGTACGGTTTAGTGTCGTTGGAAAAATTCATACAAGTCTTGATTCTTAGAACCATAAAATCTGTAAAAGCATTATTATGTTCTGGAACCGAAGTATGGGAACATAAATATTCTGACTCAATATAACGTGTGCATGCAGACTTCTGTAAAACATTTTTATGTGTTTCATCTACTGTAAACAATTTTGTAGCTCTTGTTGAATGTACTAGACTTCGTATACGTGTAAACATGTCAAGCGAAAGGTACTGACTATACTCACGTATAAATCGAGTCTGTAATGTTCTTTGATTGTTACGAACCCTAAAGGGATGGTCAATAATGAATCACACTTGAATAGGATTTAACGTCTGTTTTTTTCCTACTCCACGCTACAACTAACAGTCACTGAAACTCCTGCATGCACCGCCAGATGAAGGCGGAGCCAAGTACGATTGGGATTGCCACTGACCACTATATCTCAATGAACCGTGAAAGGTAATTGGTCATTCCCAAGAAGCTCCTGCTTTCAGTTTGATTTTTTGGCCTCTCGACTTTTTGAATTGCTGTCACTTTTTCAGGATCAGCCGATAATCCTGATTCTGAGAACACATACCCATAGAACGACACTTTGGTGACTCCAAACTCACATTTTCGTTTGTTTAGAGTTCAGTTTTTCTCCTGGAGCCTTTGTAGAACTGCTTCGAGATTTGTGTCATGTTCATCGCGGGTTTTCCCAAATATTATTATGTCATCACTAATGTTCATTGTGCCGCTTAGTCCACTGAGCACTTATCAGATTTAATTCTGAAAAATCTCGGATGCCGCGGATACCCCGAAGTTTAAGCGTTTGTACCTGTAATTTCTGGTGTGTGTTGAAAAACAGGTTAAGTTGCGAGATTCGTCAGTTAGTTCTAGTTGATGAAATCCCATATACAAATCAACATTTCAAAATACCTTTGATCCGTTCAGATTTAGGATGATGTCATCAATTGTAGGGGTCAAATGGCGCTCACGTTTAATCGCTTCATTGACTTTTCGCATATCCACACACATTCTGATTTCGTTTGGTGCTTTTGGTTTGGGTGCAACAACTATTGGCGATATCCATGGGGTAGGTTCATCCAGTGGAGGCGCGAGGGTTTGAGGCGCCTGGGGGCAAAGCTCTTTAGTGGCGGCCCAACTGAGGCGCCCGGGGGCAATGGTCTTTAGTGGCACCCCTGCTTTGCCACAGAGAACAGGTTTTATGTCAGTTGCCAACCTCCACACACTCCCATCTACGCCCCGGTTAAAAAAAGCTCCCGACGGCGCCCCCGTCGCTTGGCGCCCGGGGGCATTCTCTCCCCCTCCCCCCAATTCCCCGTCGCGCCGCCACTCTGTCAATCGGTCTTCTCGATTACATCTTCTTGTTCAATCCTCTCGAGTTCCTTTTGGACTTTTTCACGAACATGGGAGGGTATCCATTTGTGCGGTAGGGCAGTTGGAACCACATTTTCATCAACATGAAGTTTAATTGTTATGTCCCGTAACTTTCCTAACCCCTTGAACACATTAGGGTATTTGCTACAAAGGTCGGAATACCTGTCCGTTTTCACAGACTTTATAGTTGGTATCATTCCGAGTTGCACGGCAGTACCATAACTCATAATTGAGTCAGTGTTTCCTTTTATCACGTAAAAGTTAGCTGTTACGTAATTTCCCCCCGTTTCTATGCATCCAGTGAATTTACCCTGGATGGGAAGTAGTTTTTCCTGTCCAAAGGTGTATGCTTTTGCTTTTGATTTCTGCAGGATAGGGAAAGGCTTCATTTTCATGAGACACTTCGCATCAACAACATTAATCGAGAGTAGTTAAGGGGGGGTATTGAGCTACAAAGGGGGCACTTGAGCTACGTACGGGAGTTTAACATGGCGGGGGCACTTGGGCTACGTACGGGAGTTTAACATGGCGGGGGCACTCTGGCTACGTACGGGAGTTTAACATGGAGTGGGGCACTTGAGCTACGTACGGGAGTTTAACATGGAGGGGGCACTCTGGCTACGTACGGGAGTTTTTTAACGTGGCGGGAGTGTGGGGTGGGGTGTGGGGAGGGAATAGAATTAATCTTTCTTGATAAAGGTTGGTCCTGATGAGGACCATTGGAGGAATATTTTTATTTCCTCCAACATTTAGTAAAAAAGTTTAGGAAGGTGGTGGATCTTTTTTTCTTGGTTGGTAGTGTTGGTGGTAGCCAGTCAGGATGTTTCATCCGCCTGAATTTATCTTGGATTTTCATCCAATTTAAATTCATGCGTTCAAACTCCATTTCTTTCCTGGCCTGTTCTTTCTTGGAGCGTTCAAGAGCCCACAACACAAGATTTTAATTTGAGCTACTTCCTTTTCTAAAACTTTCTTTAACAATTCCTTCACCATGTGAAGGTTCACCTCTTCTCGCCTGGCGTTACTGGCAGGTGGATACAACCATTCATCTTGTTGAACAAGGTGAAGGAAGTTCTCCACTTCATGCAATAAATCCAGACTTCTCTTGATGAACCCCACACGGCAAGGGGTTGAGGAAGTTTTTACTCTTTCCTCCACCAAAACATCATTCACCAACCTCCTCGCTGAAATAAGAGCCGCTAGTTGGCTGGTGACAAATGGTTTGGTGGTAGGATATCTCCACCAATACTCCAACCTTTCCATCAACGACTCAACATCCACCATCCTATCCCAAGCTTCCTGCAACAATTCTACTGTATTCATTCTTCAGTGTGAAGTGTGAATGGCGCAACTGTGGAAGACACCGCTTTATATGCGAGAAGCGCGGACGTGATGGAAAACATCCCCCTTTTTTCCAAAAAAAAGCCCACACATAACATACATGGGAGACTATGACAAAAAAGAAAAAAAATATATACACACAACATATAAAAAACACACACTTATATAGGCAATATTGATAAATAATTAATCTTTTCTTGAAAAATGGGTGGCCCTAAAAAGGACCGTTGTTTTTTTTGTTATTGTTGTTGTTGTTGTTTTTTTTTTTAACAACAGGAGCATCTCCTAGAGGGTTTTCTTTTTCTTCTTGAACTTCTTCGGACTTCGGGTCCATACAGCAAAACCCTCTTTAGACAACCTTGTCTCTCCACATAAGTTTGTCTATACCATGTAGCTGTGTCTGTAATTTTGGTTTTAGTCCATGATGCTTTTACATACATAAGGAATGCTGGATTAAACAGCATTCCTGAAACAATGTTGGAGGATTCTACACTAACCCACATGATTTTGTTTTTTTTAAGAGTATTCGCCTTGGAAGAAAAAAAACCGGTGAAACTTTTTATGAAACCAGCGGTTGTATATATACCTTACGATCGGATTGAAATGGATCCAAATTAACTACCAATCCAAACACGCGTTACAAGTCGGTTCGGTTTTCTTCCAATGGGAAGAGAGCGGAGGTGTGACGTCATCTCGGGTATAAAGGTATCGTAGCGTTCGTAGGAGGCTTTATTACTTTTTTTTCGACAGCCTTCATGGAGACTGGAAAGACAAGTACTACATCAATGTATTGGAGTGATCCTGCAACGATAATGAATGCTGCGGCAATATTGAACTTTCGGCCGGAAGACTTTGATTTAGATTTACTAAATCAAGAGTTTGACAATACTACTACTGCTACTACTACTACTGTTCCAATGGTGAATGATTTTAAAAGAAGACAAATGGAAGAGATGGAAAATTTTGTAAAAAAGCAACGGGAAGAGGAAGAAATGTTTCTTCTTCTTCAACAACAACAGAAAGAAGAAGAAGAGAGAAGAAAACAAAGTGAAGAAGAAGAAGAAATCAGACAGCAGCAACAGCAGTTACAAGAGGAGGAGAAGAAGAAGGAAACAGGAAAGGAAAGCCTCAGTCTTCAAGAAAGAACTGTAAGTCTGTTAGAAGAGGTATTATATGAGTTGAAATGGATGACTAATTTCTATAAGTATTCTTTAACTCATCAACCACCTAAACGGAAAAGACCATCACGGGCTAAACAACATTCTTCTTCTAAACCTTCCAGTGCTAGTGAGATGCCACCACCACCACCACCCATGTTTCCAATATCACCACCACCACCAGTGACTACCACCATAATGAAAACACCATCAGTAGCAGCAGCATTAACAGGATATGGATTGGGCCGTGGTAAAGGACTACGGCATTTGAAGTTAATTTGAAAGTTTTTGTTTTTGAAAACCAAAAACAAACAAAAACAACCCAACGGTCCTTTTAAGGGCCCCCAGATTTCTAGAAAAGAAATCAAATTGCCAAAAAAAAAATCAAGTTAAAACTTTAAAAAATCCCACCCCATATTACAAGTGTGAGTGCGTGCGTGCATGCGTGCGTGCGTGCTTGCATTTCTACTCTAAAACAAAATAACACAAAATCACTTACTTTTTTCTCTCCAGTCATATGTATTCATCCAATTTCTTTTACAAAATAATTCAGCAATATAACATATAACACCAAAAAATCACACACAAGAAAAAACAAAGTTCACTTTCTGTAATGCTTGTGTGGCTTGAATTTAAACACTGGAGTTTCTTCCTTCTCACTTTTGTCTCTCTTGTGTTTCTTTTTCTTCATAGGAATCCTGTTTTCCTTTTCTTCATCTTCATTCTCACTGTCTTCCATTCTTCTTACACTCTTCTTACTTTTCTTGATGATATGTTCTTCTTCTTCTTCTAGGTTTGTAAATTCTGAATTCACTTCCTCCCTCTCCTCTTCTTCTTCTTGTTCTTCTTCTTGTTCTTTCTGAGGGCATTCATAAGACCAATGTCCTGGTCCTTTACAATGATAACAGATATCTTTTCTTCTGTCTATCTTTTGATGTTGACGTTTGGGACAATCTGGAGCCCAATGTCCTTTCTCTTGACAGATGTAACAAGTATCGTCACTTTTATCTCTGTTTTGGTGTTGCCGTTGTGGACATTGTGTAGCCCAATGTCCTTTCTCTTTACAGATATAACAAGTATCTTCACTTTTATCTCTGTTTTGGTGTTGCCGTTGTGGACATTGTGTAGCCCAATGTCCTTTCTCTTTACAGATATAGCAAGTATCTTGTCTTTTATCTATTATTGATCTTCCTTTAGCTAGATAATTCCAATAATACCAAGCAGGAGGATGTCCTTTATTGTGACATCGATCTTTTCTTCTTGACTCTTCCATCTTCACAGTTTGAAAGTACAATCAACCAAAAGAAGACTGATTCTGAAGGTAAGAAGCTCTCTCTTTATATACTCTTCTGTCTCTATATAAAGGTACCTGGGTGAAAACTCAATCAGTTTCAAATCAGAGTTGAAGATGAAAAGATCACGTCCAAACCATGATAAATCAGAACCAGAACAAGAACAAACCAAGAGGCCACGGCGACGAAGGTATTCCGTGCCTCCTGAAACACCCTTAGAGGAATTACTGGCTCAAGTCCATACCAGTGACTTTGAAGACGAAATGAGTGAACAACAACAACAACCTGAAACCCAAACTTCCAAAACCAAAACCAAAGTCACTACTACTACCAACACCAGAACCCCTGACCAAGAAAGTCCTACTACTACTACCGCTACCGTGGCTCCTGAAAATTACTATCGGATTCGAGAGACACAAAAAATCACTTCTCGAAAATTTAGGACTACTGCGTATACTCACACAGTACACTTCAAAGACTTCAAGTCTCAAGTACCTCCAGAGAAAGCGGCGCGGTTCATTACCAATTTGTGGGAATCTGTGTTACAGAACTTGAAACGTCAATGTGGAGCCAAAGAAGAGGATCGGTTGAGACTAGCCATTCATCATGACCAATTGAAGAGTCCTGTTTGGATTGAATTTAGTACCCCGGCAGAATTAACGCCAGATAAAGTTATGTCCAAAATAGAACATGTACAACAATCAAACGACAAATTTACTATCACCGATGGAAAGGCTACCGTTTACATGACCCATGTTTCTCCACCTCGAGGAAGTGGTCGAAGTAGAAAACCGTTATTGGTGGATGATCTTCGTACTACCAAACAGAGTGTCGTCCAAATCAACAATACTGAAGATTCAATGTGCTTAGCTCGAGCTATTGTGGTGGGTCGTACCTATGCTAACAAGAACGAGAGCAAAGAATGGAAAAAAGCCTGGAATAACATTCGAACATCGCAAAGACCCCAACAACGAAAAGAAGCAGAACTCTTGTTAAAACAAACAGGGATCCCTAAAGAGACTGTGTGTAGCATTTCTCAATTACAGCAACTTCAAGATGTTTTGGCTCCTCATTATACGTTAAAAGTTCACCCTCAAGAAGTGCGTGGAGCTCTACTGTTTCGAGGCCCTGATTTTCCTGAAGGAAAATACATTCATCTTTATCACCATCAAGAACATTTTGATACCATTACCAGTATTACTGGATTTTTGGGATACTCTTACTACTGTGAGAAATGTAACAAAGGGTGTAATAGTCGGGAGAAACACATTGGTTGTGGAGCAAGATGTCGGGGTTGTTTAGCGGACCCACCATGCCTTCCCGAACCACAACAACATCACATTTATTGTGAAACCTGTCGACGCCGTTTTGTCAGTCCTACTTGTTACCAACAACATCGCAAGATCCAAGGACAACAACAAAAATGTGCTTGTGAGTTATTACAATCATGTTCTACGTGTGGACAGCTGATTCGTACCAACAACTCCAAGAGACACATTTGTGCTGCCAAGAAAAAATGTTCTATTTGTCATCAGATCGTCGATTTTGATCATCGATGTTTTATTCAAAAGCATGACAAGATAGAGAAGAAAGAAATAAAGAAAAACAAGAAACAAGTAGATTTCATCTTTTTTGATTTTGAATGTATGCAAGAAACAGGTACTCACATTCCTAATTTTTGTGTAGCCCATAGGGCTTGTGATCAGTGTATTCAAGAATCGATTCATTTTCACTGTCCTCATTGTAGTAGGATTCCAGGAGGACGTGAAAAAATCTTTCGTGGAGTGAATACTTTGTCGGAGTTTGCTGAATGGGTTTTAGACCCTACCACCCACGACAGTTGGAGCGAAGAAGACATTCATCGTTACGGAGATTGTCATCGGTATGCGACCGTCATAGCTCACAATTTTTCGGGATACGATGGACAGTTTTTACTTAATTATTATTTGAACCATGGAACCGAACGTCCTGAAGTCACCATGAATGGAAAAAAGCTCATCTACATGAAAGTAGGACAAGTTCAATTCAAAGATTCGATGAGTTATTTGGCCATGCCTTTGAGTCGCATGCCAAAAACGTTCGGCATGACAGAAATGGCCAAAGGTTACTTTCCTCACTTCTTTAACACAGAAGCTAATCAACAGGCCGTCCTACCTCATTTACCTGACCTTCATGATTACGACCCCGATGGAATGCGACCCGAACAGCGAGAAGCTTTTCACGCTTGGTACCGTGTTCACCAGAACGATCCCTTTGACTTTCAAGAAGAGATGCTCAAATATTGTCGATCGGATGTAGATATTTTAAGGCGTTGTTGTGGAAAATTTCGAGAGTTATTTCTCGATAGTGCAGAGGTCGATCCTTTGAAAGAGGCATCCACCTTACCTAAAGCCTGTTCCTTAGTCTACAGACAACATTGCATGCCCGAAAACCAACTCGCCATCATTGACTCCAACACGGGGATTTTTGCTAGTCGTCAATATTCGGTCAAAGCTTTACGTTGGCTTCATTACTTATGTCAAAAAGAAGACAAATGGATACAACATGCTAGAAAAGGAGGAGGAGAAAAAAAGATTGGAGGTTATTCTGTGGATGGTTGGGATTTAGAAAACCCACACATAGTGTACGAGTTTCAGGGATGTTTGTTTCACGGATGCCCTACTTGTTATCCTGTCCGAGACATGAAAAGCCCTTATTCAGATTCTACCATGGATCAGTTATACGAACAGACTTGTCAACGACGACTTCAGTTAGAAAGTCAAGGTTACGAAGTGGTAGAAATGTGGGAACACGAATACGATCGACGTTTGAAAATCGATCCTGAATTTAAAACCATCACTCAAAGTTACGATGCAGCCGACATCGAACCTTTAGATCCACGTCACAGTTTATTTGGAGGACGAACCAATGCCACTCGTTTACTGTACGACGTGAACGAATCCCAAGGAGAAGAAATCAAATACATTGACGTGTGTTCTTTGTATCCTTGGGTGTGTAAATATGCTCGTTTTCCTACCGGACACCCTGAAATTTTAACAGAGCACATCGACGTGGAACAGATTCGTCAATACGAAGGATTGATCAAATGTAAAGTTTTACCTCCCACAAACTTGTTTCATCCTATCTTACCTTGCCATTGTCAAGGAAAATTGATGTTTCCTTTATGTCGGACGTGTGCCGAAACGTGTAACCAAGATCATTCATGTCACCACACAGAGGAAGAACGGTCAATGATAGGTACGTGGGTTAGTGCCGAATTGTTTCGGGCATTGGATCGTGGATACCATTTATTGAATGTGTATGAAATTTGGCACTTTCCAACGACAGCCCAATACCAAAAGGACGACGCTACTCATCATCCAGGCATTTTTTCGGGGTACGTGAACCAATTTCTTAAACTGAAACAAGAAGCTAGTGGTTATCCTTCGTGGTGTCAAACTCCCGATGACCGAGTTCGATTCAAAGAAGAATACCGTGACATCGAAGGCATCACTTTAGAAGACATAGAAAAAAATGAAGGAAAAAGATCGTTTGCTAAAGTGATGTTAAATTGTTTGTGGGGAAAAATGGCTCAACGTACGATCTTACCCAAAACGGAATACGTGGACGATCCTTATCGTTACTTTCAACTGGTGGACGACAAAAGTATTCTAGTCAAGCACGTTGAAATCGTCCGTGAGGATTTGATCATTGTTAATTTTGTTGATGAACCCAAGTTTGTTAAACCTGACAAGTTTAGTAACGTAGTCATTGCCGCCTACGTGACTGCTCATGCTCGTTTGAAATTGTATGACGAAGCATTAGAAGTCTTGGGAGATCGTGTTCTGTATTTTGATACTGACAGTTGCATTTACATTCATCGTCCCGGTTGCCCCCACCCTACCATTCAAGGAGATCGTTTAGGAGCCTGGACAGATGAGCACCCTCAAGATACCATCCTGAGTTTTGCTAGCGGTGGTCCTAAAAATTATGGGTACCGATACCGAGACCCTCAAGGTCAACTTCACACCTCCTGTAAAGTCAAAGGATTGACTCTGAACTATCGAACTAACCAAGTCGTGAACTTTGAGGTTTTAAAAAATGCTTTACTGTCTGGACAAGTGAAAGATTTTCAAGTCGCTACGTTAGAACCTCACAAGATTGTTCGCCTACCAAATCATAAAATCGTGACTCGACCTGTTCAAAAAGTGTATCGTATCGTGTACCAAAAAAGAGTGAGACTTCCAGATCACACCACTTTACCTTACGGACACGCCGATTTGGAGAAGTATAAAAAAAGGAAGCCCTCCTCTTGAAAAAACAGAAAAGATGTCTTCAACAACAACATGGGTTTTGCCTGACTATGCTGAGTGTGACAGTCGCTTGAAGACGTTCAAAAATTGGCCTAAAGGGGATCGATTACCCACAGCCATCTCTTTAGCCAGAGCAGGTTTTGTTTACTTTGGACAGGGAAGTTTAGTGAAATGTTTCAGTTGTGGTGCAAGCATTCGCATGAGTCCTAAAGATTCAGCTTTCGTGGAACATACCAGATGGTCACCAAACTGTGCTTACCTTTCTTTAGCGTTTCCACCGATCACCTTACAATACTTTTCGGATGGTACAGTCGACAGGTATAAAAAAGGAACCCCTTCCAAGCCTAACCTTCTTTCTGACTTTTCACGTGAACTTAGCAAGAAGAAAAAAAAAATAGATGAGTATTTTTTCCAGTTTTTAGGAATTTGAGTGTGATGCTGAACCATGCCATGACGAGACCGATGCCGTACGTTGTGACATCGTGGATTCAGTCACTCACCGTCGATCCAACTCAAAAGATGCAGGACGCCCTTTATGTTTTACTAATCGTACACAAAACGGTACTCCCTGCAGACCTAATGGATTGATGATACCCTTGGCTGTGTCTGGCTATTCCAAGTATGAAAATCGTCTCGAGTCGTTCAAAGACAAGTGGCCAAAATATTTAAATGGCCCTAAACCCGAAGCTTTAGCCAGATCTGGATTTTTTTACGTGGGAGTTGGAGATCAAGTGAAGTGTTTCAGTTGCGGTGTGAGACTTCGCTATTGGGAGCCTTACGACTTAGCTGACATCGAACATGCTCGATGGTCTCCGCATTGTCAGTTCTTACCTTTAGTGGCTCGAGAAGAATACGGATACGATGAACCAGATACCAAGAAGTAATACAATGGAGGAGGAGAATACTTATTCTTTAGATGAACTTATTTGTGGTTTACCTTTAGAGTTACAAGATCGTATTTTTCAGTATATTCCTACTTTAGAAGATCGTATTCGTGGATTACCTTTGGAGCTACGAGAACGGATTTACCAAGAATTTGTTCACATTCAACTGAAACGTAAAAAAGAGTTACATCCTTTACGACAGACTTGTTTTAACCAATGGTATTTGAAGACAATAAGACAAATGATAGCTAAGAAGATATTCAAATGGTCAGACATTGATGAAAATCTACATCACCAATTTAAGACATTGGTGGGGGTTACCTACAATGTAGCAGTGGAATATAGAATTCCATGGGAGGAAGTGAAGGAAAAAAATGTGACTAACATAGACGAATACCAAAAACTGTTAGAAGAACTGTCTCCTGAAGACAAATCACCTTTTTGTGTTTTGAAATTAGATAGGATAATCACTGAAACTGGTGTTGGATCCTATAGATATCCTTTACCTACCGATTCCGTTTGGTTTGTGTGTGAGTATTTTGTCACCAAGAAACCTACTCTACAAGATCGCATTCGTGACTTGCCTTCAAAGTTGCAAAAACGGATTTACAATGAGTTGGTTCAAATTCAAGTGAAACGTAAACTTCAAGTGATTCCTCGATTTCAAGGCTATGGCTACTTTCGTCGCATCAGAAAATTGATTCTGAACAACGACTATCACCAGTATCGTGAAGAATACAAAAGAGAAGTATTTCTTTCCAAATCGGAAACTTTACCCAAGTACATTAGTGTCATGCCTTTGAATGTGCGAGAACAGATTTACCGTGAGTTTCTGAAATTACAAGTGAAACGTAAACTCAAAGTCATTTCTCGATTTTTACGCTATACCCTCTTTCAAGGGCATAGAAGAATGGTCATGGGAAACGTCTATCACAACTTCTATCCTGAAGGAGACTGTCTCAAAAGGTACCAACCTTGGGAGCCTGGCTATAAAAACATGCCACCCAAGATACCAACCTTAGCCATCGACCCCTATAAAGAGGAGGCGGCACGTCTCAAATCACTTTACTACTCGTGAAACGGATTCTGTGACACAGTTACTGCCTGACTATAAAAGAGTGGGTATGCCTGAACTCTACACACCAGTTGTGAAACGGATTCCGTGGAAGGAAATCATAGATAAAATTCAGACCTTAGAGGAATATAAAGAAGTGATACAAGAACTGTATCCATTAAATTTTGGACGTTATGTGGTGTGTGTCTGAGTGACTACTTATCTTGGATTTCGTTTTCCAGGACATTCGTTGTGGAATATTTTTGAGGACAAGTGTTTGCCTTGGATTCTCAATTGTTGAGTACCAAAAAACAATATGACCGTGTGTTCTTCTTCGGACTTAGTAGAAGAAGAAGACTATAAAAACTTGATTTTATCAGTCCACGAAAGACAAATTGTACGTATAGCGTTGAGAGTGGTGATGAAAATTAGTGACGTACTTCCATGTGAAGAAGACATTCGTCACACTTTATCTGTGCATAAAACATTTCAAGAAGTGTGTACTGCTAGTGAGTTACACCAACAACTTTTCCATTGGAAAGATGTACGACCCTGGAGAAACCTTGGTTTCCAATATTGGTTACAAGAAGTGGCCCAGTTCAGCCAAGATTTGGCAACCACTTATTGATAACATTCTAAAAGTGAAAAAAAAAAAATGGGAACCTCCATGGGAAACTCTAAAAGAAGAAGAAGAAGTACCTGACACCACTACCACTACTGCTGTGGTTCCAATACCTCTTGAGGAGGAACACCACCCTTCTTTACCACCGCTACCGTCAGTGAATTCAAAAAAGACGAGTAGAAGAAGAATGTTACCACAAACAGTGGTGTCTTTCATGACTTGGACACAAAACAATTGTTGTTCCTTTTCTTGTTTAGAGAGAACTTTAGCTGTTTTAGTGATAGTCTTAATTGTGTACGTGTTCGGTTTAATTGTATATTTTCTCACAAATTCACTTCTTCATGCAAATTTGTAAAATATGTTATTGTTTTGTGGGTTGGTTTGTTTTACAAAAAAAAAATAAACGTGTATGAAAACGTATAAAATGCCTTGGGTTTTTTGTCTTCTCAAAAATCTTCTTACCTCAATCATGGCTACATCTTCTTCTTCTACCTCGTCTGCCTCTTCCTCCTCTTCTGTGGTGAAAGTGATTGACGAAAAGTTAGATCGTCAAAGTTGGAATGCTTTGTATCTGCGCCATCCATTTAACATGTTGATTGCTGGACCGAGTGGTTCAGGGAAAACCGAATTTGTCAAACGATTGATCGAACACAAAGCTGATTTGTTTGATCGTCCACCTCAACGTATCGTGTGGTGTTACAAAGAGTGGCAACCGTCTTACACGTTATTGAAAGAAAGTCAAGGAGAAACTATTTCGTTTGTGGATGGTATTCCTCACGAAGACGATGGAATTGTGTCTGACGTGAGTCAAACTCATTTAGTTATTTTTGATGACATGTTAGGAGAAGACGAAGAAGAAATTAAACTTTGGTTTACACGAAAAGGACACCATCGTAATGCTAGTATTGTCTACATTACACAAAATTTATTTCAACAAAGTAAAGCTCATCGAACCATTAGTTTGAATGCTCATTATGTGGTCTTGTTTAAAAGCCCCAGAGACAAATCTCAAGTACAAGTGTTAGCCAAACAGTTAGGAGCTCCTTGGCTCAATTATGCGTACGACGATGCCACTCAAACCCCTCACGAGTATTTACTCATTGACTTAAAACCGACCACTCCTGACTATTTGAGATTTCGTGCCAGTATCTTTCACTCTTGGGGCCAAGAAGGTGGTCCTGTCATTTACACGTCCCCTTCAGCCCATTTTTAAAAAAAACTATAAAAACAACCTACAACGTCATTTCTGTCACACACTCTTTTTGAGATGACTTCCTTTCAATCTCATCCTTCGGCTAAATTGATTCGTGCCTTGTATGGCATCAGTCGTGAAAAAAATGCACAAGTCCGTGCTCATTTGTTAGAAGCGAGTCTGAAAGAAGTGTTACGATGGTTTACTTTGACGGCACGTCAATTACTACAAGGTATCATTCACATCCCTCATCAAACTCAACGTTTTTTTCAAAAACATAAAGGAGCATTGTCACAACTGGCTGATCCTAGAATCGATTCACGGACTAAAAAACAAATCATTTTAACTCCTGGTGGAAGTGGTTCTTTAGGAGGAGTTATGATTCGTTCCCTTTTGAAATGGGATCCTAATGATACCAAAGCCAAAAACCCCAAATCACCTAAAAAGAAGAAGAAAAAAAGTCCAAAGAAGAAGAAGAAAACCAGCCCTAAGAAAAAGAAAAGTCGTGCTCAGAAGAAGAAGAAGAAAACCACACCTGCCACTACCACCCGACGTAAAAGAGGTACTGCAGCCAGGACGCAAACGTACACCCGCAAAACACCACCACCCTTACTACCATCATCATCATCACAGTCCCCCATGATGATGGCAAGGTCTACTTTGGCGTCCACCTCTTCCTCTTTGTCTTCTTCACCACCCTCTTTTACCATGATGCCTGTCAAACCAGACTTAAGATCCGTGTTTCCTAATTTGATGCAAAAATGGAAACCAATTTCGAAAGTGACCCCGTCGGGACCGTCGACTTCAGCTGATTTAGCCATGGCAGCAGCCACCCACAAAGTACCATCCCCTAAAACCAAAGTCCAAGAAAGAACTGGCATCTTACAAAGTTTAGTGGATTTATCCAAACAAGAATTGAGACGATTTAGTCCCTTGAAAACACCTCAACGTCAAGTCAGACCTGTCGTGAAGTTGGTACGTCGTACAGACAATCAGTGGAGACGTGTTCCAGTATAAAATAGAAGGGTACCCTGCTAAAAGACTTCAGACTTGTTTTCTACCGACTAAAAAAGATGGCTCCCAAACGTGCACACCACCACCAAAAAAAGAAGAAAACCACCAAAAAAGGACGACTTCTTCCCCCTCGTCTGGCCAAACATTGGGATGTCTTGTCTGTCTTGACCAAATCCAAACCTCCCATGCGAAAACAACTCATTCAAACAGCTCCTAAAGAAATCATCGATACCGTGTGTGAATGTTGTTTGAACGTGTTAAAAGGAACGGTACCTTTGTCTAAGATACAGAAACAAAAATTAGGGAAACATCGGAATGTTCTTCGTCAAATGGTGAAAAAGAAAATACCTCTTCAACAAAAGAAAAAAATGTTGGTGCAACGAGGAGGATTTCTACCTATGCTGTTAGGACCGTTGTTAAAAATAGCGGGTCCTTTGTTAGGAACGATTGCTGGACCACTTTTAGGAGGTGTCATGCGATAACCAAAAAAAAGAAGATAAAAAGGACCACCCTTCTCTGAAAAGACCACACCTTTTTGGTACCTTTGGATGAAATGGAAGGACGAAAACTGACTTTAGTACCTTACAAACGATGGATGGAATTTCATCGTTGGAACGAACAACGGATTCCTCATTTACCAGTCAATCCTAATCTCAACGAAATGTCTCAGTTACAACAAGAAATACAATCCCTGATGGAACGTAACGATTTGTCCGAAACAGAAAAAAACCCAACGGTACGGTCAACTTTTACAACGTCTACAACTCTTTCGTCAAAAAGCAGTCGACGAAACAGCTCCACCCACTTTGAGAGATTTTAAGGCTCTCATGAAAAGCGAACCTAAAGTGACTATCAAAAAAGAAAAAGAAGAAGAAGAAGAAGAAGAAGAAGAAGAGTTTTTACTAACTCCACCTCTTAAAAAAATAAAAAAGTTAGCCACCCCGGATTGGATAAAAAAGAAAAGGTCTACCCCTTTACCCTCAGAAGAGAAAAAGAAAGAAGTGAAGAAAGAAGTCAAAACAGAACCGATGACCCCTGTTCAAACCACATCTACTTTTACCCCAGTAGCACGTCGGACACGTAAACAACAACAATCCAAAAAGATACCTCACGAAGAAAAGAGTATTGGAACTTGGTTAACTTATTCTTGAGGAAAATCATCATGGAGAAACTGTTAGCCACCATTTATTACAATCCTGGTCATGCTGCTGGTTACGGAGGAGTTCAAAAATTATATCGAGCTGCTAAAAGTCAATTGAAAAGTGTACGTTTACCTGAAGTACGACAATGGTTACAAGAACAATCGACGTACACGTTACACAAACCCATTCGACGTAAATTTTCTAGAAGTACCACTCAAGTAGAAGGAATCGATCATCAATGGCAAGCCGATTTAGCCGATGTCTCTCATTTAGCTACTTACAATCGTGGTTACAAATATTTGTTTTGTGTCATCGATGTGTTTTCCAAATTTGCTTGGGTCGTGCCTTTGACTTCTAAAAGCAGTACCGAATTGGTACGAGCCTTAAAATTTGTCTTGAAACAAAGTGGACGTCAACCTTTACGATGGCAAACTGACAAAGGCACCGAATTTCTAAACCAAGCTTTTCAAAAAGAATTGAAACAAAGACACATTCATTTTTTTACGACCGAAAATCCTGAAACCAAAGCTAGTATCGTGGAACGTTTTCAAAGAACTTTGAAAGAACGCATGTGGAAATATTTTACACATCAACATACTCTCAAGTACATTGACGTGTTACCTCGTTTGGTCAAAGCGTACAATCAATCGTACCATCGTAGTATTGGATGTGCCCCCGAAGAGGTCAGCCCTGAAAACGAAGTGGCCGTGTTTGATAAATTATTTGGTTCACCACCCCAGCAGACCAAAAAGAAAAAGACACCTTTGTTGGAGTTAAAGACGGGAGATTGGGTTCGTATCGGAAAAACCAAACGTACTTTTGACAAAGGTTATTTACCTAACTGGACTACCGAATTGTTTCGTGTCACTACCCCCGTCCGTGGACGTGATCCTCCCGTCTATAAATTGGAAGACATGAACGGTGAAGTACTCAAAGGAACATTTTACTTGCCTGAGTTACAACGAGTGACTAAAAAAGAAGATACCTTGTACGACATCGAAAGCATTCTCGAACAAAGAACACGCAAAGTAGGTAAACGACGAGTAGAAGAAGTCAAAGTACGTTGGAAAGGATATCCTCCTAGTTTTGATTCTTGGATTGCAGCTTCTCAAGTCGTCGACTATAAAAAGAAAAAGAAGTAAACTCATAACATGCCATTCAACACAGTAGCCACCCAGACGACTCCTTCGGAAAGTTCTTCTCTTCAAGAAATACAAAAACAACCCCTTTGGGTGTGGTGCGGAGAACGTGTGCCTAAAAATCAAATCGTCTTTTTCTGCCAAATCTTTGTAGTGTATTGTGTCATCGGAGCAGCGATTGCCAATTTGAGTTTACAACAAGGAGACAAACAATTGTGGACTATTTTACTGAGCAGTTGCATCGGTTATCTTTTACCTAGTCCCTCTTTGAAATTTACGTCAACGACCGACAACAGTCACCACAACAACGCTAGTTCACCTTCTTCTTCTTCGTCCAGTTACCACCACCAAAATACTACCAGTCCTCTTTTGGAACCTTTTGAACATCCTTCTTCTGTTCACCACTTGAGTGACTCCTCGGACACCAGAACCATCAATTTGGAACTATGAATGACCAATTTTATTTAACGTTACCTAGTGACAGTTCCATAGATGTGTTTCCCAACAACAGCTTATGTTGTTTTACCACCAAATTACCTCAAGCCCTCCAATTGGATCACGATGCTCATTGGGAAGTAGGCTTGGTAGAAATCATTCATCCTACGAAAATCACAAACATCAACAAAAGATCAAATCAGATCATCGTGACAGTTAGGAACAAAAAACTACAAGATTCCTTGGAAAAAGATGATCCTAAAATCTGGGCAATAGACCCAACAAATAAAAATGACATGCGGGGACATTTCAAAAAATGGGATGGAGGGGTAGGAGCCAAAGGGGCTTATGCAGTGTATGCCCTGAGAATTCCTACGGGGTATTATTTTAATGCTCGACATTTGGTGGACACTATTGAGGCTACCATTAACCGTCAATTTGGTAAAGCCCTAATGGAGAACAAAAAAATAGTAAACATCAATTACAATGATGTGGCACGCCGTTTCTACATGGAATTTTCTCTGAAAGATGAAAAATCGGGTGACATGATGTCAGACAAAGAAGCTAAAGAAAAAGGCATCCCCGATCAGGAGAGAAGATTTATGACTATTGAATTTTCTGCTGGATTGTATGAAATTTTGGGTGGTAATAACGAAGATAAAAGTTATCTATCACCTGTCAGCACCAACATCGAATCTGCAGAAGCTTTTCGCGACCCCGTGGAAATGAACATTGGATTAAATTTAATGTATGTGTACTCCGATGTGGTAGAGTACAGCGTGGTGGGACACACCTCAGCTCCCTTACTAAGAGTCATTCCTTTCAAAGTGGATACTAATGATGGTGCGTACGAAGAAGGTGGAAACACATTTCACATTCACCGTGAATTTGTACACCCTCATTATTATTCAGTGAGTAAATCGTATTTTGACACTGTCCAGATTAGTATAAAAGGAGATTTGGGACAAGATGTACCATTCATTGACCAAGGAAAAGTCACGGTGAAACTACATTTTCGAAAAAAACACGTTCTCTAATAACTTTCCTCTCAAAAAAAAATAAAAAATGTATCCAGTGTACCAAGGAGTGCCTCGACAACGAGGACATGGTTTAGGAGATATGTTAAAATCAGCTTTTCGGACGGTAGCTCCTATTTTGAAACCGATGGTCACTCGAGGATTTCATGCCTTAAAAGATGCTGCTTTGACACAAGGAAAAGAATTTTTGCAAAATGTCCTCATTGACAAACAAAATCCAAAAGAAGCCTTTTTGAGAGCAGGCAAAAATGTGTTGATGACTACTGGTAAAGATCTTTTAGGTCTCCGAGAAAATCCTATAAATACGCTTCACGCTTCAGGCTCTGGCATTACTTCACAGCAGCAAGGACAAGGTAGAAAGAGACGACGACGAAAAGCTCGAAATCCTTTCAAAGTTCATAAAAGAACACACGGTAGTAGTACTTCCAGAAAGAATAGAAAAAGAAGAAGAACTGGTAGAGAATTAGACGTGTTTGATTATTAAACCATTGAAAATGATGCACCGAGATTCTTGCGAATGTACCAAGTCCGAACTAGAACTGTTTTCTATGCGTCCCACCATGATGACGATGCAAGAATCCCAATGGGTAGAATTTCATCCTGTATCGTCTTTGTCGGATTCAGCTCCTATCGAATTTGAAATCAAAGGACAAACCGAAGATTACATCGATCTGAATAACACCTACTTGTACCTGAAACTTCAAGTAAAGAAAACGGCGGACAACACCTTTCCTGCGGATGATTCCAGAGTCGCTCCCGTCAATAATTTTTTTCATTCTTTGTTCAGTGGAGTAGATTTGTACTTGAATAACAAACTGATCAGCAGCAGTTTGGATACTTACCCTTACCGTGCTTACTTGGAAAATCTCTTGTCGTATGGAAAAGAAGCTAAGAACAGTCATCTGGATGCTTCAGTGATCTGGAAACCTGACACCTCGGAAAAGTTCAACGACACAGAACTGTCAGTACCGGCCAGGGTTGCTGCTGTTGTTGATGGTCAGGGTCATCTTGTTAGAGATATAACTCCAGCAGACTCCCACAATGTGGGATTTAACGACCGTCGAAAGAAAATCAGAGGGCGAAGTTTAGAATTGATGGATCGTTTACATTTGGACATGTGGTTGCAAGACAAGTATTTACTCAATGGAATTGATGTACGCCTGAGACTGAATCGCAGTAGTGCCGCTTTCCATTTGATGGCTAATGCTAACGAGTGGAAAACCATCATCCAAGAAGCCAAACTTTACGTACGACGTGTAGAAATCTTACCCAAAGTAGCTAACGACATCAGTCAATCCTTGAGCAGAACCACTGCTAAGTATCCTCTTAGACGTGTGGAAGTGAAAACCTTTACTGCAGCCGCTGGACTCCGATCCATAGTCGAAGATCACATCTTCCAAGGACAGCTCCCTAAACGTTTATTCATTGGTATGGTTTCTAATGCAGCCTTCAATGGAGTCATCAATGAAAATCCGTTCCAGTTTCAGCACTTTAACGTGACCAAGTTAGATGTCAGTCGAGATGACAAGACCTTGTGTACCAGACCTTTTGAACCTGACTTTGACGCCAACGCAAAAACTTACTTGCGATCTTACTTGAGCCTGTTTGAAGCCACAGGACAGTTAAACCGCGACTGTAGCCACGGTATTACATACGAGAATTTTGCAGGAGGGTATGCCTTGTGGGGCTTTGATTTCACTCCGGACCAAGGTAGCGATGAAGGACATTTCCACCCTATAAAATCAGGACCACTTCGTGTGGAACTTCAGTTTGGTCAACCTCTAGCCCAGACAGTGAACGTTGTCTTGTTTGCAGAGTTTGATAACACTCTAGAGATCAACAGTTTGAGAGAAGTCATTGTAGACTATTAGAAAGAAGAAGAAGAAACAAAGAAAAGATGCAAAACAGAGAAGAGACTATGGAAATAGATGAGGGATTTTGTGAAGGGATTCACCAGTCACCAACTACTATCACCAAGGAGGATGATAATGATGACGAAGTCATTCGTTCAGAACCTAAAAAAGAAGAGACTAATACTGTTGTTACCGAGTTTGTTGGATTTTATCCTTCTCGATGGCCAGAACACGAAAAACAGTTAGTGGATTGTTATGCTGAGGAATTGAAATTCATCATTAACAGACTGATTAAAGAACAATGTTATGGATGTCAAACCGATCATCCCAGTCAGATACAACACGACAAATGTTTGATGTTGACAGGCGAAGAACAATTGGATGAATTTTTGGAAGATGCCTGGTCAAACATCTCAGAAACAGACGTGTTGACAAAGTGGTATAAAATCTTGCAGAAATATTCTTCTCCTCCACTCATTCCTAAGGAGATCAAACGGATCGAAGGACTCATTGAACAGAGTGAAAAACCTATCCGAGATAAATTTTCCTGGAATTACAAGACAGATCAATTCAAGTTCAAAGTCAGGTGTGTATTGGTGACTCAATATTTCTGTTGTTGAAGAAGGAGAAAAAATGGATACCAGGGAACTTCATTACTTATTGAATCGTAGTTCCTATACTTCTTCTTGGAATCCTGTGGTATGTGCTAAAGATGAACTACCTCATCGTAAACCAAAAAACGTTCATGCTTATGTCATCAATACTGACGACAGTCATCTACCAGGAACCCATTGGATTGCCGTGTACTTTCCCAATGAACACTGTGTGGAATATTTTGATTCATATGGATTACCTCCTTTGGAAAAAGACATTATCGAGTTTATGAGAAGAAATGCCATCTCGACTCGATTCAATAATGTGAGACTACAAGGATCCGATTCAATGGTGTGTGGACAATATTGTGTTCATTATCTTCATCAACGCAGTCTTGGATATTCTTTAGAACATTTACTCACTTATTTTGATAGTGACTATGTTAGAAATGATGCTAAAGTACAAAGATGGTTTTGTGAACGTTATGGTTATCTCTTGTCTTTAGCTCACCATCGTAATGTACATCAAAATGATGTGGATGTAGAAAGTTTCACATTTACTTTACCTTCTCAACGTTGTCAACCTTGTAAATATGTTCCTGTTTGAAAAAAATTTTCATAGTTACTTGTTAATTGTTAACATAGTTTTTGTTGAATAAATATCATTTTTTGTGAATTGTTTGAAAAAAAATGGTGTTGTGTAGTTTTTTATTGAAATTTGAAAAAAAATAATGAATATGTTCTTTTCTCTCTCTTTCTATCGATCTAAAAAACCTCTCTATCTATCTATGATCTCCCTGTCGATCATCTGAAAAAAAATCTTACCATGTTTTCCATCGCGTCCGCGCGTTAAGCATATAAGGCGGTTCACTAGCCAGTGTAGTCATTCTCGTTGACTCGTCAAGATCTCAACAGTGTTCCAAGAAGAAAGAAAAAAGAAGATGGCTGCCACCAAGATTACAAAGTTGAATGAAGCTATGGTGAACATAATGAGGGTGAAGAATCATTTGATGGAGACCAACCCAGAGAGAAAGACCATGACGTTCATTCAAATGGCTCATGATCTAGTAGAAGAAGTCCTGAGAGAAGAAATACTTAGAGAAAGAACAGAATGGGAAGTAGAACAACGTTTACATCAGCAACAGCAGCAGCAACAAAGACAACAGCAGCAGCAGCAACAACTTCTTCAGCAGCAATCCAGCAAGCAATTTGACGGTGAAGTCTTATGTAAGATTGACTGCGATGATTTTGCTTTCACTTTCAGTAGAAAGAGACCTGCCTGTCTGAAAGCGGTAAGACCACCCACTATCGCTAAACGTGGCCGACCTGCTGGAGCTGCCACGGCTACATCTACCTAAAAGAAGTTTTTAAAAAATATAAACTTCTTTAAACCCAACGGTCCTTTTTAGGGCCACCCAATCTCTAGAAAAGATTACTACTCTCCAATATTGCCAAAATATCTATAATAAGTGTGTGTTTTATATATATATATTATTATTTTTTCTGATAGTCTACCACCCCTCAAACAAAAAAAACCCTTATATGATTTGTGTGGTGTGTGATTGATGATATATAAAAAAATTTCCCTCCCAAAAATATTAATGTAGATAGTGTGTTTGTGTGTTTGATTTGTTTTTAAAAAAAATTTATCTTATCAAAAAAAAAATGTAGATAGTGTGTAAGTTTTTTTAAAAAAAATAACAAAAAAATTAGTATGGTGTGTAGGTTTGATTTTTTTTATCAAAAAGTAGTTTCTTTTAGGTCCGCGCTTTTTTATAGTCAGGGTTCATAGAGTGTAAAACTCCGCGAAGCTAAGAATGACGTAGAACGAATGACGTAAGACGCAGGGTAGTGGGGTAATGTTTTTTTTGTTTTTTTAGGTGTAAGGGATGTTTTTCTTCACGTCCGCACTTCTAGTATATTAAAACCACGTCTTCACCGGTTAAGCTATCTAGTTTTATTCAACCAAGATGAATACCGTCGAAATTGTAAGGCAAATCCGAGTTCATTTAGAGGTGGCCTGGCACCTCCTTCATGAAGTGGAGAAAAGGGAGGAGGAGGAGAAGGAAAGCAGAATACCAATTAGACCCCACCCTATGATGGAGGAGAAGGAGAATTGGGAGCCAGAAGCGACTCATCCTCCGTCGGCCTTCACAGCTCCATGCAAACAAAATGAAGAAACATGGAGGGGGAGCTGCCCTGTATGCAGGGCAAAGCCAGGGAGGTGCCCACACCTCCTCTAAAATAAAACTCTAACAAAAAAACCAACGGTCCTTACCAGGACCACCCTTTATCAAGAAAGATTAATTCTATTCCCTCCCCACACCCCACCCCACACTCCCGCCACGTTAAAAAACTCCCGTACGTAGCCAGAGTGCCCCCTCCATGTTAAACTCCCGTACGTAGCTCAAGTGCCCCACTCCATGTTAAACTCCCGTACGTAGCCAGAGTGCCCCCGCCATGTTAAACTCCCGTACGTAGCCCAAGTGCCCCCGCCATGTTAAACTCCCGTACGTAGCTCAAGTACCCCACTACATGTTAAACTCCCGTACGTAGCCCAAGTGCCCCCGCCATGTTAAACTCCCGTACGTAGCTCAAGTGCCCCCTTTGTAGCTCAATACCCCCCCCTTAACTACTATCGAGCTTCCCGTGTCAACAAGAACACTTGTTGTATAACCGTTACTTCTGACTGTCGTTGTCGGAACTTTGTTGTTGATTTTGTTAATTTTGACTCTTATTGAAAATGAAGCTTCTTCAGATGAAAAGTGATCGCTGTCATTTGGGTGCTTACTGACATTTTCATAAATTTCTTGCAACTGTCTGCGGGAGCGTGTGTTTTTCTCGCTTTTTATCCTTGTCCCGCACACGGAAATCAGATGATTCTGCTTTCGGCAAGAAAAGCAAGTCATGTATATTACTAGGCACTCCCTTCTGTGTGGGAAATCCCCACCACAATTGTTGCATTTTTGTTCTTGTTTCGGGTAAGATCCAGCCGTTCGTTTGTTTTTATGCCGTACACTTCTTTTTTCACTCTATCAACTGAATTAAATTGGTCACTTATCGTTTCATCGAATTTTTCCACGTTTGAGGCCTGTTGATCTGAAATTTCAAGAGTCCTGGCAAGTTGCAGTAGCTGTTCTAGTGACATCTCTTCTCTTAGTGTTTTCATCCTCCGATGGCTCGAACTGCATCCCTGAATTAATTGTGACTTAATTTCCCGCTCTGTATTGTCAAACTCGCAAAACTCCGCCTTTGACTTCAACCGCGTAACAAACTGATCCGATGTTTCCAATGAATTTTGTTTGAAATTCCGGAATTCAAACGTTTCGAACTGTCTATTCATTTTTGGATTGAAATACTCATTAAGGACTGTTTTCACTGCGTCGTAGTCCTCGCTTTCATCGGCTGATAAAGAATTGTAAAGTTCAAACACTTCATCGCCCGCATAGTGGAGCAAGAGAGCTTTTTTTCCGTCTCTTGCTTTCAATGTTCATAGCGACGAACAAATTCTCTAGCTTCATGATATAATGCTTCCATTTAACCCCAAAGTTGCTTTCTCTTGAAATTCTGAATGTCGCAAAATCGGGAAGGCTTACTGTTGCCATTGTCACAATATGTTTATTTTAATCCAAAGATCGTCAGATTTGAAGCACCAGTACATGTAACGATCATTAACTGTTAATGTACGTTTTGTTTAATTCGAGAAAATCCTCGTCGTCATTGTAATGTTCTTTGATTGTAACGAATCCTAAAGGGATGGTCAATAATGAATCACACTTGAATAGGATTTAACGTCTGCTTTATTCCGACTCCAAACTACAAATTACAGTGGGGCCCCGGGTGGCCGAGTGGTCTAAGGCGCTCGCCTTTACTGATCACTGCCATCTCACTTCTGTCCGCGTGGATTCGAGTCTTGGGCTCGGGCAATGTGGTTATGTGAGAAAGCTTGCCAGTAGTTCGGTGGTTCTTCCCGGGGTTTTCCCGGGTTCTTCCTCCGCCAGATATACTGGCCGCCATGTATAGCCTGTCATGTGCTGAAAAATGGCGTTAAACCCATAAAACCAAAACAAACAAATCACAGTCACTGAAACACATGCCTTAGCATTGCCACTGACTACTACAGAGTCCAACTACTGGCAGATCTGTGTCTATGTAATCAGTAGATCAGTAGAACAAACAACACAGACCCTGATCTGCCGGCGCATTATGCTCTGGAATACCAAGGTATATGTTGTTTGCAGTTGGTCTCGATTTGTAAGCTAGTATATATGGTATTAAATATTGGGGTACATTATTGACTATGGATAACCCCCACAAATTGTATATGATGCTTAAATCTCTTGATGAGACAGGTCGTGTAAATTGGGCTACTTATGTAAAGAATTTATTATTCAAATATGGTTTGGGAGTCATTTGGATTTCACAGGATGTTGGGAATATTGTACTCGTTTGAATTGTTTGAAGAAAAGGATACCGGCTTGTATGATGCAGCACTGGCATGTGAACATATAATCGTATATGAATCTCCCCAAAATACTAGTATTCATTATAGACATTGTAAAAGCCTATTAAATGTAGAAAGATACTTAAATATAGGTATACCATATTACCTAAGACGATTACTTACTCAATTCAGATGTTCGAATCAAATACTTGATATCGAAAAAGGTAGACAGTTAGGAATTTCAAAGAGCTGATAGATATTGTGCGCAATGCTCAATAATTGTGTTTCGCTTTCTTTGTGTATGCCTTCTATATGTAAATTGAAGAGAAAACTATTTTTATAGATATATACATAGCAAGGTAACATTACATTTATTTTATCAGAAATATGACAAATACTAAAAAATTTCTTATTAATAGTACTGCTGTATACACTCACTATGCATTTCAGATACGCAAGATGTTGAATAATAGTACTAATTTTATTTTTGGTGGCGCTGCAAGTGAATACACACTGAACTATATTTTAGTATGGGTTTGAGGCCGACTTACGGAATAAAGTGTCAGACTGTCAGTATCAGTCTAGGAATATGGGGGTGTTTTTTTATGGCTTTTTTTAATGGAGTAGTAATGAAAATGATCCAGCTTTATTATCGTGAGGGGGGGGGTAAGAGGGTGTTTTTTATGCAGTAGTAATAAATGTAGCCCAGCTATGTCCTGGTGCAGGGTTATGAGGACGTTTTTTGTTTTTTTATGCAGTAGTAATGAAAGTTGTCAAGCTATATTCTTGTGCAGGGATACGAGGGTGTTTTGTTTTTATGAAGTAGTAACGAAAGTGATCCAGCTATGTAATCGCGCAGGGATACGAAGGTGTTTTATTTTGGATGCAGTAGTAATGAAAGTGGTCCAGCAATTTATAAGTAGATGGCTAATGAGAGAGTTGGAATTTGAATTAATAAGTCGATAATTTGTATTTTATTTTTTGTGCGATCAACTATTTTAAATTTAATAGTGGTCCAGAACTCAGATTAGCTATCTACTACCTAGCATCTTTAGAAATTTCGTTATAATTCTATCAAGGCATAAAATTGCCATATGATATATAAGTACTTCTAATATAAATATATTCCAAAGTTGTTAACTAAACTTGTACACTGATTCCCTTTCTGCATAAAATGGTCCAAAGTAACAAACATATACGAAGTATTTTAATTACCATGGGTCTTTTTCATTCAATAAATATTATGTAATAAATTGAAGCACTTCTCATCTTTTTATGTCAAAGTCATTATGTTAATATTAGTTCCTATCTTTTCAAAAAAGAGTGACCATGAATTGTAATTATCGTCATTTTTTCATAAAAATCTTAATTATCATGTCATTTTGTATGAATTGTAATATCATGTCATTTTTTCAAGGAATAAATCAAGTAACTGTCAGTTTACTGACTGCTATTTTCTTATTTTGGATTTAAGTACATTCTGGAATAAGAATATAAACGAGTTTATATTCGTTCCGTTTGATATTTAATGCTGCCTCTAAATTTCCGTGATGCGCAGTCTGGCTGTTGCGCAATGGACGTTTGAAAATCTGGCCGGCCGATTGGTAAAGTGCCCGCTGAAGTATATACCAAGACGGCAAAATTGAGTGATTTTATCATAATTTTAAAATCGTTTCAGGTGCATGGATCCAGGAATAGCGTGGTATCCACCTGAACAATTGGGGTTAGCTCACGACTTATGGACGAGAATTTGGGAGACACAAATAGGCGTGGACAACATGTCGCTGAGGTCGAACCCAAATTTAGATAAAAAACCTCAGGATTACATTCCGCTTGATAATCTAAAAAACAAAAATGTATACACGAACTGTCTTAATAATATCACGAACCAACATAATCAGATCAAGAGGAAAAGAGAACCCGGGGGAGAAAACCGCGCAAGCACGTACGGTTTAAATCACTCTCAATACAAACATTTGTTGAAAGATGGCGAATTGACACCTTGGAAAAAGAGAAATTACGCCCCAGATGTCACAGGGTAAGTTAGATTTACTATCATCATGCGGCTTTTAAAAACAGGCTTTACTATTAAGTGCCGAAAATCAGTAAAAATCTTCATTAGTTTTTTCAGTATTGCACAACACGTGTGACTCGATGACAGCTCCTGCCGTGCTGTGAACTAAGGTCAAGGTCACAGAGGGAGTCTAGTTGTAAATAGCAATAGGGAATGATTTTTTCAGAATGACAATATATGAAAATGGAATGTTTTGTGCATAATTTGAGTGTGCAGAATTTACTAAATAAAATGAACTCGTCTTTGTGATATCATTTAAAATAAATTCACAGGAAGCATTCGAACACATGCACGGTCCTCCATTTTTAATAATGGTCTTTGGTCACTTTTTGCAAATTCTTGACCTCGTGTTATTTCAGACTGAAATTTGTATATTTCATACACATGGTTATATATAAATGTTTTGTGAACATTCAGCTTAAAGAATAAATTTACTTTCTTATGTTCCAGGTACTTCTGAAACCTTTGCTTTTTTTACCAAGAGCCCCACCCCCAACATTTTTGCATGAAATGCACAATTTGAAATTATATGTTACTCTTAAAACCAATAGTGTACATTCATTACAGTGTTCTTGTATATATACATTGATCTGAAATCACAATTTAGTAAATTGTCATTTTACAATTTAGTTATGATAATATATTTTTGGTCAATTTTTATCTTTAAAATAAGCCCCCCCCCCACCCCCCACCCCACCCCATAAATAAGGCCATTATTTTGATCAAGTGTTAAAATGTAGAATTGGAGAAATAAGGAACTGGCACATAGTTGGTTCTCAAGAAATATTTAAGATTGTTTTTTTTTTTAAATAGAGAAATGCTATAGATGGAGTTTCTGTTCTTCATTATGACAATATTTGTATTGATATTCATACAAAATTACATGGAATTGGTTTTCTTTTCTTCCAAATTCTGCAAAATGATTTGTCTTTTACCTCTTTTTTGCCCATGTTAAATATGAACATTTAATATGAATACCAGTGTCTCTAGATAAGAATCTTACCTAGAGTAGATGGCCTGACAGTGATAATATTTCAGTAGTTCTCACAGTCACATATGTTGAGTCTAACCTCAAAAATATATTACATAACAGTTGTACCAAAATTTTGTAATAAATTTACTATAGTGACTGACATTACGTTTGTGTAATCTGATTACTTGGTATAAACGTTTGCCTTTTCATAAAATAAATTTTTCATGTATTTTTTTTAACCCAGTTTATATCGTACTATTGTCAGTGTTTACATTTTTTGCATAGCCACGTGCCAAGAAGAGTTATGGTTCTTGTCATCGTGGGTGACCTTTAAAAAGACGTATTTTGGGGGTTTTGCACAAATATACACACACATTTTACCATTATTCTCATTTGAAAAAATCCAAAGTATTTAAAAAGCTGGCGTAGGTGAGTGTAGATGTTTGTTTTATGAGTTTTTCTTTGTTTTGAAAAATTCTGTCATTTATTTCCACTGAATATGTTGGGGAAAATCCCCGATGTAATATACGTTAAAGATGGACAGTTGACCTTTCAACCATGAATATGTTTGGATGTAATATTGTTGGCTTTTTATGTATGAAAGCTGAGAAAGTACCAGTTGTACATTTTGAGAAAATGTTAGTCTTGATCGCCAGAACCCTCTAGCAGCGGCACCTGTTGCTATGGTAAAGCTGCAGTGTATAAAATAAATTGTTTGAAAATAACTTCTGATTGAAACTAAACAGAGAGAGAGAAAGATGCTGAATATTAATTTGTTTTTGTTTTATGCTTCCCTTGGTATTGATGGGAACTCCGAGGTACATTGTTATTATTCTCAGTTTTAATTGATGAGTACACTACAGTGGTAGAAATTTCGAATGGTTTGTGTTGGCATGAACCAGTAATTTTTTTAAAAGATTGCTGAAGCAAAATGTGCACACATGTAATTCTATTACATAGAAGCATAAAAATGCTTCTTTAATTATATGATAGATATTGAATTTTGCTTCACACAGATCGTTACTGAAACCAAATTTTAATTTACAGGTGACCATGGTCACTGTTAAAATTGTGACAAAAATATTCTAATTTCCACTGTTTCGAAAGTCTCAGTATTAGTAGTTAACACTGCATGAAAAAGCGATCAAATAGTGTTCAAGCCATGGAAACCTTTTACACTGTTTTTCTCCCTGTTATCATTTGATATTGAGCATGATGTCGTAAAAGAAATGCAGTATACAATAAAACCTGTTTCTTTACATATTCATGTTGGAAAAGACAATCCCATTAATCGTATCTAGTTCACTGTATGTGAAAACATTATCCTGTGAGTGTACACACAGTTGCGAGTAGTTCAGTTCCAATAATCAAAGACCTTCTCTATGCATCACTGTCTGGTGTTAATTAGCATTGACCTGCTATACGGTGTGTAGTGTAAGCTTTGGCCATGAGTATATTGCCACTTACATGTATGATCATATATTGAAATTAAATTGAGTACATAAGCGACTGTTTATGTTTGCAGGAAATGAAAAGGGCATTGTGAGTGGAGACATAGCTGTGAGCAGTTCTAATAAGCAAAGACCTTTATCACTGTTTATGCATCTCCGCATGGTGTTAATCAGTTGACAATAGATAGCCTAAGCTTTGGGCACAGATTAATTGACGCTTATTTAATTAAATCAAGCATATAAGCGACCATTTGTTTTTTTTAGCGAGATGTGAAAATGGACATTTTGCAACTGAACAAAGGGTAAGTTGTTGGGAAAAAGGTCTGGCGAGATGTAAAAAAAAAATGGCCTGACATGGGGGAAAAAAATCAGTCTGGCATGGAAATAAAACTATGCTTTGACACCATCCTAACACAGCCTTTGGGAAATATTAATATGGCTGCAGTCTTCATCTTTAAAGTCGTCTGGATGGTAGGTCAAGTCAACATCGGGTCACCAGAAGACTTCTTATGATATCTAGTTGGTCCTGAACGAAAATGGTGCGATCTGATCTCATATATGCTTGCCAAAATGAACATACTGAAAATTGTCACTAATTCTTCTGTTTGGATTACCATATCAACATGAGTTTTCATCAAAAGTCTTCTAAAGGTGTTTAGTTTTGTCCTAAATGCAGATATGGTTGCCATAGTGGCTAATTTGAAAATCTTATTGCTGAAGAATATCAGAGATTGTTTCAACACTCAGCAGTTGAAAAGAAGAATCAAAATTCTTTTCGGACAGTAGAGCATCTGCCTCTTGCTCTGGCTCTTGTTCTTAAAGACATCTCGCCAATTTAACAAACCAAACTTGTATACTTTGGCAGTCAGTTGGGAGAAATTGGTATATATGTAAATTTTTTGGAGTCACAACACAACTGTGTTATATATGAATTCATGTTGTTATGAAATGCATTTTAGTGGGGTTTCCCAGTATGAATGCATGTCTGTATGTGATAATGCTGGTATGTTTAGAGATAGAGCCAAGAACAGTTAATAGTAAAATAATTTGACAGTAAACAGCATCATGTCACATCATTTACCACACATGTGTAGGATTTACAGACAAATATGAGCAGCACAACATATAGAGAGCAAGATAGTTGTCATTATTGCTGTTGTAACATTAAGCTTGGTTGATATAAAAAATTATGAAAAACATGATTTTATGAAAGTGTAATGTTAAGATGGGAAAAAAAATAATTTTGTTGCTATGCCCAAGTTGAAAAGCCAACGATTTTTGCTTGTTTTTTTTCTTTCAAGGCTACACGAGGAAATCAAGGACTTCTTTGAGTACAATTCTCCAACCTCTGCTGAAGCCAACATGCGGAATGATGTGGTCAACAGAATTCGGGCAGTTGTCAAAGAATTGTGGCCAAAGGCACAGGTAATATTCAGATACAGTCTCTATTAAATGGCCCAGGTGAGCCATTAGAAGCAGAGGGTTGTGGATTTTCCTTGGCTAACTTGGACTTATTTTAATGGGTTCAAGGTTGGCTACTGTGGTGTGCCATTTAGCAAGGCACTTTACTCTAATTGCCTCAGCATGATATAACCTTCATGTGTTTATGTGCTGTTAAACCTTAAAAACTAAAAACAAGCCCCACCCCTTCTATTCCTACCTCATTCAGACATTAACAACACCTTTGGCACAAGCTGTTCTGAAGTCTTTGCTTTGACAAATATCCAGTTTGGTATATAAAAAAAAACATGTGCATAAAAAAAACTAAACTAGAATAAATACAATGGCTCACAATAGCTTTTCACTGCATATGCCCTTCTCCCCCCCCCCCCACACACACACACACTAGATATGATGCATCTTCCCGTTATGGCTGCATATATTAGGCTTTGTAGTCAACAGTGACATGCCTCTCACAGATAGTGGACTTAGGGGCAACATGGCTACAAAGATTCGTGAATTTGCCCCCAGCCCCCAGTGGTGTAGGAGGAGTGGTAACGTGCAGACAGATGGTATCACAATATCTCCAATGCTGTAAAAAATAATAAAAAAAACCATGGGGATAGAAAATCTTTGCAGTTAGGAACATGAAATAACAAACAGTTGGTATAGAGCAGGAAATTCATATCATTCCTTGTAGTGAAGGTATAGTGTACATCGTGCTTTTTAGTAATTAATGCTAATTTCCAGATCAGCCAAAACTAAAATGGTGCCTATCTGATATCCATTATGGTTCTCTTGAAAATCTTCGTCACTACTCCTTATTGACTTCTGTTTTTACCAAAAGACTTCTTTTCCAGCCTATCTGACAGTCATAATCATTGAATGTGGCCACCTTGGTGGCCATCTTGAAAATCCTGTTACAGTTGTTTCTCCTTGATGGATGGTCATATCAACATGAGGTTTTCACTTAACAACTTCTTACAGTGCTTAGTTGGGCCTAAATGAAAATGGTACATATCTGACACCGAATATGGCCATCACTGCAGTCATCATCAAAATCTTGTTATTCCTCCTGAATGGATGATTGTATGGTTTTTAGTTTGTCCTAGATGTAAATGGTGTTAATCTGACTTGCAATTTCATAGTCGTAGTGGCATTTTGTAAATCTTGTCATCAAGACTTATCCAAAATTGTTATTTGTTGTGACATGTTTTTTTTCATGAAGTTGACCTATTGTCTTACATCCATCTTGTGACATATGTCTGTAGCACAAGTTTGTTATCGCTACTCCTTAACTACATGGAGGATTGCCATGAAACACACATTCATCCCAAAATCTAGTTGCTCCCAAATGAAAATGGTGCTGCTCAGACATCCAATATGGCCACCACAACAGCCATCTTGAAAATCTTGTCATCACCACTCCTTCTGGATGGATGGTCATATCAGCATGGGGTTTTCACAAAAAGACTTCTTGTGATGTTTAGTTGGTCCTGCTTGAAAATGGTGCTCTGAAATCCAATATGGCTGCCAAAGCAGCCTTTTTGAAAATCTTGTTATTGTTTCTGTTCCTGAATGGAAAATCGTATCAGCATTGTTTTCACCAGAACTTCTTTTAATGTATAGTTGGTCCTAAATGAAAAGGGTTCTGCTGGAGAGCCAATATGGCCTCCACAATGTCCATCTTAAAAATCTCATTAGCACCTCTCCTTCTAGATGGAGTCCTATCAACATTGGGTTTTCACCAATAGACTTCTTAAGATGTCTAGTTGATACTAAAGGAAAATGGTGCCAATCTGACATCCAGTATGGCCACTATGGCAGCTATCTTAAAAATCAGGGTATTACTTCTCCTGTAATGAAAGTTGTGTCAGTATCAGGTTTCCACCTGAGGACTTCTTATGATGCCTAGTTGGTTATGAATCCAAGCGATCCAGATCTGACATCCAGTGCTGTCACCATGGTAGCCATCTTGAAAATCTAGTTATCACTACTTCATCAGAATTTATGGTCATATTGGCACATGATTTTAAGACTTCTTATGATATCTAGTTGGTCCTAAATGAAAATAGTGCCCTGCAGATATCCAATATGACTGACACACTGAACGTATTGAAAATCTTGTCACTAATTCTTCTAAATGGATGGTCATATTGGAATAGGGTTTTCACCAAAATTCTTCTAATGGTGTCTAGTTTGTCCTAAATGAAGATCGTGCCAATCTTACATCCAGTATGGCTGACACAGTGGCTAATTAGAAAATCTTATCGCTTTGAATATCATAGTTTCAGCACTTGGCAGTTAAAAAGAAGAAATGGTCTTACCTTTATTTTGTGGACATTCTTTTTGGACAGTAGAGCGTCAGTCTCTTTGAGGGACTTTTGTATTAAAAGACATCATTTCATATGTAGTTGGTTGTAAATGAAAATGGTTCCAATCAGACCTTCAGTATGACTGCCATGTTAACCATCTTGAAGCTTATGTTATAACTACTCCTGATGAACAGAGGGTCCTCTAAACATGGGGTTTACACTGAGAAATTTGTTACTATATCAGATTGGTCCTAAATAAAACTGGTTTTTATGATCAATTTTGACCATCTTGAAAATTTTGTTTTCACTATTCCTTGAAGGGATGGTGATATTGGCACTATACATCTCTCCTCAAGAAATCGCGAGTGACAGGGTCAATAAACATCAACTGTAGCATAGGTGAGGACGAAAGATAGCGACAGAGACTTGCATTTTGCTCAAGTTATGGATAGGGGTTGGGGTGCTACCAACTTTAGTTGTTTCATGAGAATTATAATCTCCATTGCCCAACATGATTGTTTTTGTAATATATTTTAATATTTATGGATCTGAGATATGAAGAAGTCAGTTAAAGTAAATAAATTTACTAGTGACTTTTGGTATCAATTAAGTACTCAAAATTTTGTGTGTCAGTAACGTTTGAGTTACTTCCCTGTTATGGTCAGAACATGTGTGTTCATTGTAAGCAAACACTAATGAACTACCAGTACTATAGTTTTGTAGCTAAAATTACTCATAAACCAACAGCCAAACTGAGTACGGTACTATCGTTTGCAGTGTTGCACATAGGATTCCAACTGGCAGTGGACGATGTACATTTGCCTCCAAATTTGGGGGACACAACTCTTAAAGGGACAAAGGAAAATAGCAGATAGTAGTTAATGCATTAGTAATAACAATGAGATAATCTTATTTGCTTTGACAGTTTTGCCACATTAACTTTGTCATCTGCACTGCACTATAATCTTTTCCTTGGACACTTTCATTATTGTTATAAATGTTTTATCAAGGGCTCAAGTAACTCCTGAAAACATTTAAATGTTTGAATAACTGGTTCACCATAAATGAGCTGTACTATAGAATTTTCCATTCTGGATCTTGCTCTAATTTAACTCCAGTCTTCACTCATTATCTACCAGCATTTATTATAATAATCATATTTTTTCTCAATTACTTTTCTTTTCAAACTAATAATTCATTGAATAAATGACCGATTGTGTATTTACATAAATTTAGTCACATTTGTCATTAATTCACTCTCGAAATGAATTAAATCTTTGTCACCATAACTGTGCCTTCAACCTCAGAAATATGTTACACTGGCAGCCATCAAAGACTTTACATTGCAGCTTGGCAGACTACCACAAAACTTCAATGTTTTGTTTGCCAAATACACTGCTCCCTCGTTTTAGTGTGCCCAGATAGCTCACAAACCCACTTATAACACGGGGGTAAGTGTGAATACCTTTTTTTACGTATAAAATAATACCCCAATATCGGTCCCTATTTGCTGAATGTGGATAAAATCATGATCAAAATTGGTGAATTAAACATTGATATCATTCGTTTTATCATTAAGTGTCCAGAAATTTGATTAAAACTCGTGACATTTTTAACTTTTAATAAAAGTTGTACATTTTATAAAATTTTCTTAAGGGAAACAAGAAAAACTCTCAGTACACTGTAAATAACAATATATGATGAAATAACGATCAATTAAGATTTCAGTATTTCATAGTGGTGGCAATACTTTAAGAAATAAATACCAATTGAGTAGGTCATGTCAAGCGAAGTTTAGTTTCAGTTTTATCTTTTAATTCAGTTTTAGTGTAATCATAAATGTGATATGCCATCTTGTATTCAAATGTGAAAAGTGTTAATTGACCATCTCAATGATTCCTGCTAGCGTTTCTGTGAGAACCTGACTGTGTTTTTATCTCCGACGTGCAGAATTGCTGGTTGCATTTTCACAATCAATTAAAAGTTGATCTGCATCGTATTATCATGTTAATGAGTATTTTGTATCAAATCAAGTAATGGGGGCAGAATAAAAAAAAAGTTAAAAGGCATGCAAATCCTACCTGTGTAAGAGACATCAGTGATGGTCATGTGTTAAGTCAGCTCATTTATATTGACTAATCAAACACTGAGAACATTGTAAGTACATGTAACAGACTTAAAGTATCTAACATTAATCAGTGGTTTATCATACTCATTTGCGAATGTGATCAGCAAAGGAACTGAGCGAAAGGCATACTATGTATATGAAAAGCTTAGTTTCACAGATTGGGTTCATTGTGGAGGAGCGACTTCCAAAGTTTATAGTGAACTTAAAAATTCCCCAGTTGAGGATTGCTCAAGGATGTGTGGAAATGGATCTATATCTTGCAGTGAAATCACAGCATCAGTATTTACCAATATAAAAACAAAAAAAAAAGAGTTTTTATGTTGTTTCTCTAAATAAATGTCTCTCTTTATTGAAATAAGAATATTGTTTTATTCTGAATTTACAGTAGCACTAGAATGTATCCAAATGTAAAAGCGGTTTTAAACGATCTTTAAGAGATTGGATATATTGAAAATAAAGGTCATTTATACAGAAAAGTGAAAAACATAATTAGAAATGGCTATTTATTGACAATTACTCTCAGTGCGATTATACATGAGTATTCAACCACTCAACCTACCCCCACTTCTCACAGTCATTGTCGATCCCTTAATTTTTCACAAGTCTCTTGATAATTTGTGCCTTTGCTTAGGCCGCAGTCTGTGCTTTTGGATCTGTTGTGTGTGAGTTATTAAGGGAGAGGTTTATGTTGTTTTAGGATGAATATTAATTGCCATCTTGCAGTTTTTATCACCTTTAGTGACTTTGGCCACTGCTAGCTCCAACATAGACATGGATGGATGTGCAGTAAAGAAAAGTAATGGGTGTATTTTTCGCATATTTCCTGATGAAAAAGTGCACCCAGTGGGTGCACAGGGGTCAATATTAGGCAGACATAAGACAAAAAATTGCAATCCCACACTCAAGGTGCAATATTGGTTTGTACTAAGAAAAACGTTCAGACCATGGCAGTTGCATGGTCTCTGAACACACATCTAGATTGAGAGAAAAAAATTAAACCAATACAAAAGATAAAGGATTAAAAATTTTGCATTTTATTAGACTGCAAATTATTTTGGATGTACATGCAAATTTTGAAGAAAAATACACGGATAGTCCAAAGCAAAAACTTGGGACTTGTATACAGCGTGTAATATTGACAAAAAATTAGGCTGACCCTACACATTGATGTTTGCCAAAGGACCATTAAGTTCTCAACAGTAGCTGTTGAGTAAGCACCTAAGTAGGTTTTTAAGAAGTACTTTCCGGACTCGCTGTGATATTTGATTCACTCTTTTCAGACTTGATTAGAAGAAGGCATATCACTTGGATGATGATTATATTCAAACTGAATTTTTAAAAAATAATTGAACACTAATTTCACTTCACAAAACTTCTTTAATTGGTATCTATTTTTTAATGTGTTGGCACCAGCAGGCATTTCTCAACATTTTCTTTGATTGATATTTTGTTGGAATTGTGTTACTCATTGAGAATATACTTTTGTTAAAGTAAATCTTACAATCCTCAGGATTCTCCACAGGATTTTTTAAATTGCAGTCCAGGACTGCTTCCTTGAAAAAAGTTGCTTAAGGAAAAGCTGGAAAGTATTTAATGAGTTTCATAAATTCACTATTAAATCATTGCCCATTTGAGATTCTTTGTATCACATAGTTTTTATTTCTAATGGAAATAGTCTAGATAGAAAGAAGAATTTATGAATTTCAGCATTTCATTTAATTCTGGCTCAGACGCTGCACCTTTCAAGTCTTGCATTTGAAAAAATAGTCCCAGATGCGAGTTGAAGCAGTATTGCATAATTTGATAACCAATAACATTTAGAAGTAGATTTTTTAAAATACAAATTACAATTCAAAGAACAACTGTCCTTCCAATCAATAGAATATTTGACACGGACAACTTCATTTTTCAACACTATCTCCGATGGGAATTTCTCTGATGTCACATAGTTCACTGGGTCAGGTCAGCTGAAGTAGTTGAGGCATCAAATACACGGATTTCTATGAGACTGTCTACATTTCCATCAAAAAGCGTGTAGATTCTACCATGGATATTCACCACAGATGCAGTATTTGATACGGTAGAAGAAATAGGATTCTATTCTAGTTGTTGGATATTGGTCTGAAGGGACGATTACTGGATGCAGAAATTGTACTATATCTATAGAGATGTTGCTAAGAATGGAGGATAACTTATATATACTGGTGCTGATTTGCATTCGTATAGTTCTAGTTATTACCAGATAGAATCTTTCTATGACCAGATATTTGCATTATTTGATTTGGAAGAACCGAATACAAATAAAACCTATCACCAAAGAACATGTACAGAAAAAAAACGTATTTATACAGGGTTTAGCAATTAAGCCAATATGAAATTACTATAACAAAAAGTATAATCACCCAAAGAGCGTCGAATCCAAGGAAACCCAACTTAAATATAAAGACCCTTGTACAAACTATGGACTCCATAGTAGAATTAAAAGCAATAATATCCCAATGTTAAATGCCTAACGACATGCATGTAGACAGTACAGAATAAAAGGGTTGGTCCAGTTAATAAGCTGATGGGAAAAAAGTTTTTGCCTTTCCAACTGCTAGATAAGCAAAAAATAAATAGTCTGTGAATTTATGACACAATATAAAATAACTTTTTTCAGTAGCAGTTAATTTATCCTTGACCATCATCATCATCATCTTTGTTGTCATTTAAAAATAAATTGATATGCCTACTACTATGCAATGTTGGTTGTGCAGTGAGTTTCTGCCACAGATATTATTGTATTTGCTGGAGAATAAATAGGCTCTAGTTTTTGTACATAGCCTGTGTTTAGTTTAAAAACGGAAAATCTTGTAGTGTTTTGTTCGTTTTCAGCATGTATAATGCATAAGCTGCACACATCATGTCTACCTGTATTGTCTTGTATATCACCTGAAATTACTAAGCTATATGTTTGCCATGGCTGTAAATTCTTTTTGTGATTGCACTTGCATCAATTGTTCTTAACTCGTAAAGGCCGAAAGATGCAATGTTGCATCCTGAGATATTATGCTTCTTCCAGGGCCTGTAACATCATCACAGTTCATGATAGACCAAATTGGGTGATATTAGAGAAAAGACAACCTAACACAGTTGTAAGGATAATTGCATTACTTACCTCTTTGTGTGGATTAAAGGTACTTTATTGGCATGTACAAACAACAGTCAATGTGTGGAGTTTCAAAATCAACAAATATTAGAGATATTTCTGTGTGTAAAAAAACGTTATGTGGCCACTTGAGAGGAAGTCAATTTTACTGTTTTTGCACTAATATGCCAGCTGCGTTAAAGAGGTGGCCATCCTTGAGGGGTACTTATGAAAACAAACTCGTTGGTGGTACTTATGAAAACAAACTCATTGGTGCCATGGGATTCAGGCCATCTAAAATGAGGGGCTGTTCAAGAGGAATACAACTATATCAAAATTATTGTTTCTAAAATTTGGCAGTAGATGAATTCAGAAAGGAAGATAATTGCAACACATATTCTGTAATAATCAATGTTATTTGCTGAGTCTACGGATTGTTACAACTCTAGGTCTTAAAAAAATGTAACAGAAAGAAAGTGAAACCAACAATGTAAGTAAAATCAACAAGCAATTAATTAATAGTCAATTAAAGTGAAAATTCAAAAGACACTTACAGTAACGTGAATTAAAATCCAAATAATTCAATAATCCTAAGTGTCACAATCACAAGTCCTAAATATAGAATGTTCAGAATGAAATCCAGTATCTTTGAATGTCCTGATGTGCTGGTTGTCTTGAATGTTCTGATATGCCTGAATGATGTAATCCAAAATATCTTTGAATAAATTCACATAAATCATAAAGTCAAGTATGAGCACTTTTGGTAATTCCAATGAATTTCAAATAAATATTTCCTCTGAATTTGCTCTGAATTTTCACAACACAACTATAAACATCTGATCATTAAAATAAATTCTGTAATAGACTGATCTTAATGACATGAAGTTTAGCATATGAATGAAATCTTGTTTACCAAACCTGTATAAATATAAGGACAAGTCACATGACGGAATATTCTAGAATATGAGTAACTCAAATGGAAATTTACTGGTGTACCTGACTTTTCTCATGTCAAGATATGGAAAAATTCAATCTAAGTACTAAATGCTATGCAAACAAGTCTGACCTTGAACTCAAATGCAGTAATCATTTGTACAAAATGACCATTAAAGTACAACTTACCTCATGGACACACATTATAAATTCAATATACATAACAGGATTTAGATTGAAAGTTACAATGCATAATCTTTCTCTCATTTTGCTTAAAATAAACTCTTTTTTTTTTTTTTTACAAAGATATGGAAGATGCATTTTGAAAAGAAAAGAAAGCCAGTAGCATACAGCTTTCATTAAACATGTAATAACTATGTGCGGCTGTGAAAGACTTCTATGCGATACCTTGAAAGATTAATCAGGAAATAGACCTTTTTTTTTTTTTTTTTTACATGGCTTGTTTTATACATGTATGCTGCTAGAAACCATTTTTACATGAAAGTATTGCAACTTAACCTCATTGCATTTCTCAGTCCATATTACAAGTAAAAATTCATTTTTAACAAACTAATATTTTATTAGTTTTATTGTGTTTTGTGACAAGAAACTTTTTTTATCTGAATTTTTAAAAAAAAACCAATTTGATGAATTCAAAATTTCGCAGGCCCTTTCCCTACCCCAGCTCCACCATGAAAATTACATGGATGGTACCTAATGCTGACTTCAGATTGAGAATGTCACTTCTGGGCTGGTGTGTGGTGATAGAATAATGAAAAAAGTGATGAACAAAGTAACCTTTTTCATGAAAGTCAATTTGTTTATGAAATAAATGGCCACTCATAGAGTGCAGCTGCCAGTACAGTGTAGATGAATTCCACGGATTTAAAGATTGTCATATTCTGATACTAGTCAGTGGATAAAGCTACAGAAGAACATTTTATAGTATGATAGTTCATGTATGTTTTAATTATGTTAATATATGATGTTATGTTATTCTTCGTGATTAATTTTTAGAAAGAATTATGACATGTCATTATGTTCCATGTACTTGATCATACATGTACGCTATAAATAGTGTGGCATTCATTTGTAATTTGTATTAGTTGCAGTTATTAGTCTTAAAAATTACCTTCATCCTCAAAATCAGTATTACTACACATCTTTGAAATAGATGACATTTATTCAAGTTGGTAAACTTAATTCACCAGATGTAGTGGACAAGCTCTATTCATAGTGGACACTTAATCCCTTGTCCCCCCCCTCCAACATGTCCATATCCATGGAATTGAATGGGCAATGCAAAATCCATGTTAATTGTACAGTAATGGACCTTGTCATGAATAAAAGAAACTTCGAGTAATACAGATTTTTAGCTCTACTGGTCGTAGACCAGAAGAGCTTATGGGATATTCTGTTGTTTGTTGTCTGTCCATCAGTTAGCACAACTTTGTTATCGCTACTCCTGCTAGAACTACATGGAGGATTGCCATGAAACTTTATGCACGCATTCATCCCATGGTCTAGTTGGTCCTAAATGAAAATGATGATGCTTGGACATCCAATATGGCCACCACAGTGGCCATCTTGAAAATCTTGTTATTGCTCCACCTCCTGAATGGATGGTCATATCAGCATTGGGGTTTTCATTAATAGACTTATGCTGTCTAGTTAGTCCTAAATGAAAATGGTGCCGATCTGACATCCAATATGGCTTCAACAGCGACCATCTTGAAAATCTTATCACTACTCCTCCTACATGGATGGTCATATTAACATGGGGTTGTCACTAAAAGACTTCTTATGATGCCTAGTTGGTCCTAAATGAAAATGGTGCTAATCTGATGTCCAATATGGCCACCACAGTGGCCATCTTGAAAATCTTGTTATTGCTACTCTTCCTGAATGGATGGTCATATCAACATGGGGTTTTCACAAAAGGACTTCTTATGAAGTCTAGTTGGTCTGAATGAAAATTCTGCTGATTTGTCATTTATGCCTTGTCACAGTAGGTACGTAGGTAGGTGGGTTGGTGGGTAGACATGTGGTTTCACAATATGTATATTGAACACATAATTGGACTAATTTGGAAATGATTAAAAGATATTTTAAGAAATAGGCACTTTTACAATTATTTTGCCAATATTTTCCAGGTCGAGATATTTGGAAGCTTTAAGACAGGGCTCTATCTTCCAACCAGGTAAGTTTTGTTGAAACCAACTCTTTAATTTTTAGTGTAATTGTAATAGCAGGTATGGAGATCATTGCTCGGAGGCATCATATATCCACATAACCATTATTATTTGATTGGAATCGAGCAGAATTTCCCATTTTCATTTCAATTTTTTTTAGAGAATCAATGAAATAGTGAACAGTCATAGGTAAGTTTTGTTGTTTCCTGGTCCATTGCTTAAAAAATAAACCAATGGAGTAGAGTGAAATGGAAACCAATCAGAACTTTCCATGAGTTTAATGCTTCTAACTATTTTAAATCTCTCTTTGGATCATTTGGTTTGTGTCCCAACTAACTATATATACCTTGAAAACTTGCATGCTAACCCTTTTCTTACGAAAATTTGATAGGTGCATATAAGATAGCTTAAATGCAGTTCATATCACATTGCATCATTGCAAGCCAGTTAAAAATCTGGTACGCTTTTCACTCATGCTACCTGCAATAAGATTTCCTCGTTTCTCATGAATATACATGAATAAAAATATGTTGTCTGTGAGCCAATGGAATAAGCTCATATACATCAGTGGAAGTTATCTTGTATCGATTGGTAAGTTAATGTGTTTGGAAGAGAAATCTGATTGGCTGACTCATTCAGTATGAACAGTCATGCAGCTTCCAAGAAAATTTTACTTGGGTTCACAATGATTGGTTAAGAAGGTTTATGCATATTCATGAGACATGAAGAATCTTAATGCAGGCAACCACAGGTGAAGTGTAGCGAATTGTCAACTCTTGCATGTGATGATAATCACATCGACTAAATAACCTTTCCTAAGGAGACGGCATTCCATATCTGTTTTAGTGACATAGATCTGGTGGTGTTTGGAGAATGGAAGACCCTACCCTTGTTTCACCTGGAGAAAGCCCTCAGAGAGAAGGGAATCTCAGCTGCAGCCAGTACTAAAGTGCTTGACAAAGCCTCCGTAAGTTTTAAACCAACATTTAGCCATTTTTATACACACCTATATAGGTGATGGTATTTAGTAATCATTGTGTCTGTCCTTCATCCGAGCACATAGTCTCATTAGCACAACTAGTCCTGCTGTTTTTGATGGATTGCCATGAAACTTGGTAAATATAATGGCCATGAGACTTGATTAACCCTTTTCAGAGTGAAGCACAATCAGACAGGCAGTTGTGTAGAACTGGAAATGTTTTCAGTCAGTGGTGTAGCAGCATGAGAGAATGCAGTGACGTTGGTCAATCTGGCTTTACAGGACAATTTTTTCAAATTATTTTTCAATGTTGTATCCCATTTTAAAAATCATATAATTTTCTTTTAAGGTCATATATTTTTTCACTTAAAATTTTCAGACGTAAAAACTTCAGTTGAAAGTAAAGTTATGTAAACAAAAAAACATGCTTTACATTTTTTTTTATAACTTTCAATGTAATTGTCCTATCTGGAATGTTCATTTTACCTTCTATATGTAAGTGTATGAAATGTGGGGAATTTTACGCCATTTAAAAAGGTGACAAAATAATAAAAATCCATCAAAAATGTCAAAAGTTATTCGAATGTTATTAAATTTACTCACATGAGAACTGGAGAGCAAACAGAATGATCCTTACTAGAAATTCGACAAAGCTTTTCAATTTGGTTCAGTGTTTTTATTCCACAATAAATTCTAATGTAACAATATCAGAGTTCTGTTGGGTTTATTTTGGTCCATTTCCAGGAATGCAGTAAAATTTCATAATATTATGCACACACCCAACATCGGTATATGTGCGAACTTTACGAGAAGGGAAGTTCTCAATGTCCAGTTAGCTTGAAAAGTGTCCACGTCTTTATCATCGTCAATATCTGAGTAAAAAATACCAATTAACTAGTTATCATCTGCTTAGTTCATTCGATGTAAACAAGATCACTTATCACCACTGCCTAAATATCAATTTCCCCCACAGAATTGTCTATATTTTCATCAAAATTGGCATCCACATCACTGCCGCTTTAGTACTATCCGCCATTTTGAATTGCACGCTTTCAAATTAAGTTTTGAAATCAAATTTTCTACTAACCAGTTATCATCATCTCTCTTCATATCATCAACTGTGTTCATTTCGTCGAAGTCAAGCTTATTATCTGCACTGCCTAAAATATAACTTTTTCCCACAAAATTGTCTATATTTTCATCAAAATCTGCATCCACATCACTGCTGTAACTTGCTGCCTCAGCGCTGTCCACCATGTTGATCTCCACGTTAAAACTTGTGTTTGAAATCAAATTTTAAAATAACCAGTTATCATCAGCTCTGTTCATTTTGAAGAAGTCAAGATAATAATCCATACTGCCTAAAATGTCAATTTCCCACATGAAATGGTCATTATTTTCAACTAATTCAGCAAACACATAACTGTCTTCACTTCCCTCATCACTATATGACCGCCATTTTTATTTTATCTCCGCACGTTAAAACTATTTTGAAATTGAATTTTGACTAGTTTTGGGGTCTTTTAAACTCGTCCTGGTAATGCATTTGTGTACCTTCTACCTTTATTTCCTTCTTTTCAAAAGAGTGCATGTAAATTGATGACGTCTTATACAGTTAAAAACACACTTCTCTGGAGTGGTTGATGGAATGTAGTGGACATACGACCGGAGTCGTATCCCATTGGCAAATGTAAAGTATGACTGGAGTCGTATTCCGCTGGAAAAGTGTTAATATAATGGTCATCACCTGATGATGTGCATGTTGACAAATCTTAATTATGCAATTTTTTGTTTGAGTTACTGCCCTTTTTGTCATAGCATTGTATATCGCGATCTTGTTAGCACAACTAGTCCTACTGTTTTTGATTGATTGCTATGAAACTTCGTAAATATTATGTAATCACCTGAAGATTTGCATATTGACAAATTACTTTGCTTCTTGCAATTTTTGTTAAGAGTTCTTGCCTTTTTTGTCTTGTAGCTTAATGCATTGTATGGCACAATCTCATTAGCACAACTAATCCTGCAGTTTTTATCTCTCTTGGCTATAGATAAGAGATTATTTGCACTGTATGTGTCAAAAAATAGTCATCTGTTAGGTCAGTCAAAGTTATTTTTGTTAATTCCATGGTTGCTGTTTATTTATATGAACTGCTTTGGTTACTTGCAGGTCCCAATAGTAAAGCTGAAAGATATCAAGACAGATATCCAAGTTGACATCAGCTTCAATGTGCCAAACAGTGTCAAAAGCGCTGACCTTATTATGGTAAGTTGTATGTCAGCCTGTGTGAAAACAATTTTGAATGTTGGTCAGTTTCCACCTGTACTTTGCCATTATAAATGTCTGAATCCAGATTATGTTTGTTCTGGCAAAGGAATATAGATAAAAATATTTGTTAAGGAAAGTAATGAATTATTTGGAATAAAAGAAAATCTAAGAATTGCTGCTTTTTAAAAACTTTGCTTCTGATGAAAAAAGAGAAAGGAAATTTTAATAGCAGTAATACATTATCTGCTATTATTTTATTGTTATCTCTTTTTCTGGCACTAGTCCCAAATCCAATGTTAATATTCCTTCTTCCAATTAGGACCTAGAAAAAAAATGTGTTCCCATTCTGATTCCTTAGCTATTTCCAGTCATTAAAAATTTCATTCTTATTTCCTTGGATTTTGTGTAGTTCTCACATGTTTCTGTGCACTTAACATTTTTCATAATCTGAGTATTCTGGTGTATTTACTGTCAGTCATTTCTTTTTTGTGTTGTACTGGATTTAATTTTTTGTACCATAGTCCTGGATAAGTTTTGTTTATCTGAGTCCCTTTTGTTAAAAATTTTAGTGTTTTGATTACCTCGCTAGCGAAGCAGTGATTCTTTGTTTTTATTCATCTCCTAGTAGACCTGCCAGCCCTTACAATTTAACAGCATATTGGTTGGTTGAAATGCCATGGGAGCAGAGGAATGCCAAAGTCGATAAAGATGAGATTAATCTCTTAAACGAAACAAAGCTGCATAATCGCTTTTATCAACATTAGTATATTTTTTTATTCGTTTCGTTAAAGAAATAAACTCCAACTTGAACCGACTTTGGCATTCCTTGGCTATCATCACATTTGAACTAACTGAAATGTATGTCGATGGAACTTGACAAATGCATCCACTTGCTTGTGTCAGAATTTGATTCCATCTGGAAAAGACAGCAGAGTAAGTATAGTCCGACTACTGTAATTATTAGACTTTAATTTGTGGAAAAGTGTCAATTTGGGCTTCCAAGTGTATAAGATATTCCTGAAAATGTGGCCTCTAGATCCTCTGTCAGTCGACCGGGGATCACGCTACACAACACCATTTATGTAAGTAGTAAGACGTAGCACCCAAACATATAAATATCAGGGTGGACATCTTACATTGTAGGACTAAGTGGTAACTATGATTTGGTTTCTCTTAATTGCCAGCCTGTTTTTCCGGCCAAGAATTGGCTACTTTTGGTAGCTCCTGATTCTGTTGAAATTCCCAGTCTCAGTTGCATCTGTGCTGGGGATGATCAAGATAGGCTCCTTTACAAAGTTAGGGCCTTACATTTTTATTTGGCTGAAACTAATAAGCAAAGAAATGTTTGTAATGGTCTGTTTCTCACTCTCAAAGGTAAATCAGATATTTTGGTAGCCACCACCTTAAAGTGGAGTATTCTGTCAAAAGAGTTTCTCAGTGAGAGAGATCTTTCATGAGAATAAAAGTTTATGTGGTTGTAGCTATTGCTGCATCTTGTGTCTTTCTTAATTATTCTTTCCTGATGATGCCATGAAAGCTGCCTTCAGGCGCCCTCCACATTCTCTTCATGTATATGTTGGGCCCAGTTGTCAGCCCTACAAGTTGTCAAGCTATCCTCCAGTCTGCAGTAGAGCACCCTGCTACAGCAAATGCTAAGTTCACTTTGACAGATTATCTTTAGGCTATCAGCCAGCCATCAGGCTGGACAATTCAGCAGTGCAATAATAGCAGGTAGTGTATTGTTACGGGATAGCACTGGCCGATAACTTGGTGACCATTCAATGACTCACTGTGCTCTTTGTGGCCTATAAACTCTCCATAGAATAAAGGCCCAGTTAAACTTAGACCTAAACTCCAAGAGGTCTCTGATTCCCTGATGAAGTGGGCGATACTAGCTATAAGAATGGGACTAGCATGAAACACAGACTCCAATTTAAGTTTGATCTGGTTTATTAATAGTCATAAAGTCATATAGCAGTACAAATTCAAAAACTCACATAACAGGTGCATTACTTCTATATAATGACTGTGGTAGTGTGCATTTGGACAAACATACTTAATTTAAATAACAGTTTATTATAATAGAATTTAATATATGGTACACATTTACAAATATCAAAAGTTTTAATGTTCAGATTTTATATTAATTTATTATTTAGGGATTGACTTAGAAACATGGGCTAACATTTAATTATATTCTTATGGGTTAACTTCAAACAGAGCCTTGAGAAACACTCAATGGCTATAACAATAATAACTGACAACTTATGCACAAAGCCTTGAGAAACACTCAATAGCTTTACAATATAACAAATAACTTATGAAAAAAAGCATTGAGAAACACTCAGTGGCTTTACAATATAACAAATAACTTATGAAAAGAGCCTTGAGAAACACTCAGTGGCTTCATAATCAAACTTGTACATTATTATTATTGTTGTTATTATTATTATTATTATTATTAGTATTCCATAATTTCCTATTGCTACTGAACTGTAATAAGTATTATTATTTTAATAAGGTCTGCAAGAAACACTTGACTTGACCTCACAAGATCATGAAAAATACTGTCTGCATATAATTTACTGATTGGATAACTATTTAAGCTAAGGTTGCTGATTTTGAAAACATAAAAATGAAAGAATAAATATCCTGAAAGCTTTAGATTATACAGATGCAGATTTCAGAACTTACTTTTAGACCTGTCCAAAATTAACTTTAAGAAACGTTATTTTTCCTGGCAATTACTTATAAAGACATAGTGAAATAACATGTTTAGCTTTAAAATGGATGATACCATAAGCGACCTCATTTTTATGAAGCGAGATAACTACGGAAGTGTTCCAAATGTGACAAACCTGGAAACGAGGCTGATGCCGAGGATGGATTTACACATCGATCCATGGTGTAACATCATGAGTTTAAACAGTTCAGAGGATGATTTAGAATCAATTTATATGCGAATATGAAATATAAACGGGAATCATACCAACCATCGTTTGGCATTGGATAACTCTAGGTATTAATGAAGAAATTTAATGTTAACCGTAATGTTGACAACACCCACCCACCCTGCTTTACTACCGAGAGCTTTACAATTAAAAAAACTTAATTTACAAAAAATATTTCAAGGCTAGATCTCATGCCCATTACAGTATGATTGCTATTTCAATGTATTTTGGGCAGATGGTGGGGTGTAAAACTAATTTTAATAGTTGTAATACTCTACCTGCTGCAATTGCATTGCTTTGTTTTACGGGACTCTTAGTCCCCATTCCAAGTTAATTATTCCCTGATTCAATTAGTATTGGAGGGCCAGAATTGAAAAGAACATGACTTCAGTCTGACTTTTTAGTCACAGCCAACATACTCAATATCATCCTCTTTTTTTCCATGGACAATTGTGATATATCACTCATTGAAATATTTTCCCTTTGTTTTTGTCTTTTAAGATCTTTTTGGCATTTCACTTACCTTTTTGTATTGATTGTGTGTTTATCTCCTCAATCCTTGCTTTATTTAGTGTTATCTGTGTTCTTTTAGTAAATTTTAGTTTTTTTTGTGCCTTGCTTAGCAAGCAGTGCTTCAGTAAATTGTATTCCCCTTCATTGTACAGGTGCTAGAGCAAGTCCAGATTTTTTGTGTTTTGTGTGAAATTTTACCTTTCAGGGCTTCTTATGTCGCAAGGTGTGAGCACAGGAGGGCCCCATGGGACACGCACCCCACATGCTTAGTGTGTCCAATTTGTCATATATAGACAGTATGTTGCAAACCTTATCTATGCACCCTCCTCAAGGTGAAGGCCAGGGAAACTGAGGCTCTGACTTATATCCTTGTTTGGAGTGCAACTTTTGAGCCACTTGGATATTTTAATTAAACTTCTACCACTTATATGTCTAATACCATAGTCATGCACCCTGCCTCAAGGTCCGAGTCAAGGTCACAGCAAAGGAAAATGTATATCCATGACCTCTATCCCTGTATGGGTATAACTTGTGAGCTAAAAAAGATATTTTAATGAAACTTTAGTCTATTGCATGTCTTGACTTGACAGTATTTCATACATTTAGTCATACCTCCTACCCTCAGGGTCAAGTAACTACAATATGTCTGTGTCCTGTTTCCTTAACCAGTCTGTCACTTCTTGTTGAGCCCATGTTAGTAGAAGTGAGACGTAGCGGTAACTTTTATGGTGGCTATGGTGTCAATGTCGCCAACAGCCTGTTATGGTTTTGGTTTAAGTTTTTTCATTTGTTGACATTTCTTAAATCACTTGATAGATTGTCATTGTACCTAGCATAAACCATTGTGGAGCTAAGATGGTTGATTCTCTGACACACTTTCTCACCCCCCATGACCAAGGAATCTAGGTCACAATCATGGAAAGTTTGTGTTAAAGTTTTGAATGAAGTTTTTTCATTTGCCAATATTAACTATACCCCTTGCTGGATTTTCTTCATACATGGAATGAATCATTATGAAGCTATGACAATTCATTGTGACATGCTTGCTCATCCTTTCGACTTGGTGTCAACGTCACACATTTTACAACAGTGGTTTGATTGTGGGCTTGAAGTACAAGCACTGACCTTGACAACCCCTACAGATAATTTCTGGAAACTTTACCCAGGTTTACAAATTATCATATAATAGTCAAGTCCCTATAGTATACGCATCCATGTTCCCATGCTGGAAATGAATCTGTCCATGCTGTTTCCATCATGTACCAGATATAGTGGTCATTGTGGATGTCCACATCATGGCTCGTAGTGAATGGATTACTCTTTATTGCCCCAATTAGAAAGTCGCAGCAATATAGTTTTGTAATACAGGACATCCACTACATCGTGTGAAACTTACCTGTCAGCTGAAATACAGTGGACAGTGCAGAATGCTCTTTTTAAGTAGTACATGATGCTGTTTAATAGTCAAAGACTCGTCCACTAAAACACGTTCAGGTACGTGTATTGTGAGAGATGAACGATAAATTTCTGAGCAAAGAATCCTGAGAATATTTATGTGCTTCACAAAATATAAAAAGTTTAGTCATAGTAATTTTAGTGAGAGAGAGAGATGCTGCTTTAAAAAAAAAGGAAAAATAAATCACACGTAAGGATTAGCCAGTTTCATTCCATTATTAAAATACAAAATGCGAGAAATGCTGTGATTTTTTTTTCATTTCCCAGTCACTTTGAAACATGTTCCCACATGATGAAATATACACAGCGCTATCCAAAATACAACCTCTACTAGTCAAGCCTCTGTTTACTTCTTTCAACCCAAATATATATGTCCATGCGACACATTTTCTTAGGAACTAGACACATTTTTTTTAACTGTAGATCTGCTGTTTTTATGCAGACTCTATCAAGCACATAATGATGCATTTTATAACCAGCAGCTTAAAAAATATACTTAGGATTACTGGTTTGATCATCTGTCGAGTTTAATATTACCAAATGGATGGTTGAAAGTGATAAAAAAAAGCATAATCACTTAAATGTTTTCAGTAGGGAGTTAACTTGTATGTATTATTTTCAGTTAATGCAGTTATAATTTATTTGGTACAGTACGTTCTTTCAATCCACATGACAAATATAATGCAAACTGTTCCCGAATGTCAAGTGAACATTGTTTATCAGTGTAGTTACTAATGTGTTACATTTTGACCAAATCATCCTTTTTAAGAAGTTGACGTGAATACAAATAAAACATTTTGTTGCCAAATAACACAGAACAAATGCGTATTTATACAGGGTTTTAGCAATTAGGTCAACAAAGTGAAATTACTGAAATTATGTCCATTGTCACCCAAATGGCACTGAATCTTGGGGAACCAAAACTTAGCTTAAGGTCACATGAACAAACTTTGTACTAGTTGAATTAAAAGCAGTAATAATCGAAGGTTAAATGCCTGAAGATATACATGTACACATCATTAAAAAACAAGAGTGGGGCCAGGTAGTATATTGCGGATAGGGGAATTTTCATTTTCATATTGCAGTAGCAGTTAATTTCTCTTGGATATCCATCACATCATCTCATCTTTTGCAATTCAAGTTAATTATGAAATGGTTATCTTACTATATAATAAATAGCCTCCAGATTTGTATATCTTTTTGGTATTAGTTTTATCTAATGTATTACGCATAAGCTGAACATATCTATCAATGTTGGCTTGTATATTGCCCGAAATTGCTAAGCCATGTGTTTGCAAGGCTATAAAATCTATCTCTAATTGCACTGATTGCTGTTAATTAAAAAAAACAACATACATTTCATTGCTTTAAACAGGTATCCATGGTAGAAGTTTTTAATTACTCCAAACTGGAGGTGGAAGAGATTTTGGCTTCAGAGGTTGTAAATTCCAATTATTCTCTCCATTAATCTTTCAACACAGCACATGTAATATAAGTATCGCAGCAGCACAAAGCTATGACATGTTTATGAAAGCAATATTACACTTCAAGTTTTTTTTTTTTTTTTTAAAAATGCATCTTTCTTTGTAATGAAATGTGTTTATTATATGCAAGAATGAGAGAGAGAGATTATGCACCATAATTTTCGATTGACATTACCCATAGCTTTTATCGCTAACTCGGTGACAAGCATTGATAATTAGAGAGTATGCATTTTTTAAATGTTCTGCAATTATCTCCATTTTGGAATTCGTCTACTGACAAAATTTTGATAGAAAGTTTTGATTCCACTCTTTATTCAGAATAAATAGGTAAATTGCTTCTCAGTTATTCATTTTGTATTTAACAAGAATTTATATAATTAATTGCGTTATTAACCTGCTATTAGTGAGCTTTTCTTATTTTCTTATTATCTGTTGTCGAATCTGGTCATAATTAACATAAATAAACTTAAAATTCAGACATTTAATAGATTGAAAGTTGAATGAGTGAGCATTACTGCAATAATCAAAGTGAACACAGTGACAATATTCACGACAACCTTAGAATTAATATGAACAGCCCAAAATAAACAGGAAATAATTAGGATTTACAATCTTTTGAAGCCAAAACCTCTTCCACCTCCAGTTTGGAGTAGTTAAAGAAGTTCTGCCAGGGATACCTGTTTAAAACAGTTAAAATATGAAGCCACATATTAATAGCAATCAGTGCAATTAGAGATAGATTTTATAGCATTGGCAAACACGTGACTTAGCAATTTTGGGCATATACAAGGCATTATTGATAGATACGATGTTGAACATTATGCGTAATACACTACAAGTTAAACAAGAGGGGGTATGAACAAGAAGAAATTCCAATTAGATGAAGCTAAAACCAAACCGATGTACAGAACTGGAGACTATTTTTTATATTGTAAATACAATTGTATCTACTGCAGATGCCCATTTCACAACTAAGTTTGCATAATGGTAGGCATTTTGGTTGAATTGCAAAAGATGATGATATGATGGATGTCCAGGAGAATTTAACTGCTACTGCATTGTGAAGAAAAAAACAAAACATTTTTTCCCCCATCTGCACATACTAACTGGCCCCACCCTTCTTTTCAATGCTGTGTACATGTATATCTTCAGGCAGTTAACCTTTGATTATTATTGCTTTTAATTCAACTAGTCCAAAGTTTGATCATGTAACTTTAAGCTTAGTTTTGGTTTCCAAAGATTCTGCCGTTTGGGTGACTATGGACATAATTTCAGTAATTTCACATTGTTGGCCTAATTGCTAAAACCAGTATAAATATGCATTTGGTCTGTGTTCTTTGGCGATAAAGTGTTTTATTTGAACTCATGTCAACTTTTTAAAAAGGATAATTGAGTCAAAATGTAACAAATTAGTAACTAAACTGATAAACTATATTCGCTTGACATTTGGGAACAGTTTTGCAGAATTTGTCATGTGGATTGAAAAAATGTACAGTACCAAATAAATTGTATCTGCATTAACTGAAAATAATACATGCAAGTTTATCTCCTACCGAAAATATTTTAGTGATTACACTTCTTCATCACTTTCACCTGTCCATTTGGTAATATTAAATTCAACAGATGAACAAACCAGCAATCCTAAGTGTGATTTTTAAGCTGTTGGTTATATAGAATGCAGCATCATGTGCTTCATATAGTCTGCATAAAAACAGTAGATCTATGGTAAAAGTAAACACGTGTCTAGTAGGGGTGAAACGATACACCTCTGCTATGCATCGATATGATTCTCGATACACAGCCTACGATACGATACATTATCGATACACATATCCACTTGATGGTCTTTTCAGCTTGAGAATGTCTATCAGTGATAAGGTGGTGCCATTTTTTATGTGTTGACATATTGGGTGTATTTCCAGTATGCGGATTACAAACAAACAGAGACTTATCATCTGTTCATATTCCATTCTCATCCTTGACAAGATCAGACAAAAAAAAAATACTTCCAAAACAGACTAGCTATTAGTAATTGTTATTCACCCTTTTAGGCCATTTCAGGCTGCTCCATTCGATCATATGCATGACTCGTCCTGGTCACCATGCCCTTTGTTTTACATTGAATTAATGTTTTTCAAAACATCTTATTGCCAGTTTCATTTCTTCACTTAAATTTTGAAGAGATTAAGGTGTTATCTTCAAAACAGAAGAAACAGTGCAGTTTCCTTGTGCAAGGAAATTCTTATCTAGAACAAGTCTGAGTGTGGGAGCGGAGATGACTAATAGCCAAATCCTTCACATTGTACTTCCTGCAGATGCAAATCAACTGTAGCGGCCACAAACAATTGTTTCTGTCAGTGAAAAAGGAAATTATTGACAACACCCACTCCCTTTCTACAAATTGACGAGGTGGCTATAACTCGTGTGGTTTGGAATCTGCCCGCTTGCCTATTCTGTGCTTTTTTTTTTTTTTTTTTTATCCATCGGCAGGTTCGGTCACTGATTACATATATAAACGTAAAAGGAGATATTCCAAACTTATTCCCCATGTACGATTTAAGTACTTTACACATATCATTTAATGGTCACTTTTGTGTGAAGTTTCTATGTTGCTTTGTATCTATTTGAATATAGTTTTTGATGCCAATATTTCCGGTATGTCATGCAGTGAACACGCTACAGTTAGTTATGATTGGTGGTTATTGTTTTACCCTGGACTTGAACAAACAATAACCACTAATCAGAACTGCATGTAACACTATGACACACCAGATGTAGATCCAAGTAGACAAGATGCGATGCAACAGATACATTTTGCGTAAAAGTGGTTATTAAATGATCAGTAAAGTACTTAAATCATACGTAGGGAATAAATCTGCAATGTCTTCTTTCCGTTGATATATGTTATCAGTGGCTGAAGATGCAGATGAGATAAACTAATTAGCATGGAATTGGGGCAGGAGAAGGGGGAAGATTTCGAACCACGTGAGTTAGTCACCTTGTGTTAATTTGTGGAAGGCAAGTGGGTGTTGTCAATTGCTTTTATTTTTCACTGACAGAAATGAGTGCATGTACTTGCTACAGCTGTCTCAGATGAATTCTCAATTTAAAGAATGAAAAGGCAAATGACTAATAATTATTCACGACTGCTGAAGATTAAAGTAACTTGCATAGAGTAAGTATCGTTTTGTATTGATTCTTCCCCTCTTATATCAATATGGGTATCGATATAGAAAAAGTATCGATATATCGATTAATCATTTCACCCCTAGTGTCTAGTTCCTGAGAAAATGTGTTGCATGGACATGTATGTTTGGGTCACAGGTACTAAACAAAGGCTGGACTAGTATAGGCTGTATTTTGGATAGTGCTGTGTATATTTTATTGTGTGGGAAAATTTTAAACAATTTAAAAGTGACTGGAAAATGAAAAAATAAATCGCAGCATTTCTTGCATTTTTTTGCTTTAATAATGGAATGAAACCCGCTAATACTTGCATGATTTTTTTTTCCTTTTGTTCATTTAAAAGCAGAATCTCTCTCTCTCTCTCTCATTAAAATTACTCTGATTAAACTTTTTATATTTTGTGAAGCAATTAAATAGTCTCAGGATTCTTTGCTCGGAAATGTATCTTTGATCTCTTGCAAATGTGTGTAATGCGTTTTAGTGGACGAGTCTTTGAATATTAAACGGCATTGTGTTCAAGAGCATTTAACACTGTGTACTGTAGCTGAGCTGACAGGTAAGTTCCACGCGATGTAGTGAACACCCTCTGTTATATATAATTATAATGCTGCAACTTTTGGGGCAATAAAACTTAATCCGTTAACAATGAGCCACAACGTCGACATTCCATGATGGCCACTACATTTGGTCCATGACGGAAACAGCGCAAAAGGATTAAGGTCCACTGAGGGAACGTGGATTTTCCATAATCCAAGATGCGTGTACCATACATGTAAATATTAAAAAACTTGCCTACTAAAACACATTCACATACGTGTATTGCGAGAGATGAAATATAAATTTTCTGAGCAAACAATTATGAGAAAATTTTGGTGCTTCACAAAATATAACAAGTTTAATGATAGTAATTTTAATGAGAGAGATTCTGCTTTTAGAGAAACAAAAGGAAAACGAAATCGCAGGTAAGTATTAGCAGGTTTCATTCCATTATTAAAATAAAAAATGTGAGAAATGGGGGTGTAGGCTGGGAGAGAAAGAGAGATGGTTTGGTTTGGTTTTTATGGGTTTAACGCCATTTTTCAACATATGATAGGCTATACATGGTGGCCAGTATATCTGGTGGAGGAAGAATCCGGGAAAATCCCGGGAAGCTACTGGCAAGCTTTCTCACATAACCACATTGGCCAAGCCCAAGACTCAAACCCATGCGGAGAGAGGTGAGATGGCAGTGATTTGCAAAGGTGAGCACCTTAGACCACTTGGCCACCTGGGGCCCTTCAAAGGGAGATGGAGGGGATTGGATATAGCTTGAAACAAATAGAGTTATTCTGATTTTTAGAAAAAAATATCTAAGTTTAGAGGTGCTTCAAGGCCATTACACTTTTTCTAAATTTAAACAGTCGGTCTCTGATTGGGAAAATAAATAATTATATTTAAATTTTTCATGTAACGCAAGAGACCAGTTTTACACAATAATATGAGAATTTAACATCAAATGCATTTCTCAGTCCAAATTTATTTTTACAAACTAGCATCTTTTTTGTTTTAAGGTGTGTGGTTTTGTGACATTTTCATTCAACAGTTAATGTACATTTGAAACATCAAAGCGTGACATTGAACAGTAGCTGATACATGTAGGAACTGTACTGACTGACTGTTGTTGACTTGAGGCAGGAGGCTACAGTAACATGCGTATCGGTTGACTTCAGAGTAAGAATGTCACTCCTCTGCCAGTGTCTGGTGATGCATGTAGATTCGTGAAAAAAGTTAAAACTAAAAGTTACTTTTTTTTTTTAAAAAAATCACTTTGTTCATGGCACGAATGGCCACTGATACAGTGCAACAGTTAATACAGTTTACATAATTCTGCGCATTTTACAAAATTATCATACTCTCATAAACTGTGTTTTTTTCAAAATTTAAGGGTAAAGGTACATAAGTACCTTTTCGTAGCATAGCTCGTGTAATCTATTTTATTTGAATATACGATGCCATGTTATTCTTGTAAAATAAACTTTGGAAAGAATTATGCTATACATATACATGTGATAATGTTCCAGTGTTCTTGATCATACATGTATGATATAAATAGTACTGCGTTTGTTTGCAATCTCTTTTCAAGTTTTATTTGTATTACTGTTTTCAATAATTTCTTCGAAGTGGGTCTTGGAAACAGTATGGAAATAAAAGGGAAACTAGGACAAATTAATAACCAGTACACAAAGCACTTTCATGAAATATCTTTTATTTAGAAAGAACATTGAAGTTACTGCTTGATGCAGAACAGTATGTAATTTTCTGCTTCTGTATATGCTAACAGATACATACACATGTAATCAGTGAACAGGGATATATGTTGTTGCTAGGCAGTTTTCTGATGTATGCTTTGTCATGGACAGGGGTGGGAAGATATCCAAGAAATTTAAAACCTCATATTTTTTTCTTCTACGTTATGTGCATTCGTCTTTATCTATCCCTAGCTAGGTCACTGATAAATACAGCAAGAGCTGTTACCACTGCATAATTTGTACAGTTAAAGGTATGAAATTGACACCTGCCATGGTTGGGTTTACGGCGTTGGGGTTTCTCCCATCTGTTTGTTTAGTGTGTTGACTCACAGAACGAAATACAATAGAATCAGTGAGGGGTGCCATAAAACCCATTATGGCTGCAATAAAATCCACAACGAACTTCAACTAGATTGAGTAGATTTCCACTAGACTTAGGGGAAATCCACCAGACTGAATGGACAGCCAATATTCATAGTGGGAACTTAATCCCTTGCCTTCTGTCCACGTCCACCAGATTTGAGTGGTTAATCCATAATCCATGATGTGTACTGTATACTGCTGTAGTTTGAAGATATAATGGTTGTACCCTAGTCCACTGTACATTGTCTGTAGGTAATAGTCACATGAAAAGGGCTATGTGCTAAACAGTTGATCTCAGAGAAAAGGAATCAGTACCAAAACAAGCTTTGAGTTATGTTTGAGAATTGTTCATCTGTTTTTGCTGAAATACATACAAGAAGGAGTTTTACTACAGAGTTACAGAACATCAGTTGAAAATTTAGCATGTGCAAAAAGAAGCAAGGGATTAAAATTTCAACTCACATTTTCCACATTTACCTTGCAAATTGTGAGTGTTACATTTGAAACCAGGTTAGGACCTCTATGGAGTTCCTTGGTACAACACTTAACCTCTGTAAATACTGTAGGATCAGAAATTGTTATGGGGGACCAATTTTCGTGGTTTTCATTGTTGCCTCGAACAATGAATTTAAAGACCCAACGAAAAATAAGCCACATACGATGATGACCCTCCCCCTCCCATTTTCTTACTGTGTTTCGTTCCTTGAGATTAACAAAGCTACAAGTATTTGATCAATGTCAATACTGTAATCTGGTAATAAAATATTAGCTTTTACATATGTTTCTTTTATTTTAACCCTTTGAGAAATAAATTATAAAGCATTTTATATTGTTTCAATGCATATGTATCGATAAGGTGACTGGTAGCTGTAATTTCCACTCACTGACATAAATCGATATGCGAGATAAGTAAAAATAAAGAGACATGAGAAAAAGCTTAAGGTATTAGTAGTACTGAAAATGAAAGAAAGAAGAATAAAAAATACTAGTACACACTGTATATGAAAATTAAAATTTAATACTTATTCAAATCGATCCTTCAATCGAGTACAACTGTTGTTGAAAAATGTAAATCCTCCTGAAAGCACATTTCATTTTATCCATGCAGTTTTAATCCAAAAGAACAAGAAGTCTGCAAAATACTAGAACTATTTCTTAAAGCACTATTGATAATGAAACACTATATATATATATATATATATATATATATATATATATATATATATATATATATATACACTAATTACAGCAGAGTATTGAAGCTCATACTTCACTGATTTTCGGACAAAGCCACTGTATCAACATTGTGTCAAATCAAGTCTCATGATACACACAAATGCTTGTCAGCTAAATAATCCCCAAAGTGCAGAATTAAACAAATCCATCTTTCTCAAAACCCCAGATAATGAGGTCCGATCTTTAATTCATTGTCGCATGAGATGCAATTATCCATTCAGTGTGAATTGGCTTGATTAATGAGGTTGCAAGGATCACTTATACAGTGCACTGATCATCACCAGTAACATTTTCCTTTTCCATGATGTACTCCATGACCTGTTTGGCATACCAATTGTGGATGTGTGATTTTAATTCTTCCTTGTAATATTTATTTATTGTCAAGTCTAGTGGTTGAAGTTGGTCTGCGCATGAGGCAGGCACAAGCAATGGAGTGATTCTGCTTTCTTTCAATTTAACAAGCATCTTCACACTTGGGTGGCGTTGGCTTCCTTTGTTGTTAAGCACTTAAACAAAAACATGGTGTAAGTGATTGATTTTGATAGGTGTTTTATTTGTGCTTATAGAGGCGGTAGTATTGTTTTAGTGTTGTTGGCTGAATCAGCTTCCATTGATGTTATTTGCTCAGACAAAAACACGGTCTTAAGTATTGAACTTGTCATGTCTTTGATTTGTGCTCATACATGTGGTAGTATTGTTTTAAACATTCAAGTGAGCGCCGTTAGCATCAGCAAAGGTTAAACCACAAAATTAAATACCTACTAATGTGCAAACATTGACAGGCAAAACCACGAATTTAAGTACCCATGAAAAGTTGAGCCCCATGAAAATAAATGATATTACAGTAGATTTTATTTGATATAGTTAGCTAAATACACATGTAGCTGAAGATTTCTTGTTCTTTTTGTGTGCATAAAATGTTAATTTATATAATTTTAGTTTATGTACAAATTTCACTACCATGAGAGTTATTGGTTTCAGTGTATGGATTAAGTTTACTAGGTATTATTATCACATGTACAAAAACATAGTTATCAACAAGAATGCTTATTATAAGCAGACTCCTGATCATTGTCTGAATTGGGGTCATAATTCAAGGAATTAAATTAAAGGCATACTGAGTAGTGCCAATATCTTGTAGAGAGATTGGAAGACAAATTAGGCAAACTTCTCAAAGAAATATATGTAACTGGGTTCGCACAGTCATTAGAGGTCATTGAAAGTCATTGAGAAATGAACACCTCATTTCAAGGCCTTGAAAGTCATTGATTTTTCACTGAGGTTATTGAAAGTCCTTGAATTTGAGAGATTTTGTTTAAAAATAAAATATAATGGAAAATTTTGCTTTTGAGTCATTTATTTAATGTTGTGCGAGGATTCTTCTAATGGCAGAATGGCTAGCAAATGACGAAAAAATCAAACTGTACTTCCTACAGTTTGATTTTTCCGTCATTTGCTAGCCATTCTGCCATTATCAGAATCTATGGGAAGTAATCAAACATTGTGCATAGCATCCCTTTTACATCATGTAATTAATGCATGTGCACTCTTTCAGTTCACCACTTGCTTCTGCTAAGCAAGAATGGGTCATTAGCAACAGAGTCTTTTTAACAAGCGATCTTTGCAAAGTGCCTGGAAAGTGCACATTCAGCAACAGTTGGCTGAAGACAAAGACTTCATTAACCCTTAAAATCCGAGTTGCAACATAAGTTTTGCCTCTGGTAGAGGTCTCGTACTGCTTGTTGCGACTGGAGTACTTTTTCAGGTAAGCAGCGGTTTACACAACCCAGTACTTCGGCTTGACATAAATGATTGTTAAACTAAATTTGATTGGTACATTGGGCCCTGAAACAAGCATTCTGTTATAGTCTTAAACTTCTATTCATCAAAGAAGTTTTACAAATGCATGTTTATGATAGGCACTACCTAGAAAACTCTAAATGGCTGATGCTGAATATGGTTCATCTCCAGATGACGATTGGATTCGGCAAATACTGGCTGATGATAGCGACGAAGACAGAGATTTTGAATGTTTTGAAGTATATGAGATCGTTAGAGCTGGGAAAGTGTAAATGGAAATGCCAGTAAGTGATTTTGACCTCGAAAATGATGTTGAATGCAAATCCGTTGTCCATGCTGGATGGACAAAAACTGACTGGTCAATCCCTTGTGCAGCGGTATTTCAAAATTAAATGTATAAATGGAGAATATCAAGACTAGAGACCGTTTAAGGCTGTTTTTTATTAGGATTTCTTGCATCTGATCATAGATCAAATTAATCTGTATGCACTCAGACAATAAATGGGGCAGAATTGAGTTACAACAGAGAAAATAGAAGCCTGTCATGCCTGATGAATTTAGATTTTTTTTTTTGTTGCATTGGTGATGGCCGTGGGTTTGGTGCATAAATCTGATTTCAACTTTTACTGGACAGCTGAAATACAAAGGTAATTTGTATATTTACTTGTATTTGCACCTGTAAGTGCAAATATGATAAAGTTACATATGTGACTTGATGCTTATAATAACGTTCAGACATCAATAATTATTTTTCATATAGGGTTTGTGTATCGATCATGTGCAGTAACTAAAATACAGGCAATTTAAAAGCAAAGTGCAATTTTCATTTTTTTCTCAAACAATTGAGCAGTGAGGGATCTTGTGCCACAAAACTATAAAGCACTTTAAGGTTTAAGTGGCTGAGAAAAGATGCGATCTTGAGATTTCTTTGCATAGTGTGCAAGAAAAACAGAGATATTGCAGGAATGGTCATTGCTGCCTGAAATTGAAAGTAATGAAAACACAAGAACCTGCTCTTTCAGTGTCAGTGTTCATAGGATCAGTGCAAAGAACATCATTTAATTCTTTGTCATTGCTGTCGTCTGCATCAAGAAAGCCAGCTTCAACTTTGTCAGTGGGTTATACCAATTCAACGACTGACAATGGGGGTGCAGTTTTGTTGACAGGTTTCATGAAAGCAGTGATGCGCTGAAGGCTGACATTGTGGATGTCGGCAGCCATTCATATTATAGATGTCAGCAGCCTTTTTTCAGGCAGCAGACAAACTGACAGATGAAGCAGAAGAGAAAGGGACAATAACACTAATTTCTCAGTCCAATGGACTCTGAAGAAAAGAAAAAAAAGAGCAAGTGAAAGTACTAGAGTTGCAGCTGGAGGAGAAAGTACAGCAGTTAAAGAGCAGTGTTTAATATTTTGGTGCAGTTAGAATAACTTTATTGTTGTTTGCATTTCATATTTCATTATATCTATTTATATCTTACATTTATTTTTGTTTCTTGTATTTAAATTACTAACTGGAAGTAAACACTTGATGCTGAGAGTAGTCATAGAAAACTGGTTATTAAAAAGTCATTGAAAAATCATTGAATTTCAGTTCTCCTGATCTGTATGAACCCTGTGTAATGCAGAAAACAAGATAGTTGTTGAACATAAATACATGTAGTAATAACCGTAAGTTACAGAACCAATGTTCTGTTAGTGCAACACACTGATCCTGAAATTAACCTCTAATATTTTACAATGTGCACTTTATCCATTTCATTTCAGCAATTCATGAGAGAATACCCCAACTTGAAGTACTTGGTTTTGGTGTTAAAGCAGTTTTTACTTCAGCGGGATCTGAATGAAGTTTTCACTGGTGGAATATCCTCGTACAGCCTCATTCTCCTAACAATCAGTTTTCTCCAGGTAATGATGTTGATTTGTGTTTAAAGAAGCATGTGGCCAAGTTGTAGCAAAAGGTCTGTTGAACATTTGTTTATATGTAGGAACAGTAAAAATATAGTTTTACATTGAAGATCTTGATGTGTTATCAAACCTGCATTAAAGGTCACCAGTTTTAAGAAATAACCAGCCTTAAACAGCCACTATTTTTAGGTCCATCACAGCAATGATGGTAGAAATAAAACCTCTGTTAAGAAGCAAGTTAGCCAGTACATAGATCTAGCATCGTATCTGGCGATATAAGAGTGATGGAATATGGAATGGAAAAATTCTGTAGGATTGCTCCTGACAGGAAAAGACTATCCTACACATTTTGGAACAGGAGAAAAATAAGTTTGCAAATTTTTTTACACTCAAATAAATATTCATAAGATCAATTTGGTAGAATAGGAATTGAATTGGACCGGATCCGTATACTGTATACGCATGAATCGTCAAAATTTGGTTTTGCATTCCAGCTACCATCCAAGTAATTTTAGTTGTGAAAAGAACGTTGCAGTCTAACCTGTTTTAATACCATTGGTTATTCTCTGCCTAAGGTCTATATACCTGAAATAAAAAATGTAATATTGGTAATATGTTACCTGTCGGTATTGCATAGCCTCTTATTCTGCGACAGAATTACCCTCGTCCTTATAAAAGAATTCATCTCCAATGGATGAACCTCCATGGAGAGTTCTGGAAAGAATCCAGAACATAATAAAGACCCAGTCTGCTGTGCAAGTCTCTAGCACATGCACCATAGTCTTCATCTTTTTCACCATTAGTAATTGCAAGTTTGCAAAAAGGTGCTCTGTGAATTGTGCCTTTGGCTCACGTTAAATTGTGCATCGGGTAAACTAATACAGGAGCTTCCTCCTAAACAACAGCCCACAGATTCTCCACCTTCACGCTTGGTTCATCTCCAGCGATCCATTCATAAGAACAAGTTTCCAAGCACAGTTGCCAAGTGCATTATAAAGGCCCGGCCTTGGCTTCAGATTCTCATATTGCCGACCTTATAAAGTATTTTGAGCTACAGAGACTGATATTATGCTCACTTATACCAAAATGGAACCTCTCGTGTCTTATGGTCTTTAATTCTTAAACCCTATGAGCCTTTGGGTAAAGCTTCCTTTGAAAATCTTGTCCTCAAGACTATTTTCTTGCTCTCATTAGCGTCCGCAAAATGAAGGAGTGAGCTTCATGCCCCATCTATTGAACAAGGTTGTGTGGCAATTATGAGTCGGTATCTCTCCTTTGTCAGCCAGATTTCTTAGCCAAAAACTGGCTACTTTTGGAAGTGTCACTTCTGTACAGATCCCCAGTCTCAGTCATATCTGTGCTCGGGATGATCAAGATTGTCTTTTATGCCCTGTTAGAGCATTAAGATTCTATTTGGCTGCTTCTAAAAAGAAAGGGTAGAAAATGTCTTTTTCTCCCCTGAAAGGGCTCTGCTGATATTTCAGTATCCACTATTTCTAGGTAGATTGTCAAAACAATCAAGAGAGCTTATCAGTCCCTGTCCAACAGGGATCTTATATTTATGAGGATAAAAGCCCATGAAGTCTGAGTCATTGCTACCTCGTGGACCTATCTAACTCGCGCATCATTAGATGATGTTATGAAGGCTGCATTTTGGCAATCACACACGACTTTCTCCTCCTTCTACCTTTGTTCCTTAATGCATCAGAGCGAAGGCATATATTCTTTAGGGCCCATAGTTGTGGCACAAAAAGGTAGCAGAAGTTACAGATCCTAACTTAATAGTGGACATTCCTTCAGTAAGGGTGAGTATATCCTTGTTTATACCAGTTCTTGAGGCCATCAGCCTCCCACCGCACAGGCAAATTCAGCTTTGCATTACTGGCAGGTAACATATTACTGATATTAAACCATAATTCTTTAGGGGGGTGGGGGTGTAAAACTAATTTTAATGATGTAATACTTACCTGTTGGTATTGACAGATTCCATCCTTCCACCCTGCTCTGATGTCCCATGAGTAGTCTGGTCCAGAAAAGATATGGACTAGGGCACATATGCCAACATAATGGGTCTGTGTTATGTTCTGGATTCTTTCCAGAACTCTCTATGGAGGTTCATCCGTGATAGGATGAATTCTTCTTATAAGGATGAGGGTAATTCCATCCTGGAATAACAAGCTATGCAATACCAACAGGTAAATATTATATCATTAAAATAAGTTTCTCTCCCCCCCCCCCCCCAATCAAATACATTTTGTTTTTGAATTTTGACTTTTCCTCTTATTCTCTTCTAGCTTCATCCCCGGGTTGATGCTAGTGATCCAAATGCCAACCTTGGGGTGCTTTTGATTGAATTCTTTGAACTTTATGGACGCAACTTCAACTACCTCAACACAGGCATTCGTATCAAGAATGGTGGCTCCTATGTTCGCAAGGAGGATATCCAGAAAGGAATGGACAACGGACACCGCCCATCACTTATGTGCATCGAGGATCCTCTTAACCCAGGTACATGAATTCATGAATCAGCAAAATCAAGATAACCATGTCTACTCAGCATAGCGTTTTATGTAAAAACTGATGCACTGCTTTTGAAAAATTTTACCATTCTATTACAGGGAGACTTTCAATAGTGAAAATTTCGCACAGATTTGATGAAAACCAAGAAGTTGTTACTAATTAGATTTAGACATGTTGCATGCACCAGGATAGTTGTCTGACTATAGGGGTGGTGCACATCCTTTTAGTCCAGCTAAGCACAACAGGTGTGATTGCATCATGGTTTATACTTTGCATCATTACATAATGATTCACACTTTGTATCATTACACAATGGTTCATACTTTGTGTCATTACATAATGGTTCACACTCGTTCAATAATGATTCACACTTGTGTCATTACATAATGGTTTATACTTGGTGTCATTATGTAATGGTTCACACTTTGTTTCATTACATAATGTTTCACTCTGTTATTACATAATGGCTCACACTTTGTGCCATTGCATAATGTTTCACACTTTTTGTTAATACATAATGGTTTACATTCTTATTACATGATGGTTTACACTTTTTATCATTACATAATGGTTCATACTTTGTAGTGTTGGGTACCATGAACAACTTTGTACTGCAGTATTTCTGAACATACTACAATATGTACCATGGTATATCACAATTATATTAGGGACCAACAATATAATTTTTGGGGGCAGGGGCCTTGGATTTTTTAATTTATTTCCGGCTTTCAGATAGCTGGAAAAAAAATCTTGCTTGGATTTATAGCAAAATAACACCATATTATATCTGTTATATTATTTGAAGAAATTTGTTTATCTTGAGATAAAAGAAAATAAAATATCTTGGCTCGAAACTAAATCGCAGCCCCTCCCTTCCCAAAAATTAAATGGTCAGTATCTTATAGTAGATGAATTTGTTATGTGTATGTTAATTGTTGTATAAGTTGTCATCTAAAAACTGTAACTGAAGTTGGATGATTAAGCTTACACTATAGTATAAAACACATTGTTCTGACACCAGAGAACTTGTTGATCAAAATAGAAAGTGTTGACACTAAATCCTACGGTTAACTAGCTACACTATGGATATGACAGGCAGGGAAACTGTGAGTGGGATGCCTACGCCCGGACATGATATTTATCAGAGTGCTAGGAAACATGAAACACTGACTCGACAAACGAGACAATATTTTGTGGACGCGAGAAATTACGTAAAATTTAAACAGAAAACAATTGCTGCCCTGAAAATCTTAGGATAGTTATGGGTCCGATAAAGGCATACATGTACTTAACACATTTAACATATGCTAGTAAATAATTGTTTTTTAAAATGACAGTTTGAATTTTTTTTTTTTGTTAATCTGAAATTTTTTCAAAAGTTGAATTTGGCCCAAATATCTTTCACAACATCCCATTTGGCAGCCATGTTGGCATACATGACACGTTTTCAATGTGATTAAAGGTTCATAAAGATAATTATATATATAATATTGAAAAATAATTTGTATCAAATAGAACTATTTTGTAAAAAAAAATAATTGGGAATTATTTTGTCATGAAAAATTAAAATATGCTTTAAATATCATTAAATTTTCAACAAGATTATTCGTGAATTTCTGTACATTCCTTACTGATGGAAAGTACCGAAGTACTGGTACAGTGAAAAAGTACTGTGGTTACTACCACTGGAAAAAAATACTGCGGTAAACCAGTAATACTGTGCACCTCTAATACTTGATGTCATTACAGGCTTCACACTTGTGCCATTACATAATGGTTTGCACTTTTTGTCATTACATGATGGATGACACTTGGTGTCATTACATAATGATTCACACTTGTTTGGTTACAAGGATCTCTCTTATTATAATTCACCTTGTTATAACGTGATTCTGGATATAACATGGTTCTACTATGGACCCCATGACCAAAATCATACCAATGTATAACAATGAGGGTTGAAAGAAAATCAGGTGAAACTTGGTTTTATATGTTCATTTCCTTTTCAAAATACCTTTATTTAACAAATTTTAATATTGCCCGCTATACCACAGTTTCGTATATTACACTATTCTCAATATATCGTGGTTCTGTATATATCACCATACTCTGTATATTGTGGTTCGTTACATAATGATGGACCCCGACTACCGCATTGTAACGAGGGAGAGTTGTACTGGTTTACACTTTGTGTTATTACATAATGGTTCACACTAACTGTGACTAGAATTAGCAGAGTTTAGATTCTTATGATTATTTATTAATATTTTTATCAGTTAACTTCAGGCTCTATTGTAGAACTGAAAATTTAACGGGGAAGTGCTCCCCTCCCCCCATTTGAAAACATTGACCGTTTTTTAATTACAGGAGAGATTTAATGAAGAAATAAATGTTAGGCTTGCAAAAATTGTACAGTTTTTGTGCATCATGCTTATTTTTCAATGCAATATTTTAGTCATTAGCATGAGTCATGTGTCCTACAATAAACCCTGGAGCTAGATTATTTTTGAAATTATGCCTTTTATTCTAGGAACTAGATTTACTTGTTTATGAAAGTATGTAATGTTGTGTTGTAATAATCACAGAACAGATATACTTTCTGTACCCCAGGTCGAAAAAGACACAAGCATCATGAAAAAATAACCAATATCGCACTGTTCACAATGTGTAAATATTTCAGAAAGGTGCATTGGTGTCAAACCTCTTTTCCAGTTAAACAAGCAAGCTTTTCAGTTAAAAACAGAAAGCTGGGCAATTCAGCAAAATGTATCAACCCCTTCTCAAAGTTCAACCTCCATAGACAAAGTTCAGGGTCAGCCCTGAGGTAATGTCTGTATATTGCTTATGGAAGAAAAGTGGTTTTATTCTTGTGATTATTTCTTTGCTTCCCATTTCCCATTTACAGTGTATGTCAATGTATCCAATTACATGTGTATGTGTGTGTGTATATATATATATATATATATATATATATATATATATATATATATATATATATATATATATATATATATATATATATATATATATATATATATATATATATATATATATATATATATAACATTGATTATCCAGAGGCCGATTATCCAGACTATTCGCTCATAAAGACTACTACCATGTCCCCTCACACATTTTTCTTATCACAACATACACTTACCTATAAATGAACTAATTCGCCGATCACATAGAACAGAGTAACTGAAATCAGAACAAACACTGTAAAATATAACCTCACACAGTTATTATTACAATGGTATTTTGAAGAACTAAATTAACTTTGTATAGTGAAATTGAGTGTAATTAGGAGAGGGGAGATTAAATGAGAGAAGTTTATTCTTACACCCGATTGTCGGTAAGTGAGGGCAATATCTAATTTGTCATATAGACATCCCAAGCTAATCAAGCTTAATTAAAAACTCATAATGCTCTGAACAAAGGCAGTCTGTAGTCCAAGAGTACCTAAGTAACTGTTAATCAATGACCAATTGTCTCATAACGGCTGATAAAAGTTAATGATCTACTGGCACAGGTTTGAATATAACCCATATCAGCAACGTTTACCGTGGATTAAAGCCTTCACGCTTGTTTTCACAAGGCCACACATAAAATGACCATTCATCACACCAGTGTTATCATTCCATTGTGGATAGTCTGACTAGATCTCTGATAGGTGTAATGTACAAATGTCAAATCTGATCATGATTATTAGTATTTAATTAAAATATCTTAAAACATTTTTTATTATTTCTCCTTTTTCTGCTATTAAATGTCAGATGTCTACAAAATGTTAATATTTACTTTTGTATATTCTGTATGTCTTCAAACAGTTTGTTTAAGGACACCAAGTGTTTGGGCCAAAATGATATTTTCTTGCCTTGTAATGTTTGGACATCATTTTAAAAGAATTCTGTTTATATGTACTTATGTTTTCGGACACATATGAAGCTATACATTGATAAAACAAGATAGACAAATACCATTTTCAGAAAGTTGGGGAATAGCTTGCTTGCAATTGGAAATGGCCTTGACAAGTTACAGGCATGGTCAGAGTTGTCAAAAATATAGAAAACGTTTTTACTATTCATTAGCTCGCCGACACTGATATAAATGAATGACATTTGTTTAAAACTAAAGTACATGCCAGTGGATAAAAAGATATCAATCATAAAGACATTTGAAGACTATGTCACCCTTTATTAAAAGAGATAAGTGTTAAACCGAATGTCTTCATCTCTAAAAGTTTGTATAATATCTCCATTGTGGATAATACTAAAACCTTCACCTGGCCACAAACCTGTCACATGTATATAGATTGGTTTTAGTGGATAATAACATACATTTAAAAGAAATAGCAAAAAACAAATCCTTTTCCCACGTGTTTTATATGTAATTAATTTTTAAATATTTCATTCTAATTTAATTTGCTAATAGTCTTATAAAAATGTTAGTACTGGACTGCACAAACTGGAATCGGTTCATTTGCCAGTACGTGACCAGACCGCAGGTTTTTAGTCTTATCTACAATGGAGGTGTTAAACAAAAGTTTTCGAGATGACTTCCACTTAAAATGTTTCCTTCTTTAATAAAGGGTAATGTATTCTTTTTTTTTACCATTGAGCTTTTTTGTCTAGTGGTGAGTAATATAATTTTAAACAAATGTTTTTCGTTATATCAGTGTCAGTGAGCTAATGAATACTTAAACATGGTTCTCCTAATGTTTGACAATTTAAGTTGTACATGTAACTTGTGGTTCGTTTGTTTTCGGTCACAATGTAATATTTTAAGATGTTTTCAGACAGAGAGAAAAATAATTTTTTGTTGTGCATTGACACGCAGAAAATACATTATGGGTTACTGTTAGGAATGTAGTCAGTGTACAATTATCAGACCCATTTAATCCATATACTTCCTTTGACAGTTCTTCTTTATGATTAAAATTCAGTCATCCAGATGACCGATTATCAAGACGAAATTTTAGTCCCAAATGAGCCTGGATAATCTGTGATTTAATGTATTTACTATGAATTTGTTCATTTTTGTGGGTATCAATTATTGTGGGTTTGCAAGAAAAGGTGTTTATTGTTGGATATAACTCTTGTGGAAAAAAGGGGGTCTTCATGTTTTTGCAGATGGACCATTTTTTATTTGGTGTTTGTTGATTGTAGCAAACATAAAATCCATGAAAATTAGTGCCTTATGGGTAAAAGTGAATTCATGGTATTTCTATTAGTATTTTCAAATTACAACACCACGCACATAATTATTCTGGATGTGTTTTTAGTGCTTTCATGCCATGACTGGGAATTTATTACTATTAACTAATAAGGCTGCTCACAGTTTTCAAGAATTGAATACAGAATATAAGCACACACATGCCATAGAAGGATATGTGTGATTTGATTTTGTCTCTTGCCATGAGTTGTGTATAGTATTTCATGATCTTGTTGCTGGATATTATTTTTGGTCAAAATGTATGTACCTTTTGTTATTTAAATTTTGGACCTCGAGGAACAAAAACTTTTCACTAATTGTGTAATATGCTCTTTGAATAATAATAATAATAATAATAATAATAATAATAATAATAATAATAATAATAATAATAATAACAACAATAATAATAATATATTTAAGTATGAATTTGAATGTTTGTCAATGCTATTGTTAGCTCTACTGGTCAAAGACCAGAAGAGCTTATGCGATGGGTCTGCATCCATCATCTATCTGGCCATCATCCATTAGCAGTTGTTTGTTATCGCTACTCTTCCTAAATTACTTGGAGGAAAGTCATGAAACTTGGCATGCAGTTTCATCCTTCAGTCTAGTTAAATGAAAATGCTGCCTCGAACATTCATAATGGCCACCTTGGCAGCCATCTTGAAATCTTGTTATCGCTACTCCTGAATGGATGGTCAGCTCAACATGGTTTTTTCACTAAAAGACTTCTTATGTCAGTAAATGGTTTGAAATGAAAATGGTGTCGATCTTATGATATTTTTTTGGGTCCTGAATGAAAATGGTGTGGATATGACCTCCCAATATGGCAGCCACAGTGGTTATCAGGAAAATCTTGTGACTTCTTGTCCTGAATAGATGGTAGTATCGACATAAAGTCTTCATTTAAACACTTCTTGCACTATGTAGTTGGTCCCATATTAAAATGATGCTGATCTAACCTCCAAAATGGCTGCCTTAGCATTGAAAATCTTCTTAAGGCTACTTCTCCTGAATGGATGGTTGTATTGACACAGGCTTTTAACTAAAATACTATAACAGAATGCAGAAGGTCCTGAATGAAAATGGTGCTCATATTACCTCCAACATCACTACTTCTTTTGAAAGAATGGCAGTATTGACATGGGGTTTTCTCTGAAACACCTTTTGCAATATTCAACTGGTTCTAAATGACAGTGGTGCAGATCTGACCACCAAGATATCGGTGCTGTTGTGAACAAGTTTGAAAACCAAACCTACTTAAACTTGGGTTCACAAGTCAGAGGTCACTGCTTGCATTTTTGTACTTTGTTAAGCTTATGAACATAGTGACATTTACATATACAAATGAATTTTGACCTGACTTTGAATTTCATTGTATTTCAGAAAACAGGTTGATGGTCAGCACTCTGACATTGATTTCAAGGTCAAAAGTCTTGACTTGAAGTTTTATCTGTGATGGCTTGTGAGCATGATAACATAAACAATTGTGAATAGATTTTATGAAGCCCAATTTGTGGATGCATGTGAAGAATACCTTGAATGGTGCCAGTTCAGTAAAATAGGGTCATTTTAAAAAAAAAAATATATAATTATGGATGAAACCAAACCAAGCATGTGGGTATATTTTGAGAGTGTCTGAGACAAGTTCAGTGATCTTCTGTCCATGATATCAGGTTAAAGGTCAATGGCCATGACAGAGTTTTTGGTACTGCAATTATCATGTTAGCATGTTGACTCCAACATATAAGAAAAGATTTTTGTTATCAATTTTGGTATGCAGGAGTTGTCTGAGATTATTTCAATACAATTAAGAGAGATAAAAAGAGGAAAGAAACAGTCTACTCATGGATTCCTATATACTCTTTCGACCAGTAGAGCGTCACTCCCTTTAAGGGACTGTTGTTCATAATGAGTGTATTTTTATGTCAGGCAATGATATTGGCAGAAGTTCATACGGAGCGATGCAGGTGAAGCAGGCTTTTGAGTATGCTTATCTTGTATTGTGCAGTGCTTTATTGCCGCAGAACATGCATCTCCTCATAGGCAATCAAAGGTAAGTTGTAATGAAGAAAAACGTTTACATTTTCTGTGCATTTTCCTTATATGATATAGGTAAAGAAGCTTTTTAATTTGCTTCAGTGGTTTCTCCAGGCTTTTCATTCCCCCTCTGGCATGGAGGGGGGGGGGGGGTAGTTTTTATAGTATCTTTCAACATGTGTGTGATAAATAACTTGTAATGAATAAAGATAAAAAATACTTGCAGTTGTTTATCTTCATTTTTGGCACAGCAGCAGCAATTTGTGTGTTATGATAATCACACTGTTATGTGCATTAGAACTGCAGGTTACAGCAGAAACATTACCACTGAAAACTGCACGTCTGCCGTTGTATAACCATGCCAAGTGCAGTTGGTAAAATGCTTTTGATAACTAGATCATCAATAAAAGCTTCTCGTTGCTCAGGTGCAAGAAGTCACCTAGTAAGTGTGTAATTATGATGGTTGATCTAGAAGTCAAATTAATTGGATGATCAGATTGGGCTTTGTTACAATTATTAAATGTTAAAGGTTTCGTTACACTCAAGGCAAATTGACTGTGTGATTTTTGGACACTTATTTTTAAGGTGGGTGGGATTCAGAAAATTTATGGAGGATTTGTGCAGTTGTGTGTCACGGAGAAAACTCTGAAGCTTGTCAATGCATTTGGTCACATGTTAGCTAGGTTGGCCTAAATGTCCCAGGTATTCGACCCCATAAAAATATTACATATTTGATTATTTGATGTTCAGGGTTCATACAGGTCCTTGAAAACCTTGAAAGTGCTTGAATTTTAAGATAGTAAAATCATGATCTGGAATGTGCTTGAAAATTAACATGTTAGCTAAAAAGTGATTAAAAGTCCTTGAATTTTAGAGGAACAAATGTCACTTGCATAAATTTCTGAAACAGTTGTAGTCGTGTTGATTATTTTATATTATGTATAATTGAACAGAAATGGCCCATATTCTAAACTTTCCTTAGACTGCCAGTCAAGGAAAACGGGTACATGATTGATCTATAACTTGTTCTTTTAGATATACATGTATATTAAAAAAATGGAAGAAAAAAAAGCTTGTATACTGTATCATCGTATGTCATGAATTGGGTCCATGAAAATTATTACATGCATCATGGAAAGCTCTTGAAAAGGCCTTGAGTTTTATACTTCTAAAGCCTTTTGAACCCTGGGTTTACTTGTGAAAGGCTGCATTATGAAATTTTCTTTTCTGGATCCTGCTCTCATTTACATAAAACTTTTGTCTTGACCCATTTTCTACCAGTATTTTTAATAATTCCCTCTTTTTCAGAACTACTTTTCTTTTCATATTATTAATTCATCTATTTAATGCTAAATTATCTATTTCTGCAACTTCCTTCCTTCAGAAAATATGTCCCCTTTGTAATTCAGTCTTGAAAATACATTACACACACAGTCGTCATTGACTTTACACTGAAACTTTGCAAACAAAAGAATAAATATGAAATATTTCAATAGCCAGAGTTATTATTTTAATTGAAATGATATGGCATCTTGAAATTCTGATTGCCTTTGGCAATTTTGTAGATCACTAGCACCAACAAGCGCATGGCACATGATCCAGTACATTTCAAGTGCTGGTTTGCTCTCCTATAATTACTTCACATGAACCTCTTTTGAGTGGAAGAAGAAGTTTAGAATACCAGACTACACACAATTACAAATGTCAACAAAAACAGTGGTAACAATTTTGTTGCTGTGAAGAGTTTTAATTGCATACATAACAGCTTCACTTAAATTGCAGAAGCTTGAGAAGTAATTTGTAAATTTGAAAAGGAAAATAGAAATACAAGGATTAATACAATTCATTGAATATACACCTGAGTAATTTGTAAATTTGAAAAGGAAAATAGAAATACAAGGATTAATACAATTCATTGAATATACACCTGAGTAATTTGTAAATTTGAAAAGGCAAATAGAAATACAAGGATTATATACAATTCATTGAATATACACCTGAGCTACTTCAATATCATCACCTCATGTCTGCTTTAAAAGTAACATTCAATCCTTAAATAATGGTAGCTTTATGAGGGTCCAACAAATGTCAATCTGGACATTTGGACTACCAGGATAAGAATTTGGTAGCTCAGCTTCAGGTCATAAAAGGCATTTAATATGAAACTGCTTCAAGACTTTAAATATGCTGCACTTATTCTCTATTGTGAATTGTTTGACTGGTTATACTTTGTAAAATTGTGGAGTAAGTCATTTTATCAGGTAGCCCACTATCAGAATTCAACATTTGGTTGCCCCACCCCAGAATTCAGGTAGCCCCTAGTCTCGGGGCACAAGATTTATTTATGATTTGTGCGCAAGAGGTGAATTGTAAAAGAATAACATTGAATTATATCATACTTTTGGCCCCCAAGAAACAAAAATATCATACATAATCGTCTTTAGAGAAAGAAAAAAAAAGACAGTACCTGATTGCAAACATTCTTTAATTTAATTAATTATATAAGTTCCTTCTTGGCATATATTTGAACCAACAGTAATGTGCATGATAATCTTTAATGATTTATGTAAGCTCCTTCTTGGCATATATTCAAACTAACTGTAATGTACATGATAATCTTGTTATCTTCTACTAAGTATGTCCATATTTAAATATTTCATTATTGTTAATATATATGTTGGGTATTATAATTTGTACTCCTTAAAGTTTACCTTTTATGGAACTAGTATTGTGTATCAGGGCAGACCTGCCAACCCTTACAATTTGATCGCAAGTCTTACTGAAATGACCCTAAAATTATGAACTTATGAAATAATAGCAGAAAATATGACCATTGCTGTCAAATCTGGATATTGGCTGAATCTGGGTTTCATATTAAATTCACTGGAATTGATCAGGGAAGCAGACAGACTAACTTTATAGGAATACCTCAGATGCTTTAATCAGCCCATGTTTTTCATGCAAAACACCTGCATGTTCAAGCTGTTGCTTATAGCATTTTCTTGAAATTTTATCTAACAAATGAAAACATATTGAAGGTGAAAGGGAAAATCAGCCTCTTAAAAAGTTTAGCAATCAGCACAGAAGTAGAAAAAGAAACGTTGGCTTGAAAGAAGAACAGGAAAGGCAACAATTATGTTTTTTAGACATCATGTGTTGATTTGAATATGTCTTATAGCAGAAAAGATAATTGTCATTGCCACATGAAATTTACAAAAGGAACCCCAAAGATTATATCAAGTTGGAAGATCTAGCAAGAAGGCATTGAACTCCATTGTGTTTTGAACTGCAGTAAACTGTACTGGAGATAAAAAAGGTCTAAGTGTACTTTACAAACTTTTTTGTTGAACATAATGTTTGCCTTCACTACATCCAGTAATACTTCTGAACAATTCAAATGCATATTTACCAAGTCTACAATTGATATTGCATTACACCTTCCTGAAAATTGGTCTAACTTGTTGAAGAATATTGACTGCCTTACTGAAAAGGTCTTGTTAGGGTTGGCAGGTTTGTCTTGGCAATGATCACATAACCATATGAAATGAATATTTTAATGTGGCACAGTTGCTTAGGCAATCTAAGAAGTATTTTACAGTGTCTCTGATGCATAATCATGTCCAGTGAATTCATACATATATTTGCCCAGGATTTGTAATTATCAAAGCTGTTGAATGAGGGAGACCAATTTGTTTTTAGTAAAGACTGCTCTTCTTACTTCAGCATACTTGGTCGGATAGTGCGCGTGACTGATGAAGTGGTGTCCTATAGGAAATGGATTTGGGACAACTTCAGTGAAGAGGTGAGACCAGAGTCTGGAGCACGTACCTATGCTAGTGTGGCTACATCAACTTCAAGTCCCAAGGCAGCCAAATTGGATGAAAACAGGTACAAGTCTTGTCACTAAGTAAAAAAAACCCCCAAACAATCTTCCTATGTTTCATTGTAGGGAGACCAAATTAAGATGCACTAATTAATTAATTATCAGAAGTGAACATTTTAATGTGATTCTTATGATTTGTTTAGATATTAAAATTTGGAACCTCCCAGCATCTCCATCACCACCTTAGTTCACTACTATTGTAAGTTTTGCCTTGGTTTTTCAAAGCCAGATGCCAAGTGAATTTTATGCACTATTTTAATAACTGCGACAAAATGTTGTTTTAATCATACATTTAAAAATAGGATGCTTCCCTTTATTGCCCTCCCCCCCCCCCCCTAAATCTGTGTCCCTAGGGTATAGTCTTGTCCCATAGGGGTAAGAGTAGACCTGGTTGCCAATTTTAGTTGCATATATGAATTTGTCTTTTCATGCCTAGTAAGTGTGTGTGTGTGTATATATATGGTTATAGGGTGTGGATCTTTGTAGTTGCCAGGATATGACCTCACGGCTAAGTCCCTATGGCTAGAAATGGACCTCAGCTTCAATCTCTGTTGCATAAATGTTTTCTTTCATGCTCAGTAAGTGTATATATGGTTATAGGGTTGGGGATGTTGATAGTTTCCAAGTTGTGACCAAGGGGCAGAGTTCTTGAGGGTTAGGTATGAACCCTGGAGCCAATGTCAGTTGCATTTGGCTTTTCATGAAATGTAAGTTTATATATGGTTATAGGGTGGGGATCTAAATAATTTCTCTGTTATGACCCAGCAGTCAAGTACTTGTGGGTAAGAGCAGACCCAGTGGACAGAGTCATTTGTATATCTGAATTCATCTTTTCATGCCCAGTAAGTATAAGGTGGGATCTTGATGGTTAAGCTGTGACACAGGGGCCACTACTCTATGCCCTGCCCATCCCCCCCCCCCCCCCCCCAAGAGGAGGACCTCATTTGAACTCCCAATCTGACATGTATTGACACTTGAGTTGCTGGCAACATACACCAATTCTCAGATATGTTGGTCTCATAGTTTGGGAGTTATTTTAAATTTATGCAAAAACTACCCCCACCCTCCTTGCTGCACCCCCAGGGTTTGTATCAAATTTCTAAGACCCTGATGCACATTTAAAGACCACCCTCAATCATATCTCAGGGTCTGAAATATCCCTCTTGGACTGTGCAGAAGGAATTGTGTGATATTACAAAGGCATGTATGGATGGAAGGGTATGATTACATAATCCTAGACTTTTCTCTGAGAAGCACAAGGATAAATGAAAAACAAGGCATATTCTTTCCCTATCAATGATAAATTGTCAAAGTGGAGATAACCATGATTACTGCTTAGCATAGCATTTTCTATGTAATCAACAAGGTTCATACAGGTCCTTGAAAACCTTGAAAGTGCTTGAATTTTAAGATTGCTTAAGACTTTGAAAGTTCATGAAAATTAACATGTTTACTAAAAGGTGCTTGAAAGTCCTTGAATTTTTAAAGGAAGTCAAATATAACTTGTATACTTTTCTGAAACAGTTGCAGTTGTGTTGATTATTTGCATCGATTTAAACAGCATTTATATAGGGTTTAATGGGATGACAGCACAGCACTGGTTATATGGTGCAGATTAAAAGTTTAAAAAAATTAACTATACAGATCTGCAAAACAATTCTAGGAGATTGGAACAGTTTTTCTTAAAGTGCAGTCAAGCAAAAAAGGTGCATAATTACTCCATAATTTGTAGCTCTTCTGGTCATAGATCCAAAGGGCTTATGGGATGACCTTTTGTCCATTAATAGTTTATCATTCATTCATTCTTGTCACTACTCCTCTAAACTACTTAAAGGATTGTCTTGAAACTTGACACATGCATTATTTCCAAGGTTGAGCTGGTTCTAAATGAGAGGGTGCAGATTTTTGCATCCAATATGGCTTCTATGGCAGCCATCTTTTAAATCTTGTTAATGCTATTCTTCCTGAATGGAAAGTCATATCAACACAGGGTGTTCATTAGAAGGCCTCTTATGATGTCTGGTTGGTCCTAAATGAAAATGGTCCAATCTGACCTCCAGTATTGGCAGACATCTTGAAACTTTTGTTATTGCTACTACTCCTTGATGGATGGTCATATCAAAATGGGGTTTTCACCAAAAGACTTCCTAAGATGCCACCATGGTATTCATTTTGAAAATTTTGTTTTTGCGAATTTTTCCAGATGGATGGACATATCTACATCGGTGTTTCACCAAAAGACACCTTATGATGTTTAGTTGGTCCTAAATAAAAATTGTGCTGATACCTTCCAACATTGCATCCACGGTGGCCATCTTGAAAGTATTACTATTGCTACTCCACCTGAATGGATGGTCATATTGATGTGATCTTTTCATGAAAAACTTCGTATTATGTCTAGTTGGTCCTAAATGAAAATGGTACTGATCTGAGATCCAATATGGCCACCATGGCAGTCTTCTTGCAAATTTTATTGCTACTCCTTCAAAAAGGATTGTCATATTGACATGGAGTTTTCATTAAAAGACTTCTTATCATGTCTAGTTGGTCCTGCATGGTCTTGAAAATATTAGTACTCCGAAGAAATTATATTAACATGGGGTTTTCAGTCAGAGACTTCTTATCATGTCTAGTTGGTCCTAAATGAATTTGGTGCTGATCTGACATCCAGGCCGTAACAACAGCCATCTTGAAAATCTTGTTATTGCTCCTTCCGAATGGGAAAGAGCAGCAGTCTCTCAGTGCTTAGCATGCTAGGCTTGCGACTGAAAGGGTATGGGTTCGAGTCCTACTATAGGATCAGCCCGGGTCGACTACCATGGTGTGTTCCTGGGCAAGGTACTTGACTTCACTTACCTCAGCACTAAATAGCCTTCATGTGTTGCTATGCCATAAAACCCAAAACCCACTCTCCTGAATGGATGGTCTTATTGGCATGGAGTTTTCACTAAAAGACTTATAATGTCTGGTTGGTCCCAAATGAAAATGGTACCAATCTGACCTCAAAGATCACTGCCAAATCTTGTTTTCGCTACATCTCCAAAACAGATGGCCATATCGACATGGGATTTTCACTAAAAGACTTGTTATTATGTCAGTCTGGTCGTAATTGAAAGTGGTGCCAACATCCAGTATGGCCAGCATCCGATATGCAGTATGGCCATCTTGAAAATATTGTTACAGCTACTTCTCCAAAATGGATGGCCATAGCATCATGGAGTTTTCACTAAAACACTTCTTATGATCTCTAGTTGTTGGTCCTAAATAAAAATAGTACTGATTGGACCTTGAATTTGATAGCCCTTGTGGCTATTTTGAAAATCTTCTTATAGCTACATCTCCAGAATGTACAAATCATAGTGACAAAGGATTTTCACTAAAATACTTATTATATGTAGTTGGTCCTAAATGAAAGTTGTGCCAGTCAGACCTACAATATGGCTGCCATGGTAGCTTCCTGGAAAATCTTGTTATGGCTCAGAGGTCTAGATAGGCAGCAAGTATATTATGCAAACAAATTGACTAAAATTGCTTAAAGACATTTTTAAATGCATTAAAATTATGCAAAACAATTTAATTTTTAGCATTTAATCCAAAGCTGTCAGCACATTGATCCTGCCATATGCTACTGTCCATGTTTTATTTTGGTGCTTTCAGTCAGTATAAACTATTCTATCAGGACAAGTTTCAGATGTTTCATGCTCATTTAAGTGATAGTACTTTATGACTATGAGAATAGTCACTCTGATTGAGCCATGTAATCGAATGCATCCTAATTTTTGTTGGTCACAGCCATTTTACGCATTCTAAAAGGCATGATTAATGTTATAATGATTAAGTGGAATTGCAAATTTGTGTTCTGTGGTGTTCACAAAATAGTCCCATTGAATTTTTAGAAATGCAATTAGTTCCAAAACCAGTGAGTAAATTACTGAATTCATTACATTCTTGTCTAGAGCTTTGAAAGCTACTTCTTTTGAACAGATGGTCCTATATAGACATGGGGTTTTCACTAAAAGACTTGTGATATCTTGTAGCTTTTTTTTTTTTTTTGAAATGGTGCTGATAAGACCTCCAAAATGTCTCTATCCCCCACCCCGCCAAAAATGAATATTTTGGGTTTTTTAAATCGTTAATGACAGTCAAACCTTGGCTGCATTAAAAGATAATATTATTCTACCCAAGTGCACCAGCTGGTAACCTTGGTTTGTGGTATGTTTGCCTACTACTAACCAGCTGTGCCTATGTCACATGGTCAAAAAGGCAGCTGTTCTGGCTGCATCAGCTGCTAGTATATAAACCTCACACCGACCAGACACAGTGATCAGTTGAACCATCATCCAGAACTTTTCCCTCTGATGAGTTACGAGGATAATGAAACCAGTCAGGGATCAGGGGTGACTATACCATCCCAGCAGATGGAATGGAATGCTTCCACATTTCTTCAGGCAGTACCTTCTAACTGCGTATTGTACATGTGAATGAGTATTAAAATTAGGTGATTGGACTGCATGCTGTGTGCTTTTCATGTGGAGCCTCACCTGTAGTGGTTAATCAAGGTAATTATTGATGCATGAACTATGTATTGCTGGTTGTCACTCCAAGGTTGCTCAAAACCTGTGACTTTCATCCAGTAAAATCTGGCTTCTAGTGGTGGACAATGATAATAGTTTTTCTAGCAGATTTTAAGAATAATGATTAAAAACAATTATTTCAAAAACATTAATCTGTTTCTTATCAGCTTGTTACCTCTACTTTGATAAGATGGAAAAGAATGTTCTTTTTGTATTCTTTTATGTCATTTATGCCCTGCCATGGTAGGTTGGTGGGTGGGTGGGTCAGTAGGTGAGTAGGTAAGTGGTTTCACAATATGTCAGCACAATACTGGCCAATTAAAAATTATAATTTTGTATTTTAACATGATTAAAAAGTTCAGATGTAAAGATAAAGATAAAAGATTGCAAACATTCTTTTGTTAGAAACATGGACAACATCACTTTTGTCTGAATAACTTTTCTGCATGATAATGTTTATAATGCCTACTGGAGACTAATGAAAGTTGAGGTGATATATGTAATCATTGATTACACTATAATTATGGTTGTGCTGACAGCACATTAGGAGAAAGTTCATCCCTTTTCCAAGGGTACAGCCATACAGATCAGATGGGTGATAATGGTAGAGGCTGGGACACACTTGCATTACCTCCTCCTCTTACCTGTTCTCCTAATGTAAATGTGATTAGGTAATGTATTTGAAGGTGAAGGGAAATTGTTTTAGTAAATTACGTTTCTCATAGAATACTTACCCTATCACATTACTGTCAATCCCACTCACCCTTCCCCACAAATGTGATCATCCTGTTGTTGGGTTTTTCTCTTGCGTAAAACTGGTAAACATCTGGTATAAGGGAGACCACCTGGTGGGGTAAAATGGGAGGTAATTTGTAACAGTGGCTTCCCTGTGTCATATATGTAATTGACAGAAAAGACATTTTTAGTCTTTTTGGGATGGCTGGATTTGGGAGATAATGGAGTTTATTCCTATTGCTAATATGATCAGGTAAGTATTCTCAGAGAAACATAATTTACAAAAAAATTTGTTTTCAATAAATTCACTTCTTACAATATTTTATTGGTTCTGATGAAAATGGTGCAGATCTGATCACCAATATATTTGCACTTTTGTGAAGGAGTTTTGAAAACCAGACCTAAGTGGAAGGTCATTGCTTGTTTTTTTGTACTACATTGAGCTTTTGAACATAGTGACTTGCACATATAGAAATGAATTTTTACCAGAGTTTGTATTTAGGTGTATTCCAGTGAACAAGTTGATAGCTCTCTGATATTAAGTTTTAAATTAAAGGTCTTGACTTGGGTTTTTAGCTCTACTGGCTTGTGAGCATGCTAATACAAACAAGTATAAATGGATTTTTTATCAAATCCAGTTTTAGGACATAGCTGATGAATACCTTAAAGGATATCACTTCAATAACTTCTTTTTCCTCTTTCCAAATTATTTATAGATTTAACCAAACTTGCAATGTGGGTATATCTTGGGATTGTCTGAGATAACTTGGTGATCTTCTGTCCATGATAATCGGGTTTAGAGTCAAAGGCCATGAAAAAGAATTTTGTACTGCATTTATCTTGTGAACATGTTAACTTGCACATGCAAGAAAGGTATTTTTGTTACCAAATTTGGTATGTTGGAGTTTCTAAAGTGTATCAGAGATGGTTACAATACACAGCAGTTAAAGCAATTAAAAGGGCAGAAGAAATGGACTTGTTGTAAATGCCTCTAAATTCTTTTTGGTCAGTAGAGCATCAGTCCCTTTGAGGGTCTTGTCTTAGAACTATATTTCAAAAAGAAGAAGAAAAAACTTGAATACCATTTCATGATTTTGTCATGAATTGGGTATTTGAAAATTATTACATGCATCTTGCAAAGTCCTTAAAAAGTCCTTGGAATTTTATACTTCCAAAGCTCTATGAACCTTGAATCGACTTGAATTTGCACCTGTTGTCAAAACTGCCCAGGGTTCCAACTGTCAGAGAATCATTCTGCTTCATACTTGGATAAACTTAGCATTGCAGCTGTAATTACCTAATGATTTACATGTATCTGGGCTTGAGATTGGTCAGCAGTCCATAGGAAGTTAGAATAAACCATGATTGACTGACAGTCAGTGGTAGATAAACATAGGTGGAGCTTGACAATCATCAATTGTGTTGCATAAGTACGGGATTATACTGATATCTCATTTCTCTCATTGATATCATTCCGTGTTCTGTGCCACCCATTGTCTTCATTTTTATATTATTTTTCTATACAAGGATACACATAATCATTTTAGTCTTAAAAAAAAACACAAACTTTTCTGCAGTTTGTCCATTTTGTGGACAGAAATTACATTTTGTGGACTGAAATGGCATTTTGTGGATAGAAATGCAGCTTAATATGGACAATGTGTATTGAAAAACCTCTGATGTTTGATTTGTTGTATCTTCAGAAATGCAGCTCAGAATGAGCGTCATGTGACAGGGGCGATGGAGAGTGAACACTCAGACTCAAGTGGCTCAGTGTACAAATCCTCCTCCAGCTCAGCCTCTACCAGCTCTAGCTCCAGTATTGCCAGTGACTCGGTAGGTACACCTCAGCTTAGGTTAGTATTTTTGTTTGTGCCAGTCTTAAGTCAGGCATATTGAGGCATTGTTTCTCTGTTCGTCCATTAACATTTGCTTGTCCAAACCATAACTTGGTAGTGGTGGAGAGATTTTCATGAAAATCTGCCCAAGTATATATCATGACTAGATGATATGTGGTATATGATAGCCATGCCACCTGCCTTGAGGTCAAGCTTATGGGAAGGGAAAATTTTATTCCGTCACTTGTACGCTTGTCTGGATTGTAACTGTGAGTCACTGAAGATATTTTAATGAAACTCTGCCAACATATATATTATGCCTCGATGGTGTGTCATGTACCATGCCAAACCCCCAGCCTCAAGATCAAGGTCACAGGAAGGGAAAATGTAAATCTGTGACTTGTATCCTTGTCCAAACTATAACTTTTGAACCACTAAAGAGATTTTAATGAAACTTTGCCAAAGTATATATCATGACTAGACGGTGTCTCATATTCCATAGCCAAGCTCCCAGCCTCAAGATGAAGGTTACAGGAAGGTAAAATCTAATTCTGTGACATATCCTAGTCCAAATTATAACTTTTGAACCACTAAAGAGAATTTAATGAAACTTTATCCAATTATATATCGTGTAGAGACGGTGTGTTGTGTACCATATCCCACACCGCCTGCTTCAGTGTTGAGGTAATGGCAAGTGAATATGTAATCCTGTGACTTGTATCATTATCTGGAGTGTAACTTTTGAATCACTGAAGATATTTTAATGAAACTTTGCCGGAGTATATACCATGACTAGATGGTGTGTTGCATACCATAGTCATGCTCATTGCCTCCAGGTCTAGGTCACAGCAAGAGAAAATGTAATTTTGTGACTTGTATACTTGTCTGGAGAGGGAATGCAGTTTATATTGGAAAAATTTGACCCAATATTTAAAGCTTTTACATATTTTACCTTTATATTTTATTTTGTATATATTTAATAGATTTTGTATCATCTTTACCTTTTATCGTTTTACTTGTTTATTTTCCTAATTCAATGTAAACTGGGAGATGTTGTTCAAACACAGAACATTATTTGTGAATTTGAACTGATAGAAAAATGTGAGACCATTGTGACATAATAGATGCAGTGATGTTGTACAAACAAGTAGGAGTACTGATGTGCCAGTCATAATCCTAGCTGAATTTCATGTGTTCAGGATAGAATTATTCTGCAGAAGTATTCCACACTGAAAAAGTCCTACACAGGGGTTAACTTAACACAGATTTTTTCCATTTGCCAGCAGGGCCAGCTCACATTGAAATCAACTGGCCTTGCAAAAAGTCAACTGGTATTCCCAATCAAATAAAAAAAAATGACTTCAGAAAATTTAACTGTCCCAGCGGGCCTGCGACTCTCAGTATTAACTGGCCCTCCTCAAAACCCACAGACCAAGGGCCAGTGTTCCAGCATCTAAATTGATCCCTGCCTACACATATGGGAATGTGAGAACACATGAAATTTCTGTCAGGACTTGTGTGCATCTGTAATGTAATGCAGCTCCTTCCACCATATTTAGTTAGAGACTTCAGACTTGGGGATATGATTGTAGGTGATCTTTAGATGTGCACATTGATTTTAGAATATTGTTCAGTTCCTTGGGGACGGAGATTGGGCTTGCGGCACTGTATCATCATGTATAATTGGGAGAAGGGATAACTGAGAAAAGTGTGATGAGAATGATAATTTCTTGCAGGCTTCTAGTGTTTTGCATGTGGTGAGATGGGGATTTGGATAAGCTTTATTAAAAAAATGGTCTTACAGTTTATCACATTTTCTAGGGTGTAACTACAACAGATGATAAGATCATTACATAGATGCATGTGCAATATTTCTTATGTTGCAAGTTGTGGCTCATAGGTATGAATGGTAAACACTTGATGCACCATTGTTGATGTCAAGCCATACTTAGGGGTGAATAAATAATTAGTTTCTAAGTCTACATTGTATACTTTTAATTGACACCTTACAGCCATTATTGTGCTAAGGTGCTGTTAAAGGCTAATACATGCATACTTACTACATTGTATGGATGATATGGGTTTGTCTTGGGATGAATCCAGTGCTGATGAGCAGTTTATGTGTTTTTTCCAAATACATTACTTGATCATAATACAACAGAAGGATATCCACTACCTTGTGAATCCAGCCCAACAAAATGAAAAAAGACATTCAACATGCCTTTTGGTTTGTTATCTCCCCCTGCCTTTTCAAAGAAAAGTGGGGCACAGAGAATCTGTGTTTCTGTCCATCCGTTCATTATACTTTCTGTCCACTCTATAATTTTAAAGCCATTGGAGATTAAGGGATGAAACTTGGTATCTTTGTACATCATCACTAGAAGGAGTGTTGCATACCACATTGGGAGTCCTATCTTCATGGTTAAGGTCACAGCTCAGTATTTTACATTTTCATCACACTTTCCCTTCCATTCAATAATTTTAAAGCTGTTTGAAATTAAGGCATGAAACGTGGTACACTTGCTCATCTTCACTAGAAGGTGTGTCACATAACACATTAGGGGTGTGTGGGGGTATGTGTGCTACTCCAAGGTCGAGGTCACGGCACAGTATTTAATGTTTTCCCTTACGCTTTCCTTTCTTTTCTATAATGTTAAAGCTGTTTGAGATTAAGGATTGCAGCTTGGTATACTGATACATTGTCACTAGAAGGTACGTCATGTATCACATTGGGGATGCTATCTTCAAGGTTTAAGGTCACAGCATAATATTTTAAGTTTTCCATCCACTTTACCTTCTGCTCTTTAACTTTAAAGCCATTTGAGATTAAGGGATGAAACTTTGTATTCTTGTACAGCATCACTAGAAGGTATGTCACGTATCACATTTGGGGTGTTATTTTCAAGATAAAGGTCACAGATTAGTATTTTCCATTTTCCATCACACTTTCCTTTCTGCTCTATGACTTTAAAGCCATTTTCAGATTAAGTGATTAAACTTGGTATATTTGTACATTTTTTCCTGAAGGTGTGTCGTGTACCAAATTGTGTGTCCTATCTTCAAGATCAGGGTCAAGGCTCAATATTTTGTTTCCCATCACACTTTCATTTCCACCCTATAGCTTTAGAGCTGTTTGATATTAAGGGATGCAACTTGGTACACATAAATATCATTATTAGTAGGTGTGTTGTGTACCACATTGTGTCTTATGTTTAAGGTCCGTGTCATGGTGCAATATATTGAATTTTTCTATTGCACTTTCGTTCCCACACTATAATTTTAAGCCATTTGAGATGAAGGGATGAAACTTGGTACAACTATATATCATCACAAACAGGTGTGTCACATCCTATCTTCAAGGTCAAGGCCACAAGTCAATATTTTAGGCTTTTGTTTTCGAATTTAACAGCTCTTTTAAGATAAATGGATAAAGGATGGTATATTTGCATATTGTCACAAGAAAATGTTGCATTGCACGTTTAATGTCTTGTCCTCAAGGTCAGGGTCACAGGTCAATATTTTAAGGTTACTTTTGTTTTTGCTTTATATCATTCAAGCTGTTTTAGGTACAGGGATAAACCATGTTACACTGTTACTTCTTAGTTTTATGGCATCTTATGTATCACAGTCAAAAGGTTTTCTCTTCAACATCAAGGTCACTGATAAGTTTTATTTTTTGCCTCTTTTCTGCACTATTCCTCAAATATCCTTTGAGATAGGGCAATGAAACTTGATTACTTTCCATGCCTGCCCAGTAACTTCACAGCCTTGTTTTGAAGATCATAGTCCGATTTCATCATTGTGAACTCTTGTGACCTCGCCAAGGGTAGGTAGGAGTAGAAAAGAAAATCAATGAATTTGCTTGATTTAGCAGTAAAAGTGCTCAAACATTGACTTTTTGCCAAGATGGAATCCAGATAAGTGGTCCTTAGGAGCTGTTTACTGCTATGATTTCACCATAGTTTCTATGGAATATTTCACATATATACAGGTAATGGTTGAAGGTATAGATTTTATGGGCTGTCATTTTGTGCAAAGATACGGCATGCACGATTTCTATTCATTTATTAGGCTCTTCATCTTTATCACTGAATTGCTTGAGAATGCAATACTGCACTCAGTTCAAGCATCTGTATGATGATTATGAGTGAGGCCATTTCATGTGGATTTATTATCATTCTGAATAACAGAATGGTATGCACAAAGAATTGTGACCTTTCATCAGCCAATTCATGCAAACTACTGTTGGTGTAGAAAGTGGGGTGTGTCAGCTAATGAGAGGATTAAGTGATGCTAGAAATAGCCACATGCATACTTGTGAATTTTATTAAAACTGTTGATGTTAGACTAACTATGGCAAATTATGGACAAGTGACTAAAATTACAAATTGGACTTGGGGAAAACTAAGACATCTGTTAGGGTAAATAGGTCTGGTCTCCTCATGAATATAGGAATTGGTACCAAGTCCCGACAGTTATCAGTTACTACTTCCACTTGTGCGTGATCTGCACTGTCTTAACATGGCATGCAGATACCGTCCATTTTGTGCCACACTTCACGAGTTTGAGCAATCCTTAGGTTTTTCTGATCACAGGGAAGTATGCTTCATCTATTTTCGTACTGAATTTTGCTCTGTACTAGTTGTAAGTGAATATTTTGCACTTCAGTTGTCTGTTTTGCCATACGATAAGCTAACAGGTGCCATCTTAATTATGTATTCCATTGGTCCATAGTACTTGTAATGCTTCTCAGTACTTGACCTTTATTGCATTTTGACCCAAGTAGTGATCAGTTATTCACAGTAATTAGATCATTTCTTTAATTTTCTGTGTTACTTATTCAAGCCAAGCTTTATGCCTGACTGATTTTGCCTGTATGCCATTGTTTTGGTACCTTTCATTACAGGAAAGCTGGGCAGGATTAAATGTGGGCATGTACAACATTTAAGCTGGCTAAGATAGTAACCCTACCTGCTTGAACTGTATGGGGTGTCTACCTGCTTGAACTGTATGGGGTGTCATTCAGATGATGTGAAATTTGCACTAAGTGGACAGAGGACAGATGGGCAACTTGTGCTGCCAAACAGCCGTTCTTGGCTAGCAAGAGACACTATTAGCCTTGCTGCTGATGCCACCTCAGTTGTGTAGTTCCTAATGTCACAATCACTTGAGTCCGAGAAGTTGTCAATCAAGAATAAGGCATGGCATTCTTTGCGACTGTTGCCCCTTTCCAAACTGCAGTGACATCTTCACCCAATTTGCCACCACTCTTTCCTGGTCATGCCAGCAGTGAACAGACTACTAGACCAGTACTGACATGGTATGGCGGCCCATATGGACCAGTCTTGGACAACCCATCACTGCACGTACACTCAGGTACTGACTATGGTGATCTATCCCCCAAAAGCCAGGACTGGATCTGGGGACTGGACACCATCTGGCCTTGTACCTGGTCCATTCCAGCTCTGGTGCCATCTCAGCTGAAGCCCAACATCACCAGAACTAGGTATGGTGATTTCTTCCCAGCATACCCAGTCCCGAACCCAGGATGCAGATAGTGTCCGGCATCTGATTATGCTACTTCAGCCCTAGCCCTTTTACAGACACACCACGTAACCAGCACCAGATTTGGTTATCGGACCACCCACAATATTTACTACCAAACTGATGTAGGAAAACCCAGACCACCAGACAGTTCCATCACCTATCCCATCTCACTTGTGACGGTACCAGTTACGTTGATTTCCCTTTCCGAGACATCCGGTACCTATCTCCAACTTTCAGTGATGAACAAACCCAATGCCTGGAGATTACTGTTTCCCAACATGGAAGGACTCCCAGCCTCGTTTATCATCCCCGACTACTGTTGCAGTAACCTTCTGTTTTTTTTGTTCAGTTCTTTATCTTTACATTTTTTAGAAGAAAACTTTTAATTTTCACTGTATAGCCAGAAGTGTGCTGATGTACCATTCAACCCTATACATACATACTACCATTGCAAAAGGCTTCTTGGTCTCTCCACAACTCTGACTTCAAAGACATACCTTTACGAGCTCCTTTTTTGTTGGATCCAGCAATGTCTAGGGAAGATTTCCTTCCATGCACAAATTAAAGAAGTCTTCCAGCTTCTTTCTCCAGGATTCTGTCCTCTTCCTTCTGCTCCATTAGTGGTCACTTACAGACAGAAAGATCAATCTTCATTCGGATAATTAATGTAGTCCAGTCAAGTTGCTGGCATCTTGCACTGCTTCAGAAAGCAACTTCAAGACCAAAGTGTCAAAAGGCTTTTATTTTCTCAACAATGCCTCACTGGTCTTCCACACAGAAGTCCCAGCCATTAACAGGGATAATTACAGGCCTGGGATTGTCGAAGGCATCCTCTGTATGTATGGACCAAAACCCTTCTATGATATGCAACAACATGTTTGCAATGTCGAATCTATTGGCTCCATGCTTTATATGGTCTCAGTGGCTATTTTTGAGCAAGCTGAGCATAACCTAAACCCCTCCATTGAGACCTCCACTGACATATATGCCTGGGAACCAGTCTCAATCATGGCTCGTGTACTCAACAGGGCAGCTCATCACTCTATCCCCAATTCTATAGCTGCTTCCATTAACCACAACTTCCTAGAGATGCATTCCTATCCAAATCCATGTTTCTCAAGACCACCACTAGGTAACCCTCAGATCTAAGTCTTTGTCTACCAACCTTCCATTCCACAGCCACATAGAGGAGGTCAGGAAATAGGCTTCCAAAGAGGTAACCCTATTGTAGACTCCGCAACCCGGAAGCCAACCATAATTTAACAAGAAGAGATACCAGAGAACTGGGAAGGACCCCACTAAGGCACTTCCAACGAGGGAATCTTCCTAGCCTTACTCTTCAGTAAGGGCATAATTTCCCAGAAGAAGAGACAACACAGCATGGGTGTGTGTGTGTGTGTGAAAGGTCTGATTTTTGGTCCCATTTCTCTCCTTGCCTCCCTACTTACCACAGAAAATGACACCAGCTCATGTGGTCCTTTTACGACATTCTGGTGGGAGGAAGACTTCAAGATCTTGGTATAGAAGCTCTTATCTAGAAAAGAGCTGTGGAGATTGTCACAACACAGATGCATTGGGGTTCTACTCACAACACTAATGGGCACCCAACCTAAAGTTAGAGACCCTGATGTTGAACCTTAGCACCATTTGAAGTATATGAGATTATTGAAGCCCGGAAAGTGTTACTGGAAATATCAGTGAGTAATTTTGAACCCGAAAGTGATGTTGAATACGAGTCCGATGTAAACGCTGGATGGACAAAAACAGACGGCATGCCGGTCAACTCCCTATTAAGCGGCATTTCGAAATTAAATGTCAAAAGGCAGAATACTAAGCCTAATTAAAATAAGTTCAATTTTTGAGGGATTTTATGCTACAAAACTATATACCACTGTAAGGGTTAAGATAAGTTGAATAAATAAGAATCTAAAAAGAAATTAAAAAGTAAGGATATTTATTTTTGATCAAAGTACCTGTCTGAACAAGCTGACTATGGCATTGATGGACTTAAAACCCTGATACAACATTGTGGAACAGATAAGAAATCTGGCATAGTAGTTAGCAAAGCACTAATTCAAAAATGTGAAACTTTGGCAGAGCTCTTGTTAGTGAAAAATATGATATTGGAGCAGAGATATCCAAGAGACAATACATATGAGCTGTTGAAAAGAACAGTTTTCCAACTTGTTCAAGCTGGCTTAGCTAGCAATGCATATGTGAAAGGGGGATCTCAGCACAGAACAATATTCATACACAGATAAGGAACAAAAAAAACTCAGAAATGATCAACAGATTAATACTTAAACAACTAGAGGAGACATCTTTTGAGGATTTTGATTAAATAGACCAGTAAGAAAGAAAGAGAAGGATATTTATGTGTTAGGTAAATATTGAACTATGCCCGTTTCCTCCTCCCCCTCATTTTTGTTCAACTCCCCCTTTATTTTGGTGACAAGGGGGGAGCTCCCCCCTTCAGATAAAATCCTGGCAGCATCTCTGTTGCTGTCCTGATGGAATCAAGTACTTCACACAGGATGGACCTTTTCCGACAAGGTGGGACATCAAGCTCCCAACCCTTGTCTCCCTGCTCTCAGAACCAAAAGCCTGGTCAGTTGATACCCTCTCTCTCTGGAATAGTCTTGTTGCATATACCCTCCCCCCCCCCAACCCCTTGGATTCCCAGGATCATTCAGAAGGCAGCCTAGTGGCAGAGATTCCCAGGGAAGTCCTGCCAACTCCTAATCTGCTGAAACAACCATGCGTGTAGGTTTCCCATTCCAACACACAATGCTGAACCTGCATGCCTGGACCATATCAAGCAAGCCTCGGAAAGAAGCATTTCTGCAAACAGGTGGTGCACAGAATTGCTCAGTGAAGAAGACCCACCACCTTGAAAGCTTATGAGGGGAAATGGAGAGTCTTCTCCTAGTGGTGCAAGCAGAGAAATATCTCCTTTAAAAGCTCCAGTACCATAAATAGCTAACTGACTCCTATGATTTATCAAGAAGTTAGCCTCAATCACAATCAAGGGTTACAGTTCCACGATTTTGAAAATATTTCACCATCATAAAAGGGAGAACAAAGGCCTTTTTGACCTTTTAGTCAATTTAGATTTGTTTCAACCAAAGGCCTTGGCTCTCTATCCAGAATGAACATACCATGGGTTTGGTGTTGTTGAACAAGGCACACTTCAAACCACTGTATAAAGCCTCATTGATTCGTCATTCATATAAGGCTTGCTTCCTAGTCACTCTAGTATTAGCAGGCAGAATCAGTGAAATTAATTACTTGGTTAACCCGTACTATCTGCAGTACCAACACAATGGTTCAGTTTCTCTTGTGATTGCCTCTGGTTTCTTGGCTAAGAACAGGCCATGCCATTGGAAAATCAGTCTCTCATTTGAATCCACAAACTTCATTGGACCCTTCTTCCCAAGGTCATCTTCAGGACACAGTCAGGGCATTGAAGTGATACCTGAAACATGCCAAGTTGATAGAAGAGGGAGATCCCACTTGTTCTTACCACTCAGAAAAGGAAGAGAGGATACTTCTGCAGGTTCTTTCGCTCTTGATCTGGTGTGTTGTCTGCTCAGTCTACAAGGAATGAACCTAATACAACATGAATTTTTTATGCATATGGGCTCTTGATGTTAGGATAGTCACCAGCAGCATAGCATTCAAGCAGAATTGTTCCCAAACTGTTATCATTCAAGATGTGGCTTGGAAGTCTGATTTGACATTCTCCAGCTTCTAACTGAGAAACCTTTAATCCCAAAGAGCTCAATTTGACATGATGGGATCTACATCACCAGCACAACAGTGTATCTTCCCAGGTCACTCCGCAGGTTCATAGTAATGTAGGTTACCGGAGCCAGGGATAACTCCTGCATAAGGATATGTAACTCCTTCCACTCTTGCCTGTTATACTAATATATCATGATTGGGTAATGTATTCAAGGTAGAAACCATTTATTTTAGTAAAATATATTTTTTCAATAATACTTGCATGTGATTATTTTCTGTTTATTTTTCAGTTGGGGGTATTCAAATGGCTTTTAGTCTTTGTCTATATATACGTATAGTATTTAACAAATGGCCTTTCTTGCATAAAACTTTTGAGGACTATGAGCCTGATAGTCATTTGATTAGCTTAAAATCAAAAGTCTTATTATTAATTTAGGCATTGTCCCTGCCAAAAACTGACTTTATTGGTTAGGGTCAAAAGTTCATTCTAATAATGATTATTTCTATACTTGTAGGAGACAGATCCAGACACTACTCAAGAGACTCAACATCAGGATAGAAATTCTGTGAGTACTGTGACACAATCTCATGTTCAAACTGTACCAACACAAGAATTCATCCGCAGTCGCGATGCTCAGAAACAGCCACATAGTGCTAACACCAAGAGTCGAGATACAAGCTCCAGTAGTGTATCTTCCAACAAATCTGGCACTGTGAACTATAATGTCCGTCAGGGTAATGCAAACAATGGCTACAATTCAAACAATTACCATAGTTATCACCATGATAATCCTCAAAACTGGAGAGACCGAGACATTCACAGGGGCCAAGGAGGTGTGCAATATGGCGGCCATAATAAATCCAGTTCTGTGCCATTCTGTAGGACTAACCAGTTACATAGTGGCCCACAAGGGAGTAAAGTGTTTCGTAGCACCAGTGTAAGGTGGAAAAAAAACAGTGGTTCCAGGAAAGACTCTAATCAAAATCAGAATTCTGGTGGCAGCAATAGGTGACAGCTGGAAGATATATCCCATGGCTTCACAATGTCTTTTAGTTTAGTCTCATTTAGAACTTGAAAACCAATAACTTTGTGGTATGCAACCATGCTGGAATTGGCATGGGTAAGAGGTTATCATAATGCTTAAAAAGCATTATGTGGTGTTGTTGTCGAATCATGCATTATTTATGTGGAATGGAAAACGAATACCTATGTACTCGCTTGTAAGTTGAATCCTGCTGGAAACTGCACAGATCCAGATCTGCCATTGCATGATGCACTGGCAGATCTGGGTCTATGCAGTTTGTTAGGAGTAATTAGTAGAACAAACAACAAAGAATCTGATCTGCCTGCACATTACGTGACGGCAGATCACGGTCTTTGTTGTTTGCAGTTGGACTTGACTTACAAGCGAGTATATATGGTATTTGTTTGCATCATAGAGTGCACAGGACACAACTGAAAAGTTTCAAAAGGTGACGTGACAGTATTGGATGATGAATGTAATGGGAATTTTTTTATACTTTTGTTAAACATTCTGTCATCTCAGGTATTAGAGTACAAATGTTCATATCACCGTGGTAGTTTATGATTTTATCTATGTGTGTTTATCTATAAGAATCATGGTATGTACAGGTTTCTCCTTATAATACCAATTAAGTTTGACGTCTTTTGATCAAGTATGTCTTTTGGTTAAAAAGTCAAGTTTTATTCGTAAAAAAAAAAAAAAAAAACCTCCTCTTGTACAAACATTATTTTTTGTCAAATCCAGCATTATATTTCAAACATGCTGTTTCAGGGAAAGTAACTATAATATCAGTTGATGTCCAAGATAAATCATGCATATGCAATGAAATCGTCAAGATTTTGCATGTCTGAGTGTATGAATTCAGAAAGGAGTGCTTTATAAAAGCCAGGATTCTGTTATAAAAGATGTGAAGCCTGAAGATGTTGAAGTTTCTTTCTCTGTACCTTACTTGGGTTCTATCCAAGTGATTTTGTGATATTTGTATCATATTCATCATAAGAATCACACGCAATTCACTGTTTAGAATATATTCTTGTATTCATATACTCTTAAAGCTTGTCAGGAGGTCTTGAATAGAAACAAAATTGCTTTTAATTTACTCCTCAGCTGTCCACGTCTCTTTTTTCCAACATTCAGTTAATTGTCAAGGGTCTGAAAATGGGTGTGGGGTCAATTTATATCTTTCTTGTCAATACACAATTTGCCCAACCCAAAGAAAACAGAAAAAAAGGAATCCAGTCCAAAAATTTAAAGCAAAAACTGACAACACATCACTTGACCAAAATATATGCTCCTTATTTTTAGGGGAGTTACAAATTTTATTGAAAGCTCCAATCTCAGTTGACATTTGTGGCCATTGCATAGCAGTCAAACTCCTGTTTGATGAGTGTTGAATCAGAGTTGTGAATCGGGCTAGCAGAGCTTTTGTTAATTGAATACAGCTTGAATGCTTTTATTGCTATTGTCTGAGATACACTGGCATCAAACTTTCGGTACATTGTAAATGAGAAAATGGTTGACAGAATCCAAAACTACATGTATGCATAGGGGACATTTTTGAGCTTGGTCCTTTCAACAGTTGGTTTTATTATTGTAAAGTCATTCCACTTTCTCAAATACAAATTGGTTGTCTAAATGCAGTCTAATAGAGTTTAATCAGGGACCCCAAAAGATGACTGGTTTGATGTTAATGTGTTTGCTTCTTTAGTTTGAATTTACAAGCTATGGTCCAGGACTTGTTGAGGGTTACAAAAGAAAAAGGGGTAAAAACATTTTTACAGTCATAAATAAGGAATTTCTTTGTTAAATGATAGCATTAAGGCAGATGTTGAAAAGAGTGTTATTAGGCAAGACATGTCGAAGACACTGCTCAGTTGGTTTTGCATAGTTCTCTTAATGGGTTGCCTTTAGTAAAATTTAAATCTCTCTGGTTGTTGTAAAGCTACTTTCGGTGCTTAAAATATGCCTCAGGGTAGCTGTTCTTCACCTGTATATAAGGAGTGCTGAGGAGCTGGAATCTAGTCCTAATCATTCAATCTCTACATTCCGAGACCTCTGCCATCATTTTATGTCATTCCATGCTCAACCCACAGGAAAGTAGAAAAAGTAAAGAAAGAAAAAATGTGGTCATAATATTTCATATATCCTGTTTAAATTCTTATCATATCATTGATTGAGTGAAAATAATTTCATGTATTATTTAATTTCAGATCTTTGTTTGCATAATTTCATTTTGTGTTCCATGTTTGTACAGACTTTTAAACTTTCATAGCCATTTGTTATCATTCATTTGCATCAATTTCCTTGTTGGTGCTCAAAGGTTTTTTTATGTACCATGAATTTTTACGTGAATATTCATCGAAGTTTTTGTCCCAGTCTATTTGTAATTTATTTGTGTATGATCATGTTTAACATGGTCGTCCCTTTATAATGGAAAGGTGATTTTAACATGATTGTACATTTATTTTCCAGACTTACAAAGTCTTAGTTGGCTCATTTCAGCAGCATATATGTATAATTTCCCCATATTTACTTGATCTCTTTGTAACTCTTTTTCATTTTATAGCTGAAATGTTGTCAACAGACACAACATTTTCTTGAAATAGTTTATCATTTTGGTTTGGTACTAAACACAGAGACAGCAGAAAAGAAGAAGATAAAATGGTTATTAATTTTGTATATGATCCTAATTGATACTTAATGAATAATGCACTACTCCCAAATCAAAGACTTGTATGAAGAAGAAATGTTAAGATTTGCAAGCATCAAAAATAACATGCAGACTAGGATGCACAAGTTAAAAAATTAACATATTTGTATTTACAAAATGAATGAGACTCTTTGAAAAATGAAAGTTCAGAATTCAGAATTGTCATTTGCTCCTTAGTTTATTGTTGTAAATGAATGAATGTTACTGACGTCATCTTTGATACTATATAAGAGTTTTGTTGGATGCAAAATCATTTTAAAACAATTTTCTTTTTTCCAAAATTTAGATGTGTTACTTGAGCATTCCATGGACTCGTTATACACCTGCTATAAGGCAGAGCATTATATGTTATGATGTTGTCAGTCCATCCAGCCATCTGTTCCATATTTTGCTTCAGCTTAATAACTCAAGGTCTCCTCTATTTACCTTTATCAGACTTTGTCAGTAGTTCCCATTTGAGGAAAGGAAGAAACCTATAGAGTATGGAATCAAAAGGTCAGAGGCCAAGATCACAGGGACTGAAAGATGGAGAACTTTCCACACATTAGCTTGATTTGTATACCAGATACTTGTAAAGGCTCGCATTTGAGATAAGAAAGACACCTATTGATTTTGGATTCAATGTTCATGGTCACATTGACTCAATGAAGATAAATGGTCTCTGCACAATATATTGAGTTCTTTGTCGCCTCCTTTGACCAAACTTTGTGGATGGTTGCATTCGAGACAAGACACCTATTCATTTTGGGGTCAAAAGGGGTCAGAAGTTAAGGTCACAGGGACAGAAAACAAGAAAAACAATTATCACAAAACTGCTTAAGTTCTGTACTGCATGCCTTGACTAAAAACTTTGTAGATGGCTTCTATTTGAGACAAGGAAGACAGATTTGGGGGTTAACAGGTCAAAGATCAAGGTCAGAAGGACACCAGGAAGGAAATGGTTTACTCAGAATAAATTAAAGCCTCTGCCCGAAACCATGACCAAACTTTCTGGGTAGCTTGCATTTGAGACTAGAAAAGCACCTACAGATTTTGGGGTCAATAGGCTGAAAGTCAATACCATGTGTGGAAAGAAGAAATATAATTTCAGCAAAATAACTGGACATGACCAGCGTATGATGTACCAATTACTGTGCACCTTTATCAATGGATACAAGAGAATTCATGTGGAAATCTTTTGAAACAACTTTATAATGGTTTAAGGATAGTAGATTTAGCAGATTGACTTCAGTATTCATTTGCAGTTTTCAATTAATAAATTTTAAAACCACAAAGTGTACTTGAACAGCAAAAGTGGAAACTTAGAATGCAACATTTGTTATACATGTGTATTTATTTTTTTATAAAAAAAAAAACCACTCAAAAATTAGTATTGTAACTTGTTCATGTATCATTAGCATGTTAACTGAGGTATTGTAAATACAGCAAATATGTATTGTTAGCATGGTAGTATATACATGTATTAAATGTACAGATTCATTTCTCTTTTTCAGCTTGAAATTTTGAGTGTTTAAGAAATATTTACCCTGGAATGGTTATTTTTTGATTCTCAAGAATTAACCTAAAAAGGGGGGAAAAAAGTTGTTCTTTCATACCAAAAAAAAGTAACAAGTGAAAATACTGTTGACCAAAAACTTCTTATAATTATTTATATGTAAGTTATTGGCGTAGAATATAATACTACATACGCAAATTATAAAAAAGGACCAGATGCAAGCTTCTGTATGAATAGGACTAAAGAATATGAATTTATTTATTACATGCTATAAACCAAAATTTTTCTTCTATATATGTAGTTAGCATGAAATAAAACACGTAACTTTACAAGGCTTTCTCTTGGATATTTTTCCAGTGGGTCATTGTGACCCTTTGTATATTTTTCAAAGGGACAGAGAGAGAACACTGAGGGTGAAGAGGAACATTATGTAGAAAATGACAGAAAACATCCTGGCATCAAGCTCTTTAAGATTTTGTTCAAATGATGCCAATCTGCCATCAAATATGGCCACCATTACTAAAAACGAACAAAAAACCCCATAACTTTAAATGATCTCTTTTTAAGAACCCCTAAATAGAACCTGACCAAATTTTAAGGAAGCATCATGACATGAAGCCCTTTCTGATTTGTTAAAATTATGATGATCCGCAATCAAATATGGCCACCATTAGTAAAAATAGAAAAACCTTTTTAAAAAAATCTTAAACTTCTTTTCAAGAACCACTCGGCAGAATTTGACCAAATTCAACGGAAGACATCCTGGCATGAAGCTCTTTCAAATTGGTTCAACTGATGCAGATCCGCTATCGAATATGTCCACTATTACTAAAAACAGAAAAACCTTTAAATGACTTCTTGTCAAGAGCCGCTCAACAGAATTTAACTAAATATGAAATCATCCTGGCATGAAGCTGTCAAATATTGCTGCTGGTACTTACAATAGGAACAAGTTTAAACGACTTCTTATTAAGAATCACTGACCAGAAATTTACCAAATTTGACAAAGCATCCAGTCATATACCATTAAATCTGGCCACCATTAAAAACAATAATAAACATTTTAAATGACTTCTAAAGAACCACTCAACAGAATTTGACCAAATTTATGAAAAGCATCATGACATCAAGCTCTTTCATATTTGTTCAAATGATGTCGAACCACCATAAAATATGGCTACCCGTTACTAAAAATATAAAAACATTTTAACGACTTCTGAAAAGTCGCTAAACAGGATTTTACAAAATTTGGTAGAAAGCATCCTGACATGAAGCTCTTTCTAATTTGTCCAAAGGATGCTGTTCCACTGTCAAATATGGTTGCCATTACTAAAAATATAAAAACCTTTAAATGACTTCTCCAAAACCCCACAACAGAATTTGACCAAATTTTACAGAATACACCATAGCAATCAAATTCTGGCTGCCATTAGTAAAAATAGAAAAACAAAAAACTTCTCAAAAGCTGCTGAACAGAATTTGACCAAAGTTAACAGAAAGCATCCTGACCTAATTCTTTCAAATTTGTACAAATGATCAAATATGGCCACTGTTACTTAAAATAGAAAAACCTTTCAGTGACTTCTCAAAAACAACAGAATTTAACCAAATTTGACAGCATCCTGGCATAGATGGCTTTCAGATTTTACAAATGATGCAACTATCAGGTGAGTGATATCAAGCCAACCTAGGTCTCATTTTGCCAACTTGTTATAGTACCTCTACTTTGATATCACATAAAATAATGTTCTGTTTTGTCATTTTATGTCTTTAATGCCCTGTCATATGGCCCAGCATTTAGTAAGTCAAGACACTTTAGTCAATGTATTTTCTTCATGATGATTATTGTTTACAAATGGCTGCTGGAGACCACTATAAGCTTCATAGAGGTGAGCTATGTGATCATTGATAACATCCTGGCCTTGAGCTATGCAACAAACAGAGGCATATTTTACCACAAATTATTTTTTTGCACTGGATCGGGTAAAACATCTAACTTGTCTGGTTTTATTGTTGAGCCTTCCTAGGTGGAAGCTTGAAATGGCAATCACTGGGGCATCCATGTGTATGTGTCCGTCCGTCCACACCCCATATTAACCTCAGTATTAAAGTTTTTAAATAAAAACCAAGTTTTAAAAAAATGGAGTTGCTTGTTTGTAATGATCTGTTTTTTTTTGTTTTTTTTTTCTCAAATTCATGAGCAACCCTTGTGGTCACTGAAGGATTCAGTAACTTGTTACAATTCTTGAATGGTTAAAAGTAACAATGTACAAAAATGAAAATTCAGTTTATTTTTATGCATTGTTTAATATGCAGTCAAAGTACAGAAACTTCTGGCCACAAGAAATCCTTGTATCTGTATTGCATGTTACATATCGGAACCTTTTACATGAAAGAATTTGCATGTCTCACAGTAACACAAAATGATCTTGTATGTAAGTAATTGACCGAGATATGCTGTGATGCTGTACATAAACTTGGTCATTATAAATTGTGGTGTAGATTGACAAGTTAGAAAGGAGGTATGAAAGTTTCTACTATTTTCATGTGTAAATTAAAAATCATGTCATCTCAAATTGTATAATTAAGCAATGGTATGACTTGTAGCTGAGTGCTTTTTATGTGCTCTTGAGTGAATTATCTCTTGAAATAGGGAAGTGTCTATTTCTTTTGTCAATAACTAAAAATATCATTTTTTTAAAAGAAAAAAAGAAATTGTACTGACCTGTAATTAAAGCATTGCATGAAAAATCTTATAATATGCAACTTATGAAGCATCAAACAAAAACTTTTATTTTAAAACAAAAAGGATGTGGTAAATTTAATTTTTGTATTTAAAACATTTTTTCAGTTTTTAATTTTCAAGATTTGGAAAGATGTAGTGGATCCCTTTACTATTCAAGGTTGTTAACTTCCTATTTTTGCCATTTTTAGAGAATAATTGAGATTTTTACCATATAAATTCAGTTTGATTAAAATGTTTGGTAAAAATATACTCTAGAGAAATATATTAAAGCAATTTACTTGATTTCTTAACTCTTTATTATTTTGAAGATTGTGTATTTAGTATACATGTAAATGATGCTAAGAAATTGTCAGTTAGCAGATGTTCAATAAGAAACTACTTGTGATTATTTTGGGAAAATGGTTATTTGTCTGCATTGCTGACAAGGGAAATAAAAAAATGGCGTCTAAATAAAATTACTAATTGACATCTCACCTGTGATTGTCAAACACAGGACTGATGGCATGTGTGACAATGGTCTTTGAAAGTTTATGTGAATATTATTTTTTCAGGATATGCCTTTATGTATTTATGGTACAAAGTGTGTGTAACTTCTCTTTAAAAAGTTTAAAATGTTAAAGACAATGGTCTTTACAAAAGTCAGTTGAACCTTGCTAATTTAGCTTCCGAGTATTAAGAATCTCTGCCAGTTTTTGGCCATAAGCTCTAGATGACCTGATCTATATATTAAAATTTGACAATAAGAAATCCTACTCATATAGAGCTATCCAGTTACCTTTTATCAACTTACTTTTGGTGGAAAAAGTCAGTACATAATGAGGGATTAACTACATATAAATGGACTGCCACACACCTGTTACTTAACTAATACATGCTGTTTGCATAATTGCTCAATGCCTGTAATTGGGGGGTGGTGGTGATGATTGGGACTGAAAACTGCAGTCACAGTTCTCAGTTAGGCATTGATCACAGTTTGAAAGATTAAATTACATAGAAATCAATACAAAAAAAATCAGGACTGTGAAAATATGGCTGCGATTGGGGAATGGTCTGATTTCAGGGGTCAAAAGTTTTAGGGGTGGGGGTAACTATGTTGAGAAATCTCAATATGAGGAAGAAAACTGGAGATTTATCATGAAACTGGGCCAGGTCCATTGTAACTTTTGAAATGTAAACCTTTTGACATGATTATAAAAATCTGCAGACCTATATATATATAGAGCTATGTATTCAGTATTCATATTATAATTTGCCGGACTTATAGCATCTTTCATAGAATTTACAAGCACATGTATGTGATCCTGCTGTATTTGTCACAGCCTGCCATTTATGAGATTAGCAGCAACAGGGCCATCTCTTGTATTGTGAGTGAACTTGATTTGAGTGTCTGATGTTCAGACGAGAGAGTTGACTGCTTTTTATTAAGATACTGTCCTGCTAGAATCATGTGTGATGGTGTCCTGTGAGAGTGATTTTGTATATCTGGCCTGCAGTCGCTTATAGCGAGGTGTAGGTATTTCTCTCTTGGGCTGACGGGAATGCCAGCATAATTAACCATTAAATTAATTCTGTATTCATATTTTTTTGTTGCAGTTTTTCAAAGTTATGTACAGGCAGGTTACATCATAGGGGCTTGGCAGTTGAGATATATAGGTAGTTTTTAGCTCACTTGTCCATTAGGCGAGGTGGTCTCGAGGTATGGCCCTATGTCTGGTGTCCGTCAACAATTCTTATTTTCAGCTTCTCCTGAAAAACTGCCAGCTCAATGTCAATCAAACTTAACACGGTGTATCCTGCCATAAAAGCCTTTAAAGTTTGTACAAATGATGCCAATCCACCATAGGGATTTGACAGTTAAGACATACAGGTAGTATTTTATGGAACCCATGTTTTTTTGCTCTTTGGTCATAGACCAGAAGAGCTTATGGGATGGCCTGTTGTTTGTCATCTGCCTGTCCATTAGCATGAGTTTGTTGCTACTCCTCCTAAACTACTTGGAGGATTGCCATGAAACTTTACACACCCATTCATCTCAAGGTCTAGTTGGTCTTAAATGAAAATGTTTGCCACTCTGACATCCAATATGGCCACCATGGCATCCATCGTGAAAATCTTGTAGCTACTCTTGCTGAATAGATGGTCACATGGGGTTTTCACATCAAGGCTTCCTATGATCTCTATGTGGTTCAAAATGAGAATGGTGCTGCTCGGAGATCTATACTTCTCCTGAATGGATGATTATATATGAGATGGGGTTCTCACTAAAAGACTTACAATGCCTATTTGGACCTAAACGAAGTTGTGCTGATCTGACATCCAATATGTATGCCACAGCAGCCATCTTGAAAATCTTGTTGTAGTTACTTCTGCTGAACAGATGGTCATATCAGCATGGGGTTTTCACTGTAAGACTTATAAAGTCTTGTTGGTCCAGAATGAGAATGGTGCTGCTTGGACATCGGATTTAAAAATCATGTTATTGCTACTCCACCTGAATAGATGGGGTGAACATGACACAGGGTTTTCACTACAAGACTTCTTATGAAGCCTTTTTGGTCCTCAATGAAAATAGTGCTGATCTGACATCCAGTATATATGTCATGCCAACCATCTTGAAAATCTTGTTATTGCTACTCCTCCTGAATAGAAATTCATATCGATATGATGTTTTCAACAAGACTTATTACGGTGTCTGTTTGGTTTTAAATGAAAATGGTACCGATCTGACCTCCAGTATGGTCATCTGGATGGATGGTCATGTTGAAATGGGGTTTTCACCAAAAGACTTATTATGGTGTCTGGTTGGACCTAAATGAAGATGATGCCAATTTGACATCCAATGCCATCTTGAAAATCTTGTTATTGCTGAAGAATGTCAGAGATGTTTTCAACACTAAGCACTTATAATAAAGAAATTATCTTGCATTCCTGAACATTCTTTTAAGCCAGTAGCATATAACTCTCTTGGAGAGACTCGTGTTGAAAGATTATTTGTATGTTTATATGGTTATGCTTACGTGGATTGTTAAATAAGTTTGAATTGTGTACATGGCAGATTACATTTTTGGAAGGTTCTGAAACAAAAAGGATGTTATTATAGAGACATCTGATCAAGCATTTTTGAAGGAAGACTGGAACTGTGTATTAAAATAGATTGCTATAAGAAAATGATTGACAATTCTGTATGGCCTATTTGTATTTGGTTCCAAATCCATATATTTATACAATCAGTAGCATGAGAAGTTATACCACTAGCTACAATATGGCCTCTGGTCAGTTTGATTTATTTTCTGTTCATTGTTTTGGACATATAATGGTCAGTTTTTATGCTAAATTATGCTGCAGTTATTGTTTTAGGTTTTACTAAATGTTACAATGAATTTATACATTTTAAGTGCTATGATTTTTAAAAGGGAAAGGGAAATGTCATAGCATGAAGGCATTAGTGCACAGAGTTTATTCACATGTATGTGCAGAGAAAAAGCAAATGTAAGAGAAACATGTTACTTTAAAGAAGCAGTTTTACCTCAATAAAAATGAGCACAATCAGGAACTAAATTTTACTATTTTAACATTTATTACAAGTAAAGAGTAGCATTTAAGAAAAGATGATAAATGAATTAAAGAATTTTCATTATTTGGTAAAATGTTTTTTTCACAATTTTTTCCATTATATTTTTAGAACTAAATTTTTAATCGGCACTATATAGCCTGAATTGTGCTGACGTGCTGTTAAACCACATACATGGATACATTCATACATAAATACATATATACATACATAGGTGCAAAATAATTTATTGAATTTTTAGTATTGGCATTTTTTTAAAAATTAATATGCTGAAGCAACATTAAAAATTCAAGCAATTGGCCTTGAACTTGTTCAAAAAAATTTCAGCCTGTAACTTTTTGCAATTATATTCCTAACCAACAGTGCAGTTTGTATTCTGAAATGAGCATCTATCCTTGTTTGTTTTTTTTTACTTCTGGAGAAATACCCTATAAGAAGTTTAAACTGAGAAATTGCTGTTATTTTTTCATTTTACCAAATTCAAGGAAATTTATTTTTGATGACAGGAATATATAAAATAATATGCATTTTTGGTGTTGTTTTAACATGTATAAAAATATAATAATCAGAATGGTTTACCATCAAAAGCTTTACATGCTCATTCATTTTTGCAAAATATGAAGTTGAAAATAATAAAATAAAATTTAATCTTGGACATGTAGTTTTTGAGCCATGAGTATTAAAATAAGGGGATACTTGTTATAATTATTTGAATTTATTAATTGAGAATTTGAAAATGAAGTTTTTGCAACTATGTCACCCACTTTTGTTGGGATGAGCTTTATGCATTCAGCCCCCCCCCCCCCCCAAATGAAGAGTTTGGGATATTTTTGAAAATTTTTATCAATAGATATATTTAATTCTGATAGATGGACAATTTTGTGAGGCATCTAAGGGCTGTTCCAGTAAAACATACTTGGACCCAGGTAAGGCACTTTCAATGTGGATTAATCACCCATAGATGCAATTTAGAATTTTGTATCATTTTCATATGAACTCTCTGAGTAACCAGAGTCCCCTGACACTTATATTTTTAAAAAGTGCCTTCCCTCGGTACCATGTATGTTTAAATGGAACAGCCCTATTCTTGCCCAGGGAAAAAAACTATTATACTTAGGAAAGGGAGATAACTCCTCATTTTATGGAGCTAAGACATATTGAAGTTGGACTGAATTGAACATGGCTGAAGTTTGTTTTTTCATTGACCTAATAATTAATCATAGAAATTGTGAATCAGTCTTGGTTGAATTGAATATTACTTTGGAATATTTATCACATACACACCTTTTGGTTTATGTTTGGGTTGTACATGACAAATGATATTGATTCAGGACCAAGGAAGGCACACAAAAATATGTCAAGAATTTTGAATCTTTGCTTGATAGATCTTTTCCATGATTCTTACTGAATTTTTAGTTTTGTGCAATAATACTGGTCAAAAGATGTTTAAATTATCAAGAACAAACATGCAAATTGTACAATAACTTTTTAGGACAAACTAATAAAATAAAAAAAAATCTCAAACCAAGTTTGTTGTTAACTTTCCACCTTCTAACCGAGTTAATTTAATGACCAAGCCCCAGTTTCACTAAACATGGAAGTTTCACACAAAAACTATTATTATACCCCCTGTTCTGCAAAAAAAGTGTTTGTGTGGATGGGTGGTATACTGGAGTCAGCTTGTCCATCCATCTGTCTCACTTTTGTTTATTTAACATCTCCTGAACCCTTTGAGATATCTTCATGAAACTTGGTATGCTTTTATATAATGACAAGACATAATAATTATTACAAATTGTGTCCATTCATCTACCTGTCACTCTTTTCTTAAGTTATTCTCTCCTGAACCATTAGAGATATCTTCATGAAATTTGCTATGCATGTATATAATGACAAGACTCGTGTGTCCCACATAAGATTCGACTTTGTCAGATTATTACTTCAGAGATGCCGCCAGCGTGCGCAAGTTGCACATCATTTTTATGAATTTGCACACTTAAAGAGCAGTGATATGTGAGAACTGCCGATCAGTTTCAAGTCGCACATATAAAAATGTACTCTGCACAGTATACAATTTTTATTTAACTGTTAACCCTTAAAGTGCTTGTGACAACACAAGTCGCACAGTCAGTATAGTTCTCATAGCACTTGTTGCGACATATTTTTTTTTCTTCGGGTAGGCAACTGTTTACACATCAGGGTACTTCGGCTTGACAACTAAATTTGATTGGCACATTGGGCCATGGAACAAGCATTCGGTCATAGTTTTAACCTTGCATTCATCAAGGAAGTATTACAAATGCTTGTATAAAATACAGACTACTTAGAAAACCCCAAATGGCTGACTCCCAACGTGGTTCATCTTCAGATGATGATTTCAATCGGCACTTACTGGCTGATGATAGCTATGATGACAATGATTTTTGAAGTTTTGAAGTATATCGGATTATTGGAACTGGGAAAGTGTTACTGGAAATGCCAGTGAGTGATTTTGAACCCAACAATGATGTTCAATACGAGTCTGATGAATATGCTGTGGATGGACAAAAACAGATGGCCTGCTGGTCAACCCCCTATTCAGTGGTATTTTGAAATGTAGAAAAGGCAGAATTCCAAGCCTAATTAAAATACAGGCAATTTAAAAGTAGAGTGCAGTTTTCATTTTTCTAAAACAGTTCAGCCGGAGGGATTTGTGCTACAAAACTACATAGCACTCTAAGGGTTAAGATAAATTGTATAAATAAGAATAAAAAAAGAAATTAAAAAGTAAGGATATTTATTTGATCAAAATACCTCTGTCCGAAAAAGCAGACTATGGCATTGATGGACTTAAAACCCTAATACAACAGTGTGGAACAGATAAGAAATCTGGCATAGTAATCAGAAAAGCACTGATTCCTGAAAGTGAAACTTTGGCAGAGCTCATGTTAGTGAAAAATCTTATTTTGGACCAAAGATGCCCAAGAGACAACACCTATGAGCTGTGTAAAACTGTACATAAAAAAAAAATGAAGAACAGTTTCCCAACTTGTTCAGACTGGCTAAGCTAGCTATGCATATGCCCCTTCAGACAGCAGACTGTGAAAGGTGGGGGTGGGGGGGTTCTCACAGAACAATATTCATACGAACAGTTTCCCAATTTGTTCAGACTGGCTAAACTTGCAATGCATATGCCCCTTCAGACAGCAGACTGTGAAAGGGGGAGTTCTCAGAACAACAATATTCATACACAGATATGAAACAGATTAAGCTCGGAAACAATCAACATATTAATCCTTATTCAAGTAGAGGAGACATCTTTTGAGGATTTTGATTTCAATAGAGCTCTAACAGAGTGGATCAGGAAGGAAGAGAGATGGATATATTAGGTGTTAGTTAAATATTGAACTACGGCCATATCCTCCCCCTTCCCTCTTTTTTTCTTCTCTTCCCCCCTTTTTTTGGTGATGGGGGAGGGGGGGGGAAGCTTTACTCATTAAATAAAATCCTGGCAGCATCTCCGGTTTTTTGAAGTTATCTACACGTGTTTGAAAATTGTATTTACACTTTATATCTCCTTTACCATTTGAAGCATCATGAAATTTGGTATCCTTTTGTATCATGACTACCGGTAGACAATGTGACTTGTAAAAGAATGGGCTGTGTATTCTGTATATAAAAACCAATGCGTCCATCTGACTGTCACACTCTTGACAATAATATCTTCTGAACTGTTTGAAATATTGTCATGAAACTTGGTATGCATTTTAATTATGAAGAGTTTATGTCATGTATAAGAATGGACTTTGTCATGTCAGATTATTACTTTTAGAGTGGGAGGCATTCCATTTACTCGCTTACTGACAGCTCTAGTGAAATTTGGTTTTAAGTTTTTATTCATAGGGAAAGAAACACTATGATAAAGTTGGGAAAATTGTATGCAAAGCCTTCAGAAAAATCAAGTCGGCTTGTGGCATGGCATTCGTTGTCCGTCGTCCATCCGTCAGCAATTACTCTTTTAAACTTCTCAAATAAACACCAGACCAGTATTGACCGAATTTGACACAGAGCATTCTGGCATGAAGGGCTTTTAAAGTTGTACAAATGGTGCCAATCTGCCATCAAATATGGCCACAGTTACTAATAATAGTAAAAACCCTTTAAACAAGATCTAAATAAACACTGAACAGATTTTTGTCAAATTTGACAGCATCCTGGCAGGAAGATCTTTCCAAAATGTACAAATTTTGCTGATTCACCTTCAAATATTGCTACTGTTACTAAAAATAGAAAATCCACTGTGGATAAAACTTGAAAAGCATTTAAGTGACCTCTCCAAAAGCGATGAATAGAATTTAACCAAGCTTGACAGAAGCACCATAGACCTTTAAAGTTTGTACAAATTAAGCTGATCTACCATCAGATATGGCAGCCATTACTTAAAAGTAGAAAAACAATTAAATGACTCTTATCAAAAACTGCTCAACAGAATTTGACCATATTTAACAGAAATCATACTGGCACAGAGGGCTTTCAAATTTTATGAATAATGCCAATCTGCCATCAAATGTGGCAACTGATACTAAAAATTAAAAGAAAAACTTTAAATGACTTTTTCTCCAAAACTGTTGAATTGAATTTTACTAAACTTTACAGAAAGCATGCTGGCATGAAGACCTTTCAAATTACAATAGTTTTATCCCATTTTGTATTCTGCTTCAGTATGAAAGGTTTTTATTGTAAGCAATTGTTTACATGTTATTTCTTGCCATTTTTGTCCCATATACTATGCTGTCTTTTCCTTTGTTCTTTTCTTTCTTTTTTTCCCCAACATGAATTCCCAGGGGAGACCTTTTATTGTGTATGAAAGATACTGTAAGCATACAAAAAATTATAAAATAATTGCTCAAAAGCAAGCATTTCCATATAAAACAAAAAGTAGATTTGTTTTTCTGTTAAAACCAGATTTTAGCAATATCATTATCAGAAACGTTTTTCTTTTAAATTTGTGTATTTTTTTATTACTTTTTAAAGACATTTTTCTGGTAACATGACTTCAGATAAGGGCATTTCAATTATATCAGTAGATTAGCTGCTGTGGTGTGCATATTGGATGTCAGCTTGGCACCATTTTTATTTAGGACAAAGTAGACACCATTGGAAGTCTTTTGGTGAAAACCCCATCATAATGATCATTCATGTGGAGTAGTGACAACAAAATTTTGAAGACAGTCGACGTGGCAGCCATATTGCATGTACAACTGATGCCATTTTCATTTAGGACTTGGTGAAAACTCCATGTCATAGTGATCATTCATTCAAGGGAAGTAGTGACAACAAGATCTTTAAGACAGTTGTTGTTGCAGTCATATTGGATGTACGACTGGCACCATTTTCGTTTAGGACCAACTAAGAAGTCTGTTGGTGTAAACCCCATGTTGATACAGCCATCCATATTGAGATGAATAGAGATAACAATATTTGCAAGATATGACTTTCCATTCAGGAGGAGTTGCAATAACAAGAATTTCACAATGGCTGCTGTGGTGGCCATATTGGATGTCAGATCAGTACCATTTTCATTTAAGACCAACTGGACATCATAAGAAGTCTTCTGGTGAAAACCCCACATCAATATGAGTTTCTGTTCAAGTAGAGCTGTGATAAAGATTTTTAAGATGGCTGCCATGGTGGCCATATTGGATGTAAGATTGGCACCATTTTTATTTAGGACCAGATAGACATAAAAAGTCTTTTAGTGAAAACTCCATGTTGATATGACCATCCATGTAGGAGGAGTAGCAATAACAAGATTTTCAAAATCTATTGGACGTCAGACCGGCATTATTTAGGACCAACTAGACACCATAAGAAGTTTTTTAGCGAAAATCCCGTGTTGATATGACCATCCATTCAGGAGGAATAGCGATAACAAGAATTTTAAGATGGCCACTGTGGTGGCCATATTGGATGTCTGAGCAGCACCATTTTCATTTAGGACCAACTAGACCATGGGATGAATGTGTGTACAGTTTCAAGGCAATCCTCCAAGTAGTTTAGGAGGAGTAGCGATAAAAAACTTGTGCTAACAGACAGATGGATGATGGACAACAGACCATCCCATAACTTAAGGTCTATGACCACTAGAGCTAACCATAAGAGTCCAGGCTCAGATGGCCTTACTGCAGAATTTTTAGATTCTTTTGGAAGGATTGAGGTTTATTTTTTCTTGGATATATAGTCTTGTTTTCATAAGGGTGAATTATCAGCTCCTCAAAAAGAAGAAATTATAACATAAATTACTACTAAAGAATTTTTCTTTATCTAGTAAAACTGCAGGCAAGATTTTGACCAACTGCGACACAACAGTGTCCTGGCATAGGGACCTTTCAATATTGGACAAATGATGCTGATGTGCCATCAAATATGGATGAAGATAAAAAAAATTGAGAAACCTTAAAACAATTGTTTTCATAATGTATGCAATCAACAGCATTGGAGGAAATTTGAACAGAAAGCATCCTACTGACCCAGATTTCTTGGCCAACTGCTCAAGATGTGGCTATTGGGCAGATTGTTACGGTGAGCATGTGAGCATCTTCCTCATTTCATAAAAGTGGCCAGGTATTCACACCCTGGAGTTGAAATATTCCTTTATTTATATATATATATATATATATATATATATATATATATATGAAATTTTATATCTTCAGGAGTATGACATATTCAGTAATGAGAGATGTGGTAAAGTTGAGGACAGATATTTTGACCAAAAATCCTGTCACATCACAAGCAGCTTTCCATCTGTCATTCAGTTTTTGCTGGAAAATTGACAGAAGTGTTACTTAAAAACATTAAAATCAAGTTAAAAGTACCTAGGGTATGCTTGTTATGTTTATAAGATTTCTGTGTTGTCACTATGATGTAACTTTATTTATAATACATTCTACTTATTTTATAGTTGATTTCCTGTTACATTTCTTTTCACTCTGCTGCAACATGATCCATTTGTTTTCATCAAAGACAAAGTTGAGCATAAATCTTCACCACAAAACAAGTGAATTGCATAGTGTTTCCCTTTGAGATATACTGTATATACTCGCGTATAATCCAATACCAACTGCATAGACCCAGATTTGCCATCACATAATGCGCCGGCATATCTGGGTCTATGCAGTTTGTGAGGACTAATCAGTAGGACAATCAACATAGACCCTGATCTGCTGGCACATTATGCAATGGCAGATCAGGGTCTATGTTGTTTGCATTTGGACCAGGCTTATACGCGAGTATATACGTTAGTTTATCTTGCTTCTCATTAACACTCTTTGTTATAAAGCACCATGTTAACAAAGTTTAAATTCCTCAATTATAGATAGCTAATTATTATTTCTCAAATATAAAAAAATGTCCAATTTAATCAATCCCAAATGATAATATGAGATTAAGATAAGTCTTGACTTATTCAGATACTTGCTATTTTTAGTCCAGAAAGCCTGCTTGATAGATTATATGATAGACTTCACTATCACTGTAACTTGAGTTTAAATAAAAGAGAAACTTTATGCTTTGAACAGTATTTCTTAAACTTTTCAAAGACAATCGGACTAGATTTTACCAAATTTGACTTATAGAGTCCTGGCAAGTACAAATGATGCCAATCCACTATTATATATGGCCACCATTACTAAAAATTGCAAAAACCCTTTAATCAACTTCTCAAAATCCACTGAACAAAATTTTATCGCATTTGACAGAAAGCTTCATGTCAGGAAAACCTCTCAAGTTTGTACAAATGATGCTGATCTGCCTTCCAATATGGCCACTGTAATTAAAAATAGAAAAGATACTGTTACTAAAAATTGAAAAACCTTTAAACAAATTCTCCAAAACTGCTGAATAGAATTTGACATAACTTGACAGAAAGCATCTGGCATGAAGATCTTTCAAGTTTATAAAACATCAGTCAATCTGCCATCAAACATGTCTACTGTTACTAAAAATAGAAAAAGGATCTTGTCATAGCTTGTACAACTAATGCCATACCTGTCAACTTGTACGGGAATCCCGTAATTTGTACGGTTTTGGGGGGGATTTTGCAGTGTACGGCCGTACAGGCATTTTGTACGGTTTTTTAATATTTAAAAAAAAAATATAAAAAATCTCAGCGATTTTCGCCAAGATCGGGATTCGACGGGGATTTTTATTTTCTTCATGAGATACAACGAGAACAGAACGTGAATCGCTTGAACCAACTATCAGATTACCAGAAATATTGATGTCTTTCACTTGCCGATTTGAGAGTTTTATTTATTTATTCAAGCAAGGAATTCTGCCCCATTACTAGTCGACTGAAAATCAGGTTATCAGTAGGCGTAGTACCGTATTTACGGCATGTTTTCGGAACATCAGAAAACGCAGCCAAACATGTATTAGAGCCACGATTATATGTGTATTTTCCAAAAGAACCGCCATATTAGTAATCTATCAATCCACGGTTTAATCCTCTGCTAATCAGTGATCATTAAAATCTATATACAAACGCACGCAAGCGTTATTATAGTATAATTAAGATATGAATACAAACTAAATAAAAAGATTTTGGAATTATGATTCTGAAGATATTTATAAGAGAAACATTTTAGTATCGAGAGTAGAAATACATGTAACTTAAAAGTAACACGAGTGAGAGGCTCCATATGGGGGTTTGTGTTGTTCGCAAGCCTAGGAAGGGTAAAAATAACAAGCCAGTTGCAATATACGAGTCAGCGTGATTAATATGTTGATATTTTTTAAATAAATGTGATATATATGTTGTGGTTCTCTCTTCTGTTTTTTTTTTTTTTCCCCCACCCAGCCGAGGGTAACTTCAGAGTAAGCAGAGCTTGCCGACTCGAAACAATCGACTGCTAAAAGATTGTTTTGATGCAAGTCTGCGATTTCAAGGTGTCTATGTGATAATTGTTAATAACATAACTTGTGGGATTTCTTTCACAGGTGTGTTTGGAAATAAAAGGCAGCCATCTGGGTTTCGTTAAAAGAGCATTCGATGTATGTTTAACCCGTGGTACATAATGCCTCAGGGATAACGGGTTTGTTTTGTTGCACAATGCCAATAAGTTTACTAATCCATACCGACTCTCTGATGTATTGTTTAATGAGATAAACCAGGGGTCATGGTTTCTAATCAAAGACATGACTGTCACACCTGCTTGAAGTGGTTTCGCGTGTAACGATGTCTACACTGAACCAATACCAAAGTATAAATAGGATACCCACCACTATCAAAAGTCATTTAAGTTTATATACTGGATAGCTGTCGTTGTGAAACATAATATAGGGCTGTATTCCATTCAACTCATCCTTCTAGTTGTACGGTTTTTTTTGGTCAACTTGTACGGGAATCCCGTCATTTGTACGGGTTTTTTTGGGTCTGGTGTACAGGTTTTTGTCTCCGGAGGTTGACAGGTATGTAATGCAGATCTACCATCAGATATGGCCACCATTATTAAAAGTAGAAAAACAAACAAAAAACTTAAAACATTTAAAAACATCTGAACAGAATTTGATCATATCTGACAGAAAGCATCCTGGCAAAAAGATGCTTCAATTTTATGCAGATCATTCTGATCCACAGTCAAATATGACCACCATTACTAAAAACAAAACTTGTAAACAACTTTTCAAATACTGCTCAACAGAATTTGACCAAATTTGATAGAAAACATTCTAACATAGAGGGCTTTTGAGTTTGTACAACTGATACTGATCTGCCATAAAATAAATGGAGTAAATAAATAAATAAAAATGGTATAAAATTGTGTGGATCAAATGCACATGACACCGGTAGTTATCAGATGGAGTAACCTCTCTTTGCTGTAGTGACATGTTAATTAGTTATGTTTTTTTTTTTGGTGCCTATTTATGCAGTGGTAAACAAATTAACATAAGGAGAAAGTTTAATTTCGGTCAGGAAAAAAATATTCCATGAAAACCTTTGGAAGTCCTTGAAAACTTCCTTCAAAAGTCCTTGAAAAACAACTCTTTGGGTCAGTATGATCCATGAAATATGGCTACCATTACTAAAAATAGAAAAACCTTTTTATAACTTCTTCTAAAAAGCTACTGAACAGAACTTGATCAAATTTGAGAGAAAGCATTCTTTCATAGAGGGCTTTCAAATTTGTAAAACCGATACTGATCCACCATCAAATATGGTCAGCACTACTGTAAATAGATACAACTTTAAATTACCTCTTTCCGACAACAGCAGAACAGAATTTGATCATAAATGACAGAAAACATGCTGGCATGAAGACCTTTCAGATTTGTACAAATGATGCCAAATAATGCCACAGTTACTAAAAATTGAAAAACTTTTAAACAACTTCTCAAAAATCACTGAACAGAATTTGATTAAATTGCACAGAAAGCTTCCTGACATTGAAGGATTTCAGATATGTACAACTGATGCTGATCCACTATCACATGTTACTAAAACTCAGAAAAACCCTGCAATAGCTTCTTCTCAAAAACCACTAACATAATTTGATAAAATTTGACTGAAAGTTTCCTGGCATAGAGGGCTTTCAAAATTTGTACAACTGATGCTGATCAGCCATCAAATACGAACAGCATTACTTGAAATAAAAAAAATCTGTCAACAACTTCTTCCCACAAATCACTGAACAGAATTTGATCATATTTGACAGAAATATGTTGGCATTTAGACCTTTAAATGATGCAGATCTGCTATAAAATATGGCCACCATTAATAAAAATAGAAAACTTATAAATGACTTCTCAAAAACTTTTCAACATAGTGTGACCAAATTTGACCAAAAGCATTCTGGTATAGAGGGCTTTCAAATCTGTACATGTGATGCTGATCTGCCATCAGATATGGCCACCATTACTAAAAACACAAAAATCTTTAAATGACTTCTCTCAAAAACCACTAAAAAGAATTTGATCATAGTTGACAGAATTTAAAAAAATATATATATATAAATTCCACATTAAAAACACATTTACAACAATAACAACAAGAAAGATAATAATAATAATAATAATATCATTATTATTATAATTATTATTATTATTATTATTACAACCTCGAAACAATAACAAGTTGAACACCTGCTTTAAATCTCAGACTCGCTTGGGTCTCTTGGTGATGAAACAAGTTTATACTAACCTCAAAACAGCGATAGGAGTATTAGGCTGAAAACCTATTTTAAAAATGACATCAATACAGCATCTGATTAATGTCATCTTTCCTGTCTTCTTTCTGCTAGCATTTCTAGAGTAATCTTATGCATCCAGAAGGTCCCCTTTTCTATAATGGACCAAACATGTTTAACAAAAATATTTACAAAACTACAGATGTTTACATCAAATTTTTAATGAATTTGAAACAAAATCAACAGATCAGTGTATTTTAAACAAATATTTATTTGTTATCATATAATTGTTAATATTTTTGTTGCAGCTGATGTCAATAAAATGTATTTCAGTAGTATTATAATATTTTTCTCATGACAAATTCTTCACATCTAAAGCTCATTTGTTAGAAGGGGCCCCAGATGGCTGAGTGGTCTAAGGTGCTTGCCTTTACTGATCACTTACATCTCACCTCTGTCCATGTGGGTTTGAGTCTCAGGCCTGGCCAATGTGGGTATGTGAGGAAGCTTGCCAGTAGCTTCCTGTGGGTCGGTGGTTCTTACTGGGGTTGACCTGGGTTCTTCCTTCACCATATATAATGGCTGCCATGTATATCCTATCATGTGCTGAAAAATGGTGTTAAACCCACAACAGCAATATCATTTGCTATTTACGTTTTGAAATAATTTTGTTGCATTGAAACATTACATGACACAGCCATTGTGTTGCAAAACATCAGATTGTGAGATTGGACACTTTAGAATGGTTTTATGACATAAAATATTGGTATATTTTCATGACATAAAAGCCGTTTAATTCTTAAATATTTCTTTACCATGTGAGGATAACATCTAAAATTTGAAATGATGATTTTTGCTGGTCATAACCGTATGAAGTAGTTAAAATTTCTGTTATCTGAATACCCCAGCCGAACATCAGTTGTACGCTATTTTAATCCTTGATTGAGTTGCAACTGATTTGTTTTATGAAGTTCATGTAAAGACAACACAAACACAAAGCAACAAATAATCGATAAAGACCTCTAGACTTGCTCCGTGGTTATGCCTAAACCCTTCAATATCTCCCAACTGAGCTGTGATATGCGACATAAAAGGCGTATGTGGAGGCTGTTACCATTCACAAACTAATCAGCTAAATCTCTTAGGTAATGACAAAACATAATTACATCAGTGAATAAACAGTTTATATGTAACTTTACCTCTAATATGTGTCATTCATGCTTTAGATAGTCGCTAGGATAAGTACTCTTTGCAGTCATAACAGTGCAATTTACATAATGTCGAAAAGAAAATGTGGACCAGACATAGCTCATGAAAAAGAAACCCTAGCAAGAAAAGATGAACTTTCTCTTCCAAATGAATGAATGGGTTTTCCTGGCTCCGTTGTGACAGTAAACTATGTACCATGTTCTGCACATTATGCCAAAAACATGGATTAAAGAACAATTCTGTAACCCCAGGATCAATGAATTTCAGAAAGTAAGCCCTAGTAATATATACTACTTGCGTGGAGCATAAGCATGATGTGAAGGTTAACGACAATGCAGATGGAAAAACGCTGGAAATTATTTTCAACAATTCTACAGAAAAGGAAGATTACCATATATACTCGCGTATAATCCATCCAAATGCAAACAACATAGACCCTGATCTGCCATTGCATAATGCGCCAGCAGATTAGGGTCTACGTTGTTTGTTCTATTGATTAGTCCTTACAAACTGCATAGACCCAGATCTGCTGGTGCATTATGTGATGGCAGATTTCGGTCTATGCAGTTTGCAGTTGGTATAAGCTTATATGCGAGTATATACGGTAAGCTATAAGAACCTTTTTTTTTTAGGAACATTTACTATATTGGCAACAAGAATTTACCAATTGACAAGTTCCAGTCTTTGAATGAACTGAGCCAGCTTGAAGGAATTGTTATTATGTCAAATCTGTACCAAGATCACAATTAATTGACTGAATTCCTATGTGTGATCAGAACTCTTAGAAGAAAGCACAATATCAGAACTGAAGGAGAGCACAGCTATTGAGATTATTTTAGACGAGTCTACCGATTTATCAATACAGACACATATTGAGATTATTTTAGACGAGTCTACTGATTTATCAATACAGACACATAGAGATTATTTTAGACGAGTCTACTGATTTATCAATACAGACACATATTGAGATTATTTTAGACGAGTCTACTAATTTATCAATACAGACACATCTGATTCTCTACATATCATATTTGAAGAATGGTAAATTGAAGATTTGTTTCAGGAAACTAATCCATCCATCTGCAGCTGATGCATCCAGTATAACTACATGACTGCTTGCTTAGTTTGATTCATACAGGATTTCCTTGCAAAAAGTGTATGGTATGGGACTTGATGGTGCTCCACTAGGGAAGAATGGTGGTGTAGCAAATTTTCTAAAGACCTGGAGAGCTTTGAAATTCGAATTTCTCGCAGTATAATTGGCATATCAGGAAAGGAATATATATGGACTATTGTTTTTCAAACAAGTGTTTTACTAAGTAATTTTATGCACAATTTTCTATCACAGTTGAAACGATTAGATTAAAATTGACTTTTATTTATTAACAAAAATCAAGAGCCAATAGAAGCATAATAAGTTGATGAAACAAAGGTGCATTTTATATGATGAGTTAGATGAATACATCTTTGTCAAAACTTTCTTTTGTTTTCTTTTCTTGAATAAACCTATCTATTATTCCATCTCTCTCTCTCTCTCGTTGATATCAATAAACAGCAATTTGACTATTGAAATCTTTTAGTACTCAATTACCTCCCTGTGACCATCAAAATTGTCCTTTTGGGGTGTCCAGAGTTTTTAAAAGCCCTGATATAACTAGTAACATGACTAATGATCGAAGCAAGTCTACAATTACTGATTACCACATAATTTTACCATAAATAGTAACTTCAACACTGTATTAGGTACCTCATCTTATTTTGAATATTGTGGGATGAAACCATTTTTGTATATGCCCACCATAATGTGGAGTATATTATGTTATGATGTCAATCCAACCATCTACATCCATCTCTCTGTTACCAATTTTGTTTCTGCATAACAACTAGAGTTGTCCAAAATCTAGTTACCAAACTTTGTGGATGGCTTGCACCTGGGGTAAGGAAGAATCCTATCATCTTTGGGGTTAAAAGGTTAAAGGTCAAGGTAACTGTGACTGAATGAAGAAAAATGATTTTAGCACTATAACTTTAATTCTCCACTATCTACAGCTACCAAACTTTGTGGATGACCTGCACTTTTGGAAGAAGCCTATTGCTTATGGGGTTAAAAGGTCAAAGTCACTGTGACAAAAAGAAAACAAATGGTTCTGGCATAAAAAAACGGTTGTAGATCACATTCCTTTCCCCAAGTTTGTGAAGGGCTTGCACTTAAGTTGCATCGTGTACATCTTAGGCTATCATTTTCATGCTCACAAAGAAATATATGATTCATGCAGCATTATATTAGTTAAACAACTAAGAAGAGGATGGTTAGTGTTGGATTAATGAACAGATTAACATGTATATTTCTTGTGTTTTGTGTCAAAATGCTAAGGTTGAAGTCAGAACATGGAACTCTTGGTTAACTTCTAGCTTTATTTAAGAAAAAGAAAAAAAACAGTTGATGGTATTTAGTCATAATAAATGCAAAAGTCGGTTAAACAAAGGTTGCAGGAAGTTGAGGAGACTGCACTTTGTAAGGAAGCCATTTTTTATTTCCAAAGTATAGTAAGAAGCCAATCTTTACATGCAAACTGCAGATTACTCCTCTTGACACACTATTGGAAACCTGTTTTATTTTGCACTTTATAGGAGTTGACTTGGCTTAATGTGCACACTGTAACAGAAAACACTATTGAAGGTATTTTGCACACTATTTGATAACGTATATAGTGCATAATGAAGCAAGTACTTTATCCATATGCACTACTGGAGTTGACTTAACTTATTATGCACACTGTAACACTTAACCATATATACTCGTGTATAATCTGGGTCCAAATGAAAAGAACATAGACCCTATTCTGCCATCACACAATGTGCCAGCAGATCAGGGTCTATGATGTTTGTTCTACTGATTAGTCCTTACAAACTGCATAGACCCAGATCTGCCGGCGCATTATGTGATGGCAGATCTGGGTCTATGCAGTTTGCAGTTGGTATTAGTTTATACGCGAGTACATATGGTAACCTATTGTATTTTAATCATCATGGGAGATTAAGTTGTTTGTTCATCCTGTTGGAAATGGCTTATCTTATTTCACACATTAAATATGAACTTTCTCATTTGACACACTATGGAACATGACCTATCTTATTCTGATGTGACCGATGTTAAAGTGCAGGTAGACATCTTATTTAAAATATGAAAAGAGATGGATATTTTGTACACAACATGAGGTGACCAAGCTTTTTTTGCACATTATAGAACATAACCTGTCTAGTTTTAGACACTGTAATTGACCAGACTTACTGTGCACAATAAATAGATGACTGAAGGAGTTTTATTTTATACAGTATGACCTATTTTACTTTTTGCACATTATTGGTGACTATCTTATTTTGTACACAATTAAAACAATGACTGGACTTATTTTGTACACTACTTTGAAGGTGACTGATTTCATTTTGTACACTAAAGGAGGTTATGTACCTTATTATAAGAAATAACCCTACTTTTTTTGCACACTAAATTAATTTTGTACAGCACAGGAGGTGGCCTTAGTTTCCTGTGTACACTATAGATGACCCATCTATTTTTGCATGTCATACGCGACAACTTATTTTGCACACAATAACTGACCTACATTATTTTGCACTCTATTCATAATAACGTTTATTATTTTGCACACTATATATGATGACCAAACTTGTACTGCACACAAATGGAGATGAATGTTCTAGACCTAAAGTAACCTACCGTTTATACTCGCATATAAGACGATACCAACTGCAAGCTGCATAGACCCAGATCTGCTGTCACATAATGTGCTGGCAGATCTGGGTCTATGCAGATTGTAAGGACTAATCAGTAGAACAAACAATGGCGCATTATGTGACGGCAGATCAGGGTCTATGTTGTTTGCATTTGGACCTGGCTTATATGCGAGTATAAATGGTATCTTTTCACTCAGAACTTTTCCTGTAATATGCAAGAAAATGACCCTGAATGTTCCAGTAAATAGTGTGCATTCTGAAATGCACTTATATCTGTAATAGTTATTACAGAATAATAATTTTATTGATGTCACAAACATCATCAAATGTTTTCAAAGACTATCTTTCATTATGAGGCTCTATTCTAAATGTATCTAGCTAGATGTTTTTTTTCACTGAGGCCAATTTTTGTGGTCTTAGACAAGGTTGCTTCTTTGTGTGGACACAAATTTGTGGATTAATGAAAATAAATCTGAACAGAAAGTAGTTCGTTTGAACTCTCACCCTATATGGAATCTTGGTTTTAGTCCACATTTATTCAATGTTGTTTCAGACACAAGCTGTCTGTGTAAATGTTAATTATAACTAGACTACTACATGTATAAAATTATTTACACCTGTGAGAAAATGGAATAACATTTACAATGAAATATAAATGCACTGTATTTTAACATTTTTATTTAGATACTGTGAAATCATTTGTATATTTGTGGGGTACCAATTTTCATAGTTTTTGTGGGTAAGCTAGACCATGAATTGAAAGTCACAAAGAAATATAAACCAACCTAATATTCAGAGCATCCGCCAGCTATATGTAATGGTAACTAAACTACTTGTTTATTTTAATACCAACAGTATCTATAATGCTGAGAAATATATATCAATTTACATTTATGAAGATGAGGAACAATGGAAATTGATAGATTACAATTTAATTTGCATGCAAAATTTCAAGAATTTTAAAGCTCTGTACTAATGTAATAATACTATCTGATGCTATAGTAATAATGCAAAATTACTCACAGTTTGTGTCCTTCTTTACTTTCCAAAGCACATATTAAATTAATTTATAATTATTAATACTAAATCTTTATGCAATCAGATGAAATTTTGAAACATTAGAGAAATGTGACAGCATTAAAGTTCAAGAAAATGAAATGTCAGTCACTGTTTGCACCTTTTGTTTTGTACACAAGTCATATCTTTGAATAATATTAGTCACTATTTATCCATGAAAATATCCAACATAATGTATGGATCATGAAAAGTACTCTACTATTAGACATAGTTTCATACTGAAAAGATATACTAATATGAACGCAATTACTGTGTCCGATTCAAACATTAGAACCTTTCACGAGGAATAAAAAGCTTTTCACTGCATTTTTTTATTCTGTTAATCACAAGTACTATTCACTGTTCCATTGTGAAATGAACACAAGAACACATTGTTATTACTAAATATGTTTCATTAAAAAACTGCTTAATAAACAATCAGCAGATCGTTCCAGCTTTCTCAAAGCCAATTTTAATTACGTCTGTCTGAAGTGACACTTTCTCATATGTAGAGATAATTGCATGAATTGGTTTAAGGGTAAATGTTTTCAGGTTGACCGAGACCTCATATGTAGAGATAATTGCATGAACTGGTTTAAGGGTAGATGTTTTCAGGTTGACCAAGACCTCATATGTAGAGATAATTGCATGAATTGGTTTAAGGGTAGATGTCTTCAGGTTGACCGAGACCTCATATGCAGAGATAATGGCATAAATTGGTTCAAGGGTAGATGTTTTCAGGTTGACAAAGACCTTATATGAGAGTACATCTCTACTGTCCTCTCATTCATTTAACTGAGCTGGTCTGTGACAGATAAATCTGGGGTTTGCAATGTTATTGTAGCTGGCACAAACAGTGGTAATATGCTGTTTTCTTTTAAACAGGACAGGAACCTCTCCCTGTGATGTGCTTTAAAAATATCAAAGAGCACTATTGAAAAGATAGAAGCTTTGTTTAAAAAAAATCTTAGACTGCTGTCATTGGCTTTATTTTAGTACCTAATCCCTAACTGTCAAGAGCATTATGTTTCGATAGCGATTTAGGAACAATGAAAAACATAAATAAAATCCTAATTACAACAGTGAAACTATGCTTGTTTGCTTGTACATGCATGCCAACAGGATGCTTGCATTTTCCTTCATTCAGGCCTCAGCATTTAGGCTAAGTTGTAGTAATGAATAACTTACCTAATCAACCTAATTACTGCAGTAGGGATTAAGTTTGTGTGTTCAAAAATATGTGTGAAAGTGAATGTTGGAATAATCTTTTATAGAGATATATACATCGTTGGTCGATATTTTATACTTTTTATTATTTCAAATGACAAATCCATGAAACTAAATAACTATGAATGTTTTTTGACCAAACCATGAATCTGATATCCACAAAGTTAAAGTGATTCACAGTATATATTAAAACAAAATTGCTAAGACAATGCCATGAGCATGATTTCTCTCTCTACTGCTTAAGCTCCCTCTATCGAGCTGCCTGATATTCATAGAGGATGTAATTTTTGGGGTCAAATTTACCCACAAAACAGGAGTCCCTCAAAGGGACTGATGCTTTACTGGCCAAAATGAATTTCCAGGAATTCAAGACAAGACCATTTATTTTTCTTAACTGCCAAATGTTGAAACCATCTGTGATAATTTTTAGAAATAACAATATTTTCAAATTAGATGCTGTGGCAGCCATATTGGATGTAAGACCAGTACCATTTTTAAGTAGACATCATATGAAGTCATTTAGTGAAAACCCTGTGTCATTATGACTTTTCTTTCAGAAGGAGTTGCATAACAAGATTTTCAAGATGGCTGCCATGGTGACCATATTGGACATCAGATTCTCACCATTTTCATTTAGGACTCACTAGACATCATAAGAATTCTTCCATTGAAAACCCCATGTTGATATGACTTTCCATTTAGGAGTAGTAGCGATAACAATATTGTCAAGATGGCCAGTGTGGTGGTCATGTTGGGTGTCCGAGCATCACCATTTTCATTTAGGATAAATGTGTGTGTAAAGTTTATCATGGCAATCCTCCAAGTAGTTTAGGAGGAGTAGCAATAACAAAGTTTGCTAACGGATGGACAGACGACAGACAAAAGACTATCCCATAAGCTCTTCTGGTCTATGATGTATTTTTGTGAAGACTGTTGTTGTTAATTTGGTCCCTCAGGTACTTTATCTAAGCACCAGTCCTTGCAATTGGTACATTGCTGAAGAATAAAAACAGTTCTTTATGTACACTCTGAAACAGATATGGAGCAAATAACATAAATAAGGTTTGAAAGCAAAGATTATACAGAGAAAAATAAAATGTATTTGGAAATATTTAATGATATTTTAATTAATATTTTAAAATTTTTATAATTGCCAAATGATTCAGCATAATAAAATATTGATAGTAATTTGATTCTTTTGGAATGAATAAAGTAAAGGATATCTAAAATATGAAATGTATTCATATAAAGTCAAGAGTATTTTAATGACACAATTCTCAAGGAAAGGTGAAAAATGGATGACCAAAATATTATACATTATGAATTTTAATTGTGTTTTTGTTGTTGTTTTTCCAAAAATTACATATTTTACCTCAATGTATTTGTCTTGCAAAAACATTCACACAAAACTTTAACAAAGACCTGTAGCGACAGTGTTGTCATAATGATAGAATTGTCACAATGCGTTGTCAAAATGAGTGTTGTCACAAGAGTTATCACAATGAGTGTTCTCACAAGGATGGTGTTCTCACAAAGAAAGTGTTGTTACAATAACAGTACTGTCACAATAATAGTATTGTTACAATAATAGTATTGTCACAATCATAGTTGTCACAATGATAGTGTTGTCACAATGTGTTGTCACAATATAGCTGTGTTACAATAATAGTATTGTCACAATGATAGTGTTGTCACCAGAGATGTCACAATGATAGTGTTGTCACAAAGACTGTGTTGTCACAATTATAGTATTGTCACAATAACATTATTGTCCCGATGATAGTTGTCACAATGATAGAGCTGTCACAATGATAGTGTTGTCACAATGGTAGAGCTATCACAATGTGTTGTGACAATGATAGTGTTTTCAGAAAGGTAGTGTTGTGACAATGATAGTTTTCACAATGATAGTATTGTCACAATGAATGTTGTGACAATGAGTGTTGTCACAATGATGGAGCTGTCACAAAGATGGTGTTGTAACAATGATAGAGCTGTCAAAAAGCTAGTGTTCTCACAGTGATAGAGTTGTTAGAATGATAGTGTTGTCACAATTGTTTGAAAAGGTAATACCTATGTCTCACCATTTGCTAATACAAATGTGATAAAACTTGTGTTGGATTGGCATGAGAAGTCCCAGGATTCCAAACCAGTGGAAGTCACAAAATAAGTCACACATCAAACCAGCTGGAACTGGCATGGTTAAGTAAAAATCAATAATATGAAATGATTTTGGGGTGCACACTCACACATAGACAAGCAGGGTCTACCCCAGGATACGTGATTGAGGAATCATGCTAATGTCTAAATATCTAAACAAGTGTCCCTCCAAGGGAATGATGCTCTACTGGCCAAAAAGGATTTCCAGGAATTCAAGACAAGACCATTTCTTTCTTTTAACTGCTGAGTGTTGAAACCATCTCTGGTAATTTTTAGCAATAACATGATTTTCAAATTAGATGCTGTGGCAGCCATATTGGATGTAAGATCAGCACCATATTTAATGTAGACGTCATATATAGTTGTTTAGTGAAAACTCCATGTCATTATGACTTTTCTTTCAGGAGGAGTTGCAATAAGATTTTCAAGACGGCAACCACATTGGGCATCAGATTGGCACCATTTTCATTTAGGGCTTACTAGAGTTCATCAAGAATTCTACCAGTGAAAACCCTATGTTGATATGACTTTCCATTTAGGAGCAGTAGTAATAAAAATATTGTCAAGATGGCCAGTGTGGTGGCCATACTGGGTGTCCAAGCATCACCATTTTCATTTAGGACCAACTAGACCATGGGATGAATGTGTGTGTGAAGTTAAACGAATGGTTCTGTGGAACACTATGCTCTGATGTACAGTAAAACCTTGTTTAATGGACACTTAAGGGGCTTATTCTGTCCATTATAAACAGGTGACTACTAATTCAAGACTAACAGTATATAATGGTAATGAGAGTACCTTGAATGGTGCATTATACTCCCACCCCATGTTTAATAGTCCTTTATGTTGATGCAAGTAGGGCACGGTTCATACTGGAGATTATTGGCTCTCTATGACCTGGACCATTGGTCAAGGTATGCAGTCTTGACTATATTTACTGTGTAGAAACCATTTTTTTCTTATTAGACATACCATAACTGTGACCTTTGACCTTAAGACCCCCAAAATGAATAAGTTTGTTTATTACCCTAAGTGCAAGCCATGCACATATTTTGGTCAAGGAACTAACTTTAGAACAAATGTTATTGTGCAAAACCCATTTCTGAGTCAATTTCCTTGACCTTTGGATCCCCAAATCAATAAGCCTCTTCAATACCTTAAGTACAAGCCTCCACAAACTTTGGTCAAGGTAAGTGGTTTAGAACTAAAGCAATCATGCAAAAAAACTTTTCTCTTCTTTAAGTCATACTGACCTTGACCTTTAACCCACAAATCAATAGGCTTCTTTCTTACACAAAGTGTAAACCATCCACAAACTTTGGTGTAGGAACATAGTCAAGAACTGAAATTTTTGTGCAGAAACCATTTTGGATTTTTGAGCCACAGTATCTTTGACCCCCAAATCAATAGGTTTTGACATTACTCCACATGCAAGTCATTCACAATGTTTAGTCCAGGTCTATGATGTAAAACTGAAGTTTCTGTGTGGAAACCAGTTTTCTTCTTTTAGTCACACTGACCTTGATCTTTGACTTTTTGATGTCCAAATCGATTGGATTCTTCCTTACCCCAAGTGCAAGCCATCCACAAAGTTTGGTCCAGGTCTAAGCTTTGAAACATCAAACCCAACATTGGAGACTGGCAGCCCTCCTCATATAGAACCAATCAGAGAGATGAGGTGGTATTGTGCCACTTCTGTACATACCCGATTCATGCATACCTCCTAAAGGGTGAACTTGACCAATATCTTGCCAGCATTCACTGACAGTGTTACCAAAAGTGGAACTATGTCCAGGGGAGACAACTACGATCACGGCTAATCATTTACCTAAATTTGAGTTGCATCCCCTGATATATACAATTTGCCATGAAAGGCCAGTGGATTTATACTTTGTTACTAATTTTATTAACACCACAAAATGTGTTACTATTATTGGTAACACAAACTATATTTTGTAACAAAGAATGGTGGACACTGTTCCATAAACATGGAGGGATGGAAATCATTCCAAGCCAAAAACAATTTTTTATTTAAACCCTGAAATAGGTACAGAGTAGGTGACAGTAATACAAAGTTTTGATAAGCAAGGGAAAAAACAGTAAGATATAAAATCTTTCATAATATTTTAATATTTTAAAATTATAAAAATTATTAAATAATACAGATGAGCCTGTTTTGGAAGACCATCCCTTTTTACAACAAAACAAGGTCTCTTACGACTGGTGGTCTCTCACTGGAGATCATTTTTCTATACAACATTAATTCATGCATTGAGTATCTGGGTCTTTCAAGACTGGTGGTCATTCATAGCAGTGGTCTTTCAAGACATGTTTTACTGTAAGTATGACACAGCACCTTCTCATATAGCAAGTAATCAGATTCTACTGGAATGAATACAGCAGAGAATATCTATATTATGAAATGTATTTGTATATAATCAAATGTTTTAATTGCACAATTCTCAAGAAAAAGTAAAATGAAGAGTTCTGTGGAAAATGATGGCATGTCTCACATGCAGACTGTCCTCTGACACATAGTGAAACTTCTCTTTTTTAATGTCCATTACAAACAGGTGTCTGCTAATTCAAGACTACAAGAGTATCTAATGGGAACAAGAACTATCAGATAGATGTCATGTCATAATCTAGAATTTTGGAAGAAACAAAATGGGAAACACTTCCAACAAAACGTTATAAAATATAGATCGCATTCAAGACTACAAGAGTATCTAATTTTAACAAACAAGAACAGTAAGATAGATGTAATGTCATATGCTGGAATATTAGAAGAAACAAAATGGGAAGAACTTTTAACAAAACACTAAAAACATACATCACATTTTTTTTAATGCAGCATGGTACGACTCCAAGTGTCCAGCAGGTAAGTAATAGACAACATGATAGATCTAACCCCCACCTTTTGCCATGTCTAACTTATATCAAAATTCATTTTCAGCAGAGTCTATTACTAAATGGAATCTTCTCCCTTTTGGAGAATAGGAACCAGCCTTCATTATATCATAGTGAGAGATTAGCACAAATTTTACATTCATCACATCCACTAGGCTGGATCATTAAAGCTGACCTATTAAAAAATAAATTGTCTCTGAACAACAATTGCTCATTTGGTGAACCAGAAGCTGCAAAGCATTTACTTTTAGACTATATAACACTAATGTACAATAGGTTAATTGTCACAAAATATAGACATATCTTCATTACAATTGGGCAACTCCATGCAATCACTTGAAGCAAATTCAGCATGGTGCAAATTCAGCATGGTCATAAAATAAACTAAGTGAGTCATCTAGAAAGCCTAAAATAAGTTTAAGCTTGATGCTCAATCCTCTGTATCAATTGATGTAATATTTGTATGTACTTTCTATGATGATGTTTGAAATATATATGCTTTAAACCGATTGTCAGATGACAGCATAGCTTGCCTGTACATCAATGCCAACCAGTGGCATAAAGATGCAATTGTTCCAATTTCTTAGGAAATCCTAGCTTGCTAGACAATTACTTAAACTATTTCATAAAAAAGGTTAAGCATAAAAAACCCTGCTGCCAACATAGCTTACCTTTTGGGGGCACAATTACCTAGGCATTTTGTATTGAGATTTAAGCAAATAGTATACACAGGTAAATGGGGTAATATAAACAAAGCTTTCTCAAATTGGGGATTTCCCTGATTATTACCCGCTATGATCAATAAACAGACATATACATGTACCTCTACAGCCAATAATGCATAAAACACTGATTCTATGCAAACAACTTTGAGAAAAGTCAATGAAGCACAACATTTAGGTCACAGCAAACTACTTTTGGAATTATGCTGTCATATATACCACAAAGCATCCATACAAAGGTACATAACCCTACTATTAAGATTGCTTAAAAAAATATTTTAAAAAGTTTGAAATTGTAAGGACAAGGCTCGTAACTCTGGCAAAGAATACATAAGCAATTGAAGATCAAAGGCCAAAACTAGATTGTTCAACAAAACTGATCATTTGCAATCAGTCTAAACCAGATAATAAGAGAAAACTATTTTTTGGCAATATCCTCCTCTCCCTGTCAGGAATCTGATTCTGATAGCAAATATTGCTTTTGTCCATTTTTCTTTGACACAAAGGATAGCAAATGTTGCTTTTGGCCATTTTTCTTTGACACAAAGGAAGTCTCAAGCTCTTCTGAGGAGGCGGTAGAAATTGCTGAACTAGGCACACCATGAAAGACAAATGTTCTTTTCAGTTTGTTGGTTTTTTCTGTTCTGGATGGCTTTCTCCATTTTGTTAGGTATACAAATAACATTCCAAAGTTCAACATAATGCTCACTGTGGACAGAATGCTAAGGCAGATTATTGCTGCCAAGTAAATGCTGAAAGGAAAAAAGAATAATAGTTAAAACTATTCATAATACATTTTTTGATGTATCATAATTATGGATATGGCAAATGTATTACTTCAGATTATCACAGAAATATACTGTTTCCTGACTCTACGATTATTAAGATGAACTAGAATCTATACCTTTGCAGGGTCTAATTTCAGAACTGTAACACCAATGAATCATGATACAGAATGTTAACAATCAAAGCTCCTATTTATTATCCCCCGTTTTTCTAAGTAAACCTGGGGTCAGTAAATATTCCAAATATTATTTAAGTATTGTACTTCTTTAAGTGCTAAAATGATTTGGTAGTCTATTACTACATATTCAGTATCATCTTCATATGTCAATTGTATTTTATGGTGATTATAGATGCTTTGCCAAGCTCAAATATTTGCAAGAAAATGTGAGGACTTAGCCTGAGGGTTCTTACTAGTTTGCCAGGTATTTTGGCAAAGATTTGAACTCAACAAACTGCCATTATTGTTATGTGCATGTAATCAATCACCAAACCAAACAATTATTTACAACCATCCAACAAAAATGGTCTTTTCTAAACAAGAACAAAGGTTCTGTAAAACTTAATGTCTCACCTGCACCCGTGCTATAATGCATAAATGTTAGCATATAAAATTAATAATTACCTGACACACAGATAGAACATGTTTTAACAATGTATGTTTTCAACCAGTGACTGGCAATTGTTGACAAGAAAGGTTATCTTTATATTTTGTGATCATTCTTTTTCATCAGTGCAAGTGTAACATATTTTTTATTGGTAGAATAGGTGACATCAGTACAAAAAAAATCTTGCTATTTATTGTTTTGATCTCTCTGCCTGTTTCACTTGGTTTGTAGTCTTCACCGTGGTTACTTCATTTTTCAAAACCCACCCACCCAAATCAAGGTCATGTTTCATTTCTTGCCTTTCACCTTAAGGTCCATTCAGATGCTTCACAAATTTTTTTTATACTCAATCCCACTCACAACATTGAAGATGTTGGTCAATAAATGTGTGTTTCTGAACACTAGCATTAAATGTATTTTGATATCAATTCCTATTTGCGTTCATCAATTAAGATTGAGTATATTTACTTGAGTGGGCTTAAACTGTCCATGTTGAATAATACTGAATACATTTTATAATCATGTATTTTAGTGTAGATATCAGAATGTATTTTGAGATTGATTCATATCTGCTCTTAAAATATGAATATTGAGTATATTTACTTTGATTCAATACACTGAGTACAATATTATATTTTAATAGTTACACACATATGGACAAAATATTATATGTTATGAGTTTTAATTGTTTTTGTTGTTGTTTTTCCCAGAATTACATATTTTACCCCAATGTATTTGTCTTGCAAAAACATTCACACAAAACTTTAACCAAGACCTGTAATGATAGTATTGTCACAAAAAGTGTTGTCATAATGATAGTGATGTCACAATGATAGAGTTGTCACAATAACAGTATTGTCACAATGATAGATTTATCACAATGATAGTGTTGTCACAATGATAGAGTTGTCACAAAGATATAGTGTTGTCACAATGATAGTGTTGTCACAATGAGTGTTGACACAATGATAGTTATCACAATGATAGTGTTGCCACAAAAGTAGTTTGTCACAATGCTAGTTGTCATGATGATAGAGCTGTCAAAATGATAGTGTTGTGACAATGCTAGTTGTCATGATGATAGAGCTGTCACAATGATAGTGTTGTCACAATGATAGTTGTCACAAAGATAGTGTTGTCACAATGATAGTGTTGTCACAGTGATAGAGCTGTCATAAAGATAGTTTTGTCACAGTGATAGAGTTATCAGAATCACAGTGTTGTCACAATTATTGGAAAAGGTAATACCTGTGTCTCACCATTTACTAATACAAATGTGATAAAAATTGTGTTGGATTTGCATCATAAATTCCAGTATTCAAAACTAACTGAGGTCACAAAATAAGACACATCAAACCAGCTAGAACTGGCATAATTAAGTAAAAATCACTAATAAGATTAAAATGATTTTAGGATGCACACTCACACACATGCACATAAACAAGCAAGGTCTATTCCAAGATATGTGATTGAGGAATCATACTAATGTCCAAACAAGTGTCCCTCTAAGGGAATGATACTCTACTGGCCAAAAAGAATTTCCAGGAGTTCACAATAAGACCATTCCTTCCTTTTACTTGATGAGTTTTGAAACCATCTCTGACATTCGTCAACGAAAATAAATTTTTTAAATTAACTGCTGAGGTGGACATATTAGATGTCAGACTGGCACCATTTTCATTTAGGACCAACAAGACATCATAAAAAGCCTTCTGGTGGAAACCCCATGTTGGTATGACTATCCGTTTTGAAGGAGTAATGATAACAAGATTTCCAAAATGGCTGCTATGGTGGCTATACTGGACATCAGATTGGCACTATTTCCATTTAAAACCAACTAAACATGATACAAAGTTTTCTGGTGAAAGTACAATATTGATATGGTCAGCCATCTAGGAGATATAGCAATAACAAAATTTTCAAGATGGCCATTGTTGCAGCCATATTGGACGTCAGATCAGCACTGTTTTCATTTAGGACCAATTAGACATCACAAGAAGTCTTTCAGTGAAAACCACATACTGATATGACCATTCATTCAGAACAAGGAGTGATAACAAGATTTTCAAGACGGCCACTGTGGTGGCCATACTGGATGTCTGAGCAGCAAGTGATACGATTTTCAAGAAATTGGATGTGCAAGCAGAACCATTTCCATCTAGGACCGACTAGATGTCATATGAAGTCTTCTGTGTAAACTCCATGGCATTACCTTTCATTCAGGATGAGTAGTGATAGAAAGATTTTCAAGATGGTTGCTGTTGCAGCCATATTTGACATCAGATCAGCATAATTTTCATTTAGAACCAACTAGACATCATAAGAAGTCTTTCAGTGAAAACCCTATGTTGATATGACCATCCATTCAGGAGGAGTAGTGATAACAAGATTTTTGAGATGGTCACTATGGTGGCCATACTGAACATCAGATTGGCACCATTTTCGTTTAGGACCAACTAGACAGCATAAGAAGTTTTCTGGTGAAAACCCCATGTCAATATGGCTTTCTGTTCAGAAAGAGTAGTAATAACAAGAATTTTAAGATGGTTGCTGTGGTGGCCATAACATACATTAGACCAGCACCATTTTCATTTAAGGACCAACTAGACATCATAAGAAGTCTTTTAGTGGAAACCTCATGTTGATATGACCATCCATTCAGAAGGAGAGGTGATAACAAGATTTTCAAAATGGCCACTGCTGTGGTGGCCATACTGGGTGTCAAAATGGCACAATTTTCATTTAGAACCAACTAGACCATGTAATGAATGTGTGTGTAAAGTTTCATCACAACCCTCCAAGTAGTTTAGGAGAAGTAGCGATAAAAAACTTGTGCTAATGGACAGACAACGGACAACAGACCATCCCATAAGCTCTCCTGGTCCATGACTAGTAGAGCTAAAAATCATCCCAAAAATTCAACCAAATGTATGAAAAGTGTACAAAATCTTTGCAAGCCATACCTTTGTTTACTTCAACAAGTCTCCCCTATATTTAGAAAATCCACCCTTTTTGCAAAAGGAGGATTGACTTTTACACCTATATTTTCCATTCTAGATTTAGACCCTGCATAACAATGAACAGACAGATGGACAAACATACAGGACAAAAGCAAGATTTATCCCCCTGCTAAAGATGTGAGAGTATGAAACTTCAATATCAGTTAATTATTAAAACAGTGAAGCAAGCAATCATATCACCTGTATTCCTCTTCAATATGAAGGGAACTTTCCTCTTCATGAATCATTTTCCTTGCAATACATGTACCAACTGAAATTAAAGAATTTACAGCATAACTTTAAGAACTCAAACAGCACTCAGATGAGATGCTTATTCCCTGAGTAAATCCTCTTTCCTGTGACCTTAAAAATTCAAAACAAACAAAATTCAAACAAAATCTTTAGTCCCACAGTACTTAAGAGTTTTTTTTTTAGATCTCTTAGTTGCATTTTGTTATTTCAGCATCTAGATTCAAATCATACACTGAGGGATATAGCATAACTTTTGGTGATAATGTTGCTTTGAGGTATGGGCTGCATGAGTCATTTTGTAGCCTTTTTTTAGAAAACATAATGTACAAGCAACAGTAGTAGTAACGAAGTAAATGAGCTTGGACAACCTTGCCTAAAAGTCTTAACAACCGCTCAGTAGTAGAACTTTTTTAAACAAGCCAATCTGTGTTTGGTTCAGCAATTAGAAGACATGTATCTATTTTGGAACTTCAGGGTGCTGTATTAGTTCACTGGGTAGAGTTTGGACTTGTAATCCAAGGGTCACAGGTTTGAAACCCACCCAAGTTGGTCCAGTTCAGTTGCCCCAGTGTGCCCTTCAGAAAGGCACTTAGTTCCTATTTCCTTGGCATGATATAGTCAACCATTTAGGAACGTATCTTAAGTGCATTGTATTAACAGCAGTTCATAATAAAAGTTTAATATGGCCGTAAGTATTTGTTTTTGTACTGACCAACCTCAAGTCAGCAATTGTATGGTGCTGCCATTTGTAAGTTTTTGTAACCAATCAAATTTCATGGAGACAATGCATGAGGATGTGCTTGATTAAAGTGTCACCTTGTAAGATCATAATTTTACAAACATAATGGTAAAAATGTATTAATTAGACATTGGTCAAGAGCCATTCTGCAATAGTTCACAGACAAGTACTCACAACAATGGATAATGCATGTGATTCATGCTGTTATTTTGTTCTTTTATCAAAGTGAGTATATATGTCTTCATGCAGCCTTGGGCATAAAACAAAGTGAACCACAGTGTACTGGCAATTTCAAATACTACTTATTGTTTTCAATACAAAATAAATGAATTAAATTCATGACACCCATATCTGATACAAATTAATCAATTCTAGGAGACTTTTTAGATAAAGTACCAGCAACACAATTTTCCCAACACTGGGAAATACTGGTAATTATCCTAAATGTACAAGCTGTTACTCAGCTTGTGGAAAAAGTTTATACTGGTCACTTCGATTGCATTAGCCATACCCCTATCTCTATTGGAAAAAAATATGGGTGTATCTGGAAAGGATTATGGTATTCATTTTGCATATTGTAAGAGGTATCCTAGAACAAGAGGCACAAGTAGACCTGATATTGCTCACTTGACTTAAATAACTTAAACATTGACAATGTCACTAAGCAGGCTTATGAAGGGTTGTAAGAACAGAACCCTATGTAAACTATCTCCCAAAACTTTATATCATGCTGATTTTATTTATTTTACTATAGTATGAACAAAATTCTTTCCAAAGGTAAAGTCGCTTACTCATAATCAAACTCATCCAAGATCTTGATGATGTAAACCCAATTACCAAGTTTTAACAAAATTGAATGAGAAATATAATCTCTAAATCTAGAGAGGTAACAAACTCAGCCAACAGGTAGAAGACCATCTCCTTAATATGTGCAGATATCGCTTATAACAGAACCTGTCTAAGATAATGATGATATAATCTTATTTACCAAGCTGGAGAAAAATCTGATTAAAATTCAGTCTTTCGAGTGGTAACAAGCTCAGTCAATTAGGTACATGATTACCTCATAAATATGTGTAGATCTTGCTCAAAATTAAACTCATCCAACATCTTGATGATACTAAATTATTTAACAAGTCTGATCAAAATCTGATCAAAAATACAGGTGCTCAGTCAATCGGATGCAAGATCATGTCATCAATATGCATGGATCTTGCTCATAATCATACTCAAGGGAGATCTTGATGATATAAGCCTATTTACCAAATTTGATCAGAACTCTAACAAAAATAATCTCTTGAGTGGAAAAACTCCACCAATCAGATTCAAGATCACCTCATAAACATCCACAGATCTTGCGTTTAATAAAACCTGTCCAACATCTTGCTGATATTAGCCAATTTACCAAGATCTATTGAAATTGGGGTAAGAAATATAATTTTTTGAGTGATAAGAAGCTCAGCCAATCAGATGCAAGATCACCTCATTAATGTGTAGATCTCGCTCATAATAAAATTCATTAGATGTCTTGATGATATAAGAATACTTATCAAATTTGATAAAATCTCATCAAAAACAGTATGTAAAGTGTTCACAAGCTCAGCCAATCAGATGCAAGATCAGTTCATTAATAAAACTTGATCTTGCTTATAACTGTATTCAAGATCTTAATGATTAAAGTCTTAAACTGGATAAATGGAGTGGTAACAAGATCAGTCAATCTGATGAAAGATCACCTCATTTATATGCATCGATTTCATTACTGAACTCATGCAAGATCTTGATCATATAAGACTATACTTAAAGTTTGATAAAACACAGATCGTATCAAAAAGTTGTCTTTGAGAGTGGTAACAAGCTCAGGCAATCAGCTGCAAGATCGCCTCATTAATTTGCATGAATCTTGCTCATTAACAAACTTTTTCAAGATCTTGATGACATAAGCCCATATTCCAAGTCTGATAAAAATCAGATTAGCGATATGTTTCCAGAGTGGTAATAATCAATTGTTGATGGATGATGCACAACTGATGTAGGCCATATCATAAGTTGACTTGGCCTTATGGCCAGGTGATCTAAAACATTTGCACCTTTAGGTTGGGGGTTATCCTATCTTGCTCTTAAATTGTTATTGGCATTCTTTTTTTGGCATAGTGTGAGGTATTCTAGATTGTTTTTCCCCATTAATTTGTGCACATTCTACTTTGAGGCATCTTATTTTATTGACCACACTGTAGGAGCTGATCTATCTTATTATGCACAAGACCGATGAATCTGATTTAATTTTGCACACTACAGGATGTATCATGCACTATTTGTGCACTGCAAGAGCACATTGGTGTCCCATATACACACTGTAGGAGATATCTCATCCAATTCTCAATTTGACCAGTGCGAGAGGCTACCAATTTTATCCTATTTTGTACACTTTATGACTTATTGGCTGCTACCTATCTTATTTTGCACACAATGAAAGATAGCCTTTCTTATTCTGCATGCTGTAAGAAGTAACCTATCTTACTTTGCACACTGTAAAAGTTGACCTATATTATTTTGCACACTGCTGGTGGGTGGCCTACCCTATTTTACACAATGTACATGCTGATTGTTCTGGACTGTACAAAAAGGTTCTCTACTTTATTTTGCAGACTGTAAAGCATTGTATACTTTGTTTAAGCTATCTTGGGGAATATTTTCTGTCCTTTGCCCTCCTATAATGAATACAATATGGGGATATGTTAACTTTTCAAGGACATTGGCAGTTGCTGGTGGTAAAATGTCCCCTCAGGTTCCTCAAACTACAACTGTAGTATAGAAGCTGACCAACCATACAGATCAGGAGAACTGAAATTCAATGACTTTTCAATGATTGGTTTTCAGTTTTCAAAGTCTACTCTAGATATCAAGTGTTCAACTTCCAGTTATTAATTTAAATACAAGAAACAAAAACAAAAACAATAAAGAAATAAATAAATGTAATGAAATACGAAAGGCAAATGACAATAAAGTCATTGTAACTGGACCCAAATATTAAACACTGCTTTTTAGCTGCTGTACTTTTTCCTCCAGTGCTTTCACTTGCTATTCTTTATCTTTTCCTTTTCATCTGGTCCATTGGACTGAGACATTAGTGTGATTGTTCCTTTCTCTTCTGCGTCATCTGCCAGTTTTTCTGCTGCCTGGAAAAGGCTACTGACAACTTCCTCTGGTCTGCATTTCTTTCGCTTTAAGTTATCGATTTCCTCCATCACTGTTTTTCTCTTCATTCCTCTTTTGGTTGCTTCTGCTTCCTTTTTTTTCATCAAGATACTGCTGATATTTTTGATGGGCTGACAAAAGTAACTCCTTGGTGATTGGAATGTTTTTCACTCCTCCAGCTTTTCTCAGGTGTCTCTTTAGAAAGATTCTCTACTGTTAACTTGTTTATTGATAGAGAACCCTCTTTGTTCTGTGACCTGTCCATGTCCATGTGAAAGAAGAAGCAGATGCTCAATGATACTCCATAAAAAAGGTGTCTAATCTGTCTTTGGCAGAGTCAGTCTCTAAAACACTGAGAGTCACCAGAGATGACATCATCAGACAATTTTCCAAACTGGTTCAGGACCTGGTCACATATGCTTTCTTGCACCCTCCCTGCCTCAGACATCATGCTCAGGGTTCTTGTCAGTTTTGTAATACACTGCTGTTTTTCTTGAGATGTTGCTAACTGTCATGGATCCAGGCATGACAGGCATTGGACAAGGGGGTAAGAAATAGGTGACTTCTGTGGTACAAGGAATTTGTGGCAAGTATACCTGAATTCATATTTCATCTTTTCAGATGTGCCTTGTTAAGTTTGAAGCAAAGTCTTTTGAGCACTAAACCCAATGTTGACCTTTGAAGCATCCACATGATGTTTCTCATCTTCCACATTGACAGTGAAGTTGCCTGCTGCATAATTTCTGGTTTAATAAATTTCTCCACAAGACTCTTGATGAGGAGCCCAAGATCTGAAGCAACAAACGGAAGTATGGTCTTGTCTGTTTGGTACATCGCCAGGAAAGGCTGAACTTCCTGAGTAATCATTAAGAAAAACTGAAGCTGTGCAAAAACCAGTGAATCGGTTATATTTTTCTATACTTCCTGGAAAGACTTGTTGCTGGGCTTATGGACAGTCTTTGGTTTAGCTGCAGAGCAGTATGCCACAATGTTAGGCATAATGATGATGGCTCTTTCTGCTGGATCCACATTTTCCAACTTCCTGATCATTATGAAATAAACATGAATTTAGCTAAAGTAGTTCTGGAATAAAATTAATTTAAAAAAAGGGAAAAAATATCACTTATCTGTTATCATGCTTATTTTAATATACAAATGCACGTTTTATATTAAATATTAAATAAAGCTTAGTAGCAGACATTTTTTCAAAAATAACTATAGCTAATAATACCAAGTACAAAGCTAATGCCTAGTGTGTATGTATTTAAAATGTATTTTTTTTAAAAACAGTACACAAGACAATTCTGAGTTGCACTTAAAAATAATGTACAGTACCATCAAATCTTTCTGCATGTCACTTTTAAAGTGATACACTCATACGACCACACAATTTCAATTCCATATTACATTATGGCACAAAATGTCTTTTAAAAAATTACCTGCTTAGGCTATTTAATTATTTAATCAAAATGCAAATTAAAAAAAAAGATTATTCAACTTAATGATGCTTACAAAATTTCAAGTGAAAGTTGAGGACTCTGTAATGCGAGTGAAGTCTTCTCATCATGCTAGTGCATCATGCAAGAGGTTAAAGAGACTGATGAGAAAACCTTCAATCTCCCACTGAGTAGCATCACACCCTGTGCAAAAAGCATTGTGTATCACATGCAGCCCACAACTGCCTGTTTGAATCAATCATCCACTTGTCTGTTTTTCAATCTGAGATTGTATGATTTCATGCACATGCCAGTTTACATCTGGGCCACCCATTGAAAGCTGAGCAAGATTTCTGTGTTCTAGGTCTGTAAATATTGAGTTAAAATGGTTGTAGATGTCATCTGCTGTTCCCTGCCTCAAAAAATTAGTCATAAAAGTGTGAGGAGACACTGTCTTCATCCCAGATTCATATGTAAAAATCCATCTCTTTCTCCTGTAGATCTTTGTTCAAGCTCTCATCAAAGAGCAGTGCATAATTAGAGCCTTCTCTGACTTTCTTTTTAAGCTGAGCTTTGATGTAAGGAGCAATGCCAAAAGTTGTAAGGTAGGCAGTCTTCCTCTCACCGCAGCTGTACTGCTGAGCAATCTTGCTGTCTGGAAACACTGACCAAAAAAGTGCATCACTGTCACTGCACGAGCTGAAACTAAAATGTTTACTACTTTTAAAGTCCATAATATTTCAGCTTTCAACACATCGCTGCTTTGCATGAAACCTGCCACAGAAACTGCACCCCCATTGTCAGTCGAAATTGTAAAACACGCTGACGAAGTTGAAACAGGCTTTTCTGATGCAGATGACAGTGATGACAAAGAATTAGATAATATTTCTGTTGCTGACCCTATGAATGCTGACATCGAAACATCAGGATTATGTTTTTTTCATTTGTTCCAAGTGTTTTTTTCCTTTTGCATGGTTACTTAGGGGAGCAATGCCCATTCCTGCAATATCTATGTTTTTGTTGCACACTACACAAAGCACTCTGTGTTTTGCGGTCACATCTTTTCTCAGCCAAGTAATGAAATCTTTGTCTTGCAGTCAACTATTGCTGAATGTACAGTTTCCAGGCATTTTGCGATGATCACTCATTAAAAGACTCTGTTGTCAATGAACCGTTATTACTTGGTGGAAAAATCGTGAAATGAAAGAGTGCACATGCATGAATGACATCATGTGAAAGGGATGCTATGCACAATGTCTGATTACTTCTTGTGGATTCTGATAATGGTGGAATGGCTAGCAGATGATGGAAAAATCAAACCATACTTCCAATACTTGCACAATGTAAAACAAATCACTAGAAAGCAAAATTTTCTATCATATTTTATTTTTAAGCAAAATCTCTCAAATTCAAGGACTTTCAATGACCTAGGTGAAAATTCAATGATTTTCAAGGCCTTGAAATGAGGTATTCATTTCTTAGTGACTTCAATGACCCTTACTGACCATGCGAACCCTGCATATAGTATGCAAAGAAAATCTGTTGAATTCCTAGAAGCAAAGTCTGTTGAATGACAAGGAACACTGATGACCTTAGTGGAGCCTAATTTGATCTTAAATGCAGAGAAAATAAATGTCAGTAACTACCAGAATTCTATTCTGCCAGCTGGAGGATTGAGGTTCTCCCAATTTTATAAACGACCACTATTTTGCAGTGTTGCCATCCATAAACTGGTTCTCTAAACACCTCAGACTGGATTTCACTTTGATAAAAAAAATCTATGAAGGATGACACTGCAAAAAGATGGTCAATAACAACTAAAAAACTAAAAAATCTAATTCACTCCTTATCCTACCAGCAAAAGGCATTGGTGATTACAGTAAAACCTGCTTTATTGGACACCTCCATGTATAGAACATCTGCTCCTAAGGACAACATTTATGAAATCCATATTCTAACAGTATTTCTCCTATGATAAGACCAGGTGTCAGTCTAAAAAATGTGTCAAAATGTATCAGACAAAAACAGCCTTAGTAAATATCTGCCAAAATTTGGTTTAAACAAAATGGGGGTGGGATTATCATCAGATAAATGCAGTATTTTCAATTTGATATTAAACCTCTAAACAAAGGTCACCTGTCTACAAAGGAAAAACATTGTTCCTTCTGCACCTTTTATTGATAGGTTTTACTGTATTTAAATTTGTTTCTTCATTGATTTTGAGCAGAATTAAGTTTAAGATAAGATCAGTAGTCATCATCATCATTCAAATTTTTTCTGCTTCTGACAAAATTTGTGATAATGAGTGCAACAGTTTTTTTTTATGTATACCATATATGTATTCACTCTGACTTTTGGGACTCCTTAATACATAAAAAAAAAATTGATGATCATGGATTTAAAGACAAAATTACCTTGCAGAACTTCCTCACTCACTGTGTAATTACAACTTCCTGTTACAGGATTACATGGGCAACCATCATCACACAAACATACCACAGCACATGCATTGCCATAGAAACCTAATGGACATTCTGAAAAAAAGAAACTGGATGATTAATCACAATATTTTCTCAATAATGTGAGCAAATGTACTCACATGATTAAATTCTGATATTTGACAAACATTTTAAAACTTGTATAATCCTAATGGAAGGGAGATATAGTCTTATTCATGTCTGTCCATCCTACCATGTCCTGCCACATCCGGTCCCATCAATTCAGTTGCACATTTTATTTCTGCTAATTTTTAAGGACTTCATGGATTCTCACATGAGGCTATGCATTACAGTGATCCAAGTCAAGCTTCATTTTGATCATTTTCTGACAACATTTAGAGAGTTATGACCCCTGTTTGACTTATAACTCTGCCACTGCATCATATTAAAAGGGTCATCACAGCAACATAAAAAGAAGTGAAACCATTATCTTGTTACTGGCTACTGGAAGCTAGAAAAAAAAGTAAACTTGAAATACTGACTTTGATCATTGCTCCAGGAAACCAATCTGTGAATGTGTATCAGTTTTTGTTAGGGGTTAACCTGCAATGGACTTACATACCATCAATGGAGAGTCATGCGTATATATTCCAAAATATATCTGCATATTAATACCAAATAAATAAAAGATCCACATAATCTTATGTAGGTATAACTTATTTTGACATTTCTTCTCTTTTATAATTTTATACTTTTGGAGAAATATCACATTGGTAATTTTGAAGATATTCAACAAATGCAAGTGCCAGATTTGTTTATTTTGAATAATAAAGAATTATAAAATACATACATCTGAGTAACTTCAAACATTTTGAGGCTTACACCTTCCCTAGAAGTGTATGTGACCATGCTGTTTATTTTTGGAACACTTTGGTTGTATTACCTGACTCACACAAGTGTCCAGTTAGGCCAGGGGGACACAAACAAGTTCCAGTAATAGTATCACAGGTGGCATTATGCTCACATTGACATCTATACTGGCAACTTTCTCCATACCATCCCTCCTCACACGCATCACTGCAGTTACCTCCCCTGTAACCAGTTGAACAGTCACATCCATCTGGAAAACAAGGAACAGTATAGTTTTGATTGTCTGTACCCCAGTTATCTAACCAGACTCCTACTGAAAGTACTTGATAGTCCAGCAATCTCAATTTTGTACTGCTTATGTTGCTAGTACCATAGGGTCCATCATTCCTAATTGTTATACCACTTACGCAAGTACTATATGGTCCATCACTCTCAATTTATATACTCCTGATGCCAGCACCCTATGATACAGGATTCCTAATTTTTATACTACTTATGCTAGTGCCCTGTGATCCTGCACTCCCAATTTTTATATTACTTATGCTAGTACCCTGTCGTCCTGCTATACTACTTATGCTAGTACCCTGTGGTCCAGTGCTATCAATTTTTATACTTATGCTAGTATCATGTGGTCCATTACTCTTAATTTTTCATACTACTTATGCTAGTAACCTGCACCCTCAATTTTTATACTACTATTACTAGTAACCTGTGTTTCAGCACTCTCAATTGTTATATTACTTATGCAAGTACCTGTGATCTAGTGTTCTCAATTTTTATACCACTTCTGCTAGTATCCTGTTGTCCAGTACACTCAATTTTTATACTACATATGCTTGTACCCTGCAGTCCAGCACTCTCAATTTTATATTACTTATGCGAAGACCCCATGATTGAGCACTCTTAATTTATAAACTGTGAATTCATTTATTTTCATGAGTATCAATTTTCATGGTTTGGGGAAAATTATATTAACATTAGTATTTAAATTTATGGATTGGAGAATGGGTCCTTTTGTTTTCACAGAAGGATTATTGTTCATTGGGTCTCTGAATTTGTGGTTTGTAGCAACAGCAAAATCCATGAAAATTGGTATCCTGCCAAAAAATGTGAATCCACATAATTATTTATGCTACACTTTGTTTCCATGGTAACATTAAAAAATTCTAAGTTTCAAAAGGCACCTCAGAGCAACTTGCTTGACATGTGTACCAAGTTTGGTTGAAAGACCTTGATTGGTTAGATAATTATGCTCTAGAATGAAAATATTTAGACAGGCAGATGGACATAGCAACTGCAATATTCCCCAGTATTTCATACTTGCGGGATAAAAAGTAATGTTCTTTAAATCCTGATTTAATATTCATTTTTATTGGCAGATGGGTACCGTATTTGCCGGCCTATAAGTCAATACTTTTTGACCTAGAAGTCTGGGCTTCGTCTTATACTCCGAATTGACTTATATATGAATTATGTCATTGAAATTGGTTTACCGTAAAAAAAAAAATTAAAAAAAATTAAAGTACGAAAAGTATAGTGTAAAAAAATAATTATCATGTTTGGGAAGAGATCGTGTGCGAAAAAATATAGGACCCGACATGGAGAAGGATTCCGAAATATTTACGTGATTGTCAGTATTAAATTCACGTGCATCAGACGTAATTGCGCTAAAGCAGCATGCACTAGTAATATATGTTGTTTAAGTCTGCTTACATATGTTTGTAGTAGAATAGACAAGTTAGAAAACGGATAACCATGACATGGACATGGATATTCCATTGCACATTTTTCTTATTGCATATTGTGATCAAAATAAAAGAGAGACAGACAGACAGATTTCAGCCCTTCTTCATGCTATTTTGCTTAATGTACCTTACTGACCCCTTTTAGCTGAAGCTTTTGTCAAAGAGAGAAAACAGTAATGAAATAGTCAATGGAAATTAAAACAATGCATACCATAGTCCTTCAGTTTCAAAGATATATAATTTATATTTAAATATTCACAATATTTATATTCATATAGACTCCATTTAGTTTAAATCCCAAGATGACCATTTACCATGCTGTGTTGTTTTGTTGTTGTTGCAAATACAATGAACTCTATATTCCCCCGAAATAAAATTACCCTTTATCAGTAAGTGCATGTACACTTCCTGTAGTTAGGCGGCATTTTGGTTTGATCTTTGCTCATGAATTCAAAGCTCTGAGGCTTCTGTCGGCGAGATCAAAAGGTGTCACTGGTTGAAAAACTTACATGAGCAAGCACCTGGCATTACATGTCATTACACAGTCCTGCATACATTAACATGCTTTACAGGATCGATTACAATACCCTATGGGTAGCCTCATTTCCCTATTGGTAGCCTCACTAATTTGATCACATCTACTGCAGGTGTCAACTGGAATGACCTGGCCGAAGTTGTAGGCATATTTAATTAGCCAGTTGGATCTTTATGATAATGGATATAAAAACAAGAATGAACTGTTTATTTCAGAGATATTAATTGATAATGGAATACAGTAATGCTCCTGTACTTGAGTAAGATCACAATCATCAGGTAACTCAACAATACATATTACAATCGTCCTGTAACCTCTCTCTCTCCAAAAGCTACAAGTAAAAACTGCTCTGAATGCATACGTTCTTATACACTGACATAGCGTTGTTTCATCCTCTCTCTCTCACACACACACACAGACACACATACACGCATTCACTAAAAACAACAAATAATGTGTACAGACCATCTTAATCATTTTCCCAATTAATCTGGAATAGCATAGTGATACCATTAATATTCATGAAACCAGAAGTTACTAGCGAAAGTGACGAAGCCAAGGTGTTGATCTGGCTTCGTCTTATAATCCGCATCGACTTATATATGGATGAAGGATTGAAAATTGACGAAATTAGCGAGTTTGACTTATACTCCGCATCGACTTATAGGCCGGCAAATACGGTACATGTAAGTTAATCTAACTCTGGTTGATTAATGGAAAATGTTTCAATTAAACTTGTTGGACCGTCTTAACAACCTGTTATTTCTATTGTAATTCATCATGATGTAGTTCCATCAATTATCATATACTTGTAAGTGAAACAAGAAGACAGAGTCATCTATATCCCCCACACCACCACAATGACACTTAAGCTGACGATTTCTCAATAGCAAAAGGCACATCTAGATTATGAGTGTAATGTATATACCAAGTGTCATAAGGATATATTTAATGGTTTTGGAGTTTTTGTTCCAGAAACAAAAGTGTGAATGATGGATGGATGTACAGACTAATGGATAAAAACATACAATATATACTTGCTTGTAGGTCAAGTCCAACTACAAACTGCACAGGCCCAGATCTGCCATCACATAATGCGCTGGCAGATCTGGGTATATGCAGGAGTAATCAGGAGAACAAAAAACACAGACTCTGACCTGCTGGCACATAATGCCACAGCAGATCAGGGCCTATGTAGTTTGCAGTTGGATTTGACTTATAGGAGAGTATATATGGTACAAATATTGAAACTGAGGAATTTCTAAAAGCAAAAAGCACATGTAGACTATTATTCTAATATTTGTATTCAGTTTGACAGAAATATCTTAACTGATTTTGAAGTTTGCTCTGAAAATTAAAATGTGAATGATGGATGGATTAGACAAATGGAAAAAACATTAAAAATATTGAAACTGAAGAACTGTGAATAGCAAAAAGCACATCTAAACAACTAGTCTAATAAATGTACCAAATTTAACATAGCTAGGTTTTGAGTTTTGCCTCGGAAATGAAAGTGGAGATACTGCATAGATGGATGAAAAGACAAATGGACAAAAACAAAAAAGATATTTAAAATGACAAACTGTGATTACAAACAAAAGCCACATCTAATATGTGAACACAGACTAATCTTGAATTGTTTTGGAGTTCTGTTCCGGAAATGAAAGTGTGACAGATGGATGGATGGATGAATGAATGGATGAAAACATTGAAATTTATTGAAACTGAAGAATTGTGGATAGTTAAGACACATTTAGACCACTAGTGTAATAAGTGTACCAAGTTTCATAGAGATATTTTGAATAGTTTTGGAGCTCTGCCCCAAAAATGGAATTGCGGATAAAATATGGATGAATGGGTAGAAAAACTGACAAAAACATTACAAAAGTACTGAAACTGAAGAATTGTGAATAGGAAAACTCTCTGCTAGACCACTAGTCTAATAATAGACTGATAACTCTGTCCCAATAATATTTTCTTTTATTCTAATGGTCACTATGACCATCAGAATAAAAACATCATTATTGGGACAGATTTATCTGTCTAGTCTAATATGTGTACCAAGTTTCAAAGAGAAATCTTGAACATATTCAGTGTTGTGCTCCAGAAATGAAAATATTTACAGACTGACAGGCAGAGAGACAGATGGATGGACAAAGTGGTTGCTACATGTATATCCATCCCTGTATTACATATGGTTGGGAGGGAGGATATAACCCAAATATAAAATGTCTTTGCCATATATATTATTCTGTTTGAGACATATCCACAAATTTAAATACCAGTAAAAATACAAATATTGATGCATTCACAGTATTTTGCTTTAGTTTGGACAGTTATAACTTCTTTGTTGCTGGTATTAATTAAAAAATAGCTGATAATTGCAAGTATTCCTTGCTAAAATGAGATTGCACCATGAATAGTGACTGTAATTATCATCTATATTTGTTGTCATAACTGATGGCATGCTCCCATTCTACTTTCATGCACCCAACAGATCTATAGATAGGGCATATAGTGTAACCCATGTCTGTCCCATCTAATTCCATCACACTATGTCCTGTCCTGTCCCATCCATCGCAAATTTAATTTCTGCTCAATAACATTTGTAGGACATGATGAATTAAAATAAAATTTGGCATGATGCTTTACATTAGAAAACCTAGGTAAATTTCAATTTTCACCATTTTCCAGCAAAATTGAATGGAGTCATGGCCCCTGTTTGACTTAGAACTTTGTCCTTCAATTCCATTTCTGATAAAAGAAAAAACTTTTGAAGGACTGGATTGAAATAAAATTTGCTATGAGAACCTGCATTAAGAGGACACCGGTTTAGTTCAATTTTCATTGTTTAAAGGCAAACTTCAACGGTGTTATGACCCCTGTTTGACTTATAACTATGCCCATCAATATTTATAAAAATGTGTACTAAATAAAGCTTGAAAGTAAAATGTAAAATTAACACAGCAAATACAAAGCTAACAATAACCCAAAGTTAAAAGAAAATGAGTAATTACAATATTACAAAAATATATAAATAGACCTAACCAAAAAAAACTTTACTTAACCAAAGTTAAAACAGCAATACAAGACAAACTTTGAAAAAAATTAGAACCATCAGTGCTGAGTGAAATGCATTGGACCCTGTTTGCTACAACTGCTACAATTTTGCCCAGGAGGGCCTTAAACATAGGAACTTTGTGGATACAAAAAGATGTGTATCCAACAATAATGGGCCATAACTCTATAAAATAAATTATGTGAAATGACAGCAATAAAATTCATGCAAGAGGTAAGAAATTCACTCAAAATCCAATGATGACTGCTACTGCATGGGTGCATAAACCAATATTTGAACAAATGGGCCAACATTCTAGCAATTAATGATATTATATCCTTAAAATAAATCTCAAAGGAAGCAGAGGATTGAAAATTAAACTCATCCAAGATAACATCAAGTTCCATATCGAACTGACCTGATATCTAACATTCATAGGTAAAGTTCTTCTGTGGAAACCAGTCTAGGGAGATGCGAAATCAGGGGCCATCATTTCTATTGTTATAACACAGAAACCTGGAAATTAAACTCATCTGAGATCTTGTTAATATAAAGTGTATACCAAATTTAGTTGACACTGAACAATCCTCAGTAAAAGTTATGCTGCAGAAACCAAAGTTTAGGAGGCTGAGTAATCACGGCTCTAACTCCTCTAAATGATGCAGCTGAATGCTGGAAATCAAACTCATTCAAGGTCCCATCAACAACCAGAAATGTGCTAATGGGACATAGATGCCCAACCACAGTGCCAGAAATGACTTTAACACAAACCTTAAAGACAGGGTTGTGGTATAAAAGGAAGATTAAGTTAGTTATGCCATTTTCTTTCTGGCTGTGGCAGTGCAAACTTCTTAATTGGCATCTGATTGGTCAATCATGCACCTTATTGTTTTCATAGCCAGGCTTGGCTGCACACCTGGTATAGGTATAATTTACTGGCTTGAAAACCCTATCTTTAAGAAAGGTGATGGACGGATAGATGGACAGACAGAGGTATAACTGTAATATGTCCTTACCACTATGGTGGTGGGGCAAAAAAGATGCATGTTAACTTCAGTTGAAATCCTACAATTGCTATTAAACTTATGCTGCTGAAATTAAAATTTGAACAACAGGCAATCAGGGGCCATAAGTTCTATGAATAGTGACATTCCCACAAGATGTAAATCAAACTCATTAAAGGTTTCATCAATATAAAGCTGCACACCAAATCCAACTAATACTGTTCTGATTACTTGAATGTTGATTATCAATCACATTCTGGAAAATGACAAAATAAATTATTACAATTTCTATGATTGATTATGGTGAAATACAGTTTCGCATCATTCCAACTGTCACGGACATCAAACTATTTGAATTAAAATTCTGTGTCTGTAAAGCACAGATCTCCAAGATTCCACATTTTGACAACCACCCTGAAGTTTGAGCCTCTTGGGCTATACTTGTCTCGAGGGCACATGTCAGTTAGGTGTAAGCATTTGTCTTTTCATACCCTATATATATGTATTTGGTAATATAGTGGGGATCTCAAAAGTTTCCAAGCTATGACCCAAAGGCTTAGTCCCTTGAGGGGTTAGGATGGACCCTGAGGCCAATGTCAGTTGCATGTATAAATCTGTCTTTACATGCCCAGTAAGTGTTTATATGGTTATAGGGCAGGGATTTCAATAGTTTCCACATTATGACCCAGGGGCAAAACCCAAGGGTGTAATCCAAAAATCTATTATATATGTTATAGTCTTGGCCTTGATAATGATACATACTGACTTTCAGATCTACATCTACAATATTTAATAAATTGTTAGAGATTTTTAACCTCACCTCCACCCCCAAACCACACCCCCAGCGGTGATATAAAAAATGGAAAAACAGATTGGTAGGACAACATAATCAGCATCTATTTTCCAAAAAGTGCCGGGATAATAACCTAGTACAGTGAAACCCCTCAATATACCGGATTCCCTTCAAGATCAAAACTTTTTGGGGTCCCAAATTTGTCTTTCTTCAATGTCATCATTTTTTCCCCAGTAAACCCAAAAACCCCTACTCCGAAAACCGAAACAAATTTTGATCCCAAATTTCAATTTTACAATTAAAAAACCCAATAGAACTGAAATGCACTTAAAACTTGATATGTATTTTAGCTGCTAAATTCCTGACACGCTCTGGACCAGATTATTTATGGTTAGCAAATACTGTAGTAGGCTTATCGTGAGAAATGTCGCAAGAGCACACAAGGTTCAAACAATACCTGACATGTGCGCTGACACAGATTAGGTCTGACAATAGGCTAATCCAAAGTATTTGCACATTAAAAAAAGAGCCAGCTTTTTAAAAAAATTATTAATAACTAAATGCTTGTGGATAAGCCGTTTAAGAAAGATTATGTTTATCTGTTTATTATCTAATTGTGATTGGTGCTATTCGATTATGAAAATGATCAACAGAACATTTTTTTGTTTATTATTTTAATTAAATACCCAGGCTTTATTAACCAGGCATGTGGCCTCACTTTTAATTCTGTACCAACAGAGACTGACAAAACAGTGTTCTAAAAGTTAGATTCACTCAACTGATTTTCAGAGAAAAATTATTACATACATGTATTTAATTATCCATGACTGTCATTTGTCTCCACTCACATGTCAAGATGTCAGAATGACCAGCTAAGTGTCGTAGGACTGAACTATCCTTACAGGATAAAATCAGTCCGATCAGAGAATATGAATCTGTGTCAAAACCTACATTGAAGACACTAGAAGAATTTGGCATAGGAACATTCTGAATTATATGGAGTATTTAAACATTATGGATCATCATTCATAATTCTAATGGACTTATAGTAAAGTTATAAAAGTATCTAGTTCCTTAAATGTTTCTTGAGATGTGGACTGTATTTGTATGTGACACAACTGTATTCATGTGACTGGATGTGATTTTCAGAAGGAGCATAAGTTGTTCAGCTGATTTTTCATTAAATGTTAAAAAAACAAACAGTTTTCTTAATTAGTGCACTGCTACACAGACACACAGAAGAGATGTTCTCTCATAATTACATTCTCTCTCCCTCCCTCTCTCTCTCTCTTGTCAGATAAGCACTTATAACATATATTTTCACATCTGTGAAGCCCACAGTAAACCGAAAACCTCTCAAAACCAAAAATTAAATTTGCACCCAACAGTTTTCAGTTTTATAGGGTTTCACTGAGTCATGTGTTATCCAGATTACATAGCCCATGTAACTGTAGAACTTGTACACAAGATTCTATGTGACCTTGGTCAGCAATCACCAGAGCATACAATTATGTTCAATTTTAGCGGTCTTTAAAATTTTGCAAACAATTTTACTTGAATAGCATATCTAGTATATAGTTTCTGTTATGATATTCTGGGATAGTATATCTCAGTAAACCATCTCTGTTGCACAATTCATATTATGTTCATTCAGCATACATCACAGGTCTCTGAGTGTTTGTCACGGAGTGTGTGAGGGTGATGCTATTGCTAACACTGCTCTTACTCTTTGATAATGTTAATGGTTGTTTCAAAACCCTTTTGTATTGTGTAGGAGATTATTCAGGGCCTGTACTGACCACAGAATTTCTCTGGATTTTATTAAAGTCATGGGTTTCTTTGCTTTCAGTAATTAAATTGAAACTGCTTCAGGAGGAAAGCATATTGGGTTATTTTTTTAATTAAAAGCTAAAAATACAAAACATGCATTTGTGATTAATGGCAAGGAATATATCAAATGCCATAAAATAATGCACAATACATATATACAACAAATGTTTCAGGTACTTTAAAATGGCAATACTAACAAATATAAACCTCTACTTAACAGAACATGCCAAGCTTGCTTCAAGATATTTAAGAATTTCACACATGGTTAAGTTTTAGTAATAATTCTCTGCAAATAAATTTATAAACCTGAACATGGTTTTCACAAAAAATATGTACTTATTCAAGCAAAATATTTTTCTTGCACATTATTTAAATACGTAAAAAAATTCTGATACTTTGATGCATTTACTGGTGTGCATCAGATACATTCAATGATGGTTATTTTTGTTAAACTTGCTTTAAGTTGTTTTGCCTAGAGGCTTCAATATTAGAAAATTCCCACACAAATTTTTTCCTCAGTAAAAGCCTTTTCATTCACATGATTGTAATAATTCATTGGTATTTTATAAACTACTCCTCTAATATAATTATAGTATCAAATTATTATCAATTTACAGTGTTACTTGTTATATTGCTATTTTACACTTTTCATCAGTTTATATTACAAATTGACTACTGTATCTCACTATGCTTTGGGCTGTGGGCTGTTAAACTTACAGGGTACCCAGGGAAGGCAGCTTTTAAAAAAATATATGCAGAGGTTCTCTAATTACTCAAAGAGTTCATATGAAAATGATACAAATTATAAATTGCATTTATGGATGACTATTCCACATTAAAGTGCCTTGTCTGGGTCCCAAGCATGTTTTACTGGAACAGCCCTTACACATGTGAGACATAAATGAATGCATCTAATATAACATTTATCAGGAAGCAGTGATCCTACCTCATAGTGGGTTTTTGGTATAAATGAGTAATTTATGAAATGGTTTAACTGTATTATGACATGAAGTATAGCATCTTTATCCAACTAAAAAGTTCATTTCTGTGTTTGAGAACAAGAAATAGTAGGGCATCTCTACTCATAGCCTCTAAGCACTCACCTCCACCTCTTTCTCCTGAGCACTCAAGCACCTCACTAAAACCATGCATAGTGAAAACTCCCTAAACTTGCACCTCTGTAATCTATCTTCCTCCCCAGACCAGTTGCATATTTTAGTCTCAGTAAAGCAAATCTAATACTTATCTAACCTCTTTATAATGGTAACCTCTATAAAACAGCCAAAGTTTTTGGTTCAAACTGTCTGGATTATTGAAGTTTCACTGTACTTTCACGTTTTTATGGGTTTATGATGCAAAAGTGCATGTTACATACCATTGTCATGACAGAATATAGTATCCTAAAATTTGTCAGCACCAGTACATCCTTATTTGACCCTCCCCCACCCCTTTGTTGTAAAAAATTGTTTCTCTAGTAAAAGTTGCTTCCTTACTCACCTCTCTCTCTCTTACTCTGGCTATAACACTGCTTTCATAGTGAAAAATAAATTTACCAACTTACTGGATGTACAAATACCATTGTTAGAACAGTCAGCTGGACAAGATAAATTGTCACATCTTGTTCCTGACCAGTTGTCATGACAATCACAATGACCTTGAACACAATCTCCATGACCTGAGCAGTCCTCTGGGTCACAAAGAGGCTCATGAACACAAAGAATAGTTGATACCTTTCTAGCACAGTTGAACTTCTTATCATCTTTACTGAAATTGAAAATATAACAAGTCAATAAACAATAACAGATTTAAGTAAATTGCAGCAAAATAATGTAGCCTTGGGATGTTTCAAAATGAAATACCATGTAAATCTCATGTGACATACTCAAATGTAATAAATTTCTCAATTTGATGAATATATCTGTAATAAATGTCTGTATTTCCATTTCAAATGATATTTTGGATTTAATGAACAAATTAGCTTTTTGATTAAAGAGACTAGATGTGTAGAGAAAAACCGAGGGATACAAAATACATTTAACAGGTTGCCAAGTTGTCTACCAAAATGTGTCATTGGGGAGAGATGTGCGCAACCTCATTGGGAATTCAATCCACGACATCTCTAACTTTTGCTGAAAAGCACCGGACTTCAGCTAATCAAATTGACTTCCCTACTAGTTTTGCAACACTCCCTGACTCCTCTTTCAAGAGAAACTTTCCTCTGTCTCCATTCATTCCCCATCTAAATTCCACACTAGCTCCTACCTTCTCCATGCATGCAGGTCAAAATGTATAACTGTGTTCTGAAAACAAATGTCACAGAGAAAAAAACAAATTTGTATTGTAAATTATGTCTCTCCCAAAATACTAACCTGATCAAATAAACATCAGGAATTAACTGCTGCTACCTCCTAAATCCAACCCTCCCAAAAGATGAAAAATGTGTCTTTTCTGTTCATATACCATATAGACTGCAATAATTATAGTTCTGGTTGAGGAGTTTATAGAGAAACTTCTGCCGATAGCCAATCCCAATTCTGCCAATGCCGCATGTAGTGTCTTATCTCAGTTAAGATCTGAATATGATAATCTTTTCGACCAGAACTATGTCACTACTGAGTTAAATGAGCAATGTGTGAAGGGTGCATTAACAGCTGGCCTAGATGAAGAAGTTATGTGGCTCCATTGAAAGCCTGATGAGCTGTAAGAATTCTCTCACAGAAATCCATATCTTCTCAGAGGCCTATTCAGTGAGATCCGCAATCCACACAATGCACTTGGAAGGAAGATGCACTAAATTGCAATGGGCCAGAAACTTGATGCCTAAATGTATGAAATGCTGGGAGGGAAATATATCTGACTTCTCCCTGTTCACAAGAAAAACCCAGATGGGAGAGATGAAGAGCAACTGGTGAATATCTTGAACTAAAATTGAACCAACCATGTGTTTCTGTATTATGTCACCTAGGTATGGCATAGTCAGAGACCAAGTCCACAATGGTGAGAAAAAAAAATTAAATTATAAAGATGAAAATTAAGAAGTAGAGCCACAAATGCTCAAAGTAAAGAGAGGTCAATAAAGACAATACTGACTTTGTAACTTTTATTTCTCAATGATGTATGATTTCATGTTACATGGCTACAATTTCCTGAGAAATCAAACAGAGTTCAGGAGGTGGGTGAACATCCAGCAGCCACCTAGAAGAGTTTTTTTTGTTAAATTTAAATGGCACTTTTAAAACGTTATTGGTTATAACATGCAGAGGAAATGGGAGCTAAGTGCCTTTCCCGAAAACACTCTGAGGCAGCCAACCTGGATTGGCCTGTGTGGGTACTGAACCAGTGATCTTTGGATTACGAGTCTGAAGCTCTACTAACTGAGCTTCTGTGGAAGTAATTGTAATGGTATCTAGGAAGAGTTTATTCACATAGATATTATTATTATGGAAGCACTAAATAGTCATGTATGATAGGCCCTTTGTCACGGAATTGTATGGTTTATATCAATATGTATATGTGATCAAAAATGTATTCGGGTTTCGTTTCTGACTAGAGCGTTACTCGGGGGTTGTTTATTTTTTTCGGCTCTAGTTATTTTGAAATACTGAGCGCAATTCACCCCATGCTGCACGTGCAAATTGCCTGCAGTGAAAACTCGCGTACCTAGCTGCTGCGCATATCTGTCACAGCTAGAGTACATATAGAGCGAATTCTCTATAAACAAATTACACTACGACGAGTCTTGTCAGAAAGCTTACCTCTTTACGGGAGCAAAACTTCAGCTGTAGAGGTATGTGAAATTTAAGATTGTATTCTTTATCACTATTCGTTTTATATGACATAATTGTTTCATATATTGGATGTTTTAGAATTTATTCTAAATTCTACAGAGAGCAAATACCTAGGTCATACAACGCCATGATATTAGAATCCTATAGGCTGGTTCAAGTTAGCTATTTGTTGTAACTGAACAGACGGGTATTATTTAATTATACGCGGCATGCATTGAATGATTAATGTAATGTGTAACGAGGCGTAATTCATGTGCGCGCATGCGCAACATATATCAATACAAAAGTACTAACCGTGTCATATGTACTACACGGTTTAGTTGTTATACTTTTAGCTGTTCCATATGTATGGTTTGGTGGTGTGTGAAGTCACAGAACTCTGTGTGGTTTCGTGTGACGTGTACGCTGAGTCTGGTGACGTTGTTTCGGAAGAGTGTACTGGTTTTCTCGATGCGAGGGACCAAGGCTTCTCGATCAACGGGTCTGTGTTAATGTGAAGGCTCTCGAGGGACCCTTCAACAGACTGGGAGGGGTGGACCATGCGTGGTGGCTCCTTGACCATGGACTAGAGCGGGTGGAACCGTAGATACATCTTGGTAGTCAAACGGACGCCACGATAGTTATATTTATTGCGTGTTCCATTTGATTGTTATCTCAATATTGCTATCTGTGCAAAATTACATTCATTCCCATTTCAATATCGCTATATGTGTGATAGATTCATAATTTCATACATCCCCATTTCAATATCGTTATATGAACGACATATTCATAATTTCGTACATCCCCATTTCAATATCGTTATATGAACGACGGATTCATAAATTCATATTCCAATATCGCTTGATGAATTGATAAATTGATGAGTATCCTATTGATAAGCGCATAAATCACATGCTTTGGTCACCCTTGGTACTTAATAAGACCTTGTTTATGTTGGGGTGTAAATCATATACTCTTATTTGTCGATTGGTGATAGGATGCTATTCACGTTTGTTTAAAATTCCATTTGTTAAATCCATCTTTGATTTTTCTCGTTGAGTTACTTGTTGTTGATAGTTCCATGTTAGGAACTTTATAATTTTCCTTATCTTTTTGTTATAATGGTGTCAGATTTGTTCATCTTTAAATTGCGTTTATAAATAAACATCTTATTAACGCAGTTGCTTCCGGTGTCTTCACTAATCCAGTCCCAACCCGGCTTCATCCTGTGACACCCTTGTTATTTACAGTGGTGTCAAGAATGCATGATTTCATGTTGTATGCACAGTGGGATTATTCTAGCGCAGAAACACAATTGTGCTAGACAGGTTCGAGATTAAGTTTTGGTCAATAATGTGCAATGTGCTTCCCATTTTCTCCTAGCTATGTCTTGAAATGTTTACCAAACTTTTCATGGTGAGTAATTTTGTTGGAAATTGGTCTGTTCATGGGTCACTTCCCTCTTCATTCAAGTAAAATCTGGGATACAACTGTCACCGCCATATATATGAAATATCTCCAATTTTGTTTAGTTAAGTTTTTTATGGGATTAAATATTGAGGTTTATTTTAATGGATTTTTACACCTTGTGTGAAGTGGGTTGGTGTGACTGTAAAGGGGGTAATCATAGAAGAATCAGCTTTGCTGTGCAATCTTTTTACAGATTCGGTTTCTCCATTCTCTGAGAAGTTTGAAAATGAATACATATTAATGGTTGTGGAGCTTTATTTTGATAGCAGCTAGCTTCAAAGGTGAGAGGGTAAATCCTTGACAGCAGCCATAGCCAAAAACTGTTTAGTGCTACCAACAGTCTGTACGTTATATAGATGGGTAAAGACTAAACTTTGCATCTTTCTGGGAGGGTTAGATTCAAGAGGTAGTGGAAGTTAATTCCTAATGTTAATGTGATTGAGTAATGCTGGGCTGGAAAATTTTATAAAAGTCACCTTGAGCTTGCCCCAAACTATGACAGCATAATATCACAATGAAAATTAAAAAATAAGGTAAAATAAAATATGGGATGTTTTCTTGAAATTATGCTATATTTATTTCCCAAACAGCTTATTTTGTTCTTTTTATCTTTTTGCACATTAAAAACTTATGCTAATAATTAAAGTTATAAAAAAGATATATCTACTAGTACATGCAGATAGATATGTAGATTTTTAAAAAAGAAGGACTTGAATTGACATCTGGAGAAATTGAATGCATAAATAGTTAGAAGATCATAGGAAGATAGATAAGGGTTTTGGAAACAGCTTGATTTTTAACATGCTTTATGACTGGTAATTATGCAAATCATGCACATGTGAAATATGTATGTGCATTGTAACTGGAGAGATGAAGGTCAGAAGCTTTGTGCTCCATCTTGTTGCAAATAGGTACATGAGGGTTTATCCCAATGGGTGCACATTCAACTGAAGACAGAGTGATGAATGTACCATTCAGTATGAAGTGGCTGATTGTGCTGAGACAGTGAGTCTGCTAAGGATGCGTTGCATTTGGATGTTGATTTGTCAATGACGACACTGCCTGACAAAATCCAAAACCAGAAGGCAGAGAGAATGAGAATATCCCTTTGAGATAGAGTCTTCCACCATGACTGAAAGGCATTCACTGTGGTCTTCATTTCCAGGAGACATATGTGTAATGAGTGCTCCTGAAGGGGCCAAACCCTGCGGTCTTCTTGAAAGCATGGTAGGATGTGAGCACTCAGCCTGCCATGCTAATGTCTGTGCAGATCATAATTTCCAGCAGTTGATCTTGCACTTGGATGCCTGCTGTACGCCAAGTGAAGTTCTTGACTACTGCTGAGATGGGACCTAATGTATCCCAAAACTGAATTAAATCAGATTTTCAGCTCCATACAAAGTGGATGAAATGTTGGAATGGGATCAGATAGGATCTGTTCTTGTTGGCAACAAATCCAAGGCAAAGCAAAAACAAACAACAAAAACGGGATTTCATGTCTTGATATAAAAGATTACTCTCCTGGTGCTTGTGTAAAATGTTGTCAAGGGTATTTGAAAGTCACATTATTTAACAAGAGTGACTTACCATGCATCAGACTGACATTATTTAACAAGAGTGACTTACCATGCATCAGACTGACATTATTTAACAAGAGTGACTTACCATGCATCAGACTGACATTATTTAACAAGAGTGACTTACCATGCATCAGATGGGTAATTAACTAGAGTATTATTGATGACGTATGTTGCTGATCCACCTCCATCCAGGTTGATAGCATTTATCACCCCATAGTCCTTAAGAATTTTGGCAGCAGAATAAAGGGTAGCTCTAAAATGAACAAAGAGGGAAGAAAATGAGATGACTTTTGAACCAGATGCATTACCTATTGCACATCTGGAAAAATAAAAATAAAAAACTTTACCTGTATAACTGGGATTTTCATGGTATTGCACACAAATCTAAAATTTAACTGCATGTTTTGTATAGAATGTTGGGCTAAAATCAGAAAACTACTTGCCCAGCATAATTTTTGACTTGGCTAACATTGATACACAAGGAATTTTTCCATCCCTGCACTGATTACATAAGGAAAGAATGGACTTGACATAACTGACTTTGATTTTTGCACTAAACTTTATATTTAAAATTATTCATACTGGGCATAACTGGCACACAATCACATGGTCATTAGACACAACATTTTAATTTAAAATCTTTATGTTGATGTCATCACTTTTGTCATTGTTGCAATCATTGCAGCCAGGGAAAAAGTGACACCTATGTTTATACATGCTTAAGCAGATAAGGAAAAAAACAAAACAACTGAAAAATGGATACCAGTTAATGCCTGAGATGTGGTGGTGTTGGTTACATACAGTGCATCCAATTTATAGCACTGTTCATATAAGCCATAAAAGTGAACTACATTATAAGTGAAGGAGTCTTATACTGAGGGATAGTCCAAAGCGAAACCCAAGGTCCCCTACTAGATCAAAAAGTGGGGACATTTAGAAGAAAAAAAAACAGGAGTCACAAATAGGGGTGAAATGACATGCCTGTGCCACGCATTGAGATGTATCGCAATACACAACCTACGATATGATAAATTATCAATACACATATTAACTTGAAGGTCTGTCATCTTTATAGTGTGGTGACATTTCAGATGTGACAACACTGGTCATATTTCCAGTATGCAGATTGCAGACAGACCTAGAATTATCATCTTTTCATATGCCTTGATAAGATAACAAAAATACTTCCGAACAGGCTACCTGTTAGTTGTCAGTGATTCTAATTAAACTTCTTCAGCTATTTTAGGCAGCTCCATTGGATCGGATGCAGGACTCATCTTGGTCACCATGTCCTTTGGTTTGCATTGCATGAATGCTTTAAAAATGTTTTATTACCAATTCATATCTTAAATTTGGAAGGCAACAAGTTGTTACCTTAAAAACAGAATAGTGATAAGTACAACCTGCACTGTACTTCCTGCAGATGCAAAGAACTGCTGTGACCACAGGCACTCATTTCTGTCAGTGTCACACAGTGAATAAGTTACATTCAGTTCTGATTGGTGGTTATTGTTTACCATGGACTGGAACAAACAATAACCACCAATCAGAACTGAACGTAGCATTTTTCACTGCATGACACACCAGAAGTGTAGGCCTTCAAATTCAATCAAAGTTGACAAGATACAAAGAAAGAGAGACACAAGAACAAGTTTGGAATGTCTCCTTTATGTTGATACATTATCAGTGGCTGAACATGCTGACAAGATATAACATTAGAATGGAATCGGTAAGGAGGGCTCATTTTGAACCAAGCGAGTTAGTCACCTTGTGTTAATTTGTAGAAAGGGACTGGGTGTTGTCAATAGTTTTGCTTTTGACTGATGGAAACTAGTGCCCATGATAGTTCTCTCTGATAAATTCTATATTTAAAGAATAAAAAAGCAAATGACTATTAATTATTCATGACTGCTGAAGATTAAAGTAACCTGTATAGAGTAAGTATCATTTTGTATCGATTCTTCACCTCTTGTATCAATAAGTGCATGAAATGGCAGAATTACTGATACAATGATGCATTGATGAATCATCTCACCCCATGTCACAAATATCCTTACTTGTTTCTTGTTTATGCAATAACATTAAAAGAGTTTATTATCAGCCACCTCTGCAACAGGCCTTCTGTACCTGGAATTTAGTTTTTCATGCTTGAGTAATCATTCAACTCTACAGTTATATTTTGGACACTTGAGGCTACACTGCTGTGAAAATAAATGTAAAAGGGTTTTTACTGAAGATTTCATCTGTTCTTCTTTATGTTTTCCATCTATGATCATTGACCATGTGCTCTCGATTGATGCATAAATGCATAACCTAATCAGCCAATTAAATTGATTTTCTTATGCTTCTTTGGCAAGAAGTGCACTCTATTCAGTAAGACAGCTCTATTCAGACAGTCTAAAATCATCCATACTGATCTTTTATGGTACCATGGGTTACAATTATGAATCAATGGTGGAGCCTAGAATAAACACTGGGATAGTACTTTCAAACACAAATATGAGTCTAGAATGAAATCCAAAAGAAATAAATTAGGTAGCAATCATAACACAATATCTAACCAATTTAATGGGATCCATGACCATCTATGAATTATAAAAGCAGAGCCATTCCTGCATTATTTTTAATTTGGAGCAATTGTTTTTATGGTCTGGGGCCCTCCTGATGCAACATGGAATCCTCCCTTCCACTTATGAAGTTTTGACTGTTTTAATGAAATAACCCAGGACTTCTAACAATTTCATCTATTTTTAATAATTTACTGGTTCAACCAAAAGATTATAAAAATTGTTAATAATGCAATGAGATCATGGATTTTCCTAATCTTGGTCATCTAGATACTTGTTTTGTGTTTCACATTACAAAAATGTATATCTTTATGACCAAGACTAGGATATTCCACTACTGAGCTCTTCTACATATGGTGCATACTAATGAGAATTGTTCAATAATATCTACTGATTGCTAATCTTAACTGACAAAAAATTCTTATTCTGAAATTGCGAAAAATTCTTATTCTGAAATTGTGAAACAGTGATGATCAGAAAAATTCTTTTTTAGACAGAATGAGGACATGTGTTTGTATGGAATGGCTAAATGACCGAGTGTCAATCAAATAATATTTACTGAAATAATAAACTGAACAGTGTACATGGTAAAAAGGCAGATAACATTGAACAATTTCTTTCCAAAAACTTATGGCAAGAATCAAATGGTATGTATGAACTGACATATGCAATTGAGTCTTATTGATAAAAATAAAAAATAACCATTTTCATTCTACGGAAAATTCTAGGATTGGATGGAACTGTTACCTATTACTACTGAACTCAGTCGTGTTTTCTATGATGTCTGCACTGAAGGTTAAAAATAGTACAGAATATAAATGAATAAATGAATGAATGAATTAATAATTAAATAATTAAAATGAATAATCACTAACTAAACAATCTGATAAGAATAAAAATAATCTCTGCTAAAATGAAGCCTTTCATTTAAGGGACACAACTGTTTCTAAATGATATCTCAGGTTGCAATAATCTGGAACACGAGTCCCTTCAAGGGACTGATATTCTACTGGGCAAAAGCAAATTTTTGCAGTAAATTATGTTTCTCGAAAAAATACTTACCCGATAACATTAGCGTTAGGGATAAAATCCTGCTACCTCCCAAACACAGTCCTATTAAAAGACGAAAATAATCATCTTTTTTGTCTATATCATATAGGCAAAGGGCAATAATTCTTGCCCATTACCTCCTGTTGCTACCACCAGGTGTTTCTAATTTTTAAGCTGAACGAGATACCAACAAGGATGTTCAAATGGCAGGGTGACTGCTCTCGATGGGTCTATCGAAGAGAGGGAGTGTATAACAAATCTCTGATTGCCCACTGATGACAACCTATTTGTGGTCACAAAGCCTGGTTGCATCATGAAGACCACCAAACCATCTGATCTGATTCCGAAGATAGTTCGGGGCAATTGAAAGAAGAAGACTTCAAAGGCTGATGTGAAGAGGCAGCTTCCCTGGCCCCCACTGAGCCAACAGGGTCATTTGTAAAGGGGCGCATAAAGAGAGGGCCCAGCAGGATCAAATCCGCTGCTGCAATGAGTAATCCAAAGTGTTGCAAGAACTGCTGAAATCCTGATCCTGTTGGAAATGGACTCGACCAGTTCTACGATCTGTACGACATGAACACGTGAGAGGCAGACCAGATTGCGATGGGTGAGAAATTCCATACCATGTGGACAAAACTCTAGGATGGATGAAGATTGGACTTTTCCCAGTTCATGAGAAAACCCAGATGATTCAAAAGAGATTGTTTCTGCCTTTGACAAGAATAGAACTTACCATATGTTTCTAGAGGATGTCATCCAAGTACGTAGCTATCGGTTTAGTCGAATGAAACAGGGTGACAACGCAAACCATCATTTTGGTAAAGACAGAGGAGCTGATATTTAGACCAAATGGAAGAACTTGAAACTGGTAAACCTTGTTGTGGTAAACAAAAATGAAGAAATTTTCGTGACACCAAGTGTATAGGGACATGAAAGTATACATTGGTCAGATCTAGACTGATGCCATACTTGTCCCTTCTGATGGAGAGTTGTATTGACCTCGCCATCTCCATCTTGAACTTTGGGGGCAGAATGTATTGGTTGAGGCGACTCAGGCCGATGATTGGCCTCAACTTGCCATTGGTCTTTTGAATAAGGAAAACCCTTGAATAAAACCTCAGGGATGGTGGTTTTCACACAATCTCCACAGACCCATTTGTCAATGAGCAACTTATCTCCTGCTGGAGAATATCATCCTTCTCCCAATCTGTTGCCTCCTGGCATTAGGTTGGGGCCAGAACTGATCTTGTGATGGAAAAGAGACTTTTTTCCTTTTCTCTTATTGTTCCTCCATTGTGGCAGGGACAGATTGGATTTAAAAGACTATGTGGGTGGGTGGTAAGTTGGAGGGACAATTCTTGAGCTGTCTGCCTATGAACTTCCTCAATCTTGCCCCCAATGAGTAATGGCTGGACAAACGGAGTCATCCTTCGTGCCAGAGCATGATGAGGCTTGAACGACGAGGAATGCAAACATGCATCCTGTAAAATCAGGTCAGGATTTGCCAAGGCAGTCAACACATTAGCCATAGAATGGTTAGCTGCCCCATTAAAGACATGAGCAATTTGGGACACTGCCTCCCAGACATGTTCGTTCAACGATATCTTGGCATGTCAGAAAAATGCTAATAGGCCAAGACTAACATCGAAGACATGGTGATAACATTCCAAACTAGCTTTGATATGGCATGGAACAAATTCTTGTCTACTTTGTAGAAGAGCGGGGCAAACATGTTAACCACCGCTAAATTCTTATCCAAAGCTGGGAGGTCTGTATAGAATGCATAGGAGTACGTCTTGCAACAGCACAAGAAAACAACGCTGGTACTTGACTTTCAAAAAGAAAACCTTAGTATTCCCTGGGTCACAAATTGTCCAGATAGGTGATCATTAATCTCTCTGATCTTCCCTGATTGATGCTGCAGATGGAAGGCCATGGTTTCTTCTTCATCACTGATATCTACCGATGCTTTGACTTTATAGTCATGTGTGGCAGTATGGGTGGAGGGCATTCAGAAACCGGCAACATCTGGCATATCTCTTTGATGGCAGCCTTAAAGCTTAACTCAGTCTACTCCACAGATGGATCTGAGTAAGGCTGTTATGCAGGATTGTCTTTACACTCACTGTGTGTAGACTTCTGTTCATGGTTGGTCTCCATATCTGGATAGACCATTCCTGGTGGCATAGATCATGCAATGCCATCATCTCTGTATAAGTCACAGTAACTACCTAGTTGGTAAGTGGTGTACATAAAGCCAGCTGAGTTTGTCTGACCGGTATGGATGACTGGTTTGCCAGGCGAATGATCGGCATGGCCGCCAGTCATGTAGAAGGCAGTTTGGCTGGACCGTGGTTATGGCTGGATGGACGGATCTCTCACTAAAAGGTTGGTATGATTAGCCATATGCCTGGTGAGATGGATGAATCAATCACTAAGATCCCCGTAATTGTAACTGTATGTAGCCATAGGCATAGTAGGATGGACATATCTATCATTAAAATTTCTGTAATTGAAGAGAGATGAAACCATAGACCTGGCGAAATGTATGGATCTATCACTAAGATCCCCGTAACTGTAATTGTATGTAGCGTATGCATGGTAGGATGGACAGATCTTCATTATGATCTCCATAATTGTAAAAGAGATGAAGCAGTACGCCTGGTGAGACAGACGGATCTTTCAGTAAGATCCCTGGACTGATATTGCTGGACTGTTGACTGGAAGTCTGGCTCAGCTTGGCCGGCTGCACAGTTGTGGACAGCTCTGGAGGGTGATATGGTAGTATAGGATGGATCCATTAAAAACCCCATGCACCCTGATTTACAGGCCCGAAGGTCATGCTCGGACATGCAGAGGTAGCCTAAAAATGGGGTCACTCCCCCATTGTATCATAACTACCTGTAGGAATAAGAGAGGGATAAAGAGGCAAAATTTGCCCAGAATTTAATAATTGTGTCGTCATCTCCCTCTTTTCTTTGCCTTTGGTCAACTTCTGCAAAACCGTGGTCCATACACTCTCGGACTATATGGCATAACTCATGTGTCTTCCCTGGTCTTGAACTTGCTGCATTTATTACACTTCATCAACATGTTTTGCTGAAATGACAAAATAAAAAATAAAACAAAACAAAACAAAAAAAAGTATAAGTTAACAATGCAGGAAGTTAATAAGTCGCTGAAACAACACACGTTAGTAACTGAGTGAACAATAGGCAGTGTGCATGAAAACGTGAATCACAACATGTATCAACGATAGCGTGTTGTACCATGTGGTCTAAATAGACAAAGTCCAGAAAGCAAAAATTCAAGAAAATATATTGGAAAAAATAAAAAAATAATGTGTACCACCAGTAGAGGAATGATTATTATACAATATAAATCCAAATTTCTAAATGGATGGCTAAAATTCAGATCGATATTGGCATGGATTTGCGGGATGTCTCTCGTACAATATTGTCCGTACGACAGTGAAGCTTAAAGACTAGTGACACCTGGTGGCAGCAAGGGGAGGTGATGGGCAAGAGTTATTGCCCTCTGTCAATATTATATAGATAGAAAAGATGAATTTTCACCTTTCAATAGGGCTACATTTGGAAGATAGCAGGCTTATATCCCTAACGTTAATGTGATTGGGGAACATATTCTAAGGAGAAAAGAATTTCCAGGAATTCAAGAGAAGACCATTTCTTCCTTTTAACTGCTGAGTGTTGAAACCATCTCTGATATTCTTCAGCAATAACAAGATTTTCAAACTAGCTGCTGTGGTGGTCATACTGGAAATCAGATTGGCACCATTTTCATTTATGACCACGCAGACATCATTAGAAGTTTTTTGGTGAAAACCCCATTCATTCAGGGGGAGTAGCGACAGTGAGATTTTCACAACAGCCATTCAGGGGGAGTAGCGACAGCAAGATTTTCACAACAGCCATTGAGGCAGCCATACTGGATGTATAAAAATAGCACCATTTTCATTTAGGAGCAATCAGGTATCATAAGAAGTCTATTAGTGAAAACCCAATGTTGATATAGCCATCCATTTGGGCAGAGTAGAGATATCAATATTTTCAAGATGGCCATCATGAAGGCCATATTAAGAGTCAATTTGCATCATTTTCATTTAGGACCAACTAGACACCATAATAACTCTTCTGATGAAAACCCCATGTCAAAATAACTTTCCATTTAAGAGGAGTAGTGATAAAATTTTCAAGATGGTTGCCATATTGGACGTCAGATTAGCATCATTTTGATTTAGGACCAACAAGACATTATAAGAAGTCTTCTGGTAAGAACCCCATGTTGATATGACTTTCTGTTTTGGAGGAGTAACAATAACAAGATTTTCAAGATGGCTGCCATAATGGCCATATTGATATCAGATGAGCACCAGTTCCAGTTAGGACCAACTAGAAATCATAAGAAGTCTTCTGGTGAAAGCACAATGTTGATTTGACCAGTCATCTAGGAGAAGTAGCAATAATAAGATTTTCCAAATGGACATTTTGGCGACCATTTTGGAGGTCAGAATTGGCACCATTTTCAGTTACAAGCAACTAGACATCATAACATGTCTTTCAGTGAAATTCCCATGCTGATAGTATCATTCATTCAGGAGAAGTAGTTATAATAAGAGTGTCAAGATGGACACTGTGGTGGCCATACTGGATATCCAAGAAGCACCATTTTCATTTAGGCCCAACGAGACATCATAAGAAATCTTTTAGTAAAAACCCCAATCCATTCAGGAGTAGCAATAAGATTCTAAAGATGGCAGCAGTGGCATCCATATTCTATGTGCGAGTGGCACCATTTTCATTTTCTTAAGTCTTCTGGTAAAAACCCCAGGTCTATATGACTTTTTATTCAGGAGGTGTAGTGATAACAAGATTTTCAAGATAACTACTGTGGCAGCCATATTGGACTTCAGATAGGCACCATTTTCATTAGCCACCAACTATATATTATAATAAGTCTTTTAGTGGAAACCCCATGTTGATATGACCATCCATTCAGGAGGAGTAGCAATAACAAGATTTTCAAGATGGCCACTGTGGCAGCCATATTAGACATCAGATCGGCACCATTTTCATTAAGGACCAACTAGACATCAAAAGAAATCTTCTGGTGAAAATCCGATGTCAATATGACTTTCTATTAAGGAGTAGCAAAACCAAAATTTACAGAAAATTTCCATGGTGGCCATATTGGACATCAGATAGGCACCATTTTCATTTAGAACCAACCAGAATTATAATAATTTTTTTTGTGAAAACCCCATGTTGATATGACCATCCAGTCAGGAGTAGCAATAACAAGAGTTTCAAGATAGCTGCTGTGGCAGTTATATTGGATGTCCCAGCAGTACCATTTTCATTCAGAATCAACTAGACCATAAGATGAATGTGTGTGTAAAGTTTCATGGCAATCCTCCAAGTAGTTTAGGAGAAGTTACGATAACATACTTGTATTAACGGATGGACAGACAATGGACGACAGACGATGAACGAAAGACCATCCCATAAGCTCTTCTGGTCTGTGACCAGTAGAGCTAAAAGTCACTGCTTGATTATCTTTTGATTCAAGTTTAAAATGAAACAGAGTAAGAACTAAAGCAAAATAAAAATTGATAAAAATGTACAAGGCAAATAAATGTTTTACGTGTGAGTGTATTTATAAATTCACACATAGGATAGTGACCACATGAATATGTACTGCATCATGTATGTCAGTGAAAATAAAGTTTTCACTTAAAAAATTTCCCCTGATTTTCCATGCAAATGTTCAGTAATTCCAACCTCAATTTTCTACCAGGCAAATGGTTCTCAAATTTGTCCCCTAATTTTTCAGGCTGATGGGCCAGTTGGCCTACTGGCACAAAAATGATGTGAAGCACTATAAGAAGGGGCAACAGTATACTGTGGGGCTTTATAATGAGGACCACTGTACTATCAGTTGCTTTATGCCATGGAAAACAAACTAAAATCTAGCCTTAAGAGTAACTTAAAAAATTGGGAAGACATTAATTTGTAATTCATTAATTTCTTTTGCTGAATCCTTTCAGCCTGCTAAATACCAACCCATGTTTAAAAGTTTTTCCATCCACCTGAGCAATGATTAACCGCCCATCCCTGTCATGGCCAACAATGGTGCGGGCTGATAAAACAGAGGCAAAGTCCTCCAAGGTGCCCGTCTCCTCAGTCTCAGAGCACTCAATTCTTAGACTCTCATCAATGTAGACTTCTCCATCTCTGAGTATCCAGATAACTCCACCCACCAGCTGGAGAAAATTCTGAGCCACCAGGTCGATCTCGGATAGGTACCTGTGAGTGACATATAGATTTTGAGATTTATGCAACATAAAATTAGGTGAAATTTCTGTCATAAAATTTTCAAAATTTTATGATTTTGTGAAAATTCAGCAAGTTAAATTTTCTAGACACTATAAATTTAATTCCAAGCCAAATTTCACTATAAATCAGGCTTGATTCTAAAACTAAATTCTTTAGGGTATTACATCTCTCCCCCTGCCCCAAGCCTCTGTTCATGCAATAGGTTGTTTTTTGTGTGCAATTTTTGATAAATTAGAGTAAATCTAACAATCATGCATCCTAGAATATATGTTACATTCACCAGGATTCTTGGGGGTTTCTGTAAGGATAAATTTTCCTGATTAATCACCAGGCCCTAAGATTACCCCCTAAAAATATCAAATTCTCGCACTCAAACTTAAAATTTGTGATGTTTGGTTCGTGTTTGACCAATCAGACATCAGGATTTTAAGTGGAGTTTCAGTGTGAGACTTTGGAGTAATCTTCGAGTCAGGTTTTGAATTCATAAGGCTTTCAGGACTAAGACCAAGAATTTACTTGACACATTAAGACAGAATATCTCCAAAGCTATTTGAATTCATAAGGCTTTCAGGACTAAGACCAAGAATTTACTTGACACATTAAGACAGAATATCTCCAAACTATTTGAATTCATATGGCTTTCAGGACTAAGACCAAGAATTTACTTGACACATTAAGACAGAATATCTCCAAAGCTATTTGAATTCATAAGGCTTTCAGGACTAAGATCAAAAATTTACTTGATACATTAAGACAGAATATCTCCAAAGCTATTTGAATTCATAAGGCTTTCAGGACCAAGACCAAGAATTTCCTTTTTACTTGACACATGAAGACAGAATATCTCCAAAGCTACTGATCATAATAGCATAATATTTTCATCTTTGACCCCCTATAAAATATTCCTGCAAAATTTGAAAGTGACAGTCTGGACAAGGAAACAGAATACTGATTTATATTATCCCTTGTTTTGACCTTTACCTTGATACTAGGGCTATGACCGTGATTATGTGAGACACTGTCATGTCAAGCTATATAAAAGACTAAAGTTCCATTAAAATATCTTCATTGATTTAAATTTATACATGTACTTGGACAGGTGTTTGGTTTTGTGTGGCTATATATGGCAGCCAGTATATTTGGTGGAGGAAGAACTCAGGAAGACCCCCCAAGATCAACCACCGACCAATGGGAAACTACTGGCAAGCTTTCTCACAGACCATGTCGGTTGAGCAGAGACTCAAATTCACACAGATTGAGGTGAGTCACCTGGGACCCCATGTACTCAGACAGAAGTGATTGATTTATCTTCTCCCTTCTCATGACCTTCACCATTAGGCAGGGATGTGTGGCTTTGGTATGTGACACATTGTCGAGTCATGATATATAACTGATTAAAGTTTCATTAAAATATCTTCTGTGGTTCAAAAGTTGTACTCCAGACAATAATACAAGTCAAAGTTACATTTTCCTATTAAGTGTGCATGGCTACAGTATGCAATACACCATCTATACATGATATATAATTGGCTAAAGTTTCACTAAATTATCTTGAGTGGTTCAAACGTTATACTTCCGATGAAGTTACAAGTCACAGAATTACTTTTTCCCTTGCCATGACCTTGAATTTAAGACAGGTTTAACTTGGCTATGGCATGCAACACACTGATTATACATGACATATAACTGGCAAAAGCTTCAGTAAAATATCTAATGCAGTTCAAAGGTTATGCTCAAGTCAAGGATATAAGTCATGGAATTACACTTTCCTTTGCTGTAACTGTAACCCTGACCTTAAGGCTGGGGGTGTTGCTAAGATATGCAACACTGTTTAAGCATGATATACAACTGGCTTAAGTTTCATTAAAATATCTTTAGTGGTTCTAAAGTTATACTCTGGACAATTATACAAGTCTCAGACTCACATTTTCCCTTGCCATGACCATGACTTTCAGGCAGAGAGCTTAACCATAGTACACAGAACACAGTCTAGTCATAGTATATGCTTGGGCAAAATTTCATACAAATCTTTCAAACCATTACAAAATGATTGGTCAGACAAGCAAATGTTAATGAACAGACAATACCAACATAATACATATGACTTAAGTCAGGCATATAATAAAAGATATAGATGTTAAAATTCTTTAAAAGTATATAAAATAAAATATCAAAAGTAAAACAATATAAAATCCTTAAAAAATAGGGTCTAAATTTGTTATTAAAACATGTATTCTTTTAAAAAGGCCAATATTTTCTCTGATTCACATCATCAAAAAGCTTCTTAATTGAACTCACATTAAAAACATTTTCTGTTTCAGAATGTGGAAATTAATACACTTGTGAAAAATGTGTTCCAATGTCAATGGGCACTGGCAAGATATACACTCTGGCTGAGGTTCATCCTTCAGGAGGTATGCATGGTAAGGTTGTGTGTCCTAAATGCGAGTGGCACAATACCACCTCATCTCTGTGATTTGTTCTATATGAGGGATGCCAATATCCAATGATGGGTCTGATCTTCCTAACCTTCTTTGTTGAGTTTGAAGTCACTATATGGAATCTTCCATTCTGAAATGATCACTGCAGGGACAGCCTTAGCTGCTCTATCTGTCCTTTCCTGACCCTTAATACAGACGAGACTAGGCAGCCAAAAATACATAATAATTTTTGCAGATTGTATGAGCAGATCATATTTCTGTAAGATATGGTATATTATCAGGCTGTCAAAGTTAAGGTTTTGTAAGGTTTTCAGTGTGGAAGTGGGATCCGAAAGATGAAATTTGTTTTTTGAGGTTTCTATGTAGTTCAGAGATTTGAGTATGGTTGTAATTTCTGTGGTAAAAATAAAGGCTGTATCTGGTTGGTGCCATGGAGTGTTGAAATGGCAGCTGCAACCATGTCTCCATCTTCTGAACAATAAGTCCATTACATATTATATACACGCACCATCAGTTTTCTAAGGCATAATTAATGTCTTATATATGGATCTTGCCTTGATAAAGAAGTATATAGACAGTTTAAAATTAGCAACTGAATTCACAGAAATAAGCTCTGTTGACCTGCTAAGTCTACGGAAATAACCAATAAGAGCTGGTCTTCAGACTCATGCCTTATATATATACTCATATAAAATAATACTGAAAATAACATCAAATTGTTAGATACATGGATGCTCAAAGTATGAGAGCAGTATACAACTGATTTTAATGGTAAAAATAACAAAATTATACAACATACTGTATATACTCACTTTTAAGTCCAGTCCAACTGCAAACTGCATAGAGCCAGATCTGCCATCACATAATGCATCAACAGATCTGGGTCTATGCAGTTTGTAAGGAGCAATCAGTAGAAGAAACAACATAGACCCTGATCTGCTGGCATATTATGCAATGGCAGATCAGGTCTACATTGCTTGCAGTTGGACTCCATTTTATAAATGAGTATATATGGTACATGTACAGTAGTCTGTTACCATGACCAACTTTTACTAGATGTGAAGAGTATCCGCCAAGATAAATGCATCCATCAAGTTTCATGACTGCATATGCAACAGTTTCTGAGAAATCGAGCTTGCAAAAACTCAACATAATTCACTGAAGCATAAAAAATATGCCACTGTAAATTTACTTTGCTGATGAATACCCCAAGACAAATGTACCTCTTAAGTTTTACAACTATACAAGCAACAGTGTCAGAAAAAATGGAATCTAAATGCAATAACTTAATCCTGGTGTATACACCTATGATGATAACAACTCTTGAAAAAGCAATACCCAGACTTTACTGGTGAGAAGAAAATTGAGATCACAGTTTGTTGTAGCATGGACCATTAGACTGAGGCATCAACAGAAGTGAAAGTGACAAATATACCCAAAGAAAAGGTATCCATCTGCTGTTATTCCAAAGTGAGCATTCTGTACGCCTACTGAATCCTGAACAAGCCGACCATTACTGATGATATTACCTGTGGAGAAGATAGAAATACATGAATTTTGATTTTTGACATGTTAACTGCATACAAGTTCTAGAGCTACCAAGATAAAAAGCAAGGGATAAACGGATGTAAAGGAAAAGCAAGTTTACAATATTACTGTATTGGTGATTTTGGGCACAGCTCAAGCTAGACAGAATTTTAGGGAATGGACTTGGTTTGGGTTGGCAAATAATTTCCTATACAATCTTGTATTTCGGCTATGTATTATGTATGCATGTATGTATGTATGCAATGTATGCATGTCTGTTTAAATGCCTGTTTATGACTGGCTAGATAAATTAATAAAAAATAAATTTGCAATGTGTCACTCAGAAATTTGAGGAAAATTTCAATAAATCTGTATAATTTTGGTTATTACAGAAAGAAAGAAATGTCATTGTTTTTATCAGCACTTTTACACAATGAGCAATGCCTAAATCCCAGGTCATCCTGAATAGACCAATTAAAGTCATTCTGATTCAACACTTTTTTTGAACTTCTTGGTTTTTCACTGTCCAAATTTACAGAAACATTTCATTTTGTAGCACTATTCAGATGAGCTGATGACAAAATACCTACCAGCAACCAATGTGTTAGATACACCTTAACAGTGTTAAGTAAAAGTCATTACATTTCTGTAACTTAAGAACATATTCCTAAATTCCCATCATAATTAAAATTGCAAGATGTTGCACTACCCAATTATAATATCCAAACAGATGACACCAAGACAGTATGCTTTTCCATGATCCATGGCAAATTTCCTTTTTAAATGCTGGCAAATTTCACATGTTATCTATTTCATCGTAATCAAATCCCTGTCTAAATCCATTATTAGTCCTATTATAAAGCAATTGTCTCAGTAAATAAAGCCACATGATTTGTGTCAACTGACATTGAAATCAGGCATGCATCATGCAGAATTTGCTCTCATCATTGCTCCAAGTCAGCAGAGACAAAGACAGCAACTGTATCTTTGCCCCAGGAAATAAAACAATGCACAGTCTGGTGGTTCAAAACAAAGTTTTGTTCTACTTCCTCATGAACCCCATAAGGGTATATTAAATACATTATAACTTGCCACAATACACATCTGATGAAACTGACATCCAGCCTATCCTGATATAGTCTTCTATATCCTGTGGGTCTTCAGGCACCAAATTTAACAAGATCTTAAAATTTAAGTGTAGACCTAAGACATTTGATTGCTTAAATTAAAGCCATATTTAAATTTAATCCAATCAGATTATCGAAGTCTAGACTTAGGTTTAAGACAAAATATGTGATATCTTGGAGAAATCCAGGCTTGGTTTCCTTTGGCATATGTCTTGCACATGAGCAAAGCCTGGTGACTCAGAAAATCTAGTCCAAAAATACCTTAGTATACTTGTGCCATCTAGAACAAGACAAGACTATAGGTGAAATCAATTCATGTACTTCTACGTGTGCCTACCATAGCATGCTCCTGAGGTTGTATTGAAGAATCCAGCATTAACAGCCATAAGACATCCCCTGTTTCTTGCACTCTCTAGTACTGTAGTTCTGTCTCCTTCCCCCTTACGACATGCCCAATTATGTCCAGGTTCATACACAGACACAGAGTGTAAAGGATCATCTATGTAACTAATACGCATCAGAGCAATGTCCTGGTTCATGTACTCCCCTACCATGAGAACTGAATGTCTTGTTTTTAAAACCGAGTATGGTAATTGTGAATCAGCATTTGAGTTCCGTTGATGTGCTGGATATTTACTGTGAGTTCTGATGCCATATTTATAATGCTGACATGATTGGACATCACGATTTGTTCTATGAGGCCCATGTTTGTGCCTGTAGGGTTTCAAGTCATCATCTGCTTGACCGGAGACTGACCTATCATAAAAGAAAAAATTACTTTATTACCTTGCCTGCTACATATGTCCCTATATTCTTCTTGTTGATTGCTTGGGATTATCAAAGCAGAAGTTTATATATATATATATATATATATATATATATATATATATATATATATATATATATATATATATATATATATAGAGAGAGAGAGAGAGAGAGAGAGAGAGAGAGAGAGAGAGAGAGAGAGTGAAGTGATCAAAGGCAGTATTTGAATTATTGTGAGCAGTCCATGTGACAAGAATAAAATCTGAATTGAGATCACAATGTCGATAAAGTATTGTAAATCTGTGCCATATACTTAAAGAGAAAATAATGGAAACAATATTTGCTGATAAGTAGGTATGTATACTGATGCCTTGCTGGTTAAATTAATAAACAAAAGTCCTTTCAAGGGACTCTCACCTGTCTGAAAAGAATTTCCAGGAATTAAAAATAAGACCACTTCTTCTTTGTAACTGCTGAGTGTTGAAACAATCTCTGATATTCTTGAGTGTTACGATTTTCAAATTAGCCACTGTGGCACCATATTGGATCTAAGATCAATACCATTTTCATTTAGGACAAAATAACAGACATCATTAGAAGATTTATTGTGAAAACCCAATGCCAATATGACCATCCATTCATGATGTGTAGCAATAATAAGATTTTCAGGATGGCTATCATGGCAAAATTTTCATTTAGGACCAACTAGATATGATAAGAAGTCTGTTGGTATAAACCCTATGTCGATATGACCATCAAATCTGGAGAGTACCCATAACGCAATTTTCAAGATGGTCACCATGGTGGCCATATTGGATGTCAGATTGGCATCATTTTCATTCAGGACCAACTAGACAGCATTTGAAGTCTTTTGGTGAGAACATCATGCCGATATGACTCTCCAGTTAAGATGAGTAGCCAAAACAAGATTTTCAAGATGGCCACCACGGCAGCCATATTTGAGGTCAGATCAGCACCATTTTCATTCAGGACCAACCAGATTTCATAATTTGTCTTCTGGAAAAACCCATTTTGATATGTCTTTTTGTTTCGGAGGAGAAGAATTAACAAGATTTTCATGGTGGCAACTGTGGTGGCCATATTGGATGTCAGACTGGCACAATTTTCATTTAAGACCAAGTAGACACCATTAAGAAGTCTTCTGGTGAAAACCCCATGTTAAAATGACAGGAGTAAGCAATAAAAAAATTTTCACGGTGACTGCCATGGTGGCCATATGTCAGATTGGCATCATTTGGCAAAGACTTTAAGATGGCGCTGCATCGGTCATTTTCTGTTCTAGCTCTCAATTCTGTCAACTAATCCACGATATAAGGCCAGTTTTTCCTTAATAACATCATTCTCTGGTGTTGTGAACACCTGCTGAAAAGTATCCTTGCCCAAACTTTTTTCATTTTAAAAGATATTCTTTGTTGCTCTAACACAGGTTATTCACCTGCACATCCAACAATGCAACTCTAGTTTGTAAACATCCGCCATATTAGACTTGAGAGATAACAGAAAGTAAAACATGTTTCAACACTTTGCCTTACCTTTTCTTATCACCCTTACTCTCATCATACACAAAACATTTACCTCTGCATTACTAGAAGAGGACAGTAATAACATACAACCACTAATGATTAAGGATCGTCCATGATTACCGCTCTCCACCCACCTCATTACGATTCTGAAAATAACCATGTCGATAGGGCCAGTTTGTAGGAACAAAATCGTTCTTCTCTATCTGTGTAGCCTATTGTTCATGCATCTGAACTAAATCCGGGCCCAAGAACCATCAAATTTCCTTGTGGGGTATGCAATAAAGCCAGTAGATGGACAACTCCTTGTGTGTGCTGTGACTCATGTGAAGTATGATATAATCAAGAGTGTATGGGTATGCCAGATGCCATATTCAAAACTTTCCCCAATGTAAGCTGATAATGTATACAATGTGGCTTGACAAAGCTTTGTCTACTGGAATATTCAACACTTTTATCTTCGATACCAGCAGCAGCTACCATTGCCTTAGTGATTGCACCCAAGCAGACAGTGAGATAAGCTTTAACAATCCAACTGCCACTTCATCTCCACATAAGCAGTGAAGCACCTCCACAACACATGGTCACACCAGACTTAGAACTGACCTGCCCATGAGAATCCTAGTCATCAATTGTCAATCAATAAAGTGGCCTGGGAAAAAGGGATTACTTAGCAATATGATCTTCTCTACCCAAGCCACCATTGTTATTGTTACAGAATCATGGCTAGACAGCAGCATAAATTCAGCTGAAGTATTCCCAGCAAACTTCAGGTCCCACCGCAAAAAATGGATCCCATGGGGGTGGTGTATTTGTCATAGTATCTGACCAGTATGCCAGCTGTGAGCCAGAAGAACTTAAGGCAGACAATAACTCTGAGATAGTTTGGGCCAAAGTCAAGGTTAATGGGGCAACAGACCTATACATTGACGTTTTCTACAAATCTCCTTCCTTAACTGATTCGAACTACCTCGACCCCCTTCACCCATGTCTTACAAGAATCCCACGTGGTGTGCACCGGTGGCTAGGAGGAGACTTCAACCTGGTGGATATTGACTAGGAAAACAAGTGTCCACTGCCACAAGCAACTAACAATGCCAAATGCCTACAGCTACTAACTATCATAAAGGACTAATTCCTGGAACAGGTTGTAGATGCACCAACACGAGTCACTGAATTCACCTCAAATCTGCTTGATCTGTTATTCACAAACAACAAAACATTAATCAACAAATGTCATACCAGGAATTGCTAACCATGAAGCAGTTTATATAGAGTCCAGCCAATGACCAATGAAAGTGAAGAAAGCACCTCGTAAAGTTTTCCAGTACAGGAAGGCAGAATACAGCCAGATACATAGCAGAATACAGCCAGATACATGGAGAATTGAAAACATCACAAGAGTCATTCATACGTGAAACAGAGAACCTTTCCGCAAATGACGCATGGAAACTTTTTGAGAAGAAGATCAAATGGTTAATGAATAAATTCATACCATCTAGGACCATATCTGGAAACAAGACGAACAAACCTTGGATAGACAGATCCATTAAAGCCCAACACAGGAGACAGAAAAAATTGTTTGTAAGACAGAAAACACCAGGAAAGGCCAGAGATAGGAAACTTTACCAAGACACAAAATCAAGATCTCAATGCTTAAAATGGCAGGCCTACTGGAGATATATTGAGAACCTGATAGAAGTTGGAAACTCTGATCAAGACCATCAACCTAACAAGCAGAAAAGATTTTGAAACTACATTAAGTCTGTACAGAGAGACAACTATGGTGTGGCACCCCTCAAGTAACCTGGGAAACTACATCAAGAGACATCCGACAAGGCCAACATATTGAATCGACAATACCAGTCTCTCTTGCCCAGCCCACATGGAGACCCTTACCCATCAATGCCTGACATCCAAGTTACCAAAGAAGTTGTATACAGCTTATTGCAAAAGCTTAAACCACAGAAGGCCACCGGACCAGATATGATTCTAACAAGGATCCTGAAAGATCTAGCAGAAGAGCGTGCACCATACATGTGTCATATTTATCAGAAGTTCCTCAACAGTTTTAATCCCTGATGTGTGGAAAACAGCAAATGTCACAGCTATCTTCAAAAATGGAGAAAGATTCAAGGCCAGCAACTATCGACCTGTTTTCCTTACATGTATCTGCTGCAAAATGTTCGAACACATCATAGTCAGCAACATGATGCATCATCTAGATCACTTCAGCATATTACACAGACTGCCAACACTGTTTCCATGCCAGATGAAGCTGTGAAACACAACTCCCAACCCTTGTGGATGAGCTTGCCAAATCCTTAGACAGAGGAAAGCAGTATGATCTCTGAATCAGCAATGAGGAAGTAAAAAGCTCAGCATACTTCTTGCTTGTGTGACCTGGCCTCGAGTACTGCTCAACAGTGTGGAATCCACATAACAAAGACCTGATATACAAGATAGAGATGGTTCAGAGGAGGGCTGCTAGATATACCACAAACAAATACAGAAATACTAGCAGCGCCAGTGTCATGCTGGATCATCTAGAGTGGGAATCACTCTAGTCCAGGTGAATAAAAGCCCAGCTGACGATGTTATACAAGATAGCAAACAACCTAGTGGACATACCAATGGACAAATATTTGACCCTGCATCTAGCCCTATCAGGGCAAATCACACCAAGAAGTTTACACAGAAGTCAGCAGCAACAAACTCTTTCAAGTTCAGCTTCTTTCTGCGCACCATAGAGACATATAACAAATTACAGACAACAGTTGCAGAAGCTCCTGACATGGTATCTCACAAGTAGGAGCTTTCCACCATCACCTTCTAATGCAATCGTCAGCTACAAGTATGACCCAGTGATTCTCAGAGCTGTGCTGGTTGAGGTTCAGTTATCTCTTTGCCGCAATGGTACCCGGATTGGTCTGAGTATGCAGGGACAAAAACGTAGATTGATACTCTTTCACTTATTTGTACCTTTCCTATTATTGTTCTTCTGTCTGTCCTACCACTACCTTATTTCTATGTTCTTGACCATGCACCACCCGTTGTTTAATAGTCAAGTGTGACTGCATCAACGTAGATATAGAAGTAGAAGATTTTAACTCAGCACCAACTACACTAGCATAAGAAGTCTTCTAGTGAAAACCTCATGTCGATATGGCTTTCCACATAAGAGGAGTAGCTATAGCAAGGTTTTCAAGATGGCTTGCATTGCAGTATTTCAGGTCAGATCTGCACCATTTTCATTCGAGACTGACATGATATCACAATTTAGGAGTAGTAATAAGATTATCAAAATGGCTGCCATGGTGGCCATATTGGATGTTAGATTGGCACAATATTCATTTAGAACCAACTAGACATTATAAGAAGTCTTTTAGTAAAACCCCATGTTGATATGACCATCCATTCAGGATGTGTAGCAATAACAAGATTTTCAAGATGGCTGCTGTGGTGGCCATACTGGATGTCTGAGTGACACCATTTTCATTTAGGACCAACTAGACCATGGGATGAATGTGTGTGTAAAGTTTCATGGCAATCCTCAAAGTAGTTTAGGAGGAGTAGCAATAACAAACTTGTGCTAATGGATAGATGGACAACATATGACAGACCATCCCATAAGCTCTTCTGGTCTATGACTAGTAGAGCTAAAAATGAATTGTGCAATGTCACTGTTTCATGCTTGATTATTTAACTAAATGAATGTATTTTATTTCTGTCAGTCCGAATATAAATTTTTTTTCTCAATAAATCTGTATGAAAGAAAGAAAAAAATAATAAAGCAAGAAGACGCAGAGAAAAGTTGATGGGTATGGTGCAGATTTTGGACAATAGATCATGTTTGTATTGATAATATTGATGGTGATATTATATATTTTCTAAAGCATAAAATCAGGTTCAACATAAATATAAATGAAAGAACTGATGAAAACATGAGTATCTATAAAATCATTAAGAAAATAATAACATTGAGAATGATGAACATGGTTAGTTGTCTTGTTTCACTCAATCCTGTAACAGACACAATTATGTAATATTTAATTTTGAAGAATATAGTGACAATGTTGTAAATGTTATGTACTGATAATTGAATTATGGGGGGAGGGTGATGGGAGGGGGAAGATAAAGTGTAAAACTCCAATGTACTGCATGTTAAATAAATATCTGAATGTACATGTGCACGTTACTCGTCAGATAATTTTTAATATTACAAGATCAAATTTTCTGTATATTTTTCCCACATGCACAACCCGAGTTAACTTATAAAAATCAAGGTTGCCGGTCAATTTCTAAGTGAATGCTAAAATGTGGATGATGATATTATTTTTTTAAAATCAACACTTGTCCTTTGTATGCTATCTCTTCGATTCATAATTACCCGAGTCTGTTCTAGGATGCGCAATTTCAGGATTCATGCTATGCAGAAAAGTTCAACTGAATGCGAAATAATTTGCGCTCATTCAAAGTGCAAAAAACTGAGTTGACTCTGGTTTTCTCACATTCCTACATGTGTATGATCATGTTTTGCACTGTAGAAGATCTGTGCAGGATAGCTCTATCCTACCTCATATGTGACCTTTATCCTGAATCATGGACTATTCTGACATTCTACTGCACACAAAGTAGCATCATCACTTGAACAATCTTCCATGATGATAATAATCATGATAAACATTCTTTGCAACACACTTACGTACTAAGTGTCTCAAAAACAGGCCATTTCGCACTGATCAACCTAGCTACATGTACAGTTTCTTGAGTCCAATTTCAAGTTGATAAAGCTGTTGGAGTAATTATTTGTTACAAAATTCACATTATCATTATTATTTCTGAATGGTAAATCAATTCTTGATCAAAATTGAATTGAGGACTATTTAATTATTTGTTATCTGTCTAGATTAATCTTATGGATAAGAGTGGACTTTATTTCTTTACCTGTTCACATTTGTATCATTACACAAGCTATCTGCAGTACACATATTGGATGCTGTGTATTGCAATTACCATAGCTATCTCAACCACTGTACTTTGAAAGCTAAAGTGTGTATAAATATCTTTTAACATTTACACTGAATTTTTTTCATAGTAAACCTTATTTTACTGCTTTATCTTAAGGTAAGAGAGTTATCAATGGGTGTTTTGCTGTTTGAAAGTTACATCAGTATTCACAATATGCCATCTGTCAACCCTCATTTTTCATTCAGGAATGTGAGACTCGTTAATGAACGTTTATTAACAATTGTCGGCATATGTATCGTTGTCACAACACGGAATAAAGGGACACAACTAAGGGAGTGTATGTACCAATTTTACTTTCAAACAACATTAAATCACGCTTTTTAAAAAAATTAATTATTACAATATTGTCAAAATAAAGTTAATATAGTATAATATATATATACAAATAAAACAAAAATAAACAGACTTTGCAGGACTTTGTCTAACTTTGCGGTGTTTAGTAGGACCGAGCGGAAATGGCACAATACAACGGGTTCTAAGGTACAAGACCACCCCTTCTGCCAAAAAAGTATGCTCTCTCAAGACGTGTTTTTTTTAATAACAGGTGAAAATACTATATAATCAATAAATCTGTGCATTACATATCTGGTCTCTTAAAACAGGTGGTCTCTCATGGCAGGTTTTACCATAGCCTGAATCTGTACTCGCCACGTCACTATAAATACTCTTAGGTGCCTAAGCTCATAGATACCTGAGATTGCTGTTTATGTTTATACGGGTATCTTACACAGGATACCCATATACATAAAGACGGTAAGCTCAGGTCCCTGTGTGTACAGCTTAGACCTGTGAGTGTCTTTCTTTGACAATGACTTCACAGTGGTCTACCAAGGTCTACTGTATCTGTACATTCACAAATCAATGGATATTATATAAGGAGAACTAAACGTAATGTACTTACTGAATTATAACAAAACTTGAAAATATTAGTAGAAAAGACATGACAGCAATTATTTTCATGTCAAAGGAACGATAAAGAAGTGATGTCGCCTCCGCAGCATCCCGTTCTACTTCGATTTGTTTTGCTCTCTGATACTCTTCAAGCTGAAAGCACAAAAAGTATACTACCGGTGTTGTCTTGCTTATTTTCTTCTTAATAATATCCTCTAAATTACGAGGTAAACTCTATATAGAGTTTAGCTCGTAATTTAGAGGATATTATTAAGGAGAAAATAAGCGATGTCGTCTTGTACACAGTAGAATGGCAGAACAAACTCACTTCCATAAACATGCGAACTCCTTAACTAAAATACGAGATAGAGATATACAACTGTACGATATCAGACGTGAGGCATATATTTTTAATATCAGTAACTTAGTTTTATTTGAAATGTTTATCATGGGAGAACAATATAGTTTCACGAGGAGCGCAGATTTTTTTTTTTAAATGTCTGATTTTTACATCTTGTGTTGGGATACGAAGAGCTTAAAAATTAATTAAAACAAAAATTTCTAGGCCAGCAAGACATTTAAAAATCAGGGTTTTGTGTGTGTGTGTGTATGTGTGTGTGTGTGTGTGTGTGTGTGTGTGTGTGTGTGTGTACATTTTGTATAGGTTTATAATATTCCGTACAGATGAGAAGGATGAGAACATTAAAGACCAAAACTTATAAGCTTCAAGATATGAAAACAAATAATGAACACTAATTAAAAATTCTGACGCATCATATATAATGGCATAAAGCTACATTACAATGAATTCAACAAAGTATACTATGACATCTATGATATTCTGTATTTCGTTTTTCCATTACCTCTATCAGTTTGTCACTGTTACATTTGTAACATTTACAACTGAGTGTATTTCAAATACTGGTTATACCATTTATTTGTGTTGTTGAATTTGAATTAATACTAGCGGTCTAATCAAAGTTCTGATAAAACTGCATCTTCAAAATCTGTATATCTACACACTGTTAAAGGTATACCGGATTTTACATTATCCATGTGGTATAAAAGCTCTCTCCATAATCAAATGATTTGGGTTAAGTTTTGTGGTAATTTTTTGTGACTGAAGAGTGTGGGGGGGGGGGGGATAGGGGGACGTATGGGGTTACGGGGAAATTAACATTACCCCTCCATTTTGTCCCCATATTTGTTTGTTTGTTTGTTTTATTTTATTTTATTTTTCGGGGGGGGGGGGCAGTATGGGGACAAAACTTTGTAGGAACAAGGAAAAGTGTACTGTAAAACGTCCATAGTTTTAACATAAACCTACTGATCAACACCCACTACATCTACTTACCAAAATCCAGTTTGGGCGACCAACACACACTCTGGCTGTCTAGCGCCCACATCTTCTGACCAATATCCACACCTACTGACCAACGCCCAGTTTGACTGACCAGCACCAACATATACTAACCAACACCGACGCTTACTAACCAATAGTGTTACTGACCAGCACCCATATTTACTGACCAGCACATACAACTACTGACCATTACCCACACCTCCTTCCAAACGCGCAATCTTACTGACCAATATCCACGCTTGCTAACCAATACACGGTGTTACTGGCGACCATCCACATCTACCGACCACCATATACACCTCCTGACCATCACCCACACCTACTGACCAACACACAGTTTTACTAACCAGCACCCACATCTACTAACCAACACCAGTGCTTATTAACCAATACTTACAGTTTTATTGAAGAGCACCCACATCGACTAACCAACACACATGCTTACTACACACATACACCTACTGACCAACACGCAGTCTTACTGACCAACACATAGTCTTACTGACCAACACATCGTCTTACTGACCAGCACCCACGCTTACTAATAAATGCAGTTTTACTGAACAGCACCTACATTTACTGACAAGTACAAACACCTAATGACCATCACCCACACATACTAGCCAACACGCAATCTTGCTGACCATGACCCGCAAATACTGACCAACACAGTTTAACTGAGCAGTATCCACATCTACTAACCAATACACACACCTACTAACCAATACTCATTCTTACTGACTTGAGATTTTGAGGCCAAAACAGCCATAATAAAGGACCCCCCCCCCCCAAAAAAAAATAAAAATAAAAAATAAAAAATGAAAGAATAACTTTCAATAAGAATGACTAACGATGTAACCCAACTAAACATGGTTATCGTTAACAGGCTCTCCAAGTACGCTACGATAGAATCTGACTGGTGCTTTAATTGCTGGGTCTATGTCTAAACAAAAGCAGGGTGAAGGCTAAGATTTGACCTTTTTGATGACACTAATGCAGTGATTAAATCAAAATAAAATAAATCTAATGTTATTGAATGGTTAAAGGTATAGTTGGATACTTTTTTACTTATCAATATAGTTCAGAGGACCATGATATGTGTAAATGATTTCATACTTTTGCGATGGTGCTGAGGTTTGTATAGACATTTCTTCAATGTTTTGCAAAAGACATTTTGCAGTTACTATAAATATTATGATACTTTTTACAGTATCAAAATAATTATAAAAGTTGCTGGTTTGACACAAACAAATAAATAACTAAATCAGTCATTAATAAAAAATGTAGTAACCAAATATTCATACAGGATGCGCGTTCATATGTGTGCAGCAATAGATTATTAGCCAGCTTTCATATCTTTTCTTTTGTTGTTGCTGGTGTTTATTTTGTGGTTCATTCAGTTAGTTTATCATTTTGCTTGGTTGCGTTATTGTTTCTAGCTGTTATTCGTTTTGCACCTCTTTATTTATGTGGAAAAAAGGTAGTCCATAATATTGCACAGATGAAGTGCTTTAATAGCTATTCTCGTTCAAGTTAGTCTATATGATCTTAGCCAGTTTTGGTGATTTCACCTGTAACCGGATAATATGAGTAATATATCTCAGTATTTCATTACCTTGATATTACTTAGCTTACTCAGCTGCTTTATGTTAGATACTTATAATGGTAAAACAGCTTAAGCCTCCGGAGCACATAGCAGCTTTAGAAATTAACTAATAATGACAATAGGTCACTTATTCGTGCTATTTGTTGGCTTGAGAGAAGCAATGTTTAATGTATAATGCAATAATAATTAACAATGGGTTGTATATTATCTTTAATAGACAACAATGATAGAGATTGTAGTGGTAATGATGGTGACAATAATAACTCATTATTATTATTATTATTATTATTATTATTATTATTATTATTATTAATACTAATAATAGAATACTAGTAGTAGGCTAAAGGGCCGATTTGAAAACATTTTCGCTGTGCTCGACCTAATCAAACCATATTGATTCAAGGACAAAAACATAAAATGTTTTCAAACCAGGCCCTTTAGCCTACTACTATTGTCGTTGCAGTGGAAACCGCTTGACGCAGGGTAATCTGAACAATCAAACAGCACAGCGAATCTGTAAACAATAATTCTGCTTTGTCATATTTTTTCTTAATGTAGTTGTAGTGGAAATTGTACATTAGATGCTTTGATAAATCTAACACAGCAGCGCCAGAGTAAATTGGCTTATTTAAATTTGGATTCGTTTTTCTTTTGTGTACAGCAACCAAGTTTTCGTTTAATATTTTTATCGATACAAAACTATCATCCGATACGACTTTATCTCGCCTGTCCGCATTGTTTATTATTTCAACGTTGACGCGTTTTCTAATATTTTCCGTTGTTTTGCCAAAAACTGCGTTGTTCATTAGCTTAAATAATTTTTTTTTTTTACATTAAGTTTTTGCAACTGCTCGTTTGTTCTTGTTAAAATCAAAATAATATTTTAGCTAAGGTGATTGTTTAAACTTTATCACACGATGAACATTTCTTAATAATAATCCTGCATCAAGACACTGCCGTAGAGCCTCAAAATGAATTACATACCGTTGTTTGTTTCTGAGGTTTGTATAATTGTATTGTTTATCCCATTAAAATCAGTTGTATAATGTTCTCATACTTTGAGCATCCATGTATCTGACAATTTGATGTCATTTTCTGCATTATTTGGTGTGAGTATATATATATATATATATATATATATATATATATATATATATATATATATATATATATATAAGGCATGAGTCTGAAGAACAACTTTTATTGGGGTTTTTTCCGTAGACTTAGCAGGTCAACAGAGCTTATTTTTGTGAATTCAGTTGCTAATTTTACACTTGTTACTAGGCAATGACCTAGCTGGAGATACGGTCGTGGTTAATCCACTTGTAACCGACAAGCTTTGTTTGGATCAAAACGTTGATCCTATTGAGATTGAAATCCCTGATTTGTATCCTACTTGTGCAGTTACCAGATATAAGACAAAAACGGCTCTTGAGAATGATTCGATCAGGAAATTTTTCATTTAGCTGACACATTTATTGGTCAGTCTTTTGATGAGGTCACCAATTCTCCTGATATTGATCAATCAGAAGGTATTGATCACAGTGATCCTCTTTTTACAACTCATTCTCTATTCTAATCAGGGTGACAAAAGACAATCACTTGTTGTCTTACCGGAATAAGATCCTGAAATTTCCTGTTTGTTTCAGAGGGCTATTAGTGAAACTGAAGCCACATAAGTTCCATTTTGTTACTTTGCCAAAAATGGGGTCCTTATGAGAAAATGGATACCACCTGAGGTACCCGCTGGTGACGAATGGTCAGTGAGCCATCAAATCGTCGTTCCTAAGTCATATCGACAGGAAATTCTTAGCCTAGCCCATGAAACTCGTTTGGCTGGTCATTTAGGAGTCAATAAGACATCACAAGATCTTGAATCATTTTTATTGGCCGAAACTTAAAAGCTATGTTTCTAAATACTGCAGATCTTGTCACACTTGTCAAATGGTAGGAAAACCCAATCAGAAGATACCTACGGCTCATCTGCAACCTATTCCTGCATTTGACGAGCCATTTAGTAGAATAATGATAGACTGTGTCGGTCCCTTACCTATGACCAAGTCAGGCAACCAATACTTGTCGACCATGATGTGTGCGTCTACAGGAATTCCAGAGGCAATTCCTCTGAGAAATGTCAAAACTAAAACCATTGTGAAAGCTTTGGTGAATTTTTATTTTTTTTACACTTGTTGGCCTTCCCAAATCTGTCCAGTCGGATCAAGGGTCAAATTTTATGTCTGGAATTTTCTAACAAGTTATGCATGAATTAGGCATCCAAGAGTTTAAATCTTCTGTCTATCACCCTGAAAGTCAAGGGGCTTTAGGAAAGATTTCATCAAACTTTGAAGAATATGATTCGGTCATATTGCTTTGATACAGGAAAGGATCGGGATGAGGGTGTTCATTTGTTGTTGTTTGCTGTTAGGGAATCAGTTTAAGAGTCATTGGGTGTTAGTCCCTTTGAACTGTTTTTTGGACATACTGTCCATGGAACAATGAAATTATTGAAAGAGAAACTTCTTTCAAATGAAGATCCAAAGATTAATATTCTAGACATCGTCTCTGATTTCAAATATATGTTGTCAAAGGCTTGTGAAGTAGCAAGAACTGATCTTCACTCTACTCAGTCAAAAATTAAATTAAGGTATGACAGAAATACAAAGGAAAGGAGTTTTAAGCCTGGTGAGAAAGTTCTGGCCGTACCTCAAAATCCCCTTTGGGCTAAATTTTATGGTCCTTATAACATTGAAAAAGAAAGTAAATAACTTAAATTATATCATTAACTCTCCTGGGAGGCGGAAACAAAAACAACTTTCTCACATAAATTTGTTAAAGGAATATTTTGAAAGTGATAGCCCAGCTAATTATTCAATTAATTTAGTTGTACCTGTCCCACACAGTGAGGATGTCAACGATGGAATACAATCTGACTGTAGTGATTCTGGTTTAACCAACCTTCGGAATTCAGAAATATTAAACAATCTGGACCAGAAACTTTCACATCTACAACAACAGGAAAGAACTGAACTAAAACAGCTATTACATGAGTATGAACACTTGTTTCCTGATGTTCCTACATGAACAAATAAAATCCATCATGACGTTGACATTGTAGATTCTACGCCTGTGAAACAGTATCCTTACAGGATGAATCCTCTCAAACAGGAATATTTGAAGAAAGAAATTCAGTATTTACTGGAGAGTGATGGTATAGAACCAAGTAAAAGTAACTGGAGTTCACCATGTATTCTTGTTCCTAAGCCAGATAATTCATTCTGCTAGTAAATTGTAGACTTCAGTACCAACACTTCCTATTTTTATCAACAAGCGCTCTAATGTCAACACAATGTCTTTAACAGGGTGTCAGCTATAGTGTAAGCTTAATCGTCCCTCTTTAGTTCCAGTTTTTAGATGACAACATATACAACAATTAGCATATAAGGTACTAACCATTTACTTTTCGGGAGGTTGGGGTTGCAATTTTCTTTCGAGCCGAGAAATTGTATTTTCTTTTATCTCAAGATAATTAAAAACATTTTCTTCAAATAGTATAATGAATATAATATGGTGTTATTTTGCTTTAAATTAGAGCAAGATATTTTTTCCAGCTATTTATGTAAAAAAAATAAATAAATCACAGGCTTCTGCCTTAGAAAATTAAATTTTTGGTCCGTAATGTAACTGAGGTATACCTTGGTACATATCGCGCTTTGTTAAAAAATACCGCGGTACAAAATTTTTCGTGGTAACCAACTTTGAGAGAGAGAGAGAAAGTTAATACATGGGCCGTTTTCACGATTTTTTTTTTCAATGTTAGTGATTGTATTTTTTCTCAATAAAATAAACTATTTCAATTTTGCACCAAAGCGAATGAGCTGCTTTGGAAGTATTTCACTATTGAATTGGTAGTGATAAACAATCTTACATTATTTCATTGTATTTCCATACAGAACTATAGTATTCGCCTACCCTCCCTGCAGCTTGTACCCCCCCCCCCCCCTACCGATTTTAAAAACGCAAGACATTTGGGAAGGTGGGTATACGCTATTATTTACGTACAATCGAGGTTTTGTTTCCCTTGAATGCAGCTTTGAACTGCTCAACGTACCTGGTAAATAAAGAGAAATAGCATATTTTAAACAATTATAAATGTATCATTTACATATAAGACAAAACTTAATATTTCACGTGATCCGAATCAGCCCGTAATATGGTCCGAATCAGGCTACACCCCTGAATTCTTATATTAGTGAGGATCTCAAAAAGGGAAAATATTTACTTACGCACCGTTATACGTGTGTTTTGAAACGACCGACTAACCTGCGAACGGCAAAAATGTTAATGTTTTGTCCTACATGTGCTAATGTTCTTGTTGTTGAGGAGGGAACTAATTGTTACAGATTCGCCTGCAATACATGTCCATATGTACAGAATGTGACACGTAAAGTTTCAAACAAAAGATATCCCAAACTGAAAGAGGTAATATTGACAGGAAAATGCCAAAGAAAGAGTCGTAGCCTCGAGCAACCACTTTTCGTGCACTTAACGTTAATTTTAACGCATTCATTATAATGTGAGAATCTATTCAAAAAACCTTATAAAGTGTTCAACTATATCTACTTCATTTAATCATTGTTAAAAAATTGTTGGCATTCATGTACATTAGTTCAGAATTACCGTTTTTCCGAGCGTGTGTAATTTTATCGTCCCACACCCTATTTTGACGCAGTGTCATAAACTCCCAGTTTTCGAGAGAACGCATCTTTCAATGACGTCACAACCACAACATTAATGTACACTGATCAACATCGAGTCACACAGACAGAAAAATTTGTAGAAAATCCTATCCTTATCGGTTGTGAAATGAAACAAAGACACATACCATTAAAAAAACGCCATTTCACTAATTCTCTTTTTTTCAACCAGCAAATCCTCATAAAAATCCTTACTAACTATTCTGACGGGGCAAATCAACTTCCCGCCATAATAGGCATCAAGTCTGCTACTCGACATGTGTTAGCAACGTGACTCACAGCTGATAACTGCATCAGTAACACTGTTTAGAAAGGTGTACAATGTGATACAGTTTCATGTGGATGTGTCATAACTGATTTTCAGAGGTGGTTATTTGTTAATATAATTTGTGGAAATTTACAAAAAACATATACTTTTACGATATATTTAATAATTAAATTAGTATCCTTTACATTTTTGCTTATTTAAATCAGTTATTAGGATTTTTTATCTGATAATTAAGCAATTTTACTTTAACAGTAAATTTTCAATTTTCTTTTAAGACATTCTTGATCTTTAACTTGTTTTGACCAATTTATTTCTTTAAGATTTGTTTGATAATGGCATGAATGATAAATAATGAAAATAAAACCTCCTGTAATTTCATGTCTTCTGTCTTTGATTATTTGCATTCTGGATAAATAAGTTGTGAAGGATGCAAAACAGTTTAGATGTTCCAAAAACAGTACATAAAAAGATTGAGGTTCTGCATGTTCACAATGCTAATTAAGTATTGTGAAAAAGGTCACATGCTGAATCTAATTATTTTATAATTATAACTACACAATTTTATAATAATACCATCATGATTTTTCCAAATTTTATTACTTTTCCTTTCAAGACAAAATCTGTACCAAAACCAGATTAATGATAAATGTAAGAAAAGTTTAGGAATGCCAAGTTAAATTTCTGTCTGTAATTTTTCCCATAAACTTGAGTTTTCTATGTCGTATTGATGTTCCTCTGTAATATAGTTTTTTCCCCACGCATATGTACAATGGTGTCACTACTAGAATAGACTTCTGTGAAGTGCGTCATTAAGGGTGACATAATACACAAACTTTCCGACGAGGGGTCGTCTGGTTGAAAGCATGCAAGGAGGAGTATTAGGGAATATATCATTGTCATTTTTATGCATGCTTTGCTAAAATAACTAATATTTCTATACTAATGAGAGGCATCACTATGAAAGGAGTATATTTCTGAAAAGGTGAAAGTAAGTTCTTAAGTGTGTCAAAATAGGGTAGTCCAGGATACTTATTTCTGGAAGTGGCGTCCATTGTTCGCGACGCTAACTAAAAAGTCACGTGGCATATGACCGGAATGAGCCAGTTAGGCCAAGATATCGACAGACAGACAGAGGGAGAGAGAAATTAAAAAATAGACACTGGTGAATGGATACACAGTTTATTATAATAGATTCAATGTCTTTTGATGTAGAATATATGTTCATTATGAATTAATACTGAAATGAAAAAGTCCGTAGTGAATATACATGTCGAGTGTAAATTTTTCTTACGTTGTATAAGAACCATACATGATTAAAACCAAATATTTACATTAGCTATCCCGTTGTATAAATTCCCAAATTTGGTTTTCCTGTTCAAAATATGTAAACAAAGCCATCATATGACTGGCGGCGCAGTCTTTAGGATATAATAGAAAATTCAAGGCCAAAATGTCTGACACAAATAAAGCATTAGTGAAAATATAGATTTTCATTATGATTTTTTAAATTACATGAAATTACCTTTTTAAATCTCATTTTGTCTGATTATACTATTAAATTCAATGCTGTCGCTCTTGAAGAACGCTGGTGACAGTTGATGTCATTATCTCGAAACAAGCGTGTTAGTTTGCGAGAAACATGGCGCATGATTGAAGGAGCCGCACGACATCGGGTGGTTGGACAATGTATTGTGTGACATAACATCTGTATCCCCAAACATTGTCATTTAGATTAAACATGGGTAATTTCAGTCACCTCCCTATGTCAAACGCTAGTGCGCTGTTTGTCTCTGATATCCTGCAAGGGTGCGCTGTTTGTCTCTGATATCCTGCAAGGGTGCAGGCTGATTCGGACCAAAAGTTGGGCTGATCCTAACCATGTGAAATATTATTAAGTTTCTTCTTAGATTTGTATGTGACATTTACAGTTCAAGATATGATATTTCTCATTATTTCCCAAGTGCGTTGAGCAGTTCAAAACTTTATTTAAGGAAATAAAACCTCGATTTTACGCGAGATAATGGCGTTGTTTTGTATACAAATGAAATGCAATAGCGTAAGACTATTTATCTTGCATTGCCAATTGTATAGGGAAATATTTTCAAAGCAGATAATTCACCTTTGTACAAAATTGAAAGAGTTTATTTTATTGAGAAATAATACAATTGCTAATATTGAAATAAATTGTGAAACAGGGTCCATGCAGCAACATATTTTTCATATATATATATATATATATATATATATATATATATATATATATATATATATATATATATATATTGGTCTGAATGTGTTAATGCTTTTGTTAGATTTATGTATAATTTATCTTTATACTGTATATTGTACTATATACTAATGGTGCTAAATAACATGAATATAAAAAAAAATTAACTGGGGTCCTGTCAGATTTATGATTTAATTCAATACAATATCATACATACAGTTTCCCACAGAATCTGTAACAGGCATGGTAATCATCCTCTCCAGATGGCACCTTCAGTACACAGAGGGCACTTTCAGTGCACTTGTAGCATTTTGAAGGGCAGCCTTTTTTATCACAATGTATCATTCAGTTTATAATAATAATAATAATACTGATAAGAGTTTATTATTATTATTATTATTATGTTACTCATTAAATTGAACAAGTTCTTTTAGGAGAAAAATTTCAGCACAATAAACATGTTTTAGATTTTTTCATCTTTGCTGCATTTATAAATAGCATACACAACTTTAACTATAAAAAGGCAAGTCATAAATTTGATTATGATTCATACATTCACGTTATAACTTTATAAGAATATAAAATATTCATAGTCTTTGCAATATTTGCTTTTTCCCTCTCCATTTCTTTCAATCTTCTATTCACAGATGGTGTTTTGTCATAAAGTTGCTGATCAGTGTGAGAGGTTTACACAATTATATACATGTGGCATGGTTGTAATTCATCTTTATTTAATCACTGCAATTGGTTGTAACTTTTCCGATGAATGGCCAATAATCAGTGAGTCATTTAGAATAAAGAAATTTGACAAGACCAAACCACCGGCTGCAAAGACATTTAATTTGGAAAAGATACTTCCTTTAGTAATATCTATTTATTGGCATGTCAAATACTGTTCAGGGAGTGGGCACACTGCCACAAGCAGTTCAAATAAACAAAGACCGTTTTTACACATCATCATGTGGTGTTAATCTGCGGATACAATGAGTAACTTCAGCTTCAGGCACAGATGTATTGCTTATGATCATGGAAATGATATCAAGCACATAAGCAACCATTTTTGTTAGTGAGACACAAAGAGGGCAATTATAGTTGGAAAAATAATACCTTTAATCATATTTACTCACCAACATGTCAAATGCTCTTCAGTGAATGGACACACTGCTGCAAGCATTTCAGTTTGCAAATAAACAATGACCTCTGCTGCTTACGATCATAGAAATTATATCAAGCATATAAGCAACTGTTTTTGTGAGTGAGACATGAAAGGGTCATTTTCCAAATGAAAGAAAAGGGTGAGTTGTTACAAAAAAGGCCAGGTGGAATGTTAAGGACGGAATGGCACAGAAATAAACGGTAGGGCATGTGAATAAAACACTATGGTGCAATGCCATCCTAAAATGGCTTGTGGGAAACACTAATAATACGTCAATATCATACATCTATATTCTGCTAATTTTATGGACCTCATATTAATTATAATTAAGAAAATGATATAACGAAAATGGCGGTGTTATCTCTGTTGATAGATTTTGAGAATGGTGACGAAAATGTGCCTACCCCATGTTTAAAGAAATGACTGATTAGTGCCAATATAATTGTCTCATATTATCACCGTCTGTTTAATACTTTGCTTGATCAGTACGCCCTTAATTAATATAATTGCAAATAATAATAGTGAGATCGTCTGACCATCAATTTGCAAATCCTGTTTGATCAGTGCCACTATAATTAAAGCATTTTTGTCGTCATTTTGCAACTTACTGATTTTAATACCATTCTAGAACACAAAATACAATGCTTACTTTAAACAACTTTGTCTTTGGATTTATTATGTGCTTTAAATTAAATATTTACATTCATTAATATTTTCAGAATTTTCAAAGGTTAGAATGAAAATAAAATAAGCTGGTTTACTGGTTAGAGATTTGACTTGCAAGATAAACATTCAGTGATAACAGTAAATTAAGTTTTAATATTGTGTTACTCATCAGTAAGTCTCTACACAATATTTATTTGGTAAATATAATGCGAAGAAAACATGATCTGCATGAAAAATCAATAAAAGCCATGGGTCAATTTGTGTACATTACTGTTTGATAGTGTTAAAGTTGGACATACTGGTCTGATTTATGAAAAGTTTTAAAATGTTTTTCGGAGATATAATTCAAAGAATAACTTTTTCTTTTTGGTAAACATTAAAAATTAATTTCAGTTATAAAAAAATCTAAATGCGATAGCTCATATCTATTTTGTTCTGATTTCAGCTAGAAATTTATGAGGAACTATCTTATGTAAATTTAAGACCTGACAATCAACCTTTTACATTCTCTTACTGTTTTTGCAAAAACAGTAATAACTACTAAAATAATTCAGGTATGTTTGTTCCATTGTTTTTCTTATAATATTTCACATGATCCGAATCAGCCTGGCATTAGGTCTGATTCAGCCTGTAAATTGGTCTGAATCCGCTCATAATTTTGGTCTGAATCAGCCAGCATTCATCCTGCAAATAGACAATACAATCAAAACAGGTGATTCTCGTATTTCAGTTGGTGGTTATTTTTATATTTGAATGTTACATGGTCCCTTGGGATCGCACGAAAATCGAGGCCTCTTAACATTGGGTAGAATAAGTCACAGAGCAGGTAAAAATTGGATCACATGAATTTTATGTCAAAAGTACTCACAGATAAAGCCAATTTTGAACATTATAATTACAAAAGGATGTGATAAACTGATAATTTAGAGTACTTTCATTACTGTTGAACTGTATTGGGCAGCATAAGAAATAAAACAGGAAGGTAAGTCATATTAGTACATTTGATTCTGCTGTCACTTTTGACTTCATTTTCACTAAATGTGATATTAAAGTTATTTGTGAACCAGATTACAAATTTAAAATAAAAATTTTATAATACAGGGCATGCGTTATGAAAATAAATGTATGTTTCATGCTGCACTACCAACAAAGGAGCAACCAAATTTACCTAAGTTGACTTTTTTACAGTTGGTTAGAATCAATCCTCATAATTTATCAATCTTTTCAACAAGCATTCTGTTAATAGAAATAAAAAAAAACAAGAAATATTTTCTAAAGAAGTGACCAGTATTATTAAAATAATTGAGTTGTGGAAAACATTGGGAAAATGACTACTCGAGCATTATATATGGCCTAGATGCAACTGCCTGACTTAGGATTTGGAGTTGGCAATGGCTGGAATTGATCAGATCATGAGGGCCTAACAGCCCACCAATAAAATGTATTTGAATTACACTTTGACTTTAATGCTTTGCCAGGGAAATAAATTTAAACATGAGGCTTGATGTAAGCTAATATTCAAAGATGGTTGTATCACAGTGTGACACATTCTAATACATGTAATAGAAAATATTTCTCGCGGGTGACCGATTTTATTCCCTGAACAATAATACCGGACTTTATCCTATGTTAATATTCTGATATTTTCACACTTTTTCTTTGCCCCCCTGCCCTGAACTAGATACCAGATATTTGCCTTTAGTGGCCACAGTGTTGTTTATTTCAAATCTTGGGTGAGGTTGTGTATATTTATAGGAAATCAAAGATGCATGTGAGTTTTTAACTCTACTGGTCATCTTCATCCATTGTCTGTCAGCACAAGTTTGTTATCACTGCGTCTTCCAAACTACACAAAGGATTGCCATGAAACTTTACACACACATTCATCCCATGGTCTGGTTGGTCCTAAATGAAAATGGTGCCGCTTGGACATCCAGTATGGTCACCACAACAGCATTTTGAAAATCTTGTTATTGCTAGTCCTCCTGAAAGGATGGTCATATCAACATAGGGTTTTCACTAAAAGACGTCATGATGTCTAGTTTATGTTAAATAAAAATGGTGTCTATCAGATGTTCAATATGGCTACCATGGCAGCCATCTTGGAAATATTGTTGTTGCTACTCCTCCTGAATGGAAGTCATATTGAAATGGGGTTTTCGCCAGAAGACTTCTTACGATGTCTGGTTGGTCCTAAATTGAAAAGGGTGCTGATCTGATGTCTGATATGACCACCACAGTGGCCATCTTGAAAATCTTGTTATCACTACTTTTCCTGAATTGATGATCATATGAACATGGGGTTTTCCCAGAAAGACTTCTTGTCATGTCTTATTAGTCCTAAATGAAAATGGTGCTGATCTGAGGTCTAGTATGGCCACGACAGCAGCCATCTTGAAAATCATATTATCAATACTCCTGAATAAAGTCCTATTAACATGGGGGTTATCACCAGAATACTTCTTATGATGTCTAGTTGGTCCTATATGAAAATGGTGCTGCTTGCACACCCAATATAGCTGCCGCTGCTGCCAACTTGAGAGTCTTGTTATCGCTACTTCTCCTGAATGGATAGTCGTATCAACATGGGTTTTTTACTAAAAGACTTCTTATGATGTCTAGTTGGTCATAAATGAAAATGGTGCCAATCTGATCTTCAGTATGGCCACCACAATGGCCACCTGGACAATCTTATTATCACTACTTCTTTTAAATGGCTGGTCATTTGATATCCAATATGGCCACCATGGCAGCCATCTTGAAAATCTTGTTATTGTTACTCCTTCAAAACAGAAAGTCGTATCAACATGAGGTTTTCACTAGATTTCTTATAATGCCACTCTTCTTTTCCATTTAATTGACAATATCCTCACTCATATTAATTAATTATTATTCTAACATTTGCCATTAGAATCTGATTCATGTTCAACACATGCTGTTTTATTACAATATGAAGAGTATGTATGTATGTAGTAGTGCTTTAAGACATAGCAGCACAAAAGTGGCTATCTAGTGCCAACAAAAGGTTATGTTCTAAAACTGTAAAAATGAATTGCACAAAAATTAGGGAAGATAAAGCCTTCCAAATAAATTTATAACTAAGCACAACAGGATAAAATATAAAATGTAAAGATGTAAAAATTCCATAAAATGTATATAAAATAACAGATAAAGATAACTCATGTAAAATCCCTAAAACATGATTAAAATTTCTTGTATAAACTGCAATCCCTCAAAAATTCCAAGATTTTCTTGGGTGGTACATCCTTGTACAGTTTCTTCAAGCAGTTCATCAAAATACTTCTGTCTCACAGGGTGGAAGTCAACACACTTGATATAATATGAAGAGAATACATATTATGGCAAAAAATGCACTTTTCTTTGCAGTCCCCTTAAAATGCATAAAATGTATGTCCATAAAATAATAAAGCTGATTTAGAAGCCAATCAACTGATCAAATTTTAAAATCAACTGATTTAATGACCTTGTTCTGTCACATGTATGATATTCCTTAATGAATAAAAAGAAACCATTGAATAATCTACAGTGCATACAGATAATAGCCATAATCTTGTTCTTTCCTAAGCACAGACAACTGACTGAGAACGATTAGTATTGATAACTGAAACAAGACGGGTCATGTGTACTACCTATCATGCAACAGTATCATAAATCTTATGTGGGCTAAATTTACCAAGACTAATAGACATAGACTGCTGTAGACACAAACAGGTGTGTGCTATTTTAAAATTTTCATTACATGCTATTTACTATCTTTTTGGATGATATAAAGTGTCAAAAAGTATCATATAGATTGGGTTCAGATATGAGATGGCTCAATAAAAAATATTATCTAAGTGTTGGTAACTGATTCTGTCGGAGTCAACTATGGTGTTCTAGACTCAGCCCCACTGACAATGAAGAATTTTGGGACTTGTATAATTCATTCTATATGAACCAAATTGTACATAAAAGATAGTCAAGATACCGTATAAACAAAATAAAGTCATTGTGACAATCATTTCACATTTTACTGGCTTAAGTTTTTGCATTTTACTCATGACCACATTGGTTTTTTATCTACTGTATAATAGAGTTATACCTGGAGTCATGAAACTTGGTGAGAGGATGCATCTGGAGGAGTACTAAACCCTCATCTTAATAATAGGTCACTGTGACCCATATTTCAAATTTTGGAGTCTTTGGTTTGATTTGATGTTTTTAACTGTTCAAGCTCTAATCATTAAACTTGATGATTGTATACATCTTAGTACTACACCTATACCAAAAAAGTTCACTGTGACATATATTTCACATTTTACTGGCTTAGATTAAGTTTTTGCATTTAGTTCATGGCTACATAGGTTTTTGGCATGCTATGTACATACTATCCTATCTAGAATAGTGAAACATTGGGACGCATCTTGATGAGCACTACTCCCTCATTTCAGTAGTAGGCCATTATGGCCCATATTTTACACTTCACTGACTTGGGTTAAATTAGCTGTTTGTTGTTCCTATCTCAGGCACTGTTCATGCGAAAACCATGAAACTGATGATGATATTGTTATGTATATTTAATCTATGATGTGTGTTTAAATCTTGTGCATGAAGATAAGTTGCACTTTAGATTCTGGTCACTAGTAAACAGAATATTTACTTAGCATTTGAGTTCAAGGCCATTCTTATTTACAATTAGATTTTTTCCATTCGATTGCTTCACATACTGTTGATATAGGTCAAGTGAAAATGTGTATAAATAGGGCTTTGGTAAACAAATAATTAATTCCTTTTTTAGATCAGTCTGTTGGAATTCATTCGTCATCAGATTTTACATTGTGCCATTGAAATCAAATATAATTCGAGTGGAATTATTTACTTGAGATATTCACTGGAATTGCTGAAGTGCTCATTGACTTTTGAATTAATACATTACTTTGGACTTTTGTGAACTTGTTCAAAGACAATCTGGATTGTATCATGGTGTTATATAGGACATTCAAGACTATTGGAACTCATTCGAAACATTCTGTTTTTGGACTTGTGATTAGGACATTTAGGATTATTTGAAATTTGATTCACAATATTGTAAGTATCTTTTGAATTTCACTTTGTATTATAGGGAAATAAATTCCTTGTTGATATTATTTACATTGTTGGTTTCACTTTCTTTCTGTTACATTTTTTTTAAGACCGAGTCGTAACAATATGCATCTCTATTAGTACCACACCCTTACAACCAAAGAGATTCATTGTGACCTATATTTCACCTTTTGGGTAGACAAGGTTTTAGCTCACAACTACATAAGTTTTTGGCATGTTATATGTGTACTATCCTTCCTGAAATCATGAAACTTGGTGAGTGTATGCATCTTAATAAGTTCTACATGCTTTTTGCAAAAAGAGGTCTATGACCTATATTTCATACTTTGGTGACTTTGTTGAAATTTTGTGTTAAAAATTCATTTACTGGGTGCAGTTTGTTCCAGTCACGAAACTTGATAATTGGATCCATCTGTTACTACTACAACCTTTAAACCAAGTTCACTGTGACCTACATTTTATGCTTTACTAACATGGGTTAAGTATTTGTGATTATGATCCCTTAGATTCATTCATGCTAGATCTATATACATCTTAGCCTATTCGGAAGGCCCTTTCTGACCACTGCAGTTGAAAGTAGGAGTAAATATGCTTATTCAGTGGTAACTTTTCATATTAATACATTGTATATTGTGATATGTTACCCTCTACAGGTTAACTGTGTATTATGTGAATGTCAATGAGTATAGGAATTAGATGAGTGGACTGCATGCTTTTCACGTGTGGCCTGACCTATACTGGCTAATCAAGGTAATTATTGATACCTGAACTATGTTTGTACTTCTGGCTGTTACTCCTGGGTTGCTCAAAGTCTTTGACTTTCATAGAAGAAAATCCAGCTTCTGTGGGTGGACAATGATAATGGCTTGTCAAGTAGATTTTAAGAATGTTGACTTTTTAACAAAAATACATAAACAGCATTAATGTTGGGGTTTTTTCAACTCTTTATAGAACCTTTTCCTTGATATCATAGAATAGAACATTCTTTTTTTTTATTGTTTTGTCTTTTATGCCCTGTCACAGTATGTAGATAGGTATGTTGGCAGGTGATTTCACAGTTTGTCAGCACAGCACTGGCTATATAGTTCCAATTAGAAGTTAAAATTTTAAATTTTAAAATGATTAAAATTTCAAAGTAAAGATAAAAGATTGCAGAAAAATCCTCAGTTAGAAATGGGGCCAAGATTACTTTAGTCTAAATGTATTCTCTGCATTATAAGGTTTACAATGGCTACTGGAGACTAGTAAAAATAGAGATGAACTATGCAATCACTGATTACCCTCAAGTTAATATGAAATTTTCCAAACAGTGATCAGGAAAAAATTTCTTTAAGGGCGAAAAGATGTCAAATAAATATTTTGATTAGCAAAGTAGTGATGCATTTCATAGCATTGCTGTTGCTGGTAAGGTATTACTTACCTTTCTTGACTCTAACATCACAGGAGCCCTTAGCATTTCATGCTATGCTTAACACTATGTAAATTGCATATATACTGGTAATTGCATAAACAGTTGATGGATGATAAATAAAACTTCAGAACTGATCCCTTAAACTGTTACAATATTGTTTGTTTTTCAGCTTTTTCAAATGTATCAAATGAACTGTCCATTTAGTGCCGAATTTTCTATTTAGTATACATGTAAACTACTTGTACAGTAGTACCAAATCCTTGGATCTGATAAAATATTTTTTGTAGTTACTTTCCTAACTGTTGTCAAAATCTTGAATGTTCGAAGTATGTTCACTTTTTGTAATTTAAATAGTCTTCGTTCAAACTGATTCTGTAGGGCCTGTCTATCATTATTTCGACCAGTTTTGCAAAGTGTTATAGTTAGTCTTATGCATTGTACATGTATGTAGTGTAATTGTGATGAATGAACTGTGAATAATATAGATATGTAGGAAACGGAATGTTTGTTCAGTGATACAGAAAAATTCGCTCTACACACACACACACACACACACACACACACAAAGAATGTAAGTGTTTTTTTGTGGAAAGCAATTTTGATAGAAGTAGCAGCAAAGTCTTGTAAATACTTTTGTGACTGATACTAAAGAGGGTCTGCACAAGTTGCTGCAAGGTAGAGTTACCACACGATTGTTACTTATCCTTGATTCTGTACAGTGTTTTTGTTACTTGGAAAGTTAAATGTACCTTGCATTACATGTTCATTTTTTCTTCTGCTTGATAAAAATATACTTCACAAAGTCAAGCAGAGATATTGATTGTGAGATAACAGGTTACTGTGCAGCAACTGGTGTAGATCCTCTAGTGTTGAGAGTCTAAAACAGACGAGGTATACACAATATACAAAAGGGGAAAGTGTGTTTTGGGAAATTTGACCATGAAAACAGTGACAACTGAAGAACAGAATTATCACATTGAAAGTTACACATTTACTAAAAATTATACTTTGTCTGACAAAATACAAACCAGTACATGTATATAATTTTTAAAGTGATCTCCACTGACTTGATTTGGTCAGATCTGGTAAGCAGTGTAACAGAAAATTCTCTCAGTCATGCCTGAATGTAGCCACCAACAATAGCTACTAGTATATGTTAACCTTTGAGTTAAATTGACATGTGTGATCGTAATGTATTTTTAGATTTGACCTATTATCAATACTAAGTAAGCCACCATAACCCAACAGGCATCCATTGATGTCACAGCTAAGCAAAGTAAGTAGGTCAAATTTTTCGTTTTTACATAAAGTCACGTTTGGGGCAATTCCCATTTACACATGAATTGGGGCATCAGATGGTCAAATAATGGCTGCAGGTTGAAATTACATTAGTATTTGTCATTATTACAAAAATGTTGCACATTGTGTCAGTTCATCTTTTAAATATTCCTTTCATTCCTTTTACTGCATATACTCACTTATAAGTCCAACTGCAAACAACATAGACCCTGATCTGCCATAACATAATGCTCCTGTCAGATCAGGGTCTATGTGTCTATGTTGTTTGTTCTACTGATTATTCCTAACAAATTGCACAGGCTCAGATCTGCCGGCACATGATGCAACAGCAGATCTGGGTCTGTGTAGTTTGCAGTGGAATTGACTTGTTAGCGACTATATATGGTATGGTACAATCTTTTTTTTACTTTGGAGTAGGGTGCAGATGATGCTTAGAGAATAGGTAAATGGTGATAAATACAGTAGGGTGGAAATATGCTTGTCTGGCAGCCTGAGACAAATTTAAAATTTTGCTATCACTTGCCCAGATTTTTTTATATTAAATAGCTTCTGAAAAACAAATTAAGATTTTTTGCTGCTGTATGAAAATCTTTATTCAGGGCAAAAAATATCATTTAATGGGTTTTCCAGCCCTAATAAAGGCTGTTCAGTGGAACACTTTTTAAAAATATTTTACTTTGATTGTTAAACAAGTTCTGCCAACTTACAGCCTAGGTGGTTGCATGAAAGATCTTTGAAACGAGGAAACTGGAAAATCTGTAGAAAACTATTAATTTTGGATGGGCATCAACTGTCTCAATCGTGCATGTGTCAGTTCCACTAATCAAGCCCATAACCTCAGAGGTCCAAGCTAAGTATGTTACCACTGTGCTATACTGGCAACTCTTTTATGCATTTGGGTCTGTTAATAGTAAATGTAGATTTCAAAATATGAAGCATTTTAACAGAGCTGTATGAAAGTAACATATAAATTCATGTTATGTAATATTCCATTTTTCCAATATATTTGCAGGTAGATGATGTATTGGGAGGTACTGCAGCATGGGAAAATGTAGACTCGACAGATGTGACCTGTCCCAGATGTGAGCACAACCGAGCCTACTTCATGCAGATCCAAACACGGTCAGCTGATGAGCCCATGACAACTTTCTACAAGTGCTGCAATGCAGACTGTGGCCACAGATGGAGGGAATGAAAGAGCATCTTTTGTAACCGATCATTTTTACAGTGTTATCCTTAAGAGTTGGCAGCTGGAAAAACCCTTGACTTTTTAAGTGCAGCCATATACTTTTGCAAGAGTAACATTTTTTGTTATGTTGTTACATTGATTCTGCAATGCACTTGCAAATTTGAGCATGCTACTCCAGAAGATATTTATAACGCCCGTGTCAGCTGGACAAAATATAAGTGACAACCTTGCTCACTTCAGTAACTGCTCAATTCCTGAAAAGTGACAAAAACAAATGAGATGCAACAGATAGTTACCAATAGGCACCCCTCCCCATTATATTATTTACATGCTAATTTTGCTGGTCAGATGACAAGCATGTGATTGATAATTTTAATGGAAACTTCTTTTGTGAAGTGGTGTTGGGGTGGAGTGTATATGATAGTGAAAAAAATAATTTCTAGAGATCATTGACCATTTGATATCACAAGAGATGAATCTTGTTCTGGATTGCAGTGGATGCAGTTTGTTAGTCTTATACAGGGGTAGAAAAAATTTCCCCAAAAAAATGGTTGCCCACTGGACAACCGAACTTAAAAATATGGTTGCCCAGGAAAAACATCTGGTTGTCTGATTACAACTCTTTCAAGGTAATTCCAATTAAAAAGGTGATTACACCATTTTAGAAAAATCATCATTGGATTTCTTGCAAATTAAATGAAAATAAAGTTCCAATTTTCTTTTTTCAATTTATGTAGATGGGCCATTTTATTCATTCTGTGTCAAGGCAAACATAATTATTGTAAACCTTTAACATAAAAAAATGATTGTCTGACTGGTCTTTGACTTTGAGTAACTTGGTTGCCAGGCACATTTTTAGTTGTTCCAGCTAATGAGCAATATAATTTTTTTGCCCCTGAATCTATGTCTTGGATAGAAAAGAACTGATATATGTTTTTTAACAGACTTGAAAACACTGGTGAGCACAGAGTACAATTATATTAATCTTCAACAATGATACCTGTATTAAAGATCAATTAAAAAAAATCTATCTATCATTAGTACTATATGTTTATATTGAAATTTTCTAGTTGTTGGTCGAAATGTATTTTTTTGGGTTTTATTTATGTCTTGAAAATGGCATAATAATTTTATTAGTTACTCAACAATAGGATCATGTAAGTTTTTTGGTTTTAACAGCACTTTTAACACATTATTGGTTACATCATGCTGAGGAAATAGGAGCCAAGTGCCTTACCCAAGGACACAAAGAGGCAGCCAACCAATGCTCCATCGACTGAACTAGCACAGCTCCCTTTGATCATGTTGGAACTTGCTGTATTGTTCATTCCTTACAATCATTTCACAATAAACAAACAACAATTCAAAGACTAAAGTTTATTTTATTAAGAACATAGTAAATTTTCTTGTAACAAACTAATAAATCTGTGAAATAATACCATCAGTTTAAATTCATGTGTTGCAACAAAAGTGGAAGACTTGCTTTTCTACTTAACAGGTTAACTGGAACTTGAAATACAAAAACAGCACTTCTGTACAACAATATCACATTATCATCAGACCTGATTTTTAGTAAAGACATGTAGTTACACACATCATTTTGCATAGATTTAACTATGCAAAGCCAGGAAGCATATTTTGATGTAAAATCTGCGTTACATTCAGTAAGTGAATAGCATCTAGGAACAAATATGAATGATATTGTTGGCAGTATAGATTGCAATGTGTAGTAATAACAGTTAAATGATGTACAGTAAAAATTGAGAGGTAAGAGTTATTAGCTCGAGACCATAATGCCCATTATAAATGCACGTAAATTTAGTGAGAATAAGAACTTTTGGGACAAAAACCGTTTCCCAAGTTCACAACAGAGAGATGGGCCTTACTGAAAGGGCAATTATAGAAGATATTCAATTGATCTAGAGATTTCTGGAAGAATTTGGTGGATAGATATTTTGTATACACCCAGAGCACGTTATGATGATGTCAATCAATCAGTCTGTTGCTGGTTTAGTTTCTGCACAATAACTAGAATTGTTTACCATCTACAGTTACCAAACTTTGTGGATGGCTTCCACTTGGGGTAAGGAAGAACCCTATTGATTTGGGGGTCAAAAGCCCAAAAGTCAAGGTCACTGTGACTGAAAGAAGAAAAATGGTTACCCACAATGACTAGAGTTCTCGGCCATCTACAGTTACCAAACTTTGTTGACGGCTTGCACTTGGGATAAGGAAGAACCCATCGCTTTTGGGGTCAAAGGTCAAGTTGATTGTTACTGAAGGAAGAAAAATGGTTTCCACAAAATAGCTTTAGTTTTCCATGATCTGCGGTTATCAAACTTTGTGGATAACTTGCACTTGGAGTAAAGAAGAACCCTATCGATTTTGGGGTTAGCAGATCAAAGGTCAAGGTCACTGTGATTAAAGGAAGAAAAATAGTATCTGCATATTAACATTATTTCTACATCATGTACCTAAACCAAACTGTGGAGTGTTTGCACTTGAATTAATGAAAAAGCCTATTGATTTTGGCATCAAAGGCCAAGGTCACTTTGAATGAAAGAAGAAAACTGGTTTCCACACAATAAGATTAGTGCTACATCACAGACCTGGACCAAACTTTGTGGATGGCTACCAAATTATGGTAAGGAAGAAGCCTATTTATTTTAGGGTCCATGGTGAAGATCATTGTGACTGAAAGACAAAATGTGCTTTCTACACAAAATTTTTAGTTATCTACATTGAGGAGTATTAAACATAGGGCAGGTGTATAATGGGTCTTTCACAGTACTCTTATTATTACATAGAGGCAGCATTTGAGATTGGATTGTTTCATGTTCAAGAATGCAACACTAAACAGTATACCTCCTAAATATTTGAATTTTTCTGATTGGTCTTCAACTGCTCACATGACAAAAAGAAATCAAAAGTAGACTAACCCTAGAATTAGCCACTGGCAGGTACATTCTGACAGTGATGTAATCAACGATTATTTCCACAGAGAGATCACTGAATGTTAATCTTCATGTGCACTGAACAGCAATTCTCCAACTTGCCATATGCATTTCTTACAAACAAAGCCACTTGAAATGCAAACAGAACCTCGATTAAGATTGCAGCTTTGTAGAGGTTGGAGTGAGCATGTAAGTCAGAAAATAGCAAAGTGCTGGCAAAACTTTATGCAACAAACACCAAAAGGGAAAAAAAAACATTCAAACAAAAACAAGGAATGTTGCAGGATGTAATTTAGTCACACCCACCCACCCCCACCCCCAGTTAATGCCCTTAACAGCCTCAGGAGATCTGAAAGTTCACCTCACAAAAGGGCAGTACCCTAAATTGATTTATTTTTGTGAGTTTAAATATGTGGGTAATAATATTTTGTGGCTGTTCCTGGAGGCCATTTATTAAAGGGATAAAAACTTTCATTAGGTCTTAAATGTTTTTGTATAAAGCAACCATAAAATCCACAACAACTGAAAAACCAGAAGTAACAGTGAATGCACAATAATCAGAGTACAACTGAAATGAAAACACTCCCAATAAAAAAAAGTCATTTTCATTTATGATGTAACATAAATGCACACTTATCAGAGCCATACAAGTATTTTTTTCACTCACTTATCCTGACCAGTTTCTTACTAGTCCCATTATTGTCTGACATATGTAAATAGTAAGAGTTTCTCCAAATCTGAGACCACTCCAGGACACCACCTCTGCCTTGTTATTGAAAATTTAAGTAAAAAATGATTGCAAAATAAAATCAGTGTAATGAAAGTTGAACAGCAATGACAAATTTTGTTATTTATCATTTTAATTTAGATTCATCACTTACTACCATACAGTTCAGGTTGAAAAGTTGAGTTACCTGAATCACCTGAGACATAACTAAGCAGCAGCTGAATGGACTGGTCAGAGTCTATGTATTATACAGAATGTTTTTGTTTTCAGGTAGTTATTAAGATATAAACTATTTCAAATATGAATTCTTTTCATGTGTTTTTGATCTGTGGATTTTCTACCAAATTTACTGTACAATTTGTAACCATAAACATGTCATCCTCCTTTGATATTCTTCCAATTTTACATTTGTTGACGTAAATGAATGTAATAATATTAGTACCCCTGCCTCCTACATCAACCTATACAAATGTCAGTCAAGGCTTCAATATTGTAGCTTGGACAGGTCATAACTAGTCATGTTAAGAGCATTCAGTCTGCTTTGTTATACAGCACACATTCGACTTTTGATGTTTTAACCATCAACTTAGCAAACTTTGCCGCAGGAGAGTTGTCCGACCAGGTGACTAAGATAACATATTTGAGTGGTCAAGCCCACTGCATGATACTCTGTGTTTTGACTGGTTGTATAAATTGTACCAAAAAACACATCTGCTTAGAGGCAAACACAGGTAACCAGTTGATGTTATTAATCTGGCTGCTGTAAGCAACAGTCAGGGTATTAATCGACCAATGTCAGATGCACATAAAGGATGTACTCAACATAATCCTTGGTAAATTTTTCCTTCTCAGGACAAGGTATAAGTAAAACTGCATTCATTACAAATAACAAGTGAATTTATTACTTTTAACACAGCATATGTCTGATTTTTATTTTTGAAAAATAAATGCAGTTGCTTGGAATTAAATTCTTGCTGTATGGCATTTGCCTGACTGGGACTGTCACACTGGATTAATCCTGGTCAGCAGGTGATCCAGTTTGCACAACCCTACTTATCTCTGCAATCAGACTATGTCCCAATTCAGATAACTTTCTCCTGGTTGCAAAACAGAAGAAAAACGAGTACCGTGAGTGGCATATTATACAATGGTCCTGTGTTTAATAGTCCTCTATGTAGGCACCAGTAGGGCATGGTTGACTCTGGAGATTATTGACCAAGAGGTCTCAATGACTGGGGACTTTGCTCAAGGTATGCAGCCTTGAACTAAACTTGCTGTGCAAAAACCATTATTTTCTTGTTAGATTTACCATGAGCTTAAGAGCCCAGAATCTATAGATTTCTTTATTTTTCTCTAAGAGCATGCCATGCTCAAAGTTTGGTCAAGGAACTTACTCTAGAACAAAAGCTATTTTGCAAAACCCATTTTTCCTTGAGCCACGTTGACCTTGCTCTTTGATCAAGGTGCATGCTCTAGATCTTACGTTATTATGCAAAAACCATTTTTCTTCTTTCAGTCAGCAATATTTTATTTGTTGACCTTTTTGATCCCAAAATCAATAGGCTTTTTTCTGGCCCAATGTGCAAGTCATCCACAGACTCTGGTAAAGAAAGGTACATGGCTGAAAACTCCAATTTTTGAGCAGAAACTACTTTTTTTCTTTGGTTACAGTGACCTTAACCATTGACTTTCTGACCCCAAAATCAATAGGCTTTTTCTTTACCCCAAGTGCAAGCCATCCATATAGTTTGGTCCAAGTCTGTGATCTAAAACAAAGGTTATTGTGCCAAGATGTAGAACTAAGATTACTGCACATAAACCATTTTTCTTCTTTCAGTCAGTTGCCTGTGACCTTTTGACACCTGAATTGATGGTCATTTTCCTTACCCCAATCCATACACAAAGTTTGGTCCAAGTACATGATGTAGAACTAACATTATTGTGCAGAAACAATGTCCTTTTTCAGTTAGTGACCTTGACATTTAACCTTTTAACCCCAAATTTGATATGCTTCTTACCCTTAGTGCAAGCCATCCACAAAGTTTGGTAACTGTATATGGTGGAGAACTCGTCACTGTGCATAAACAAAATTAGTAACAGAAGGACAGGCTAATATACTACTCTCAATTTCATGATTGGCATGTAAAAAAAAGCTGTCCAATATTACAGTTTAGGAATTTTTTTTATCTAAGTTCTCAAACAAACATAACTATTTTAACTAATATTTAGGCAGTTACAAATTAAGCATCTTTTCAAAAATATGTCAATATAATATACGTAATAAAAATATTGGAAATACATGTTATAATATATATTGCAATATATCTTGCTAGGCAGTGGTTACTACATACTGCATGCATTACAAAATTAAGGCAACTAAAAATATAAACAAGAGGTCGAAGTGGACCTAAGACTGATCACCTGACTGACATATGCCTAATAGTCAAATGCACGAGCAGTTGGCCATGAAGTCTGGATCAGTAGAATGCTTTCTGTTGAAATTTCTTTCAATGCTGTTGATTCTACATGTCATGAAAACAGTTGTTTCAAGGTTTCTCTAGTTTTTCTATATTCATCCATATCTGATGGCACATTAGCATAATTTGTCGTGTACTGAAAGGCTCCTATGCCAAGATGCTTTGTGTCAAAGTTGATCAAATCTGCTTTGCAGTTTTTTGAGATAAAGTTGTGGCCATATTTGATGGCAGATCAACATCAGCTATACAAACTTGAAAGCCTTCTATGCCAGGAGGCTCTCTGTCAAATTTTTTGGTCAAATTCAATTGAGTGGTTTTTGAGAAGTTGATTAACTGTTTTTCTATTTTTAGTAACAGTGGCCATATTTTATAGCGGAACAGCAATTTTTTTGTTTAAATACAAATCTGAAAGGTCTTCATGCCAGGATATTTGGTCAAATTCTATTCAACTGTTCTGGAGAAGAAGTCATTTAAAGGTTGTTCTGTTTTTAGTAACTGCAGCCATATTTGATGGTGGAGTGGAATAATTTCACAAATTTTGAAGATCTTCATTCCACTTGGTTTCCTGTCAAATATGATCAAATTCTGTTAAGCGGTTTTGGAGAAGAATCATTTAAAGTTTTTTTTTCATTCTATTTTTAGTATAAGATAACCATTGAGTTGAATAAAATTGAAAGCCCTCTATGTCAGGATACATTCTGTCAAATTTGGTCAAATTCTGTTTAGCAGTTTTCAAAAAAAAGATACTAAAAATTTATAAAAAACAATTTTTTTTAATTTGGCCATATTTGATTGTGCCTCTCCATAATTTGTATAACTTTGAAATCCACCATGCCAGGATGCTGTGCCAAGTTTGGTCAAAATTGGTGCAGTGGTTTTTGAAAAGAATTTTTAAAATAACAACTGTTGATGGAGACACGATACAGGCACAGGGCCAAACTATAAGCTCACCTGGCCATAAGGCTAGGTGAGCTAAAAACAAAATAATACCAACTACCAGGTAAAATACATAACAAAAACTGATATAATGGAATGCCATTTCTGGTTAGTAATATATATATATATATATATATATATATATATATATATCAATAACTAACAGAACATGTACATAAATATTCTCTTAACCACAAACATAAGAATGTAAAAAAAGGCTTGCAGTCGGACATCCTTTGCAGTATGATATATCATATTAAGAAATGCCTTGAAATCTTAACTCGATAATACCAAGATTTACCACTATAAACTGTTAATACAAGTCATGCTAAGATTTACCTGCAAGCTACAAAAGCAATTCAGGACATCTTGGTACAGTATACTTGACAGTATCTGACCTAATTTTATGTTTGTATGATGAAATATCATAAAAAGGTTCTTTTCATACTTGAAACTTAACTTTTAATGCAGTGGAATTGTCAAATATGTGAGTGTAGACTGTACATCTGCATTTATATAAAACGGCATCTGACGTACATAATTAAGATACCTACCGTATTTGCCGGCCTATAAGTCGATGCGAAGTAGAGGTCGAATTCGCTAATTTAGTCAATGCGGAGTATAAGACGAGGCCAGATCAACACCTTGGCTTCGTCACTTTCGCTAGTAACTTCTGGTTTCATGAATATGAATGGTATCACTATGCTATTCTAGATTAATTGGGAAAATGATTAAGATGGTCTGTACATGTATTATTTATAGGTATTATTTATTGGCACATTGTATGCAACGATTTTCACGTAAGAAAAAATACATTAACATACAGAAAAGCAATTTCAATGACATAATCCATTTATAAGTCGATTCGGAGTATAAGACGAAGCCCAGACTTCCAGGTAAAAAAGTATCGACTTATAGGCCGGCAAATACGGTAAATAATTATTTCAGAACTTAAGTCCTGATATCTTAAAATGTAATACAAATGTTATGATGCCAATTATAATGTGCACATTAGACACAGTTTAAAACAAACTGCAAAGGATTCCAATAAACATAATGGGCTCCCTCTAATAACACTATCCATGGGAGCCATCAAAGTAACATGCATTATAACTGAGGTTACATTATAATGAGGTATGTTCCAATACAGCTGTGTCCTGAGTGTACATACAAGCACAAAAATAGTGTATGTAGTGATACAAAACCTAATTATAATTGGTTCACTTTAGCCAAGAACTAAAATTATGTTAAATGAACCAGCAGCAAATTTAAACCAGCTTATTAGGATCCATGACTATATTCATGTTTCAACAGGACAGCAGTAGAGTGAGGGACTTTATAGTTAGTGATATACTAACTACAATCGACAAAACACATTTTTCTAGTGCTATGGAAGATACATTTATAACAGTACAGGTGCATTGTGAACACAAGTGGTCCAACAACTGAGGAAGCATTTGTATTCCAAATTTTCTAACAAAATCTAGCTATACAAGTCATATCTGACAAAATCTAGTTATACAAGTCATATCTGAACAACACTTACATGTATATTAACTGAAAAATGTATTGAGCACAGATTTATTAAGTACTTGAATATCAATTGAAATAATAAATACTTAATGAGATTTATATTTTAAACTTGTCCAAGATTCCGAATGGAATATTAAATCCTGGATAATAAGAGACTGAGGGCCAACTTTTGGAGTATAAAATCATTCTTTATGATGCAAATCAAAATCTTTGTTTAACCTCCCATCAAAGGTTCAAATTCTGACATTTTAATATAATAAACTTGTTTCAGTCATCTGGACAAGTTCTGCCTGCAGTAAAGAATATTTGTTGTACCTAATGTTTCACTGTTTAAGATTTTAGTTTAATTTTGTCTTCAAATGTTAGCCAATCAGATTAAAGATTCTTTGTTGCTGTGTTTATTATGTGCAATTACAGTCTTCCTTCACTACAATGGCTGCACACAAATCTAAAAAGTAAGTTTCAAGTTTGGATGTTTAACTAGATAAGCAACACAACGAGGGTAGCAAAATCTTGGAAGTGATGGAACAAATATGGTTCAGATTGTATCAAAGTCTGGATAATGCAGATGATGGGATGCTGAACAATGTTTGGTAAAACAACTAGTAGTTGGTAATTTAGGAGAAAAGATGACACAAACAAAATTCTGATTAATATAATGTAAACAGAGGCAATAGACAAAATATAGTTTTTGGGGGGCTATAACTAATTTAAATTATGTAGTACTTACCTGCTACTATGGCGTTGCTTTTCTTTTCAGGGACTCTAGTCCCCAGTCCAAGCTAATTATTCCCTCCTCCAATTAGTATTGGAAGGCCAGAATCGAAAAGAATGTGATCCCAGTCTGACTTCTTAGTCACAACCACCATCCTCTTTTGACTTTGACCTAGAGTACAGGACATCAGAATGGGGTGGAAGGGGAGAATCTTTGCACTTGTAGCAGGTAAGTATTACATAATTAAAATTTGTTCCCCCCCTCCACTACATACAATTGATTAGCAGTAGTACATCAGGAATGTTCACTAGTGTAAGCTGGTTGAAGGCTGGTCCACATGTTGAGCCATATCTATTGGGCCAAATGAAAAAATGCCTTCACTATGATGTGCCAAAGATCAAAGGTAAAAGGAGGAGAAGGCAGCGTGAGACTGCCAGAAGGTGGCTCTCATAACATCATCCAAAGAGGAGTGATTCAAATAGGCACAAGATGTAGCAATATCCCTAACTTCATGGTCTTTATCTCATGAAAGAAGGTCCCTCTCAGTGAGAAACTGATAAGTTCTCTTGATAGGACAATCCACCTAAATATAGTGGCTGCTGAAATATCAGAGGAACCCTTAAGAAGTAGGAAGAGAAGCTTCCAACCCTTCCTTCTTCCATTTAGAAGAAACCAATTAAAACCGTAAAGCCCCAATTGGGCAAATGAGCCTATCTTGATCATCCCAGCACAGATATGACTGAGACAAGATCTCGGTGGAAAGTGGAGCTACTGAAGGTAGCTGATTCTTGGCCAGAAACCCAGACTGACGAATCAGAGAAACCGAATCATAACTACTGCTGAACGGTAAACAACCCTTTTCCTCTAACAAGGCATGAAGCTCACTCATTCTCCTCACTGACACTAAGGAGAGCAGGAAAACAGTCTTAAGGGCAAGGTTCTCAAAAGGGAGCTTACCGGTAACTCAAAGGTTCATAAGCAGGTTTTGACAATGCCAAAAGAACACGTGAAAGATTCCATCTAGGCATTAGTGAGTGAAGCTCAAAGTACATAATGAGATCAGAAAGATGAGGATCCGACCCAATGGCAGAACCCCTAGTTAACTTGAGAGTGTTACAAAGAACTAAAGCCCTTAATAGCAGACACTGAACATCCTCTTTCCTCGAAAAGGAAAAGAAAATCTCCAACTACGTTTATATGGGGACAGCCATGATCAACACATTTCCTATTGTACCAATCACAGAAGATTCTCCCCATTGTATCGTAAACCCCTGAAGTAGATTGCCTTCTAGCACATATGATGCAGTTGGCAACCTTGCTTGAAAACCACCCCTGGTGGATTGATTGCTTGAGATAAGTCAAGTGTGTAGGGGGAGATCCTATTGCCTGTTGTGAAGGAGACCCCCTGTGCTGCGACAGCAGGTCCCTCCTCTGTGGTAATCTCCTGAGCTCGTCTACCTAAAGGTTGAGTAGGTCGCTGAACCACGACCATCAGGGCCACAAGGAGGCTACCAGGACGAGCCAAGCAGTGGAGCTTCTGACATCGTGGAGCATCTGTGGAATTATTTTGAAAGGTGGGAAAGTGTATTCATAGAGATGACCGACTTTAGACTGAAAGCGTCAACCGCATATGCCCTTTGATCTGGTACTTGAGAGATATAAAAGGGGAACTTGTTGTTCAGTCTCAAAGCAAAGAAGTACACCAAGGGTCTTCTCCAAAGTTGGAAAAGTGACTCTGCTACCAATTGGTGCAGAGACCATTCTGTGAGGACCACATGACCCCGTCTGGACAAATTGTCCATCAGGATATTCCTACTGCCCATCAGAAGAAATTACATTAAGATAAGGAGCATGTGTACTTCCCTGATGTACGCTACTACTGACGTGTTATCTGAGGCAAACCATAATGCAATGATACCTAATGAGGCTGACACATCCCTGTAAGACTTGAAACACTGCCCACATTTCCAAGTAGTTTATATGGAGGGTCACTGGCACCAAAATCCCAAAAGAACTACACTCTCTGGCTCCAAGCACCCCATCCCAAATCTGATGCATCGGTGTACAGAAAGGAGTGGGGTTTGGGGTATGAATTGAGATGCCAGTCAAAAACTGGTCCTGATTTAGCCACCAACACAGATGGTGGTCAAAACTGGATGCGAGGGGAATCCGACCTGATAGAGGGTCCTTGTGCAGTCTCCAGTTTGCTAGAAGCAGAAATGGAGAGGGCACAAGAAAAGTCTCCCTAGGGGTCTGTGACCAGTAGAGCTAAAAAAAAAGGCCCGATACTTCATGAACATGTAAACAAAATTTTTACCTACTTTCATGTAGTTTGCCAAGAAAAAAAAGGGCAAACTTCTGACATGAGTTAATGCAAAACTATTTAACCTTTTATAGCAGTCATCAACACAGTCTTTTCAATGCACAAATTATTATTTGTGATATTATCATAGTTGCTAAGATTTCAAAAGTAAATTGAAAGTAAAAAGTTTCGTGATTTATAGTGATCCAGTAATATTTCACTTAACCTTTTCAAATGTGGGGGTTAATACTTTCCAAATTGTATCTATTTGAAACCTGAAGTATTTGCTTCCATCGGTTGATAACCTTCAGTAGAATCCATGCTTTCATGTTCCTTCGAATTCTCTCGTATAATTTCATCTATGACATTATGAGTAGATGGAATCTTCGATTTTAGCCTGATCTGCCTTTTCTGAAAGAAACAGCAAAACAGATTGTTGAATACAAATCATGATGACCCTAAAATTGCTTACTGGCTTTAATTACTTACATTTAGATTGGGGACATTTTTTATCACCAAAAATTCTGGTAGTGTCCAGTACACGGGCATCTCAAAGTGGTTGCTCTTTCACATTTCATACTGGCAAAGCATTTTTTTTACACCTTGGAGTACATATTTTTTTGCAAACGTATATCTTTTAAAAATAAACGTTGCATAAAGCAATTAATTCATAGAAGAATAATTCAGACATTGATTTAAATACACAATATATAATAAGTACAATATAAAGTTCTATGATAAAAAGTTGTTTATCCTCAGTATTTTACTTTTAAAAACTAAATAATTTTACTGTAAACCAGGCTTAGTAAGGGCTCTGATAAAGCAAATCAAAACTTAACGTGAAGTAAAGAAAACTTCTCCATCAAGCCTAATTTCTGACTTTCTGTAACAATTTAACAAATGATGCAAGTGATTATGTGGTGTCAATGATGTTTGCTTTAAACATCTTTGTGTCTATGACATGAACAATGTTTCTAGGTGTACTCAAGTAGACGATTTGTAGATGCAGACTTTGGTTTTATGGTTACGAGTTCATCTAGATAAATAACTTGTGTCCAAATATAAACAAAATGCTTATCCATATTCTACCTTCATGATAAATATCACAATAAACATTTGCCACTAGAGCCTACAGAAGGACATCTTAAAAATTAAGTTTTATTTCACATGGGGCTTAATTTCTTCAAAGCTAGAAAGACAGAAATGAAAAGTGAATCCCATACCTCCACATTCTATTATTGTATATAGAAAGACCAATATGAAAAAAAATTCTTATTATTCAGCATCTTGATTTAATTTGCTAAATTAAAAAATAAACTTCTAGCATTTAATATACTACATAAGGTGTATTAACAGCTTTAATGCGAATTACTACTTTCTCAAAATTACAAGAGCATGAACATATAGTAATCAACTTTCAACCAGACAATATGGTAATAAAACAGAAATAAAGAATTTAATATGGCCCTCACCAAGCAAATATTTATTGAAAATTTTTTGTACATTTTCCCTCATAAATAATGAAAAGACTAAAAAGATTTCAAAGACAATATTATCACTATTAAACTTGAATGAAACAGTAAGGCATGCCCTACTTAATAAGAATATTTACTAGGAATGCAATGGTTGCGCTGAGACTTTTTAAAACCAAAACTCTGTCGGAAAGTGATAAGAAATAAAAAAGATTCTACATTTTAAGAAATAAGAGGTCCATTTTGGGCCTGATATCACTCACCTGGGTAGTTGACATACTTGCTACATTGTCTATTTATGTTGGTGTCATTGTCATTTATCTTCTTTCAAAGACCATGAAAAAAGTCAATATGTCCATGTGCTGGTTCATATATAGAATTTTGTTTCTATTCAACAGGATATAGTAATATGTTCATTGTTTATTCCTTAAAGCGCTTTTGTACCAACAACATGAATGCTCTTCATGGATGCTCTTTAGGTCTCTATATTATACTTTCAAAGTATTTTTGTAAATAAATAATTTGATGTCATTGTTATGTAAATTATGTCATTGTTTTTAAGGCAAGATATAAACAACTTCTTTACACCTACCAGTATATACAACACTTCATAAAAACATATAAAAACACATCTGTAAGACCGACAAAATCATTAAACACCCTTCACAGTCCGAGGCTTAAGAAACAAAATCATTAATAAATATATAACAACTGAACAGAAATGCACTCCATATAAAGAACACTTTACAATATTAAGTCCTAATTTAAAGCTTCACTTTTGACCCTTACTGCACACATACAATATAGTATGAAGGTGCATCAATTTATTGATACAATGTATAAAGCAGTCTATACAACTTAAAACAACCAATATAGATATCCTATGGTCATGTTATGAAAATATATCAGTGTATTCATACAATGTACAAAGCATCCCGTTTTAATTTTTTCATGAATCTTGAACAATTAGTTAGAACTATGAAGGTCTGGTTGTCGAGTGCATATAAAATAAAGTTCCTTTTCTTCTTCTAAATATTCATTATCAGTAAATAATTTAAATAAGGGAAGGACTTTGAAGTTTCTTCCTGAACAGTTATGCAGGACTTTATTAACTTTTAATAATCTCAGATCTTCTGTTCTTGTTTGCTGACCGTGTACTTTCAATCTCTTTCTTAGTTCATTTTCTATTTTTTTTACTCTCGTTTACCCTTTTGCCAGGACACTTTGTGTCAAAGTTGGTCAAATTCTGTTAAGTATTTTTTTTTGGGCAATAAAGTTGTGTAAATGTCCGTCTACTTTTTCCAATGGCAGTCATATTTGATAGTGGAAAAGCATCATTTGTATAAATCTTAAAGGTGTTCAAACTAGGACACTTTCTGTCAAATTTGATCCAAGTCTGTTAAGTTGTATTTAGGTTTTTCTAGTTTTAGTAACAGCAGTGGCATCACTAGTATAAACTTAAAAGCCCTTCATGCCAGAATGTTTTCTGTAAAATTTGGTCAAATTCTGTTGAGTACAGTTTGAAAAGAAGTTATTTTAAAATATTTTCTATTTTTTAGTAATGATAGCCATATTTGTATAAATCTGAAAGCCCTCAGTACCAGAATACTTTCTGTTAAATTTGGTCCATTTCTGCAGAGCAGTTTCTGAGAAGAAATCATTTAAATTTCTTTCTATTTTTAGTAATGGCAGCCATATTTGATAGTCTATTGGCATCATTTGTACAAATTGGAAAGTCCTTTATGTCGGGACGCTTTCTGTCATTTGGTCAAATTCTGTTCAGTGTTGTTTGAGAAATCTTTAGGTTTTTCTATTTTTAGTAATGGTGGCCATATTTGATGGTTGATCAGCATCATTTGAACAAATTTAAAAGACCTTCATGCCAGGATGCTGTCATATTGGCCAAATTCTGATGAGTGGTTTTTGACAAGCTGTTATTTAAAGGGTTGTCTATTTTTAGTAACAGCTGCCATATTTGATGGTGGATTGGCATAATCTGAACAAATTTGAACTCGGTTTCCACTCTTTTTGAAACAAACATTTCTGGGTCTTTTCAAGGTTTTTTCCTGGATGAAATTGATTTTTTTCAAGGTTCACTTATGACCCTTACTGAACGGAATTAAAAAACATTTAGCTTAGAAAATGCTAATTTTTAAAATCAAAAGTTGTTCCTATTTTGAGACTCTCCCGTAACATCTGAATTAGACATATAACCATATACAAAACCACAGGGTGTATCACAAGAAACAAGTTACTATAAGTATTGAAATTCATATAAATCTGCATGTAACTTATTTTAATTTACAGAATAAAAGAAAAACTTTGCTTAACTTGTATGAAAATTTTTTTTTTAGAAAAGGGTTGTTTTAAATTTTGACAAGAAGCCCTTAAAATTGATATACCTTTATATGAAAAGAAAGAAAGACTTAATTTTTGGGTTGTCATTAAATCCACTTATGCGGGTCATGGGGGATACACTACTTACGCTCATACTAAACTAAACACTGGCACCCGATGCAAACTTGCTACTAGAAGGGTTTTAAACCTCTTCAGTCTGAACATGATGTTTTCATAATCTGAACCCATCAAGTTTGCATCAAGTGCCAGTGTAAAAAGCGAAATCAGCTTCCTTTGCAACATGTTTTGGAATGAAAACAAGTAGGCAAAAGTAATTGATAATCGACTCAGCCACCAGTTAATTTTTATGCAGTCCGGATGAGCCCTGCTTATGTCTGCTTGGTGCACTAACATCTTTAAATGTAATGTGACTATGGGCTGTATCTTAAATGCAATCATTGTCAAGGATGCCCAGAGAATAGGATTCTGCATTGAAAATAGCTACAATAGTTGGTACATTTCTACGTATTTAGCAAAGTCTGATACAAAAATTCACCACAAAGGCGAGTTGGAGGTGTCAGCGGTTACTATTGATGATAATGCTTAACACTGTGTTCTTAGTGCAAACTACCAAATAATAAGCAATGATTTATCACAATACATTTTCGTTAACTTTACATATCAAAAGGGGAACTGGGCAAGATAAGCTTTATTTTCTCCAACATTTACCGAGATCACACATCACATACATGTTGGCACAGTATGATGCCAGACTGGTCTTCTTATCTTCTGCATAAGAAAAGAGACTGATATGGAGCAGACTAAAAGGTAACTAGTCTTATTGCCTGAGCACTTGGATTGACTATACAAATATGTTTTGGGCAAGCACCCAAATGATCCATATCGCAACTGTATAGACTGACTGAAGAGTTCTGCTATCTCCAACAATTCTGGTAAGAACTAAATAAATTTAACTTGCATTCAGTTCAATTACGACTCTATAACATATTTTTTGTCATCAAGTGGTGATTCATATTTGCAAATTTAAAGTGCTTTTTCTGGTTGAGAACAAACCTATTCTTTCTCCCAACTTTTTTCCTGATTTCCTGATAGTGTGGGAACCCTGTTTGAAAGACCTTCGTGCCACGATTTCTGTAAATTTTTGACAGGTCTTTTTTTCTTATGGCAGATCAGCATAATTTGAACAAATCTGAAAGACCTTCATGCCAAGATGCTGTCTTTCAAATATGGTCAAATTCTGTTGATTGGTTTGTTAAAAGAAGTTGTAAATAACAAATGCAAATGCACGATGGATGACCCAAGATGGACCACATCATAAGCTCACTTGGACTTGTGAGCTAAAAATTTTAAGTAACCAGAATTTTTTTTTTGTGACAATAACCTCTCCATATTAAATGGCTATTTGCCACTACTGACATGTCCTTCATTGTTTATTGTCAATGCAGTAGATTGTATCCGCTTTCCTAAACAAACAGTTCTGATGCAGGACAACTCTTACAAGACAATAATAGCAATTGGATGTAATTAATACATGTTTTAGTAAAAGCAAAAATTAAGGCTATTGCTGAATATCAATCCCCTTATGCATCATAAATGAGAACATAAGATACTTTTATTTTCTGTGTAATTGCAATGGATGAATATAAGAATTATAAACCCCATCAAGCACTCTGATTGAGGATTGCACACAGGTTGCACAAAACTTTTTATTACACAACACCCACCTTTATTGGCATCATGACATTGTATCATAAAAACAATACTTTGAATGGCACATTAAACACCTGCCCTGTGCTTAATAATCCCCTATTTAGGCACTACATGGGTATAAATGACTCTGGTGATTAATGACTAATGGGTCCCAATGACCACTACCTTTGCTCAAGGTGTGCAGTCTTGAACTAAACTCAATGTGTCGAGACCATTATTTTCTTATCAGACTTACCAAGACTGTGACCTCTGACCTTCAAATCTATAGGTTTCTTTATTACCCTAAGTGCAATACATACATCTTTTCAGTTTTAAGCAGATACAATGACACTGACCTTTGACCTTTTGACACCAAAATCAATGGGACTCTTCCATACCTTAAGTGTATCAAGCCCTCCTCAAACTTTGATTAAGGTAAGTGGTCAACAACTGAAATTTGTGTGCAGAAACCATTTTTCTTCTTTTAGTCACACTGACCATGACTTTTTGACACCAAAATCGACAGGGTTCTTCCGTATACCATTTGAATGCCACCCACAAAGTTTGGTCCTGGTCTGTCATGTAGAACCAATGTTATTTTGCAGAAACAATTTATATTTTTTCAGTCAAAGTGACCTTGATCTTTCACCTTTTGACCCCAAAGTCAATAGACTTTATTCTTACACCAATTGCAAGCCATTCATAAAGTTTGTCCACGTCTGTTAGGTAGAACTAATGTTATTGTGTGGAAACCATTTTTATACTTTATATCATTGTGACCTTGACCTTTGACTTTTTGAACCTGAAATTGATAGGCTTCTTTGTTACCCAAAGTGCAAGCCATCCACAAAGTTTGGTAAATGTAGATGGTGACAAACTTAAATTATTGTGTGGAAACCATTTTCTTCTTTCAGTGACCTTGACCTTTGATCTTTTGATCCCAAAATCAACTGAGTTATTCCTTACTCTTAGTACAAGCCATCCACATAGGTTGGCAAGTTTATACAGTGGAGAACTCGGGTTATTGTGCAGAAACCATTTTTCTTCTTTCAGTCATAATGACACTGACCCTTTGCCTTTTGACCCCAAAGTTGACTGGGTTTTTCCTTACTCCAAGTGTAAGCCATCCACAAAGTTTGGTTACTGATAATGGTACAGAACTCATGTTATTGTGTGGAAACCATTTTTCTTTCAGTCATAGTGACCCTGATGTATGAATTTGTATGCTGAAATTCATAGAGTTCTTCCAAACCCCAAGTGCAAGCCATCTACAAAGTTTGGTAACTGTAGATGGTGAAGAACTCAAGTTATTGTGCAGTGACCTTGATGTTTGAACTTTTGACCCCCAAATCAACAGGGTTCATCCTTACCACAAGTGCAAGCCATCCACAACGTTTGTTAACTGTATATGGTGGAAAACTCGAGTTATTGTGTGGAAACTAAATTGGTAACAGACAGATGGACAGACAAGCAGACAACATTATAACATAATACACTCCACCTTATTGCAGGCATACACAAATCGTTCACCAGACTGTGGCATAACCCTTGGCAATGTCGTGGCAAACATCATGGAGAAATGCAACATCCTTACTGTTACGTGATCAATAGAATCTAAAGCTAGTGTTTATTTGACAAGAAATTTATAAACCTTATTAAATAATACAATATGCCACTTGCTGCAAGCAGCTTGTGACATAAAGTATATTATTATTCAGCAAATTTCATAAATTTGATATGAAATGAACACTTGTGAAGATCCTCTAGATAAACTATGACTGCTGTATTTGTGTATAAATGGAGATTTTTCTCATTTAAACTGGTCCTTGATTCAATTTTTTTTTTTTATATATAAATATAAGCTCAAGCCAAAAGTTAAAAAGAAAGGAACTTATTTAATTTTGAAAAGCTGGAATTTTTGTACTTTCTGGATCTTCTTAACTTTGGTATCTCTACTAGCATACCAAATTTCGATGATGTAGACAAACGCAAAGTATCATAAATTTTAGTTTTTTTAAGTTTTGTACTCAAAAGTTCCCAGAGTATAGAGGCTGGTGTGATACACCTTGGTTGATGCTGACAGATTTTTACAACTGAACTCGCTCACTTCATCATCCAGTATGAAGATTCTGCCCTCAACATTTGGAGCCAAGTAACACTGTTCTTCCTCCATGTTTTGAACACTGATTTGTCGGACCAATGCATGGGACAAATTTAGATGATCTACACTGGCCTGTCTCACCAAGCTCTCACGTCTGAAAATACAATTGTGAGTCAAAATATTGTACTTGACAAATAGTGCAGATCATTTTTAAAGATTCTAGCAAGTCACATTCCTATGAATCGGTTATTCCTAGGTGCATTATTATTTCTTGAAGAGCTATCAGTCGATAGTTGGGCTAGCATGATTAATCAAATACTGTGGTTTCATTTATTTTCATAGGTCTCAATTTTCATGGTTTTGTAAAAAAATACATTTTTGTGGGTACTTAAATTCGTGGATTTGCCTGTCAAAGTTTGCATATTTGTAGGTATTGAATTTTGTGGATTAACCTCTACAAATACCTAAAATAAAGAATACAAAAGAACAAAACTATGCCGACAACAAACAGCAGTTGATTGAATGGCTAAAACAATACTGAGCACAATTCAAACACCTGTCAAGGTCAATCACTTACACTGTGTTTCTGTCGAAATGCTCAACATCAAAAAGAAGCCAATGCGGCCAGCAACATTAAACCAATCGGTTATTAAAGTACATCAGTATGATCTCGTACTTCAAACACTGTCCATAAACGTAGACCATCAGTACTTTCTGATGACCATGGCATTAGACACAGTAGCTAAAGAGTGGTAAAATTCAACTTAGATCCCCCATGGTTTGGATAATGTTATCTGAAGGAATTTTCCAGGTTGTATGAATGATGCAGTTTTTATTTTGCAGATGTGTTTATCTTAAAATGCAAAATATGAAAAACTGTAAAAGTGTAAGTATGAATTAGTAAAATGGAGTACACTATTTGGAACCTATTCAGGAAAAATGGCAGGGAAACACTGTGTATTTAAGAAATGTCTGTTGATTCAACTGAAGACAAACAAAGATGGCAACTGTCCATCCTTGCTTATTTACCATTTGGGAACATGACACTGCAGTCGAAATTACTCTAATTTTTTGTATGGGTTTAAAAACTATTTTGACTATATAAAACCAAGCTTTTGTGATGTAAGATATATGTACATGAAAAAGGATCAAGTAGTGCAATGTAGAATTATGTGGTGCACTGTATGGGCCCATTAACATCATTTACATTAATTTTCCTACATGGCTTCTTTGTATTTGCTGTAAATTATTAAAAATTGGTTATTTTTTTATAAAACCAAACTGATAATTGATGGAAATCCTGGATCCAATTAGCAAGCTTAGTCAGTAGAACTAATAGTGCCCATGTTTACAAACATGTGCAAATACTTTAATTTGATTAAAAAGCCTTTAGTTGCTTGCAAGAAAAAACTTACACCATAATATAATTCAATAACAAGGACACTTGATTTTGCATTTTTGTTATCATATAATTTCTTCTATTACAATGCAAAGGTTGATTGCAGCTTCTAGCATTTTAACACTTAACCTTTAATTTCAAATGAATAAAATGTGTATTTATGGCATCAGGAGGCTTTGTCTATTTGTAGCGAGAAAAACAATGGTATTACCATACATACATCTTTTCAGATTTAAGACGCTAAAGTGCCTTTGTAGAGGTAATTTCAGAACAAGTATGAAAACATGTCAGTTCCAATTGCAAACTGCATTGACCTAAATCTGCCGTCACATAATGCGCTGTGAGATCTGGGTCTATGCAGTTTGTTAGGAGTTATCAGTAGAACAAACAACATCGACCCTGATCTGCTGTCATATTATGCAATGGCAGATTAGGGTCTATGTTGCCTGCAGTTGAACCTGACTTATACTTGAGTATATATGAGAGATCCCATTCTTCATGTCACACTTTTGTGTATGCAGGTGAAATGTGGCAAGTGACTGACAATGGTTGAGATTTTGTGCTCTTCTGATTTCTGTTAGTGAATAAAAGAAACTTTACGTTTCATGTTAGTCCAGATGGCTTTCTTCAAGTCCATTATTTGAACTGAGATGTGTGACATTGTTTTCTGCATCACAGGAAGATAAGAGAAAATCATTACTTATTGAGAAGTGTAAAAAAAGAAAGGGAAGTCTTATTTTTACTTTAATGTGTTTATAACAATATTTAATTTTGAGTAAATTACTCATAATATAATAATAAACAATTTAAAATTTCTTTGTCCCTGAATATCAGAAATCAGTATGTGATAGAATATGTGTCCTTAATAAAAAAAAAAAACCCCACCCCTTACTACCTGCTAATGGCAAAAAATGTAAAATGGTAAAAGTTATACCAAAACCTACCATGTTTGTGCTAATATCTGGTTTCCATCATTTACACAAAAACTTTTACACTTTAGTGAGCATGAACACAAAACTCACTATCTATTGAAGAAACACTTGTTTGTTATTCCCTTTGATGCTAAATTTGAAAAACTAATGACTTTTGAAAAGAGGGGTCCATGTGTCAAGTTTCTTCAAGTGAAAAGAGTGGTCCATGTGTCAAGTTTCTTCAAGTTATAGTGGGAATCAGTACTGGTACTAGGATTCCTCTAAAAGTTGGCAATTTTTGTAATTAAGATTAGTAGGTTGTGAAATTGAGCCTTTGCCGTAGTAATGGCTTAAAAGGTTTTAATGTGGCACTTTACCTTGTTTGCTACAGACAACCCAGCTGTGATTAACAGACATCCTGTAATGAGGAAGTCTTCTTACTCTTAATCCCTTCATGAACCACAGACTGGCTTTGGAAGCCTCTATTCCTACCCTTTGTATTAGAATATTACAGATTACATCCTTCATCCATTCGTCCATACATCCATCTACCTACCTAACCAGGCTGACAAGACTCTGTCTGTGTCCTGATCGGCAAGGTTTCACTCCCTGGCACATCTGAACAGATTCAAAGTGATTTCTGACAGCTGTGCTTATGGTGGGGCACTGCTCTGATGTCACCTACAATGTACAACACTGAAAGATTGTAAATTAAAGATCACAATCCTTATACTTTAGCTCTGGATATTGTGCTACCTTGTATGTCCATCAGTCCTGTACCACATTTCCTTCTAAACTGTTTTGGTGCATCCATCTACAAGAGGGTGCCATCCTTGGCTTTAAACCGTGGGATCCCTGGGTGAGAGTCAAAGGTATGATGCACAAAAATTTCAATCACAATATTTTCTGATAAACTTCATATTTGCAGTGATAGCAGGAAGACACATAATATATATGTTTGACGGATTTTACTTTACAACCAGCAAGTCACTGTCAGGGGGTGTGGTTGAGTACAGGGTGATGGGGATGAATACTGGGGCAGAGGTGAGTTCAGGGTAATGCAGATGAGTACTGGGCTGGGAGTGAGTACTTGTGTGGGGGTGAGTGCAGTGTGATGGAGTTGAGTATTTGGGTGGGAGTGAATACAAGGTGATGGGGATGAGTACTGGGGTGGGTGTGAGGAGTAATATACAATAGAAAGCATGAGGTTTTGTGATGGTGAGCTGTTACAGTTGCTCTAGTTTATTTTGCATTAATTTATGACAAGTTCTGACAACTTATACAAGGTACTCTCCACAGCTCTAAACTTGGCAGAAAGTGCTTACTGATTTAAATGAATGAGGGAACCTGAAGGAAACAACTAACCTTGAATAAGCAAGAACTTGACCTTACACATACTGTATCAGATCTAGGACTGCAGATGTATAAAGTTAGTGCACTACCATTGCACCATCCAGAGCAAAGAAGCACAAATTTTCCACATAAAAGTCACTCCTCTTGCCTACAACTCAGAAAGTTCATCTGGGAGAGTGGTAAAAGTTTTACAGAATTGTCTAAATTCATGATGGACACAGAGGTTAATTTGCATAGTCATTATGTTTAAAAGCCAATTATGGAGAAAATCTTCCAAATGTACATTTTTCATGCTTTTTGTAGTATAATATGTGATGATTAGAAATTCATTTCTCTGGTAATATTTACTCCAACCTAATTCCCCAAATTTACATTTAAATTTAATGGAAAAGTGTGAGTGTCTAAAATTACCAACTGCATTACCTCCCTTGACTAAGGATCAGTTTGCTGCTATGTGTGACGTAATTCTAGAATGAGCTGATCAGCCATTAATGTAGAAGTGTATTGATTCCATGGTCATTTAAAGTAAAAATGACAGATTTTGTGCAGTATATGTATACATGTGATTCTACTGGCGGTAGGCCAAAATACCGTTTTAAAGGCCGTCTACTGCAAATACCATTTATAGTTGCAATCTGTTTTCTACAATTAAAAGAATTTTTAACAAAAGTTGAATAAAAGAAACCCAAACACAGTATTATTACATGTTTTTTCCACACATTAGAGAAACCAGTCAGAACCCGTCTACTGGGGACCAGAAATGTTCCACCAGTTCAATGACCAGTGCGATGATGAGTGGCAGAGTAATAGGATTAGAATTGTTAACGAACAGCTAACATGTGTTCATAGCAAGCTGTTAATTGATTACCTTATTGTTGTAATTTGGTGAGTTTATGGCCAAATGCTGGATGTTTTTTGAGGTGTTATATAAGTAATAAAGGGATCAAATTTAGTCCACGATGTCTTCTGAGCCTTCGATGAAAATCAGTCAACCTTTTGGCAGAGGGGAGATAAAATAAAGAGACCGACTATAAAAAAAATAATCTCAGCAGATACACTTGGGTAAGTATTTTGATTTTTTGTCTTGTTTAATTGTTATTGCATTGTTCAAGATGTTTTAAGAGGAATATTTACGGATAGCGTTTACATTTTTTGTTCATGTCAAAATGCCGAAACATGTGCTTTCTGCTAATGCTAAAAACCCACCAGCTAAGAAATAATACAGCAAGTTCAAATGTGCTTGGATATCAGAGTTTAAGTGCGTGCAGATGAGTAGTAAAGGTCCAGAGTTTGCACGGCGTGCTTCAAATGCATGCATCTTTTGTATTTCATAAACTATTTGAAGTTTTCATGTGCATAAATTAAGTTCAAAACCTAGGTAAAATATATCAGTTACAAATATATTACAAGATAATTCATTTTAAAGTTGGGATAAATTATTCATAAAAGCATAAATAGATCATGTGTTTATTTCAAGTCTAAATCAATCTTTATTCTTTTAAATTTTCAGTGGTGAAAATTGCCAACAGATTTTTTGTCTGAGCCATAAAGAGAAAGAAGCCCTTGAGAATGAGGCTCAGGAATACAGGTCAGGAACTTCCTCCTCATGGTGAACATAGCCTGAAGAGTATTGGAGAGCAGTCAGCAACCTTACAAACACAGCAACAGGAAAACTGCAGTTAGAATTTCTTTGCAGGCTGAGCATGGTTGTCCTGTTATTGCCACATTCAAATGTTGATACAGAGAGGACATTCTTTATTCTTCACAAAATACAAAGTGATTCATGGGAAATCTGGACCAGAGAACTATTGAAACAATGAATGTCATCAGTGGTCACCAGACAGTGATCTTGTGAAGGAAACTAAAAATGCTATTGGATTTTATATAAAAAAAATCATTGCAGTGAAGTATAAGATAAACAACTCTTCCTTTTCATTTACCATATTTGCCAGTCTAAAAGTCGATACTTTTGACCTGGAAGTCTGGGCTTCGTCTTATACTCCAATTCGACTTATATATGGATTATGTCATTGAAATTGCTTTATCGTATTTAATGTAATTTTGGTATGTGAAAAAATAAAAAAATTATGTGTAAACAAAAATAATTCTCATTTTGGGGAAGAGATTGTATAAGAAAAAATATAGGATCTAACATCAAGAAGGATTCCAAAATATTTACATGATTGTCAGTATTAAATTCACATGCATCAGCGGTAATTGCGCTAAAGCAGCATGCACTAATAATATATGTTTAAATTTGCTTACATATGTGTATTAGAATAGATATGTTAGAAAATGAATAACCATGACATAGACATAGGTATTCCATCGCACATTTTTCTTCTTGCACCTCATGATCATAATAAAATATGCCCCAATATGAGAGAGAGAGAGAGAGAGAGATTTCAGCCCTTCTTCATGCTGTTTGGCTCAATGTACCTTACTGCCCCCGTTTAGCAGAAGCTTTTGTCAAAGAGAGAAAACAGTAATAAAATAGTAAATGGAAATTATAAAAATACATACCATACTGCTTTAGTTTCAAAGATATATAATTTTATATTTAAATATTCACAATATTTATATCCATATAGACTACATTTAGTTTAAATCCCAAAAATGACCATTTAGCATGCTGTGTTGTTCTTTTTGCAAGTAAAATGACTTCTCCATTCCCACCAAATAAGATTATCCTTAATCAGCAAGTGCATGTACACTTCCTGTAGTTAGGCAGCATTTGGTTTGATCTTTGTTCATGTTAGTTGTTACTTTTGTTACGACTCTATGGTCTAAGAAAAATGTAACAGAAAGAAAGTGAAACCAACAAATCAAGTAAAAATCAACAAGCAATTTATTACTAGATAATTAAAATGAAAAATCAAAAAGTCACTTACAGTAATGTGTTTTGAAATCCTAATAATCCAATAAGAATGATTGTTCTAATCACAAGTCCTAAATATAGAATGTTCCAAATTCACGGCTGTGTCCTTGAATGTTATGATGTGCTAATGGTCTCCAAAGTCCTGATGTACTAGTAATCTTGATGTGCTGATGTCAAAATGAAGTATTCCAAAATCTCTGAATAAGTTCACATAAATTCCAAAATCATCAATTAAAAATCCAAAATCCAAAAGTTTATGAGCACTGTTATAATCCAATGAATATTTAAAATAATTCCTCTCTTAGAATTTGGAATGAATTTTCACAACTGTAATAGCTCTTTACAAGACTGATGGTAATGTCAAAACTGAATAAATGTCCACCAAACATGGTATATATAAAGATTGGTCACATGACAGAATGTTCTAGAATATGAGTCATCTTAATGGAATTCTAACTGTAAACAAAATTCAACCTTGACCTTCAAATTGAGAAAACATATTGATCAAAACAACCTAATTCAAGGACACTAGTTAAACATGTTTTTCCTGATAACATTAAGATTTAAGCAAATATTAAAGTGAAGAAACATTTATAATTTCCTAAAATATTTATAATATTATATAAACATCATACATAACACCTCCCCTCGTAAAGAAAAAGAAAGATTTATATAATAAAGCTTTCTTTTGAATATACATCTAATACTATAATAACCAAAATTACATAAGAACATGTTTTATGATACTGGACTTAATTACATCAAGCAATATTACATTTCTAGGCACGTGAGAGTGCATCTGCAATCACATTGTCTTTTCCCCTGATGTGTCTGATGTCAATGTTATATTCCTGCAATATCAAACTCCATCTCAACAATCTCCGATTTTTATCTTTCATTTTGTTGATGAAAGTAAGGGGATTGTGATCACTGTACACAATAATTGGAGAAAGAGCTGAGGTAACATACACTTCAAAATGCTGTAAAGCCAATATCAAAGCCAAACATTCCTTCTCAATTGTGGAATAATTTTTCTGATGTTTGTTTAGTTTTTTAGAAAAATAACACACAGGGTGATCCACACCACTTTTGTCTTCCTGAATCAATACTCCACCAACTCCTACATCACTTGCATCAACAGATAATTTAAATGATTGGCTAAAATTTGGTGCAGAAAGAACTGGTGCATTCTTAAGCATGGCCTTTAACTTGTCAAAAGATTCCTGACACTTGTCAGACCAATGAAATTTGGTTTTCTTACTCAATAAACTTGTCAAAGGTTCAGCAATTTTGGAAAAATTGGAACAAAATTTCCGATAATATCCAGCCATACCTAGAAATCGCATCAGTTGCTTTTTACAAATTGGAACTTGAAATTCAGAGATAGCTTTGACCTTAGCTTCTATAGGTTTAACTTGACCTTGTCCCACAATATGTCCTAAAAATGTGACACAAGCATGGCAAAACTCACTTTTGCTCAAATTAATTGTCAGATTCGCATCACTGAGTCGATCGAAGAATTTTTGAATGGTTTCCAAATGATCTTCCCAGGTGTTGTTGTAGATAATGACATCATCGATATAAGCGTCACAATTATCAAGACCAAATGTTATCATGTTCATCAGACGTTGAAACGTTGCTGGCGAATTTTTCATTCCAAACGGCATGACTTTATATTGATAAAGTCCATCTGGAGTTACAAATGCTGAAATTTCTTTTGCCCTTTCCGTCAGTGGAATTTGCCAGAATCCTTTTAAAAGGTCAAACTTGGTGACATATTCCGCATTTCCAATTTTATCAATTCAATCGTCCATTCTTGGGATTGGAAATGAATCAGTTTTGGTGACACTGTTGACTTTTCTATAGTCAGTACACATACGGAATGTATTATCTGGCTTGGGAACAAGAATACATGGTGAACTCCAGTTACTTTTACTTGGTTCTATGAAATCATTCTCCAGTAGATACTGAATTTCTTTCTTCAGATAGTTCTGTTTGAGAGGATTCATCCTATAAGGATGCTGTTTCACAGGCGCAGAATCTACAATGTCAACGTCATGATAAATTTTACTTGTTCGTGTTGGAACATCAGGAAACAAGTGCTCATAGTCATGTAATAGCTGTTTTAGTTCATTTCTTTCCTGTCGTTGTAGATGTGAAAGTTTCTGGTCTAGGTTGTTCAATATTTCTGAATTCCGAAGATTGGTTATACCAGAGTCACTATAGTCTGATCGTATTCCATCGTTGATATCTTCACTGTGTGGGACAGGTACAACTAAATTAACAGAATAATTAGCTGAGCTATCTCTGTCAAAATATTCCTTTAACATATTTATATGACAAAGTTGTTTCTGTTTCCGTCTCCCAGGAGTGTTAATGATATAATTTAAGTCATTTACTTTCTTTTCAACGGTATAAGGACCATAAAATTTAGCCTGAAGAGGATTTTGAGGTATGGGAAAGAGAGCCAGAACTTTGTCACCAGGTTTAAAACTCCTTTCCTGTGTATTTCTGTCATACCTTAATTTCATTTTTGACTGAGTATTGTGAAGATTAGTTCTTGCTACTTCACAGGCCTTTGACAACTTGTATTTGAAATCAGAAACATAATCAAGAAGATTAATCTTTGAGTCTTCATTTGAAAGAAGTTTCTCTTTCAATAATTTCAATGGTCCACGGACAGTATGACCAAAAACTAGTTCAAAGGGACTAAAACCCAACGACTCTTGAACTGATTCCCTAACAGCAAACAACAACAAATGAACACCCTCATCCCAATCCTTTTCTGTATCAAAGCAATATGATCGAATCATATTCTTCAAAGTTTGATGAAATCTTTCCAAAGCACCTTGACTTTCAGGGTGATAGGCAGAAGATTTAACTGTTGGATGCCTAGTTCATGCATAACTTGTTGGAAAATTCCAGACATAAAATTTGACCCTTGATCCGACTGGACAGATTTGGGAAGGCCAACAAGTGTAAAAAACTTCACCAAAGCTTTCACAATAGTTTTAGTTTTTATATTTCTCAGAGGAATTGCCTCTGGAAATCTTATAGATGTACACATGATGGTCAACAAGTATTGGTTGCCTGACTTGGTTTTAGGTAAAGGACCAACACAGTCTACTATTATTCTACTAAATGGTTCATCAAATGCAGGAATAGGTTGCAGATGAGCCTTAGGTATCTTCTGATTGGGTTTTCCTACCATTTGACAAGTGTGACAAGATCTGCAGTATTTAGAAACATCACTTTTGAGTTTCGGCCAATAAAAATGATTCAAGATCTTGTGATAAGTCTTACGGACTCCTAAATGACCAGCCAAAGGAGTTTCATGGGCTAAATTAGGAATTTCCTGTCGATATGACTTAGGAACAACAATTTGATAGCTCACTGACCACTCGTCACCAGCGGGTACATCAGGTGGTCTCCATTTCCTCATAAGGACCCCATTTTTCACAAAGTAACACACTGGAACTTGTGTGGCTTCAGTTTCACTAATAGCCCTCTGAAACAAACAAGATATCTCGGGATCTTGCTCCTGTTCAACGACAAGGGATTGTCGTTTGTCATCCTGATTAGAACAAAGAGAATGAGTTGCCAAAAGAGGATCACTGTGATCAATACCATTTGATTGATCAATACCTGAGGAAAAAGTGACCTCATCAAAAGACTGACCAATACATGTGTCAGCTAAAGGAATAATATCCTGATCAACATCACTCTCAAGAGCTCTTTTTGCCATAGCTCTAGTAACTGCACAAGCAGGGTACAAATCAGGGATTTCAGTTTCGACAGGATCAACTTTCTGATCCAAACAAGGCTTGTCAGTTACAAGTGGATTAACCACAACCTTATCTCCAGCTAGGTCATTGCCTAGTAATAAATGAACACCCTCTATGGGTAAAGAAGTCACTGCCCCAACAGTCACAGGTCCAGAAACTAAGTCTGATGCCAAATTTACACAATGGAGAGGAACATTTACAAAGCCGCACTCTACTCCCTGAACAAGAATACTTTCACTTGAAGAAGACTCGTCAGACAAAGGCAAAGTACCTGATAATAAAAGACTCTGAGAAGCTCCAGTGTCCCTTAATATTTTAATTGGGATAGGTTTGGCAGAATCACCAATAAGTGATATAGAACCTTCTGACATGAATGGTTCATAAGCCTCCAAAATAGAATCAGACTGGGGTTTGTTTGACCCAACAAATGTATTGCTTTCAATACAAGACCGTGACCTTGACCTCGTAGAAATAAGAGCATTTGGAAAAGCTCTGTCTTTACTCTGTTGCTTATTTTTCAACTTGAAGCAATCAGAAATAACGTGCCCTTTCTTTTTACAATAAGTGCACGTAGGAAGAGATAAGGATTTCTGATCAGTCTTATCAGATGTTTGATTCCTAACAGCTGTGCTGTTGTGAAATTTGGAAGTACTCGAATGAGATTGAAATGGTTTTTTACCAGAAAACTGCTGAGAGGACGACTTATTACCAAATGAAATTTTGTGAGTCAAGGAATAATCATCAGCCATACGAGCAGCATTTTCCAAAGTTTCCACATTCTGCTTGTCAAGATAGGTTTTAACATCACTATGGATGCACCTCTTGAACTCTTCAATTAATACGAGATGTCTGAGGTTATCATAAGCTTGATCAACCTTCTTGGCTGAGCAGCACCTATCAAATAGTTGTTCTTTATCCCTTGCAAATTCGACATGAGTTTGTCCAGTTTCTTTTCTACAATTCCTAAACCTTTGTCGATATGCCTCTGGTACCAACTCATAAGCTTTCAAGATGTACTCCTTAACCACATCATAATCAGTGCTTTGTTGTACTGACAGTGAAGTGTAGACTTCACGAGCTTTGCCAATAAGTACACTTTGTAATAACAAAGTCCAATGCTCTCTGGGCCATTTCAAGTTTTCAGCTATTTTCTCGAAATGAAGAAAGTATTTATCTACTTCTTTTTCCTGAAAAGGGGGTACTAACCTAATATATCTAGTAACATCAAAACCTGAACTTGCGTTTAAAGGAGTGGAGTGTGCTCTGTTTGCCAGTTCTAATTCTCTTAATTTAAATTGCATTTCCCTTTCTTCTCTTTCTCTCTCTCTCTGCATCTCCCTCTCCTGTTTCTCTCTCTCCATCTGCATTTGTATCTGCCTATCTTCCTTCTGCATTTGTATCTGCCTCTCTTCTTTCTCTCTCTCCATCTGTATCTGCATTTGCCTCTCTTCTTTCTCTCTCTCCATCTGCCTCTCTTCTTTTTCTCTCTCTCTCTCTGAATCTGAAGCTTTGCCAATTCTAAATCCATCTGGTTCTTTAACTCTAATTCCCTTAATTTCCTGTCAGAACCAGATACAGGCTTTCTCTTCAAACTTAAGGCACTATTTTCAAAAATTCCCTTTCCTACTAAATACTGAATTAAAATAATCTTTATTTCCTGTTTTGTCAATGTTACTTTTGCCTCAGATAGACTGTATTTTCTGGCAAGCTCGAGCAACTCATCCTTTCTCATGCACTCTAACCCCTCCTGGGTAGGTTTTGAAATGAAATTCTGAACATTAGATGCCATTGTAAATGCTTGTTGGTTTCACACAAAACAAATTTCTCTATTAAAAATCTTTGCCAAAGACAAAAAAAATTCAGAGACAAAATCAATATGAATTTCAAAGATAAATTTAATATCTCTAATATGCTTTAAAGAAATTCAGATCCCGGAACGACGAGCCCCCAATTTCTGTTACGACTCTATGGTCTAAGAAAAATGTAACAGAAAGAAAGTGAAACCAACAAATCAAGTAAAAATCAACAAGCAATTTATTACTAGATAATTAAAATGAAAAATCAAAAAGTCACTTACAGTAATGTGTTTTGAAATCCTAATAATCCAATAAGAATGATTGTTCTAATCACAAGTCCTAAATATAGAATGTTCCAAATTCACGGCTGTGTCCTTGAATGTTATGATGTGCTAATGGTCTCCAAAGTCCTGATGTACTAGTAATCTTGATGTGCTGATGTCAAAATGAAGTATTCCAAAATCTCTGAATAAGTTCACATAAATTCCAAAATCATCAATTAAAAATCCAAAATCCAAAAGTTTATGAGCACTGTTATAATCCAATGAATATTTAAAATAATTCCTCTCTTAGAATTTGGAATGAATTTTCACAACTGTAATAGCTCTTTACAAGACTGATGGTAATGTCAAAACTGAGTAAATGTCCACCAAACATGGTATATATAAAGATTGGTCACATGACAGAATGTTCTAGAATATGAGTCATCTTAATGGAATTCTAACTGTAAACAAAATTCAACCTTGACCTTCAAATTGAGAAAACATATTGATCAAAACAACCTAATTCAAGGACACTAGTTAAACATGTTTTTCCTGATAACATTAAGATTTAAGCAAATATTAAAGTGAAGAAACATTTATAATTTCCTAAAATATTTATAATATTATATAAACATCATACATAACACTTTGAATTCAAAGCTCTGACACTTCTGTCATTGAGAACAAAAGGTGTCACTGGTTGAGAAACAAAAAAGATGAAGCCAAGGTGTTGATCTGGCTTCATCTTATACTCCACTTTGACTTTATATATATGGATGAAGAATGGAAAAATTGACAAAATCCGTGAATTTGACATATACTATACAGCTACTTATAGGCCGGCAAATACGGTAATTGACAATATAGTGACTCATATTAATTAATTATTATTGTAACTTTGTCATCAGAATCCGAATCTGATACATTTTTACAACTTGTCGTTTTATTATAGTATAAACACGATACATATTATGGCAAAAAATGCACTTGTTTTGTTTTCAATTCCCTTCAAACACATCAAATTTATGCAGATTAAAAATCTACTGGTTTAGAAGTCAATCTACTGATCAAAATTTGTAAATCTACTGGTTTGAAATCCTGATTCTGTCACATGGATGTATAAGGTCACAAATTGTGACAAAAAACAGACAAGGGGTTATTGTTTTCCTTTTTTAAACTTATATATGAAGGAAGATACAGAACACAGGGATCTACTGATTATACTGTGTCAACCCAGGAAGTATTGTGAAGAGATTTCGAAGCAGGCTCTATTGCTCCTTCTAATCTTGTCAGAGCATATTACAAGTGATCAAATCCTTCTAAACTCTGAAAAAGGATTAAGAAATACAGATCTCCCTTGTTATAACACGGTAGTCAGGGTCTATAACTGCCAACTGCATTACGTACTGAACCACGTTTTATTGTGAAACCATGATACTATGGAACCACAATATATTGAGAACCATGATATGTACAGAGCCTAGATATATTAAGAATAGCATAAATTACTGAACCGCAGTAAGTTGGGCACCATCAGAGTATGTTAAATAATGGTGTTTTGAAAAGGAAATGAAGATATAAGACTCAGCTTCACCTTTCCTTCAACCCATTGTTATGATTTTGGTCATGGGATTCATAGTGGTACAGCATCATATTTGGAATTGCATTATAATGATGCATGTTACAATGGGAGAGAGCTGTATCATGAAGGCAATCAGTGGTGGAAAATCAGAAAGCAATCAAGCAAACAAGAAAGAGAGAGAGAGAGATAATAGTGAAAAAATAGGGTACAGAAATTTGAACTGCATCAGATATCTTCATTAAACCTTTACTTTATAGAGTTTTGATGAAGAAATAAGAGCACGAATTTCAAAGTAGAACATGGTAAAATATTATGTTGGGAGATAAGAGGTTACATTTGATGGGGGCAGGGTACCCCATGTACCATTTCAAGGAACTGCAATTTATTTTTGAAGAGTTACTGTCAATAACGGTTTGCATCTCAGGGGCTAGTAACACCTGCACAAACTTCTGTGAGGTTAACACTTTTAAATGCAATGATAAAGAAATGATGCAATACAAATTTATAATAACAACAAATCTTTCAAAATTGGAAGATTATAAAATAAGTTTAAACAGTAACCTCCATATCTAACCATTAATGATTCACAACTGCCTAAAGTCATGGAACTCATGAGTGAAGGCAGCAAAAGAGTTCCTTAATATTAGAAAGCTAAAGTGCTTACAGTAAACTGTTGCCATATATACCTTGTGAATATTTAGGAAACTAGAGGTGCAACAATTCATCAATACATACTGGTATAACAATATTTTCTGTTATGATATACTGCATCGATATCTGTACTACTGCCAAAATATCCCAATATACATTGCATCATGAATGTGACAATACCTCGATGTAGTACATGTAGCGCCTAAAGGTGATGAATTAAAGTTGAGGGAAAAAAATCAAGTGCTTCATGTCTCCTCAAAAAAATATGTGGATATTGTCCATCTGCTACACATTAATTCCCCTGCTCTGCAAGAGAAACCAACAGTCTCAGTGACCAAACATTAAAATAATTTTTTAGTCAGACATTGTTATGCAAAATATGCTGAACATTTCTATTCTTATTACAAATTCAGTTATGAAAGACTGTTTGTAAATTTAATGTCAATATGAAAAACCGATACCATAATGTTTTGCTAAGACAAAATTTTAAACCTAAACCCCTCAGCAGTGTTGCTTCTAGGATTTTTCAAAATAGGGTCAACTCAGCCACCCCTTTTCCAAAAGTGGACCAATTCTAAATTCAATGGGACAAATTTGGCCCGCTTACTTTAGAAATATGGGTCGCACCGAAGAACATATTTCAAGCGGTTGCAGCATCCTCAAAACAGGTGAAAAAAGGTTATAGTGTGACTTTTTGTCTTTAAGCAATTTTTTTAGCTTGTATACCTGATCTATGATTCAAACAATATTTACCAATTGCAAATGACCATGCAAAAAAAAGCAGGATTTAATCAGGCCAGTAATTACCTCCTGAAATAGTTTTTCATGGCTTCTGCTTGTACAGCTGCCACATGATTAGCTGAATTTAGGTGCCTGTCTTTTGTACTGGTCCTATAGTTTCTGCATCCTACAGTAAAAGTATTTGTTTTTCTGTGTTTCACACAGTTGACAGAGCATTTCCTTCTCCGACTTTTCGGACTACAACCATTTCCCAAGCCAGTTCGACTGGAAGTTATGCTAGAATTTTTGCTTTTTTTGCTGGAACTTCCTGTGCTGGGGGTGCTATGTTAGAATCATTTCATTCCATTTCATCAAGAGATTCTCTTTCACTGTCTCTTCATTAAAAAATCCAGCAATGTTCTTCACATTCCTCCTAAGTGAGTGCATGTCAAAGCAGCCTTATGCTGGCTATCCATGTACAAAATGGTGTGCATGTAGAATCTTTGCCTATTTCATTTCCATCTAGGTATTGAGCTTCTAAACACAAAATACATTTTTAAAAAAGCAGAATTTGTATCATTTAATGTGAGGCTTCAAAATAAAGTGGAGAATGTGAGAACAGAATTCTGTTCAGGATCATAGTCTCTGAAGGTCAAACTTTTCATAGGCAAAAAAATATACAGGAATGAAATCTCTTGTACACTGTTCCAATCATACCTTGCATGCGACTGCAATAAAAACATCTGCTTTCTGTACATTTTTCAGCCTATTGGAGTGTTCTTGTCAACATATGGTAAGGGAGTCATGGTGGCTCAGTGCTTGGCATGCCAGATTCGCCACAGAAAGGGTGTGGGTTCAGATCCTACCATCATATCAGACTTTATCGGCTGCCATGGTGTTTTGGGGCAAGGTAATTCACTTCAATAGGCTTGGTACTAAATAACCTACTTGTGTTGTTGTGCCATAAAACACCTCACCAAACTTAACCAGCATTTGGTAATTACTCTCCAGTAACTGTACTGATTTAGAACAACTGGCAATACATCTAAACATACTGTAAACTTCTGTCTTTCTTTGTTGTTTTTTACTTACCACTATTTCACAATCTTTGAAGACATCATAACCATCTTTTCCTGCAGCAATATATTCCTTTGTGCATAACCTATATTCCTGAAAACATAATGACAAAACAGCATAAAACTGTTAAGAAATGTATTGTTTTCCCATGTAAAATATAATGGTAAGAAAAACATAAACACTAAAAAGGAAAACAAAAAAAGAATATAATAAATATAGGTAGATTTCATTTTCTTTCATATTCTTCTTTCTGTTTTTGTTTGTTTGCTGATAACTGAAGAGATGGCAGATAATAAGTTTATGGAGTCATATATTTAAATTTATGCATATATTTCTGACAAAGATGAAGATGACATGAAAGTTATAAAGCTTCCAGAAAACGAGTCACCAGAGGCCATTTTGTAGTATCCGCAATCAAGCATTGGTCCAAAAAGAGGCAAATCAAGCTATAAAGTCAAAGTATATGTAGTACCTATAGCTGGCTTGTCTTGTATGCTGTAGTATAACAGGTTACCATCATTATTCTGTTCAGAAGCTAATCTGATTACAAAGAAAACACTCAAGATGGAAACCATCAGAAGTATCTACATCATGTTTGTCATATACTAATTCTTATGAAATATAATACCTAATAAGATCATACTCTCTCAATAGGTTAAGATTACAAGCTTACATGTCCATCCCTCATCCCCGACTGTGATGCAGAATGTTTCATCAACTCATCCTTTCACTCTCTCTCAAATGGTGTTGCGAGAGTTTAGGATACAAGGAAAACTAACCAAAGGAATGACAGATGCAATGAAACACACACAGATGGTTGACTGATTTCAAGATATCTGCCAAAGTGCAGATATAATAAAAACTTAATTTGCTGAATAAGTCATCACTTGATTAGCTACTCTGCTTAACAGTCAGTCCTTCTTATAGGTTTCTATCATGGGAGACTATTTTCTATGGATCAATGATGCCAATATGGTGAGTTCCAGAATAGTTTATTATTTTACTTTATGTAATGAGATTTAACTCTAAAGATATGCAGAAAAGATCTCTTAAGTAATTGTTTATGTGTCATTAGTTCTGAAAAATCATATGATTTTCAATCTTTCCCCAATAAATGTCCACACTGAAATGTTTTGCAGCACCTTTTGTTAAAATAACTGATAGAAGGTGCAGATCATCTTTGGTGTGTCAGTTTTTCCATTCTGAAATCTGACAGGTTGTGTCAAGTTTCCGGACTCTCATGGGGTTGCATTACAGTATACCATATCCCTATGTTTTATTCTTTCTCTACCAACCACTGCCTGCTGGCATTTTTAAAACCTAACCAGGTTTGTCCAGTATTAAAGTAAGTCATGTCTGTGTGTGTGTGTGTGTGTGGGGTGGGGGGGTCTCTAGGTTTGTAACATACCCTGTTTAACTCTAGATATTCGTCCTGAATCTTGACCAGGTCCTTTTCTACTCTCTGCCCACGAGGCTTGCTGGGATCAAACCCAAACTCGATCCCTGCCACTTGAGGAAACCTTCCTTCCAGTGCAGGATACTGGGAAACTCCATTCTCAAGGGCTTTTAATATACCTTCACCTAACATAAGGATACCATAATATACAACAAACTATGTTGAAAAATGAAAATAAGCAACCCATACTTTGTACAGAGCAAAAGTACTGATTGCAGCTTCATAGAATGTCTTGAGTTACAGCAATCATGATCTAGGACAAGTGCCAGATTATATTTCTGACCTGGAATAAGAGCCCAACTTAACAAAATCAAGCACTTGTAGTGAGAAGTCCTTCAGTCTTGGTTTTGAGGATTTGAAGATGCAAATAATGCATTTAAAGTCACAAAATGAGTTTTAAAAGCAATACATCAACAGAGCAGTTAAAACAAATTTCAATATTTGTAAGAGTAAAACCATCATTAATGTCCTCAAGTCCACAAACACAAGATTGTCAACCTGTAAAGCCTATTGGTTTGAAGGCCTTTTGATGCTATATGTATGATGCTGGTCCACAATCACATACAGCTGGAGATACTAAAATTAAAAAGATCTTCATACAACTTTTTCTCATTACTGATAAAAAAAATTTAAATAAATTTTCTGACAGAAAGCATCATAATAAGTCTGACATATTCGAGAAAATTGTGTCTAGATATCATCAAACATTATTCCATTGTACTATATCAAAGAGAGAGAGAGAGAGTAATAGTAATTATGTCCACAATTACATCAAAGTTTGTGACAGTTTCTTGCACACTTTAATTCTGCAATTTTGTTGTTTAACCAATCAAAACCCACATTACATTTTGCTGTTGTGTTTTAATATGTGTTCACTGGCCATCCATAATACAATCTGCAGTAACATCTTAAAGGGGAAAATAAATAAAGCTAATAAATAAAACTATTCATATAGTTTCATTACAGCTTGAACAAAATTGTCATTTAAGAGAACAATTGGAATACATTTTCTGACTGTGAATAATGTATTTCAGAACTAACGATTTGCTGCATAGCTTATATTGGTAAATCTGGTCACTGACATATTAAAAATATCAATTTTCATTTTGGTGGCTATTATCATTTAAACCAGGTTGCTTTTTCTAAAATTATGTCTCTCTTACTTGTGGCCTGCAACAAGTCTAAACAGCACTGGGATATACTTTAAAAGCAAACTAGACCTATGTGTATAAAACATACATGTCTTCACAACAGACAACAAATCCATGTCCACCAAGACCAAAATCTAATGAAGTTTGACAGAATCATTTAAATGGCACACAAATCTAATTCGGTTATCCACATAATGCACATAAACATGTTTACAGTACCCTGAAACGAGTAGCTTTACCAGTAAAATGCAAACAAACTGTAGAATGAATGCAAACAAAATGCAGAATGAATGCAAATGGAATGCAGAATGAATGCAAACAGGATGTAGAATGAATGCACACAGAATGATGAATACATTTTAAAGACAATGTAGAGCACAAATGCATTTCATGAATGGATTTGATAATCAATTCTTTTCTAGCTGCTGATAAAATTCCTGTGTCGAAAGTCTTTTCACATGATAATCCAGGATCAAATTCTTTACACTGATGGACAACTTTTACCCCTTACAAACTGTGACACTGTTCTTGATGAGGCAAATATAAAAGCGACCACCACTGATATAATGATATCATCAGTGGAAGTTGTATCCGACATACTCTACAAATATATTTTTTACACTTACTGCAGCTGCAATTATATTTTAATTTGTCCTAAATTCAATCCTTTATTTTTTGCTGCATTTTATGCATTTGCTATTTCATAAAAAAAAACACTTTTAATAAGATATCAAAAGCTACAGTTCTCTCCCTTTTGCACTTCCAAAAACACAAAACCCAACTTCAGTAAATGCATTTATATTTTGTTCTAAACAAGCGAAAACAAAAAGAAACAGTGGAAGTGATAAATGCAAAATCTGAATGCATTTCTGACACAATAAACAAAACATTACGAGATTTCAGATGCAATGCAAATATGAATGTAATGCAAACAGAACACATATGCAATGCTGATTTGGTAAAATTGTCCGTTTCAGGGTCTGTACAAAACCATATTAGTCCAGGTAAAACAAGTTCTGCATAATCATACTAGGAATGTTTCACTATAACACCAAAACAAAAAAGCCCAAGTCCAAAAATCATTCAAATGGTGTGATAATCTAAGAATCGTATCATCTATATATGAATAGAAACATGCCTACTGAATTTTATTTGCCTAGGTCAAGCATTTTTGCATAACTGTGCTAACAAGGTTTACACTTTAAAAGTGTAAGTGAAAAAGGATGTAAGACAAAAATAACTTACTGTATAAATAAAAGAAAAAATTATTAAAATACTGTGAAAATCTAATCATGACATCTACATATAAATAGAAACATGCCTATAAATTTTTCTTTGCCTAAGTCATATGTTTTTTTCATAATTTTGATACAAAGGTTTACTCTGAAAAAGGCCAATTCAAACTTCTTTTATAAAAATATTTTAACAAATCTAACAATATATGCTTGCCCTGTCTTTGATAGTCTTCTATGTAGACACTAGTACAGCATGGTTGATTCCTGCAGATTATTGACCAATGGTCTCACTAACCTGGACCTTTGGTCAAGATATGCAGTCTTGAACTAAACTTACAGTGCAGAAACCATTATATTTTTATCCAACTTAGCATGACCGTAACCTCCAACCTACAGACCTCAGAATCTATAGGTTTCTTTATTACCCTAAGTGCAAGCCATCCACCAAGTTTTTTCAAGGAACTTGATCTAGAGCAAAGTTTTTCCACAAAACCCATTTTTCTTTGAACCACTATGAGCTTGACTTTGACCTTTTCTCCCCAAAATCAATAGGCGTCTTCCATACCTTCAGTGCAAGCCCTCCCCTAACCTTGGATAAGGTATGTGGCCTACAAATAAAGCTTTTGTGCAAAAACAATTTTTCTTCTGTCATCCAAATTAACATTACCTTTGACCTTTAAATCACAAAATCAACATGCTTCTTTCATCTACAAACTTTGATGAAAGTACATCGTCAATAACTGAAATTTGTATGCAGAAATCATTATTCTTCCTTCAGTCACAGTGACCTTAATTGTTGGACCGCAAAATCAATAGGCTTCTTTCTTACCCCAAGTGCAAGCCATCCACAAGGTTGGGTTCAATCATATGATGTAGAACTATTGTTTTTGTGTGGAAACCACTTTTCTTCCTTAGTCAGTGATCTTGATCTTTGACCTTTTGAAAGAAAAATTGACAGGTTTCTTCCTTACCCTGAGTGCAAACTATCCACAAAGTCTGGTCCAGGTATGTGATAAAGAAATAATGTCATTGTGCCGAAACCAGTTTTCTTCTATCAGTAACAGTGACTTTTTGACACCAAAAACAATAGGCTTCATCCTAACCTAAGTACAAGCTATCCACAAAGTTTGGTAACTGCAGATGGAGGAGAACTGCAGCTACTGTATGGAAACAAAATAGGTAAGAGAAGGACAGATAAACAACATTATAACATAATATGCTCTGCCATATGTTATGCATATAAAAATCATTCAAATATCATGAAATTCTAGGCAGATCATATCAATATGGAAAGAAAAATGCCTATAAATCTCCTCTGTCTACATCACATGAATTTTGCACAATCATGCTCACAAGCTACAGATGGATGGATGAATAGATAAACAAATGGACATGACCAAATCAAGATCCCCTGCTACAATCACTTGATGCATTAGAAAGTAAAGAGAGGTCTTTAAGGTACAGAAAACCACCAATCACAGATGGTCAGCCACTAGCCCTTGGATACTAAATCTGGAACTAAGGGCTTGGTTTGATTTCAGAAGGTAGTTCCAAAACTTTAAATGTCATAGTCTTCCTATAGCATATATACACAATAGCAATATAGAAATCATACATGTTTTATCTGGTATAAACATTTGCTGAATCCTGAGGAAGGTCTCTGAAGTCTGAACCCAAAAGGCGAGGATTTCAATACACTTGAGGAATTTGACAAGTGCTGATACTAGAAAAACCATGTATGATCACTGTTCTTACATACCACCCCCAACAACTTTTAAATTTTCAGATGTAATTTATAGCTTCCCTAGTGAAGTTGCCAATCCCATTATGTTGACTTTACTTAATCCTTTTCTGGGGCTCTGCACACTCCTGATCAGCTGTTGTAAAACAAATGAGCATCTTGCAAAAGAGACAACTTCTAAGATATAAGTGGAAATAACCACTTTAGTGAATCATTCAGAATAATGTCTGTCATTATTGGTGAATAAATTAACTACCAGGTCTTTGGCTTGTAATTATGTGAAATTACTCAGATTCTACACTATATTTTGATTTATATGCAAATGAGAATACACACTGATTACTGTAAAGCAGACGAATTAAATATCCCCTTTGCATGCATCATTATTTCTGTGGCTCTGAATGAATATTTCTCTTCTCTGACAATTTCTCTCTTCTTATTTATTGCACTGTGTATTTCAGTCAACACACATGATGTGGAAGTACAGAGTCATTTGTTTTGGGTGTAACATGGAAAAAGAATAAGTAATAACAACACAATCAATGGTGTGTAAAATCCAGTACTGATACACCAAATTGATACATCTGATTCAACAATGCTGCACACATTTTTTATGTAAGAATACATGATTACTTCTTACAGAAGCTGAACAAAATACGGTATTAAACGTAATATCCAAATATGCAGTAATAAGTGCACGTCCCTCTAAGCACATATCTTGAACCAAGTATATCTCATAGAAAGGAGGCAGTCTGGTTTGGTTTGGTTTGGTGGTTTATGGCACAGCAACATAAGTATGTTATTTAGTGCTGAGGCAATTGGATTAAAGTACCTTGACCACGGACACACAACAGTAGCCAAGCTCAACTGATCTGATGGTAGGATTTGAACCCATATCCTTTTGGTTGTGAGCCTGGCATGCTAAGCACTAAGCCACTGCAGCTCGAGCCTCTGTTAGTAACCTTTCATGACATGCAGCAAGGTGCATCAGCCCATTCTACTTCCCTGTGTTCACAAGGGGTAGAATGAAAGCAGCTGCTAAAATCTGCACAGAACATCATTTTCTTTGGATCTACCGCCATGCATACCTTTTGTCTCATTAAATCAGTCTTGAAAACTGATCTACATATGATTAAATAGGCGTGACAATATTGGAAGAGAGAATGAATCTAAGGTACATAGCTCGCAACACTGATACATGGAGCCAACTTTTCAAGTTTATACATACATGTGTTGGGGACATTGTAAATGACTTCATCAGAGTGTCCTTATTATCACGAGTTTTAACCTTGTGAAACTTACCAAAAGCAAATTTTTAAAGTAAATTATGTTTCTCTGAAAATAATTACCATATCGCATTAACATTAGGAATATAAGCTTACTACCTCCCAAATCCAGCCGCCCAAAATGACAAAAAAAACTTTCACGTCTATATCATACAAAGGGCAATAACCCTTGCCCATTACCTCCCTTTGACACAACCAAGTGTCGCTAGTTTTAAGCTGAGCGATGAATCAACAAGTATGACTGCATGGCAGGGAGGTGGGAGAGTTTTAAAGTAATGTGATCGGGTAAGTATTTTTTGGAGAAACATAATTTACTTTAAAAATGAGCATTGTTGTTCAAATACATTCCCAAATCACATTAACTTTAGGAGATTAGGTAATAGGAGCAGCATCCTACCTACACCCCAAGCATCCTTCAAGGGAAGAAAGGCTGGATTCCCTATATGAAAGATAATCCACACTCCTAACTTGGTCGCAGCACAGCCGACAGTCATAGCCTGTGACAATTATAACCAGCTAAGAAGAGAGTTATTGAACTCTTCTTACAGACAGAATTTGTGGGCAAATCCAGTAAAAGCACCAGGAATGCCCATAATCAAGGCTGTGCTGATCTTATCAAGGTCTGGTGGATAACTGGGCCACAGCTACTGGACCCACCAGATTCAATTCTTGTCTCTGCGAAAGCTAGGTCGAAGAGATAGAAACTTCAGAAGGTTGACTGTTCGTGCCACCCAACAGCTTCTTTTATGTCTCATATCGCAACATTGCATTCAAAAGTAAGGCTCAATGTGATTGCTCTAATTTCATGGGCTGAAATCTTCATGAGGCGACTCTCATCTCTTGAAACTTCAGAGTAGAATGAGCGTATGACCCACTTCAGCTAAGATGTCAGGGCTCGAAGAGTGTCTTCTTTCCTGACCCTGAAAGGGGACGAAGCATAGTTTTTTCTTGTTCCACGAAGTATCTTTGTGCGCTTCAGATAATGTTTGAAAGCATGGACAGGATCTTACAAGGACTCTTCTCTTGATGTATCTATCGAAGAGAGGGAGCATATGATGACTCTCTGACTGCCCACTGAGGGCAGCCTATTCTTGGCGACAAAGCCTGCTTGCATCATGAGGACCACAGAACCATCCGATCTGAACTGTGGTTCGGGTCCACTGAAAGCACATGTTGCTCACTCACCCTGCATGCCAAAGCTAAAGCAATCAGAAAAGAAATTTTGTATGATAGTAGCTTCATTGGAGCCCTGGCTAAAGGCTCAAATTTGTCTGAATTGAGGTATGTCAGGACCCTGGAGAGATTCCATTTCATTAACAGGGTGAGGGACTTTGGTCTATTCAAGTCAAAATTGTCTAGAAGGTCTGATAGATCTTTATCATGACCAATATCTCGTCTGCCATGATGCCGGAATATGTCTGATATCACGGAACGGTAGCCTTTGATGGTAATCAGGGCCAACTTATTCTCCTCATAGAGCCAGAGAATAAATTCAGCCAGTTGTGGGACTGAAGCCTTCAAAGGGACGATGTTATTGTCTTGCACCAATTCCTGAATATAAACCACTTACCTTCATACGTGTTCAAAGCGGAGGGCCTTCTTGCTCGTAAGATTCTCTCCAAGATCGGAGGCTTGAATTCTTTCCTTCGCAGGGCACTCCTGACAAAAGCCAGGTGTGAAGGAGGAGTCAGTCTGGAAAGGGATGGAATACCTGTGACTGTGGCTGTTTGAGAAGATTCAGCTTTGCTGGAATCTTCCTGGGTAGATGTATCACCGATTGAGTAGACTGTTGACCCATGACTTGTCCCATCTAAGAGGGGTGATCAGAATCAGTTTGCAATTTTGACCCCTCAATTTCTTACATTATTTTTGGTACTAAGACTGTGGATTGGTAGGCAAAGGCCCACAGACCCACCTAACTGATTGAGAGTGCATCCACGGCCCAAGCTGTTGGGTCAGGGACTGGGGAGAAAAAGGTGGGCACTTTGTGGTTCCATCTTGTCGCAAAAAGGTTGATCATTAGTCACTCCCAAAGTCTGCAAATCCAATAAAAAGACTGATTGGAGAGTGGACCATTCGGTATGAATAGTTTGACTTTTTCTTGACAGAGAATTGGCCAGAACATTGAGCCTGCTGGCAATGTGTCTGATTTGTACAGTGATGTTGAATTGGAAGCACCAACACAGGCATTGCCAAACCAGAATGCACAGGTTGGGTGATTTGGTTCCCCCTTGCTTGAGGAGGAAGGTCACCACAACTGAGTTGTCTGACATAATTAAGACAACTTTCCCACAGAGTTGGTCTTTCCAGAAATGAAAGGCATTGATTATAGCCTTCATTTTGAGAAAGCTAATGTGGAGAGATATATCCGCTGGTCCACACCTGCTGCTGGCAGTCTCAAAGCCAGGCAACAGGTGAGCTCCTCAACCAGATGTACTGGTATCTGTACATACTGTAACTTCTGGTTGGGGCTTTTCCAAAGGAATTCATGTCATGAGCCAACTGTAGTTGTGCCACTGACTCAGGAGTGATATTATCTCACCTGTGATTCTGATCTTTTGCTTGAGTGGATTGGAAAAGGGGCGCCATTGAGCTAGCAATGTCATATGTAAAGGTGGCATGAAAATGCGGACCATTCTAGGAATTGCAAAAACTTTGACAATACATATAGCTCAAACATGAGGTAGTTGTACCAGACTGAGACTGGTTATAAATTCCATACCGAGGTGGATAAAAACACTGGGATGGACAGAGGTCAGGCTTTTCCCCAGTTCACTAGAAAACCCGAGACATAAAAGGGATAGGAGATTGTCCCTGCCTTGATGAGAATAGAACTTACCATGTGTTTCTGGAGGACATCATCCAGATATGCCAGGGTGACAACACTCTTCATAAATCAAAATATGGTTCATAATGGACTTAAGTTTATTCCAAATGGGAGGGCTCAAAATTGATAAATAGTTCCGCGGTAAGCAAATTGAAGGAATTTCAGTGATGCTGAATATATAGGGTCGTGGAAGGATGCATCGGTCAGGTCGAGACTGATGGAAAACTTGTCCCTTCTGATGGAGAGTTGGACTGATCGAGCCATCTCCATCTTGAACTTTGGTGGGGATATATATTGATTGACCCAATTATTGACCTGAGCTTGCTGTTGGCTTTTTGTACAAGTAAGAGCCTTGAATAGAACCCTGGAGATTGTAGTTTGCGAACAATCTCAACCACCTGCTTATTGTTTAGCGACCTGATCTCCTGCTGCATAATTTCCGTCTTCTCTGGCTGTGATGGGACTTCTGTAAATATCGGACAGGATGAGAGGGGAGTTGGTTGGACAAACTAAATCTGAAGCCCCTCTGAAACGACTCAGATCACCCCACTCATTTTGCAGAAATAGAGTGATCCAGTGATCCAACAAGAATTGAAGTACAGGAGTCTGGCACCTACTAGTAGGCTGTCTGAGGGTGGTTGGGGTGGTAAGTCAAAGGCAGGATTTAGGATGCTTGGGTTGTGAGCAACCTTGTTTCTTGTCCCCCCCCCCCCCCGATAAAGTTGCCTCCTAAACTGAGTGGGCTGCTGCCTCCTGACATTGGATTGGGGTGGTGACTGGTTCTGTGTTTGTCCAGAGAACGATCCCTTGTCTCTTTGATGCTGATTGTCTATCCTTTGGGTTGAGACTGATTGGGTCTATATGGTTGTGGATGCTGAGCTGCAAGCTAGAGGGTAATTCTTGGGCTGCCTGTCTCCTCACTTCCTCTATCTTGCCTCCAAAGAGCAGGGGTGACCCAAATGGTGTCGTCCTCAATGTCAGGGCGTGGTGCAGTTTGAGAGCTGCTGTTCACAAACAAGCATCTTGTCGCACTAGGTCAAGATTAGCAGAAGAAGTCAGGGCATTCGCTATGGAATGGTGTGCTGCTCAGTTAATAACTCTGGTGATTCAGGCTGTAGACTCCCATGCATGATCATTATCTGATTTCTTCGTGAACCGGAAAATTGCTAATAATGCAATATCTAATATTGAAGAAGTGGCAACAATGTTCTGAACCAGCTTTGATACTGAGTGGAAAACATTTTTGTCCACTTTATAGAAAGTAGGGGGAGTTATACTGACAGCTGCAAAATTCTTATCATGGGCCGGAAGCTCTGTCTGAAAAGCAGCTGAGTGTGTTGTGTACCAGCAGGAAGAAAAGGCCACTGGTAGCTGGCTTTCTGAAAAGAAAGCCTTAGAATTGCCTGGATGGCTAATTTTGCTCGAGAGGCGATCAGTGATTTCTTTGATTTATACAGACTGTGGTGAAAGATGAAAAGAAGGATGATTCTCATCCTCTTCCAAGTCCACAGAGGCCTTTGTGACATTATAGGCCTGCATGGTGATAGGGGATGGGGGGGGGCATTTGGAGGCCAGCAACACCCAATAAATCTCCTCCACTGCGGCCTTGAAGCTAAACTCTGTCCTCTCCATAGTTGGGGCGGAGTAGGATAGATTGTCAAGAGGGTCCACAAACTCAATGTGTGGGATATCCTAGTCTACCTCTACACCCCAGTCTGAACAGAACATGCCCAGCAGCATGGAAGAGGCAATGCCGTCTTCGTTATACAAGTCCCAGTACCTACCCAATGGATAGGCTGTAAACAAAGGAGAGGCCGTATCCATCAGATGGACATGTCATCATAGTACGGATGGCTGGTTCATCGGGAGCATGGACAGTACTGGTGTGAACCATGTAAATGACTGTATGGATTGCTTGGTTTGAACCAGCCATGCCACTGAAGCAGTGATAGGGACTGATCTCTCATTTAGATCCTTGTACACGTCTAGTACTGGCCATGTCATAGGAGTGGAGAAACAGAAAGATCTCTCACCGAGATCCCCACATGACTCTGGTACTGGCCTTGAGATATTAGTAGTATTGCAAACAGATCTATCAATAAGATCCCCGTAGTGTTCCGGCACTGGCCATGCCGTATGAGTGGAAAGACAGACATATCTGTCACTAAGATCCCCAGATGGTTCAATATTGTATGGCCCCATCAACCTGGCATGGTTTTCAGACTTGACCAATCTACGGTCAGAAGGCAGAATGTATGGCTGCATGGTTTGGTCAGCAGCCAGGATGGTACTGTTCAGTGTCATTTTCTTAATTGATGGATCATTAAAATCCACACAAAACCCAATTCGCCCTGACTTACATGCCAAGAGGCCATGTTCAGGCAGGCAGGGGATTTACACCCATTGGGCTGCCAAGAAAAGGAGGTATACTCCCCCATACTATTGATATTTAAACATGAGGAACCTTTGCCCAAATTCAGAAACTGTGTCATCACCTCCTGAGGTTATGCTGATGGCATCTTTTCAGTCTCATTTTCGTGGGGGGGGGGGGGGAGACCCCAACAACGTCCCCCACTAAGATCACAACTGATTCATTTCTAGGATGAATGCTGAAGACATTGGACTGTTTGATGCTGGATTTAGTCTTCTTCTGTCTAGTTTTTGCCTATTTTGTGTAGAATTGTAGACCACGTATCTTCAGATCAAGTTGCACAAACATTGCATGTCCCTGAAGAGGTGCACTTAGTGCAAAGTGAGCCATGAGTCATGGTTGTACTTGTGAGCTTTAAATTTCTTGCAGTTGGGACATTTAGTTGTCATTCTTTGATTTCTGAAACGACAAGAGCAATGAAGATTGTTAATAAACTGAGCACAAAAACATGTTAATATGTTGCCAAAACAATGCCTGTTATTAAGTGAGTGAGCAAGAACAGACAGAGAGTGCGACTAACATGAACCACAACACGCAACAACGATGCTCCGTTGAAGCACATGGTCCGAAATAGCAAAGTTCGCAAAGGTGACAAATTCACCTATATATTGGTCAAAATGAAAAATAATGTGTACCACCTGCAGCAGATACGTTATAATACACAAAATATCCAAATTTGATGATGGGCAGTTGAAATTCAGGAGTATATTGAAGTGGATTTTCGGGAGGTCTCTGCACGATGTTGACTGATCAACAGTGAAAGCTTAAAACTAGTGACACCTTGTGGTGTCAAGGGGAGGTAATGGGCAAAGGTTATTGCCTTTTGTCTATATGATATAGATGGAAAAAAAAAAACATTTTTCATCTTTTTGGAGGGCTTGTAGCAAGCTTATATTCCTAACATTAATGTGATTGAGGAATGTATTTAAAGGAGAAATGATAATATTTTAAGCACACAGCAATATTACGTTGAATAAGGTAGCAGGTATGAAATGCTCAATCACTACATGTAGTTTAGCATGTGTGTATGCATTTATCAATAGGGTTTACAGACACAGCTGCACAATCTTGGCTATATAGTGATTAAGTTTGGGTATTCCCCCTCCCACCACAAAATGTAAAGATAAAGCAAAAAAGAAAAAAGAAAGAAAAAAAGGGTAAAATTCTTAAATACAAACTAAATGTTTTGATATAAACTGCACTCTTTTATAAAGTCCAAGACCTCAGTTGAAACATCATCTCAGTACACATCCCTTAGTCATCTCTTATGACATGCAGAAGAGTGCATCGGGCCTATTCTACATCTGTGAACTCGCAGGAGAAATATGTAGTTTAGCAATCAGCAGTAAATTAAACTAGTGCTGCAATCACATTACATACCTGACACTCTGATAACACAGAGAGGGTCCACAAGGGGCAGAACTGTAAGAAGATCCCTGAGCTTGAATTCTCCCTTGCAGTGAATTCTGTCAGAGCGAAAAGTGCCTGAATTCAATATGCAGCAGTCAGCAGGGCATGCTTCCAGAATGATATCAGTCACAAAATTTCCTATCAAAATACCCCCAAAACATACAATTATATTGTAATATTAACAAAAGGTTGAAAAAAACAAAAACTGATCTTAGCAGTAACCATACCTATAATACTTGAGATAGACTCTGTAATATTCTTTTGACATATGAACTGCCATTTGGATTCGTATGTATGTTTATGTATGTAGGTAGGTAGGTATGCAGGTATGTATATATGCAGGTATGTATGTATGTATGTATGTATGTATGTATGTATGTATGTATGTATGTATGTATGTATCTGTGTATGTTTGTAGGTAGGTATGTATGTAGGTAGGTATGTATGTAGATAGGTATGTATGTAGGTATGTATGTCTTATTGCTGCTGTATGTATGTATGTATGTATGTATGTATGTATGTATGTATGTTTGTAGGTAGGTATGTATGTAGGTAGGTATGTATGTAGATAGGTATGTATGTAGGTATGTATGTCTTATTGCTGATGTATGTATGTATGTATGTATGTATGTATGTATGTATGTATGTATGTATGTATGTATGTATGTATGTATGTATGTATGTATGTATGTATGCATGCATGCATGCATACATGCATGTATGTAGTATGTATGTATGTATGTATGTATTAGTGTTTAATGACACATCAGCACAATACTGTATATATGGTGCCGACTGAAACAAAAGTTCTAACAATATAAATATAAAGAATTTTGTATAAAAAAAACTTTTTGAACATAAACCCTTTCAAAAAAACATAAACATGAGGTATTACATGATAAAATATAAAAGGTAAAGACACTAAAATTCTATAAAAGATATATGAAATAAATAATAAAAGTAACAAATATAAAAATTTTAAAATATAGGGTCAGCAAGGAAATTACACGAAGATCATTGGTAACAGTAACAGGATCATGGAGAATTGTTGCATTTAATATTACATCCATAGGCTCAATTACAATATTTCCCATAATACAGTGGTCCAAAAACAGGCTAGCCCTATACCAAGGGCTTGTCTAAATCTTACATGGGCCCCATTTCCTCTGCAAGCCACTTACCTAATCAAGCCCTGTTGATTTTTTAAAAGAATACCTGTACATAAAACTCTTCAGGGCAAAAGAAGATTTTTACATGGAACACCTGCTTGTTCAAATGCTACTTGCCCTTGGCATGCTAGAGAATTTCTTTTTCTTCTAAGCACTGATATTATTTATGGCTATTATATCAACTACCTTGGTAGAATTGTGAGAATGATCACCAAGCAGACGTTAATTCAAATTACCCCAAATACTCTCAGTTTCATTCACTCATCATACCTAAATTTGTTTCCTGGGTCCTTATGGATCTGAATCGTCCATCCATTTCCACTGCCATGGTTCCAAGTTCTTCATCCATTTTTAAGTCAATATCACCTGGAAATGTCAAAATAAAAAAATAAAAAAGCTTATACTTTAGAGTTTCAATTGAAAGTAAAAAAAGTGAAAAAGGCACACAGCCCTCCCCCACCCTACCCTCAAGTCCAATACAGAATTTTGCTGAAAAAAGTCTGTCAGCCATTATATTTCCATTTTGATTTTTTTGGGGGGTTGGGTTGGGTTGGAGGGTTTAATGCCATTTTTTTTAGCACATGATAGGCTATATATGGTGGCCAGTATTTTTAGTGGAGGAAGAACCTGGGAAGACCCCAGGAAGAATCACCGACCCATGGGAAGCTATTGGCTTGCTTTCTCACATACCCACGTTGGCCAAGCTGAGACTTGAGTCAGGCGAACAGGGGTGAGATGTATGAGTGATCTGTAAAGGCATGCACCTTGGACCACTTGGCCACCCGGGGCCCTACTTCAATTCTGACAATTAAAGTTCAGGGCAACATGTCTGCAAGAAACTTGGCATCCCAAATAAATAAATCAATCAAACTATAGCAATCGCCTGTATATGTGGACCACCTGCATAATTAGGCCAAATTAGGCAGATCCCACATACATAAATTAATATATATAGAGAGAATTACAAATATGCACCAAACAGTTAATAGTAAAGACCACATGCTGGTATACTTGTCACACACAATTTTTGAGCCGAAATGAATTTTTAAAATATCCTATTCGAATATGCGTGAAATGTGTTCAGATGGAATTTGAATATTCGTAAATGTTAATAAGGCTAGGAAATCTATGTTTTTCCTATCCCGCCCACTGCCCACCACCCCTACCAGCCATGCCACACTTGAAACACAGTGAACTCAGTCATCTAAATCTAATTAAATTACATTTTAGGGGTCTTGAGTAAATTTCTGTTTGAATTCAGACTAATAATCCAATGAATCAAGTGTTATATTCCCTGTTTATCTTCAAACACAGCATGACCAAAAATGTTCCTTTAGTGATAAAGATGGACTATAGTTAAAAAAAGGATGAGTAACTTTTAATTACTTACTTCTTAAGTTAAATATGTGGACTAACTCAAAACTTTTTCATGGAAGTGATTTATTAGCAATGAAAATTGCATCAATCGATGTTCAATATAACCAGAGTATGAAAAATTGAAGACAATCCATGCACACAGTTGATGACTCAGTTATTTCTTAATTTTAATATTGAAAATAATTCTGATTTAGACTTAATTAAAGGATTGCAAGAATTCTCTATTAGGTTACTTGATTGAAAGGCTTCTTCACATTGATACCCCCCCAATTCTAGACCATGTTTTTTTCAACTTGCCATACAACACGTTGTTTTTACAAGAGCACCTGAATGACAATTCTAGAAATGGCCATGTTGTTAGCAATGTGACTATTCAGAATTTTGACATTATGATTACTTTATGAGTGGGTGTTTGAATTTCAGGTGATTTAGCAGGTTTGATGTTGTCACCTTGTAAACTAATTCAATGTTGCTGAGTTTACATTTTGTCTCATTTGCTTTTGTCGCAAAATGTTGCCAAACAGAGCTACTAATTCTGTGTCTGGTTATAGGTGTCGCTTATGGCTGTTCCATTTAAACATACCTGGAACCCAGGGATGGCAGCTTTTTTCAAAATATCTGCCAGGGTACTCTGATTACTCAGAGAGTTCAAATGAAAATAATACAAAATTCTAACTTGCATCTATCAGTGACTACTCCACACTGAAAGTGCCTTCCCTGTGTTACAAGTATGTTTTACTGGAACTGCCCCTAGTCACTAGGTAACCAAATGAATATCTGAATACCAATTTTCTATCAGAATATTCACAGAAAAATATTAATTACAGTATATACTCGCGTATAAGCGGAATCCAAATGCAAAAAAACATAGACCCTGATCTGCCAGCGCATTATGCGATGGCAGTTCAGGGTCTATGTTGTTTGTTCTACTGATTAGTCCTTACAAGCTGCATAGACCCAGATCTGCCGGCACATTATAATAATAATAATAGTAATAATAAGGACTTTGTATAGCGCCTAATCTTTAGAAGCTCTAAGCACTTTACAACATTAGATAACACCTAAAAACATATATAATGATATGATTATGAAAAACAAACACCATGAAATTAGAAAACAAAAACATGCTGAAAATAGTTAAGGTAAGGAAACATTATTAAGTCTTTAGGTCTATTCTTGCAGTCGAAATAGGTGAGTTTTAAGAGCACTCTTGAATGAGATCACTGTGTCTTTGTGTCGAAATTCAGTGGGCAATTCGTTCCATGTTGCTGGGCCCTGGTATGCAAAAGAACGTTGTCCATATGACTTCATTCTGATAGTGGGAATAATGAGAATAAGAGTGTCGGAAGAGGAGTGTAAGTATCTTGCTGGTGTGTACACATGGGTGAGGTGAGATAGGTATGTTGGGTCAATGAAATGTAGCACAGAGAACAAATTTTGTGTTTGATTCTAGATCGAATGGGTAGCCAGTGTAGGGTACAAAGCAGGGGGGAGGTGTGCTCTGTTCGTGGTAATCTAAGAATGATCCGAGCAGCTGTGTTTTGAACTTTTTGAAGTTTCTGGAGTAGATACTGAGACGAACCAGATAGAATTGAGTTACAATAGTCCAGTCTTGAAAGTACTAAGGAACACACAAGTGTTTTAGTGGCATCAACTGAAAGATAATTGCGAATGGAGCTGATGCGTCTCAGCTCAAGATATGCAGCCTTGCATATGTTCATGACATGTTGGTGCAATGAGAGAGTACTGTCTAGAGTAACACCTAGGTTTCGTACTGACTGTGTGAATTTAATGTTGGTGTTGCTGATATTTATTGCTCGAGGTAAAGGATGTGAATGAGAAAGTCTTTGTGTTGTAATCAGAATGGCTTCAGTTTTATCATCATTCATCTGCAGCTTGTTACATGTCATCCATGATTTCACATCGGAAATGCACCTCTCTACACCTTGGATGGTAGCATCAACTTCAGTTGGGTGGCTTGATTTGTATATTTGGGTGTCATCAGTGTACAATTGGTGAGACACTGGATGACGATCTATGACACTTGAGAGCGGCTGAGTGTATAGAATGAAGAGAACAGGTCCAAGAACAGAACCTTGTGGAACACCAAAACATAGATCAACTGGGCTGGAATGTTTTCCATTTGCGGACACAATTTGTGTCCTGTTGACCATGTAGGACTTGAACCATAGCAAGGCTGTATCGTGAATGCCAAATACATGATGGAGATGGTGAAGTAATATATCATGGTCTATTGTGTCAAATGCTGCAGACAAGTCAAGGAGGGTGAGGACTGTAATCTTTCCACTATCCAAAGCAGAGAGAAGGTTGTTAACTACTTTCAGAAGGGTAGTTTCGGTACTGTGGCGAGGGCGATATGCAGACTGTACATTGCTAAAAAGACTGTTTGAATTCAGATTTTTGACATGAATGGGAGGTTAGAAACTGGGCGGTAGTTCTTTAAATCGTTATGGTCAAGTATTGGTTTCTTCAGCAGAGGCTTTACAATGGCAGTTTTGAAAAATGATGGAAATTCCCCGGATGAGAGAGAAGTATTAATAACATCAGTTAGTGAAGGCAATATTGGATCAAAGCACTCAAGCAGCAGTGATGTCGGAATCGGTTCAAGTTCACATGACTTTGGGGCACTCTTCATCATGATTGTATGTACTAAATCCATAGAGACAGGTTCAAATGCTGCTAACGGTTGCCGCTGAAATTCTGTATCGCAACGACAAGTCAATTGAAATTGTGTTGTCAAGCTTATCTCTAATGCTTTGTACTTTGTCACGGAAGAAATCTGCAAACTGGTCCAGAAGGTCGACTGGAGAGAAGGAAGTTGGAAGTGGTGTACATTTGTTCCTTGACATTAGCTTGTTAGTAATCTCGAAGAGCTCTTTGCAGCTGGAACTTTCAGTGATCTTAGTACTGTAGTGGGTTGATTTCGCTGCATGGACTATGTCTGTAACATTCTTCTTAGCGGCTTCATAGATTTGCTTATGAATAGTGAGTCTGGTGGAAAGCCAAAGCCTCTCAGCTTTACGGCGGTTTCTTTTAGCAGTGCGAAGCTGGTCCCTAACACTACTATACCACGGAGAACACTTTTGAATTGATACTCTGCACTTGGTTGCTGGGGCATGTTTGTCAAGCAATGAATGCAGGCAGTTATCAAGTTGTTCTGCTGTAGGAGGTAACAAAGTTGTTAGGATTTCTTGAATGTCATGCATTAGTTGGGTTCTATTTATCATACGGAGGTTCCTCTTAGTAGCAAATAAAGGTGGAGGGTTAGGGACTGATACGTCAAGATGGCATATAATGCAGAAGTGATCTGATGCAAGTTCATGGGACACAAGGGAGGACTGTAGAATATTATCATCAGGTCTATGAAGAATCCAATATAAAATGTGACCATGTTTATGGGCGGGTTGGCTAACTGACTGTTTGAGGTTGAAAACGTTAATGGAATCTAGGAGTTTTGATGTGTATGGGTTTCCAGGACAGTCAAAGTGAAAGTTGAAATCTCCAAGAATAATCAAGTTGCCACCTATCGAATTTCCATACTCCAAGAGATTCGGAAACTGCACCAAAAAGAGAGATTCAGTCAGCTTGTTTTTTCTACTAGGAGGAGGGTGGTAGAAGCAGAACAAATGGACTGACCTTTGTTCCAGTGTGAGTGTGGTTTGGACTAGTTCAAACGATGTGTGGTAGAAATTGAAGGTTGTAGTGTGATTAAGACGGTTGATCATGGAGTTCTTTGCAATGACAGCAATTCCACCTCCGCGGGAGTGGCGGGGGAATGACTTGATGGAGTAACCGAGGGGTGTTAGATCCGCACACTTGGGCTCATCGCCTGATGTTTTTAGCCATGTTTCTGTCAGGAAAAAGATGTCGATATTCTGATCGGTGATAAAATTAACTATTTCTGTGCGCTTTTCCGGTGGTCCTACTGATTGGGCATTGAATAATGCGATGCGCAGTGGTATCTCTTGGATAGTTGACACAAAGGTTGAAGATTTCAGAGGAATTTGAATTAAGTTATCTAAATTAGCGGCAGAGTTTTCAAACTGTTGTGCCGGAAATGGCAAAAGGGAGATAACTGGAATTCTTCTTCCTGTTCTACGCTGGCCAGCTTTGAACAACGTTTCTTTTTTCGCTTCCGTTTACATTTAAGTAATGATGATGTAGTCCCAGGTCGTTTAGTCTAGTGCACAATGTTGTGTGGAGAGCCAAGGAGTGGTCATTTAAAGCAATTAATGAAGGGTCCATCATAGCATAAACGGGTGGACTGGCGAGTATCACGGGATGGCGGTATATCCAACAACAAAGGTAGTTGTAGCAGTGGAGCAAGACAGCTGAGAAAAAGTCTAATAGTTCTCGTTTCCAAAACAAGAAGATGATGAAACACATTCCAACAGAACAGCCAATGCATGATGAACACAATAACGTAGACAAAGACAGACAACAAGCACATAAATCATGAAAAATGGCACAAAAATCCGGAGCAACTGCCTCAAGCCTGTTAAGCGATAGCGGCCATCTTGAAACATCGACGGCAGATCTGGGTCTATGCAGTTTGCAGTTGGTATCATCTCATACGCGAGTATATATGGTAGAATGTTTACTTGTTTGTTTTAACTCTACATAGTTGTGAATAAATGAATGAATAAATCAATATATTTTTCTATCTATCTTGCTAGCTACATGCTAGATGCTCTTATCACCTTAAATAAGACTTCTATCTTACCCACCCATAAACACAAACATGGCCAATTTTCAACTGCTCCAATAAATGGTAAAAGAACCACAACAGGGAGACAATTCCATAATGGTTGACTTGCCTTTGATGTGATTTACAGTTTCTTTGACATCTGGATCCTCCTCTATACCAGAATCAAGGTCCACTCTCTGTACATCTACCACCTCCAGGCCAGAGTGGTTCAATGTGATGGAAATCTTACTCAGATTACGGAAGTCTGTGCCACTCTTGATGATGTATTTCCCATTCACCTGTGAAATTTGGCATAACTGCTATTTTCTGTAATAATTAGGATTTGAACTTTATATTTTACATGATTCATGAACTCATTAAGTTTGAAAATCCACTGCAGACTGCATGAATGGCCATAGAAAAGCAAAGAACTTTTATGCATAGTGTGTAATCAATTTTCAAGCTTTATGACTTCAAAAATCCTGCAAAATATAAATATAAACTCCTATAATTACAAATATTTATAAAGATAATAATATCAATAAATAAATCACTTTATTTTAACCACTGTTCAGAAATACTGTCAAAGTATACACGAAGGGCACATGAATAAATAAGTAGTTTCTTTCTAGTGTTATGAACTATCTGCTTCTAGTTTTACGTGTCACATGATGCCATTTTAACCAATTTAAATGCTTGTTACAGAGGTTTGGTAAAAAATTTCATTATTAATGAAAACTGTAAGTTCATTTATTTTCATGGTACCCTTATCAATTTTCAAGGTAAGGCAAAAAATAACACTTTTGTCAGCATGGATTGGTTAAGAAGTCCCATTGTCTCTGCAGAAAGAATCTCTATTCATTAAATCTTTAACTTCGTGGTTTGCAGCAACCATGAAATCAATGAAGAACAGTAAATTTCCAGTATTGTAATTCATCCATTATAAACCTATGCTTGATAATATTATTGGAAATTTGCAAAATTTAGGCATATTTTTACTTTAAAATGCTTTTCTTTCACTCCCTAATGTCCAACCCCTTCAAGAAATTACAAGTTTTGGAGTAAAATATATTTCTTCAATAATACTTACCCAAACTGAATACATTAGGAATACATCCACCACTGCAAATCCAGCCCTCTCAAGCTAAAAAAGACTTTCACCATGTCTTTTGGTTTGTTTTAGCAGCAACAGAGGTAAAAGGCTGTCTGATTGCCAAGATTGAAGTCAGAGGAGAGTAGGCTCCCCTTGGACAGAGGGACTGGTGTAAAATCTCATCAAATCCTCAGTTCCTACAGAAGCAGATGTGCATGCCTTTCCAGGGATGTACCTGTGGGGATGGCTTACGAAAGTGAACCTGTATTATGACCGGGTAAGTATTATCAAAGAAACATATTACTCCAAATATTTGTTTCTTCTTCAGATACATTGCCTGTTCATAATATGTTAGGAGAATCGATAAGAGGTGTGTGGAGTTACATCACCTTACCTTGAAGCTGTCTCTAGATCTGGTCTACTAACATATGAGGCAGCTTTGAGTTTCATGTGAAATACCGTCTAGAAGCAGCTTTGAGTTTCATGTGAAATACCGGTTAGCACAAGATCAATAAATGGACACAGTTTAAAGAACAATTTTTTGCTTCCACAAATTCAGAGGAAATAGAGCAATCTGCACTGTTACAAAGCTGCTGAGCTACCTGAGAAAGTAGCCTATAGCGCTGCTGATATATGTCCCACCAGGTTGAACAAAACCCTTTGGAATCAAATATCTATGAGGTAAAAGTTAAGGAATATTGTATCAATCTTCCATTCCACAGCTGATATGTCAGCTAGGGAACAGCTGCACCTTATCTGATGTGCATAAACAATTAATCTGTTCTTGGATTAGTTTCCTGCAGACTGAACAGATAACCCAATGAATCCAGGACAAGAAGGTCTGAGTAGAAATATCATCCCTTCCTTCTTTGAGTGGCAAGAATAAGTGCATTTCCCTCTTCTGATTGACTCAGTCTGTTTCAGTTACCACTTCAGTGCACTGGCAGTGTCCTACAGAGGCCATTGGGATGAAGGGTCCAAAGAAGACAGCAATTCCAAGACAAAAGACTGATTTCCCATGAGCAGAAGTCTGTTCTTAGCAGTGAAAATAGGGGCTGTCCATCATGGCAGAACTGCAAATAGTTTGGCATGACCAATAAAGCATGATTTTCAATGATTCTGCCAACTGTGGGTGGAGTGACTAGGAAACAGATCTTGTATAAAAGTGAGTCAGCGGTTCAAGACAGTGGTTCAAGGGGTGCCTTGATCAACCATTTCAGAGTCTATGGTAAGTTTGATTGGACAACGGGGAAAGACCCTCACTCAACACAAGTGAAACTTGGATAGAAGGTTGGAGAGATCTTCATTCTGGCCAATGTTCTCCCTTCCAAGATGACAAAATGTACCTGAAATTGTGGAACGATAGCCATTGATTATGATTAGAGCAAACTTCTCCTCGAAGTGCCATAGGAGGAAGCTAGCTATTTGTGGTTCTGTGGCTCTTAAGTGAGAGTTGTGTGTCTGCTCAGTACGAGAAAACTCTCAATTTCCCCTCATAGGCTTTCAAAGTGGTGGGTCTTCTTGCCTGAGCGATTCTGTCCACCACTTGTTCAGAGAAATGTTTCTTTCAGAGGGCATGGAGAAGGCAGGATTTTCCTGGGAATGCCTGCCACCAGATTCAGGAGGTCATTAAGGAAACAATCATGATTAGTAGGGACTCACTTTCTGCATGATTTGGGAAATCAGACGAGGATGTGAAAGCACATGCATCAAGATCATTTCAGTTCAGGAAAGAGGCATCAACTGCCCAAAGTTTCAGATCTGGGACATGCAAGATGGAGGTTGGGAGCTTGGAATTCCACCTCATCGCAAAGAGGTTCACAAGAGGCTGACCCTAGTCTTTAAAGACTGAAGACTGAGGGTTGAATGGACCATTTTTGTTTGGTTTAGCAGAGTTGTTGGATAAAATAAAAATGCCCTTTCCAGATAACATCTCCTGCAAGGATCAAAAGGCATTCAGTATTGTCTTCATCTCCAGGCCACTGATGTGCATGAAGTACACCTGAAGGGGCAGGAACTCCCTAAGTCATGCTGGCATCCGTGCAGATTATGATTTCTGGTAGTGATCATGCAGCAAAATACCTGCTGTAAGCCAAGAGAGGTCCTCCCATTTGCTGAGACGAGACTATAACTCTTTATGTTGTTGTTGTTGTTATGGGTTTAACGCCATTTTTCAGCACATGATAGGCTATACATGGTGGCCACTATATTTGGTGGCGGAAGAACCAAGAAAAACCCTGGCAAGAACAGAGGTGAGATGTCAGTGATCTGTAAAGGCGAGCGCCTTAGACCACTCGGCCACCCAGGGCCCACCACATAACTCTTTAACTACTAGTGCTACTGTAGTGGCTCCCTGTTCTGCCAGCTGCTGGGGTCACTACTGCAGCTGATTTGGGGCTGACTACCAGAGCCTGATGCTGCTTCTGCCAAATTATAACTTTTTAGCTAATGATTTGGGGATATGGACCAATTTTTTTGTTATTTTCCTTATAACTGACTGATTGATAAACTAAAACCATGCATATATAAAAGCTATAACTACCTTTTGTCTTTATGATTCTTTTATCCCACTGACTTCTACAAGATCAATAAGAAAATTCATGAATTAAACACAGAACACACATTCTGTAACACAAAAATTTCTCTGTTGTTATTTTATACAAAGTTATATGTCAAAGTTGGACATGTAATACAAATGTTTAATTGGTCATTATGTTCTACTAGTTCTGTAGTTGCTGTTGGTGATATTTGTAAAAGCAGTTATGTTTTATACAAAGTCAACGAGGAACATCACACTGCTTGCACATAATGAACACCTCATGCTGCCTTTTTTCTGTCAAACATTGTCTGGCTTCTCTTTCACACATTTTGCTGCATAGTTGTTAGGTACAGCCACAGTTCTTTTATTTAATACCAGGGGTATATATTTAAAGAGGAAATCTCTTTGGGTTTTTTTCCCACTCATCCGAAACAAAAGTACATATAGGACCAACACTTTCAGTGAACTTGGTGACTTGCAAGAGCATGTGGCTCTCTTGTCCACACAGCACTGTCTTCATCATCTGATTCTATCTCAATTTCTGATAGACTGGACAAAAACAATAATTCAATGTCACTGCCAACACTTCCTATATCAATATCAATTTCATCCTCTGAAAAACCTGAAAATTATGATTCTGAATCACTAGCAAAAAACATTGTTTCCACTCTCAACAACCAGATGTGTCATGTGGTAGAAAATTCCAGAAAATCCCTGTATTTAGTAGCCATATTTGGAATATGATGTCTTTCATAGCAAGAACCATCATTTGTTAACTCTATTTTGATTGGTTAAATGTCTTATTACCCCCCATTACTGACAAATAAGATCGTTTGTAACATGAACATACAGAGCGGATCTATCCGTCACTGGGGTCTAAGGCACAGAAGACCCAAGAGGTGAAGAAATAACTCATATGAAATTTGACTCTCTCGGCCAATAGAAGCCACTACCAAAATGACATTCAAGGCATGTTCGTAAGGGTTTCAAACTTGGATTTAAGGGGTGTTTGAACTCCATACCCAGGTTAATGAAATGTTGGGATGGAATAAGATTAGATTAGTCCTAGCTGACAAGGAATCCAAGGCAAAGCATGAACAAAAGAGGTTGTTTCATTTCTTGAAACAAATTACTGCTCGCCTGATGTTTCTGTAGGATGTCGTCGAGGTTGTTTCATAATGTGAAGGTGGTTCTGAAGACTGACACAACTCTCTCCATGATTCCCAGGAGCTCAGATTCAGATTAAAGGGAGTACCCTGAACTGGAAAAACAGTGTCCCTGTATGCAAACTGCAGAAACTTCTAGGAAGTTCTGTAAATGGAAATATGAAGGTATGTATCTTGGAGGTCTAGGCTGACTGCAAAATCTCCCTCTTGAACACCACTCAGAACTGAACTCTCTATCTCCATTTTGAACTTAGGTGCCTGAATGTGCTGGTTGATAGAGCTTAGATCTATGACTGGTCCAAGCTTGCCATTGGCTTTGGGAACTGGGAAAAGTCTACAGGAAAAATTCTAATGAGTTTGTGTTGTGAACAATTTCTACTACCCTTTTTATAAGAAGAGTGTTTATTTCCTTCTTCAGACCATGAGTTTTGTATGGGTTTCTGGGTATATTGTAGCAAATGAAACCCTTGACAGCAAGGGAGGGTTGCTGAACATGATCTGGAGGCCCTCCAAGACAATTGATAGAACCTCAAATTGTAGTTGTCTGTTGCAAACTGGGCCCTCACTGAGGGAAAGGGCTGGAGTAGGGTTTCCCATCCTGCATCCCTTCAGTGGTGGTGGTGGTGGGGAGTCCTTCCTACTTCTTTGGTCTCTCTTAGAAAATGAAGGCTGGGCTCTAGATGCTGAACTTACATGAGATTTGCCTCATTGACCCATTTCCTGACCTCTGTATTGGCATGGAATAGAAGGTTGGAAGATGGTGGTTGGGATCTGAATAGCAATACATCTCTTTCTGCAAGCTGGAGATTAACGGAAGCAGCAATGGCATTGGAGAGTGAGTGTTGAAAAGCCCTGTTGAGTGCATGTGCCATACATGAGACTGATTCTCAGGCATGTTTGTTGGTGGAATTCTCAATGGTTCAAAAATGAGGGGTCTAGGCTATGCTCAGATTGCTGAAATATAAGTCCAACATACAACAAATTGCAAAATGTTGTGAACCAGCTGTTGCATGTCTAGAAAGGATCTTAAGTCCCTTTACAGAGAGAAAGGTTTTGACATTCCTAGGCCTGTGATGTGTTTTTCAACAGCTAGGGTTCAATGTAGAAAACTGACTTGTGCATCCAATACAAAGCCAGTCTGAAGTTTGATGGATAATGTCACTGCAAAACAAAAGGCATGTTGATGTGTGGGTCTTGAAGCTACATTTGAAAACAATGTAAATGTCACTGACTCGACTGTACTGTGCTAATTGTTTGAAAGAAGGCTGGTCTTTCTTGGTTAAGATACTGATCAATTGTTGAGGAGGTGGACAGAACTCTGGCAGCAGAAGCCAGAAGGTTTCTTCAATGGGTGCAGAGAAAACTGAGTATTCTCTGGACATTGTTGGATCAAGGAAAGAAGATGGTGCTTCTGAGCATGTGTCTTCAAACTTGGAAGAGTGGAATGACAAAGAAGTCTCCAGCAAAGAATGTGACTGAGCTGGCAAAGCAGGTGAATGGTGAATGAGGCTGGAAGTCCATCCATGTTGGGACACTGTGATCTCCAGGTGTTTATTTTGAGTGTCATTAAAGGTTCAAGAAAGGTAGCAGATGTCTGGGAATGGAAAGTCCTTGTAGCCTTTATTGATTCATGATGGAGCCAGGACCAATTATGGTCCTGCCTGTTTGGTGACAGTCAGAAATGCTATCGTAGATCCAATTCTGGATATTGTGAAGATTGGTTGACTGAATCTGGTGCCAGTTGCAACATAAATAGGTCTGGAACTGGCTAAAGGTGAAAAAATTCACTGAATCATCAATAATTTGACTGTTTAGACACACAACAATATTTTCCTTAATAAAGTTACTTTTAATCTCCAACAGTTGTGATTACTTATTAGTAGTTTGTCTCTTTGTTCCTTAAATGTGTATCGATTTGTATCATATAGGTTGTTTATTGCAATATGTATCGATACATGGGATAGACATATAATTTCTCCTCTAGAACCGGTGTGGCTGGATGTTGGGTGCTGACTGCATCACGAGTCCAGAACTTCAGAACTTGGTACACCAAGAACACAGATTGGCCACGGGGGTTGACATCTCTCTTCAGACCACTAAGAGCAAATGTCACAACTATGGTTCAAATAACACCCCTTACAGCTTAAACAGTTATCTACCACCAGCTTGAATGTCATACACACCTGACATTTTATCCTGCCTATCGTTGTTGATACTTGTCATTAGAGACAGCAAAACAATAGGTGAAATCAGACAAGCTTCGAGCTGAGCTTACTGTGAATTTGACACAATAAATTAAGATAAATACCACAGAAAATAACAGAAATGAGCTTATTGTTAGGATTAATGACCATTTACTTATTGAAGCTTAAAAAAGGGTCAAGTACTAAGATTAAATGTATGTACTATAGACCATAGGGTAAGCAATAAAGATGTCACCAATTAGCTTAGCAGATGACAAAGTTAGACAATCAAAATGCAAAATATTCATCTATGATGATGAAAGAACGAAATGGAGTATGAAACCAGATACAATACACTTCCCCGAGATGAGAAAACTCTGAAGGATCACAGGTGAAAAGGCACAGAATGGACAGTATTTACAAGGTCTTTTGTACAAACATGCTGACCAGGCATGAGTGGAAGTGCTAATAACTTTTTCCATGGGGAGACCACTCTCATGTGATTTCCATCTTGGCAAGCAGAAAACCATTTACATGGAGTATGTCATTTTTAGCTTGCAAGGACTGGATATGCAAGGTAGTGGATGTAATCCTCACATATTATGATCACATAGGGTAACTTGGTGGGAATTAGTTTTCTAGGTGGTAACTTATTAGTTATGTCAGTATTAATTTTTTGTTTGCATCAAGTGTGGACAACAAATACACTTTGAATAATTCCTTCCAGCCATAAGCATCTGCAGGAAATTTCACATAATAAAGTTTCAATACAAATCAAATCTCCCTGTAGGATTTTTAACATGAAGTTCATGGCCAATTTTGTCAGAAGATGAAAGTTTGGTTTGGTTTGTTTGATGCATTATGGCACAGCAACACAAATAGGCTAATTAGTGCCAAGGCAATTGGAGTAAAGTGCCTTGCCCAAAAACACACCATAGTAACTGATCAGATGGTTCAAACCCACACCCTTTTAATTGTTCAGCATGCTAACCACTGCGCCACAACAGCTCCTGTCTCCATCAGTCACCTCTTATGACACACAGGAGGGCGCATCAGGGTGAAGATGAATATATATATAGAACTGTAAATCAAATCTTACATTTGGAAGGTTCATGACCAGAAAATGGAGATTCTGGAGGCCAAGACAGTCACTACCAAGAGCCATGAAATAATTGTGCTGAAATGATTAAAGACAGACAAACTTCGCAAACCGCAGCGAATTTCTTTATTTCCCTTGCATTGACCAGAAATTCTGAGAGCATAAATCTTGTTTCAGGATGCTCTAAAATGTAATGTTTACATAGAATTTTCTAAATGTAGATTGAGTACTCAAAGAGTATCACTGCTAAATTAACAACTTAATTTGATCAATATAATTACCAACTATTACGTCAGAAGAGTGTTATCAACATTGTGACCTTGGTATTCACCAATGCAGATGTAGCAAAACTTCCACTATTTCTTCAACAAATGGGAAACAATAGTCCCTCCATGAGACTGAAGTGCTACTAAATTTCGAGGAATCCAAGATAAGTCTATTTCTTCTTTTTAACTCTTGAGCACTGAAATCATCTCTGATATCCCTCAGATTCTAACATACCAAATTTGGTAACAAAACTATTTTTTTCTGTTTTAGATAACATTGGCATCATTTTCATTTAGGACCAACTACTTATAGTGAGAAGTATTTTAGTGAAACCCACATGTCAATATGACCTTCCCTTAAAGAGGTCTAGTGATAACAAGATCTTCAAGATGGCCTTCATGTTGGAAGCCTGATTAGCACCATTTTTATTTAGCACCAGCTAGATGCAATAAGAAGTATTTGGTTAAGACTCCATGCATAAATTAACCATCTGTTCAGATGATGCAGCTAAAACAAGATTTTAAAGATTGCTACCATGGCCGAGATATCAGAGGTCCAATCTGCACAGTTTCATTTAGGACCAACTACATATCATAAGAAGTCTTTTTGCGAAAACCCACGTCACTACAACTATCCATTCAGGAGAAGTAGCTATAACAAGATTTTCCATAGCCAACAAACTAGAGGTCTAATCATCACCATTTTCAGTTAGGACCAATAGATATCATAAGTAGTCTTTCAGTGATAAACCCATATCAATATAACAGTCTGTTAAGGAGAAGTATCTATAACAAGATTTTCAAGCTGGCTACCATGGTGGCCATATTGGAGGTTTGATTGGCATCATTTTCATTTATGACCAACTTGATATTATAAGAAGTATTTTAGTGAAAACCACATGTCACCATGACTTTCCATTCAGGTGAAGAAGCTATAGCAAGATTTGTCAATATGGCCACCATAGCGGACATACTGAATGTCAGATTGGCACCTTTTTCATTTCAGCCAATTAGACATTGTAACAAGTCCTTTATAAAAAATCCTGTGTTGCTACAGGTATCCATTTAAAAGAAGTAAACATAACAAGATTTTCAAGATGACACCCATACTGTTTGTCTGATTGGCACAGTTTTCATTTAGGAGCAACTAGATTTGATACAAAGTCTTTTAGTGAAAACCCCATGTAGCTATGGCCATCACTTTTGGTGAAGTAGCGATAACAAGATTTGGTGGCCATGTTGGTGGTTAGATCATCACCATTTTGTATTAATACCAAGTAGACATCTTAAGTCTTTGAGTGAAAACCTCATGTAGGTATGACCATCTGTTCAGGAAGAGCAGTGATAAGATTTTCAAGATTGCCAGATATCATAAGAAGTCTTTTAGTGAGAACCTCACATCAATAAGACCATCAGTTCTGGAAATGTACCAATAACAAGATTTTCAAGATGGCCTCCATGATGGGCATTATTGGATGTCATATCAGCACCATTTTCATTTAGGACCATTTACTTTTAATCGGCACCATACAGCCACTATGGTTCTGACATGCCATTCAATTCTGATGCATAAATACATTCATTTAGGATTAACTAGATGTCATAAAAAGTCTTGTATTGAAAACTCAATACCAATATGGTCATTTGTTCAGGAGTAGCTATAACAAGATTTTCAAGATGGCCATTTTCTGAGACACACCATTTTCATTTAGGACCAGCCTGGCATCATAAGAAGTCTTTTAGTGAAAACCCTATGCCGATACAATCACCCGTTCAGGAGGAGAAGCGACAACAAGATTCTCAAGATGACCACCATGGCCATATTGGATATCTGAGGAGCACCATTTTCATTTAGGCTGAACTTGATATCATATGAAGTCTTTCAGTGAAAACGCCATGTTGATATGATGAAATAGGAGTCATATATGTGAACCACCTGGCAGGGAGGTTTTTCCTCCTGAGATGAGGGGAGTCTCCCATCCCTCACTGAAATCTCCTGCATACTGAAAATTATTATTCAAAAAATTCCAGACCATACATTTTTTGGTTCTTTTTTTCTTCATGCATTGCTTCCAGTGTAATATATATTTATGGTACAAACTTCCTGTGATCACATGACTGAGCTGGCAAGCTTGACACTTTAACTGCTAATTTGACAGACAATAACTTAAAAGTAATCATTGGATTATACTGCGTGTGTTTAGTAGTAATTTGGAAAGGATTAAAAATGTTATTGGATTATGGTTGGATTACTAAAGAGCTCAAACAGCATAAAACAATTAACATTATTTTGATTGTTTCAGCAGGGTTGGTTTGGCTTCTGTGTTTAACCTCTGTCGAGATGGATTATACTATTTGTGATCAGAAATAATTCTGAAAGGATTAAAGACGTTAATGGATTATAGCTGGATAAGTCATTACTAAAGAGCTCAAGAGGCATAAAACAGGCCCATTTGGCTTTGGTATGTAAAGTTCGTAGAGATATATAAGCGTGCATTATCTTCCAATGCTAAAATGCCAAAATATAAACAACCAAAATATCATGCAGAATTAAATAATGGATGGAAACAGAAATTTCAGTGGTTGGAATCAAGTTCAAATGACATGAATATGCATTATGTCATTCCTGTAAAGTCCATTGTAAGAAGAACTTCCCAAATTCAACCCCAACAGCACCAATCTTGAGCAGCTCTGGCAGACAGTCAGCAACCTGAATTTACCCATAGGCCAGAAACAATTTGAACTTCTTGGTGGACTCAGCAGAGTTGTACTTACATTGCCATATTCCAATGCAGACAATGAAAGGACATTTTTTATTTTGAGGAAAATTCAGGCTTACTCTAGAGGAAGCCTGGATCCAGTAACAATACGTCATCTCCTAAGTGTTGAGATCAACAATGATGAGGACTGCCACAAATATAATCCAGGCAATGATCTACTATGAAAGGCTAAAAATGCTTGTGCTACATATAAGGACAGTATGAAAGGCAACAAGTTACTGTGAAAGGACTGATGTGATGAGATGATGTGCATATTTTAAAATAGAAAAGGAAATTTGTTCAATAGTTGTCATTTCTCTCCATTTGCATGCTAAAATTTGGGTCGATGAAAATCATCCTGATTTGAAGTCAAAACTCCTCACCAAATTTTGCAAATCTCCTGATTTGTCCTAAGCTGACCTCTCTGTTCTGTCACATGTACGAGTAGTGGTAACAAGATTTTCAAGATGACTGCCGTGGTGGTCATATTGAATGTCAGATTAGCACCATTTTTATTTAGGACCAATTTTACACCATAGAAAGTCTTTAAGTGAAAAACTATGTTGATATGGCCATCCTTTCAGAAACGTTGTGATAACAAGATTTTCAATATGGCCACCAAGGCAGTCAAAGTGGAAATCATACCAGCACCATTTTCATTTAGGACTAACCAGACATTATAAAAAGTCTTTTAGTGAAAACTCGACATCAATATGACCATTTGTTCAGGAGTAGAAATGATAACAAGATTTTCAATATAGTGGTCATATTGGATGTCCAAGTGTGTTTGTAAAGTTTTGTGGCAATTCTCCCAGTAGTTCAGAAGACGCAGCAATATCAAACTTGTGCTAATGAATGCCAGATGGACGGACAGATAAGATTTTCAAGATGGCCATTGTGGTGACCATAGTGGAAGTCAGATTGGCACCATTTTCATTTACGACCAACTAATATCATAAGATGTCTTTCAGTGAAAAACACATGCGGTCTGCCTAATTTCTTGTTAAAATCACATATGGAAGACAACTACTAAGTTTTTGGCTTTGTCTAATCTGTGCAATTTTTCTTCAACATTTGCAGTGATACATTTGAAAAATCCATGCATGTTTCAATAAAATGTACATATTTTTGTCTTTTCGCTTTCTTTTCTGACAACTTTTTTCCATCCAATCCAGATGTAGTGTTCTGGGACAGTGCAACTGTTATGTGCTGACTTTGTTTATTAGTACAAATGATATGGAGTTGTACTCATTTATTGCCATGCGCTATCGACAAAGAAAACGACAGTTAAAATCTACATCTTAATGAATCAGGGCTTTGTAAATATAAGGATTAGAACTCTATCACATCTTGTATTATATATTGCATTCACTGTACCTCTCACATAAAGTTACTTAGGCAAGTGCACCATGCTGCTTCTCACATTCTGTGAATTGTTTACACTGCAACCATGCCAACCGTTTAACTTTAAAATTCAATCAAATAAATATTACAATTCTGATCCTTTTCAAACTGTCAACTAATGAACAAGATATTATGTTAATTTACAGGATATCAATTATGTCCTATTTTACATCCAATAACGAAAATGCCTTATGTGGAGAAAGGTATTTTTTTTACATGCATTGAATTGTTTACGGTGTCAACCATGCTGACATTTTAACTTTAAAACTCAATAAACTCCAATCCTTTTCAAACTTGCAACTAATGAACAGTATCTTATGTCAATTTACATGACATTAATTATGTCCTATAACATGAAGTAACAAATTCCTTATGTGTAAAAAAAGTATAATATTTAAGCAAAAGACAGATTTCAAGTTCTGAAGCTCTTTTACTTTTGATGAATTGTAACCAAAAACTTAAATGTCAGTTACCAAGAAACTACACAGATGATCCCGTTACAAATTCCCAATAAGGGACAAACATTTGTGCATATTTAAATTATATTAATTTCATCTTAAGACAGGCAGCGTAAGCCCTCTGCACTTTCTGTTCACTCCTGTTTTCACTTATGCTAACTGTCACGAGAATTGATAGGTATGCATTATGTTATTGGGGCATTGTGATATCGATTAGGAGTTTCCAATCATTGTATGTATAAATCCTGGATAAATAAACCAGTGCAAACATACTGATGGGGTTTGGCTCCAGCTTTTTATTTGTGTAGTTCTAGCTATAAATTTCAATTCATTTGTCTCTTCTTATGATAGATACATGTTTTTGATAGTGTGAGGGAGGCAACTCAAACTGTACTGATGCACAAATTTGTAAGTACTGCATAACTTGATTTATATTTATATTCTGTCATCAATTAACTTTAATTGACTTCATGAGATGTAATATTCATAATATCAAAATCTATTGTATGAATTAGTGTGTAGGAGAAAGGATATTCTAATTCTCATGTATCAACGAAAAATACTAGTACACTGCCCCACCCCCATACAAACTGTCTGCTAGTGTTAACCATAATTTGAATCTCCCTTGCTATCTCATGCCCTTACTTATGCTGCAGTGTACTGTTATATTGCTGACAAGTTATCGAAGGAGATATGTAAATCCAAATACAGTGTAGCTTCTGATAGCCAAAGATGACAACCTGTCCAAATTCCTCACTTGCAAATCACCATCTGGCTTTTCTTGTCCTCAAAGAACTAGAAATGTGTTCATGGAACACAATATGCCCCCACCACAGTGCCAGAAAACTGACCTAAATGCAAAACTTAACCAAGGTGTAAAGGACTGATGAACAGACAAGGGTAACACTTTACATCCTACCAATGCCATGGTTGAACATATAAACTGAAGTATTTCTAATGTCATAGCATCAGTCTGTATTTACTATGGCAATACAAGCAGAAGTATTGAAAATCACAAAGCTGTGGGAACGTTATAACAGAGGTATAATTTGACAAAACTTCACAATTCAAATGGATTCATTTGCCTACATGTTATTGAATATAATGTCATTTTATTGACATTATGTAGGTGCTACAATTAAGCAACAAAAGTTCTGTGAAAAGCTATGTCCCACCTGCAAACTGTGCCATGATGTACCACAAAATCTTATGATTGTTGATTAAATTTTGCTGTAATCAGCACTGAAAAACAAATACTTAGCTTTTGCTATATGTTAATATAGGTGAGTAAAAGAAGAAGCTGAAATAATAATTTATTACTTCTGAAACATACCACTTCTACATTATAGTCATGGTCATGGCCTGCCAGTATGATGTCCACCTCCTCAACCGATTCAGCCAGTCTCCGGTCATTGGGCCACCTCATATGGGTCAAGGCTATCACCAGGTCAGCTCCCTACCATATATACAACAATATATAAACATATGAAATGAATTGAAGAGGAGAGACTATCTTACCAATCAGGTACAATCAAACCTGCTAAAGCTACCACTATCATACAGAGACCAACAGTTAATGTGTATAGCAGTAAAGTTGATAAGGTCCATTTATACAGAGATCAATAGATATTAAAACCTAAATAAAACAAGAGTACCATAAATGGTACATTATATACCCACTCTGTGTTTAATAGTCCCCTAAGCAGGCACTTAACACACTAAATTTAACATGCAGAAACCATTATTTTCCTATCAGACTTACCATGACCGTGACCTCGGACCTTTTCACCCAGGATCAATAGGTTTCTTTATCACCCTAAATGCAAGCTATCCACAAAGCTTGATCAAGGTACTTACTCTGCAGAATCCATTTTTTAAGTCACAATTACCTGGATCTTTGACATCCAAATCAATAGGCCTCTTCTATACCTTAAGTGCAAGCCCTCCACAAACTTTCGTCAAGGCATGTGGTCTAGAACAAAAGTTATTAAGTAAAAACCATTCTCGTTGTTCTGTCAGTGACCTTGAATTGTGACCTTTTGACCCCAAAATAGATAGGCTTTTTCCTTACCCAAAGTACAAGCCAACCACAAAGTTTGGTTAAGCATGTGATGCAGAACAAATGTTATTGTGCAGAAACCATTTTGCTTTTTTCAGTCACAGTGACTTGATATTTGACCTTAACACTGACATGCTTCTTCATCATCCCAAGTGCAAGCTATCTTCAAAATCTTTTAACTGTGGATGATGGAAAATTCGAGTTATTGTGTAGATTTTTATTATTCTTTAAGTTAGTGACCTTGAGCTTTGACCTTTTGACACCAAAACTGATAGGGTTCATTCTTACCCCATGTCCAAACCTTCCAGAATTTGGTAAATGTGAATGGTGGACAGCTTGAGTTATCAAGTTATTATGCAGAAACCATTATTGTTCTTTCAGTCACAGTAACCTTGACCAGAGAGCTTTTGAGCCTGAAATCGATATGGTTCTTCCTCACCTCAAGTGCAAGCCATCTTCAAAGTTTGGAAACTCTAGATGGAGGATAACTGGAGTTATTATGTGGAAATAAAATTCGTAACAGACAGATAGGCAGACGAACAAAATCAAATAAAAAAACATGTTCTGCGTTATGGTAGGCATATAAAAAAAAAATCATTGATTTGGCCTTAACTGACCCACCCTATTAGGAAAGGGTAAGTAGGTAGGTCTTTTTTTATTTATTTTTTCCAGACTTCCATTCAAATGTATTAGGATCATATTTGGTATTTTAGCATGTTGTGGTGCATGCCATGTACTCTCTTGATAATCAGTTTTGCTATGTAGCATGCTAGCTAGCTTTGGAAATTGCAACAAAGCTACATGGCGAGAGTGTACTGCATGCCAACATGGATCCCCAGCCATCTCTTCAAACACAATGGAAATAGTGGGTTTTTGCTAGTGTTGGCTCAAGAAAAGATTAAAACATTTTTCAAGAACTTCAATCAAACAAACATTAAGTATAGAAAGTAAAAATTAAAAATACTAATCAAAACCAATTCTTCATGAGCTCAACATAACTAGATACAAGATCAATTTATGACTAAACAATTCTGGATGAAAGCAGAAAGTTCAAGTATAGGGGAAAAAAATTTGTTTTTTTAAATAAATAATTAAGTTATTATAAAGATACAGATTTATATATTTTTTATCCTGCTGACCAAACATCAGATTCCTGTGGTAATACGAAGAAAAAATAAGCGGTGTCATTGTCAGAACACTTAAAGAGAGTTTGAAAAATATGCCCTACCAATGCCTGATATTTCATTTTCAAAACAATTTTAGTAGTCATTTATGTAGTTTTTTTTTATCAATCCAATTATTAATTTCAATGAATTAATGACATACATGTACATGTCAATTCTGATTAATATATTTATATCATTTATTAATTTATTTCTGTATTGTTTCAATAAGCATCTCAATATCTAAAATTTTCTTCCTAAAACTGAGATTTTCTCATATTTTTATTATTACTTAGCATTCAAAATTAACTTTGCATTACGAATTTAGCAGATATCAAGAATTAAATTTCTGTAGCAATAGCATAAACTCACCATAAAACTGTCTTGTTTTAAATCTGAGGAAACTTTGAGCTTTTCCTCATTTTTTCTTTAAATTCAAGATCAAAAATATTCCCAGGTCTACAAAGTTAGGACTAAGTTATTATATTATCATTTCCATTACCTCTTTTTCTCACTGAAATCACAGTATTATTAGAAGTATTGTAAGCATGGTAAGTAAAATGTCACTGTAGGAAAAGTTTTAGAAACTGATTGAAACTGGGACTTGGGGTTTGCCTCATTATTTAGCTGGGCTGATTTCCTGGCATCACTCCATTAAAAACAGCAGAGGCTTTGGTCCTGATTGTTCAGCTTTGTAGCCACATCTTTCCCCTCTAGATCAAAACCTCTGCTGTGAATTTAAATACTTCAAAATTCTTTTTTACAAATTCATGTACTGTGCACAAAAGGTGTTCATAATCAGCTTGATATGTTAACTGACTTTTTCAGACACATCAAATCAATGACAATGACAACTTTTATTTAGTATTTAAGACCACCAGCCCATATACAAATTATGTTATGAATTATATAACACAAGGGCGCCTCAATAAGCATCAGCATATTCAGTGCTAAATTACATTCTGATGCCTTGAAGTATATTATAACAGATGGTAAAGCATCGGACTCATAATACAAGGGTCGTGGGATCAATTTCTGCCCAGAAGAGCCTGGGTTATCTGCCTTGGGAAAGGCACTTACCTCCCATTTCCTTGGCATGATATAGCCAATGATGTGTTAAAAAGTCTTGTTAAAACCAACCAAAAAACACAGTTTCGTGATAAAGAGAGAGTCCCCCTGCTCCAACAAAAAAAATATTACATGGAAACACAACACATTGATATTAGAAGTAGAATATATCAGATTGTCAAGTTTCTAGAACTTGTTTTCTCTTTGGAAAAGTTTTATAAAGAATGTAATAAACATTTCCAATAATATTGACCTTTTTAATCTGCATAATTTAATACAATTTTTCTTCTGTGGAATAAGATTGACAGAATGATGGGAGAAGTTTAAATCTTAAATCCAAATAAAATCAACACACCATGACTACATTGACTATATGATATTCATCTTCAGTTTGTAAGGCATCACAGAGTACAGACATCTTCACTGTCTGGTATTTCATTGTGTCATCCACTTTCTGTTGTTCAATTATGGATAGAAAAGTGGAGGCATGCAATCGCTTTGATAGGACACCAATATTAAGGTAATATTCAACATTTAGCTGAGATTTCAAATGTCTGTAATGATCAGCTTTTTGTAAAAAAATTTAATATGCCCAAAATCCATTCTTGTAACAAGTCTACATCTTGTGAGATTCACATGTATCCAAAGCCACATCTATATAATAAATCCATGACTTTGAGACCCAATTAACTCGACCAGCTTCATCAAGATTCACTAACATTTTGTTACCTATTGAAGGGTATCAATAATTGTTCATCCTGGTCAATATTATCAAGTACTTGGTACATTTCATAAAGTATTGAATATTGAGAGGATATTGGCTACACTCACCTCTAGAAACTGCAGAAAGCATTTTCTGTTGTAATTTGAAATATTTGGTACAAAATCTGTATTGGACATTTTCAAACTGGTTTGAATATTCATATCCCCACAATTCTGCCCCACAGAATAAAAAAAGAAGAGAACATAGTGTCAAATAATTTAAAAGATACAGAAACAGAGACAGCTCGAACTTTACTTTGAATCTTATAAATGGTAATTGTTGCTTTTTTGCTTGTTTTGGCAAACATTCTTTTGAATTAGCCCAGATGAGTTTTAGAGTAAAGAGAAGCCCCATATATTTAAGTGCTGATAGTTTCAATTTTCTGACCTCAAAAGTCCCAATGCTCATTGTTTCTTAGAAAACTGCCATTTCTAAAAACAATAATTTTAGTTTTATCTAGATTAATCTGCATCCCTATATCAAGACAAAATTCCTCAACAACCTAAAATTTTTAAGTTTAGATTAAACACAGTATCTGCAGAACTGACTACATTATCAACACACAATATGGCACAATTTAAAATGTCATGCATGTCAGGAGAAACAATTTAAAATTTACACTTTAAAGTTAGATATAAATTCAATTTTTTTCGTAGATATATGTTCCAAATTTATAAAGTCATACAGCTGAGCTTGTCTTGGTTCCCTACATTGGTCATCCCACCAGTGTTTGTCGGAGGATGTGGGTCCAACGCCTGGGGTGGGACATTTAATGGTTTGAGCTGATAGTGTTATAGATTTGCAATCTTGTTGATGGCTTCATTAACATTGACATGGGTAGATTCCAAGATTGCATTGCTCAAAAAACATTATCAAAAGTATTTAAATAAATCCATTCTATTTTCAACCCATCTAAATTTTGTAAACCTTCATTCTTATCAACATCATCAAAAGATGAATCATCACAATGAAAGTTCACATATTAGTGGAAAATGCATTGATTCACATCTATCTCCAACTTCAAAACTTATTATGTAAGGAAATAATACACAGGAATTTATAAAATAATCTACAACACCTGCACCTTCAATTGCAAGGAAATTAAAGTTTCTAACTTCATCCTCATGCAACCTATCAATGACGATATCAACTTTATAGGCTTTACATAATTCTATGAGTAAAATTCAGAAATTATTTAACTCTTTTATATCTTTAGAAATTCTTTGAAGGTTAAAATTGTCAGATTCATAGTAATTTCCCTTCCCAAAAATAAAATCTGTATCATCTGAAAGGAAACACATCTTGCATGTCACCACAGCAGCCATTAAAATCTACAGTCAACACTAAGTTTGCATCTGGATAAGCAGTAAACATTATTATTAATTGTCCTTACAATAAGTCAATACCCAAACAGACTGAGACCAATTTTATCCTTCTATCTGACTGAAGCAAGAGGGCATGCAAAAATGTCCACCTGAAATATAATAAACTGATCATTGTGGGTGTTGCATTCATGTATGACAAAGCAAACGACCAGCTGAAGTCAATTCATAAAGAAAAACAACTCCAATGTAACATGTTTAACAGGTTGTGCTCATGGACTTTTAAGCATGGAAAAACATGTGTTAAATTTGGATCATGTGATATCCGTGGACCGCCCTCAGGAGGATCGGCTAGGACTCCTCTGGACCATATTGATGATAAAAGCATGTTTTCAGCCAGCAGCGATGATTTGAACAAATAGGTCATGGTCCAAAGCATTAGTTATCAACAAACTGAACTTCAGCAACCTGTATGCAATGAAAGTAATATCTCTCTATCTTCTTGGAATATCAAGGGACTAATGAAATACAAATATGACATTGAAATACAGAACTTCATACATAGTATGATATTTGAGCATTTTGAGAAACTTGGGGCAAAAATGCATCTGATTTTGATGGATTTATAAATGTCTGTGAAAATCTAGTTCAGCAAGAAGTAAACAATTTGAAAAAAGCAGATATTCTGTGGGTGTGACAGTTGTTGTCTGATCTAATTTAGTAGAAAATGGTGCTACAAGATACATCTTTGCAGGCTTCAGTAATTGTGTTGTTGTACACTTCAGTTGTGAAAATGCATGAAAATATTTCTTTTATATTTGTTTATGTTTTACCTGAAAGATAACCCATTTATGAAGAGAATGAAAATGGAAACTGCTCAAATCAAATTATATGTTTTGTGAGACTTTTAAAAATGAGGCATGGTCAATATCTCTACCTGTATAATATGGCAATAACTATGCTGAAAACATGTTTAGTCTCGCAAAATGGATGAGTTTGCATTAAATCTCAGGTAATTTCGCCCAATTATTGATATTTATGAAATAATAAAAGTAAACATGACAAATCTTTAAAAAAATGAGGTTCAGAGAGCCATACTTTTACATCAGTCTTCTTTTTATTAACAAGAGGCTTCACTTATTTTGTACTTGTATAATGACTGGATGAAAACGATTTATAAAAAGAAATTAACTTAAAACCAAGAGAGATGATATTCTTGAAAAAGTCAGATGGTTGTTTTCAAAGAATTGCATGATAACTTGAACAAATATTACCGATACTTGTTTGCTTACCATTATAAGATACAAATGTTTGCTCAGAAATGTGTTGATGTTTAATGTAATAAATATTATTAATTATTACTAATAAAAATAACAATAATTATAACAATAAAAATTATTAACTATTACTATTGTTATTATAATTATTATTACTCAACTGGTCAAATAGGACAGCTGAGTTAACCTGATATTTCACTGATACCAGGGCCATTGGGTCAATGGTTACATTGAACCTATTATTATTATTATTATTATTATTATTATTATTATTATTATTGTTGTTGTTGTTGTCCTTTTAACTGACTTGGTACTTGCACTGTTTGTAATTTCCACAAAATATTGTAATTTTGACTGAACATTGTAGTAATATTCACAAACAAGCCTTTCTAGAAAAATTAGGTTGTTTTGTTGCTTCTTTCCCTCACCCTGTTCAGTCTAACTTCTACATTTCACAAAAACTCATGACTGATGTTATGTTACCGATTCAACAATTATAGTAATACATTCAAACACTTTCATTTCTTTACAAATCATTTATTTATTTTTTACTCTAATTTTCTTTATTGTTAATGAGGCAAAATATTGCCTGTCGCAAAGATGATGATTCCTCTGTATTTGCAAAGATGATGATTGCTCTGTATTTGCAAAGATGATGATTGCTCTGTATTTGCAAAGATGATAATTGCTCTGTATTTGCAAAGATGATGATTCCTCTGTATTTGCAAAGATGATGATTGCTCTGTATTCCTCCTGTTTTCTTTACCAATCACTTTTCCATTCAAGCAATTTATTTTCTTATCCATTTTTTATTCCTTACTAGATTATGTCTTCTTCATTAAAGAGTTGATAGAAAATCTCAATTTTTCATGGCAAACACCATTGATTTTTCATTCACCAAATCAAATCACATCTTGATTCAAAGCATAAACATGCTTATATTGCTGTAAACCTGTAAATATTTTAACATAGAACGTTAGTTTTACATATATAAAGACATACTTGAGAAAAAAGACCTCATTCAATATAAAACAAATTTCAGTATGCTCTAAGATATGCACATGGTGGAAGGATTACCCAATTAACAATGTTTTCCTGATATTAATTGCTACATAAACATATTTAGCCAAATTTAGTGCTGAAACATATTTTCGAATAAGAATACTTTGGGGCAAATATTCAAATCAGAAATTTGTATCTGAATATTTGTCATATTAGTTAAATATGAACATGTTCTCTTTTAATATACCTCACAAGTTACTCATACATTGAGATGGCAACCGCGATGTGTACAGTAGTGTTACTTAGTGACCTTACTAAGTACAAGTACACTAACTGTGGTAAATGCAAAGCTGGAGACCTAACAGTAGCTATAGACAAAGCATGCAGTGCTTGCTAAACACACCTTCTACAAGATCACCCAGTCATACCCAGCTTACACAAAACTTTTCAATCTTGAGTACATACTTGACTTGAATCAGCCATCATTTGGAAATTACAACAAAATAATACTGCAAATATCATAGTTTTCAAAACAACTGTCCATGAATTTGATGGTCATAACATTTTATGAAGAGGGTTTAGTTGAGTAGATAACTACATATTAAAATTTAGATGTTTTGTGAAAGTGGAGCCAGGCTTAGAATGTTGGATGCTTCCAATGTTGGAAAATAGTTTTGAGAATACCCTTCAAATAGATCTCCCATGCATTCTTTGTTTTTCTTTGGCTGCCAATAATTATGTAGATACAATAATGGCGGCTTCCTTGGGAATGAATGGGTCTGTATTTCAGGAAAATAAATATCTTTTAAGAGTTTTTTAAAATGTCATTCACTGTTTTTATCATAGAAGGGTTACATAGCTTAGTAATTCAGCAACCAGGAAAACAAAACAAGTATATATACAAGTCAGATGGGTCACAGAATTTGTTCATACAATTCTGGTTTCATGTCTTCTGATTCAACCCAAGTCTACGGTAATGATGGTAAATATTTCATGCTGACATCACAATGAATATTTAATTATTAACTGAATACAGACTATAAATATTCAAATAGAAAAATCAGGTGTTTCAGCACTAGCCAAATTGCATACAGTTTTCTTATTACAACTTTCAAACAAATGAATACATTTAAGCATACCTGGGTGCATCTTCGCAAGCCAAAGGTCACTGATCCACTTTGTTCCACACTCATGTGGAACAAAGTCGATCAACAACCCTTGCCTAGCGAAGATGACCTGGTTGCCTTTAAAAAATATATTCATGTGTCCTCACTACTTATACGTCAAACAGCTGAAGAAAATTTACATTGAGGAAATATATGGTGATTATCAAGTGTAATTATCTACTTTTAAAGGTCATTAAAGATAATTCAATATTATAAAATCCACCTGGCTTATGCATTTGTTTTGATGATGTATGTCACACTTGCTCAAGTTGTTGACCTCTGGAATGTGATCAAGAGCATAATATCTAGATGTTATAATGTATTCATCCTCAGAATGTTTTTAATTATTTTATTTTTTATTGAATCTCAATTTAGGACAATTCATGTCCAATAACAGAGCTAAGTAGGCCGTTCGGCTATGATAGTCCAACATTGTCTTTAATACACATACATGAGGTATGCATCCTAAGTCTTGCTTTAGCTCAGTGAGATAGGCCAATAACCCACATTCTGTTGATTATCGGTTATTGTGAAACTCATCTATAAATCTGACAGGTGGTCAATTTGGTGTTCAGCTTCACCTGTCAATCACTGTGTGTGTGGCCTTGACCTTTAAAGAAAGGATTATGAAATGGGTGTTTTCACCTGTACAGGTAAGAGGCCAGGCCTGGCTGTCAAATAGTCAAGTATATAAATGACCAATCATGTGCCCATCCAGAGGTCTGTTTGTCCCCACAGCCCGGGTGAAAATGATGCATCTGAGTTAATCCCCCTTTTATACCCTAGCCATGTTTTTAAAGGCAAGTTCAGTTGTTGCAGCTAAAACTCATGCCAATTAAAGATCAGCTGAATTTACATGATCCGCTTATGGTAGAATAGTGATTACTTCAAAATTGCAACACTGGGTTTTAATTTTTTTAAAAATTACCTTGTGTGACAGTTGCAGGTGAGACAAAAAATGTATGGAGGGTAAACTGAAACAAGTACTTACATCTTCTTTCAATTCTTTGGCTAATTTTCTCCCTTCATCTACAAAGTCTCTATATGTTACATCCTCTGGATCTAATGTGGCAAGAGTAGCAATCCATTCCTCCTCTACTAAACCTAACAGACCAATCTTTATCCCATTCCATTCTATGATATGTTTGTTTTCACACCTCGCCAATGGCATGCAGGTCAAATTGTCATATACATTGCTCATCAGCCAGGGAAAGTTGGTTTGCAACATTACATCCTCTAAATGATCAACCCCAAAATCTAAAAAATGAAACAAAACAGTTACAAGAGTTGCTTGATTTGAATGAAATATGTTATGTCCACATTGGTCAAAACACAAGGGACACACATACTGAAGGATCTACACAACAGATTTGTATCTTAAATTCATTTCTGTGTCCTATTTACCAGACCAGGTATGAAAGAAAGGTATGTTACAAATTATCTTCAGTCTTCAACATCAAATAAACATTGCTCAAGGAACCTAAATGGCTTTTTACATGTCATTATTATGCAACGATTTAAATATCACTCTCTTCAAAACATGTGTATGACTCGAAAATATGATGCAACTGTGAGATGGCTTGGGGGTGGGGGAAGAAGTGGCAGCATGGTAGAAGTAATACTTGCCTATCCAATAAATACGACTAAATAAAGCAAATTAAAATTAGTATTTGACAAAAGTAATTTCAATCAAAAAAGCCTGAAACTTAGAATATAAATATTACAAAACCAAACACTTATGCATTAACTGGGGGTGTTTGACTCACCAAAGTCATGGTTGCCCAGTACTGCACACTGCACACCAATCAAGTTTAGGATTGGAATCATCTGCTCTCCTTTTAAAAATATACTCACTGAAATAAAACAACAATCTTAGAACATAATCAAGGTTTCCGAGACCATGTGTGTGTGTGTGGTGCATATATATATATATATATATATATATATATATATATATATATATATATATATATATATATATATGTGTGTGTGTGTGTGTGTGTGTGTGTGTGTGCCTATAAATACTTTATACTATAAATACTTTATACTGTGATTTGGCCATCCTTAAAAGATTCTTGTTTTGGAGTCCCCTGATCCAGGAATTGTATAAGATGCACCCTGAACACAAAAATAGGAGAAAAAGGTGCATCTGTTTATACCTCAGCTAAAGTATCTTGTTCCGAGTTCTCAGTTGCTGATGTTATCAACTAAAGACCAATATAAGCATCACACATGCAATATTTTTTTCGTTACACTCATGTAAATCTATAGAAAAGACTTTCAAAGTGCAATTGTCTACTAATCCACCATTCCATCTACATATCCATCTGCTTGTCAATCAAACAATCAATCACGAAACACACACCAACAATCTCTTTCTAATTCTACCACCTTACTAAATCGTACTTTTGTGTGCTCTATGTGTCAATAAATCTAATGATGAAGCCATCAATTAGTTAAGCACTTTCTTTCTTTCTTTTTTGGTACCAATATTCTCTCTCTTATTTTAACACATTGCACATTTCTTTTTCTTCTATGAATCTGTAAATGAATGAACAAGCTATTAATCCAACGGTAGAAACTGACTGAATTTTCAATCTGTTGATTTATCAATATATGCACATAGCTTGATACAACCAAACAACTAATGAATAATCAGTTGAAGGGTTTTATGATATGCTCTAAACACCTCACCAGCAAGACTGGTCTGAATTACCCATGATACCATGGGTAATTCCGACCATTTTCTTTTTTGGTGATATCAGAAAATGTGTTGAATCTGACATATATTTCTGTGTACATTACAAAGATAAAACTCAGTTTGATGAAAATTCAGTGATATATATTTTCAAAGCGCCAATGCAAAATTGGCAAGTGAAAAGTGCCAACTCAAACCTTTCTTGCTGAAACTTTAAATCTTCCACTTTCAAAACTTTTCTGAGACAATCATCTATTAGCAAGATCTTGTGATATGCATGATTACCAGGGCAACAGCACCAGATAACACAGATGTTCTTCTTTGTTGGTACATATTATTATGCATCTCAAGGCTCAGGAACAATTTTCCCAAGCACTCGTCCCTGGGATGAGTGAGTTGCAAGAGTTACTTGTCCCTGTCTTCATTATACTCAGCGGAGTAACACTTCTCCACTACACTGCTTACGCTTTTACTTAAGAATCTCATGTAAGCTGGATACTAAAATGGGTCAAAACCATGAAAATATCATATTCTAATACATGGCTCCTTATATACACATATAATAAGAGACAATGTTGTAACTCGAAAAAATTGCAGTTGCACAAATAGCCCTTGATTTCTTAGTGGTATTCGCATTCACAGTGAAACCTTTCAGTAATCCAGGTGTCATACTTTTCCTTTACAATGAGCTATCACACATCTGTATGAGTTAGATATGAGAGAAGTTAAGAGACAGAGAATGTCAAAATGTTAGGACTTTTGTCTGGTCAGACATTGTTACGCTTGCCCCAGATCACCAGTATTTTGAAGACTCTGCAGCTTTAATAATACATTGTCACACCAAAGTAAAGACACCATTAGATATCTATATAAGTATGTAATTACTTTTCACAAGAAAAATATAAGTATGTAATTACTTTTCAGAAGAAAAATGTCAGCAACTTGTATTTGAAAGAAGAATTACAACTGTCTCGATTTGCACCAACTTTCGTAATAAATTATTCATTGTTGTTAAGCCTCCATTCTAGAGAGCTACACACTGGATCCATAAAAAGGAAGATTGTTGATTGGCCAAAGGAATTAGAACATTTCTATGTCATTACTCCAACTAGATTTCGACCAATCAGCTGTTGCCTTGACATTATCTGCTTTATAAATAGATTACAACAGCATGCATTGTGTGAAAGTTGGTAGGAATCGGCTGAGACACTTAAAATACTCATATCAAATGTAAGTTGGCAACATTTTTCTTGTAAAAAGTAACTACACATTTATAGAAATATTTGCTGGCATCTCAATGTATCAAAAAAACCTTCAGTCTTGAAAATATCGGTTACCTGGGGCAACTGTAACATTGCCTGACCAGATAAAAACTCACATCAATTTTGACATTTTCAGTCTCTTAACTTCTCAGAGGTCTGCCTCTTAAAGATGTATGATCGTTAAAAGGGAAACTTTCTCCTCATCAAAAAGATGCCTAAATTACTGAAAGGTTTCATTGTAAAATGTGTATACTATTAATAACATTAAGAAATCAAGGGCTAGGTGTGAAACTGCAATATACTATGTTCATAATATTTACCCATTTTAGTATGAAGCTTACATCAGGTAACTGTGTAAAAGAGAATGAAGTCGTTTCCTTTGCGACATGTTCTAGACTGACAAGTAGGCAAAGGTTATTTATAATTGATGCACGCCAAATGTTACATGATGTTGAACTTTGACACTTGTTGAGGGTAGAAAATACACTCATATTTATTCTCAAGCTGTGAATCTGCATCTACTTGTCCCAGAGATGAGTATGTAGTAAAGTTTTACTCAGCCCAACGAATTTTAACTTCATCAGGACGAGAGCACAAGTGGTTTTCCTGAACCCTGGAATCTGATGTTTACTTCCTGTATGTTTATATTAACATTGTAGAAGTGGATGGAATTACCCCAGTGGTCAAAATTGCATCTATATATGTTTGAATTGCAATGGGCCAAGTGGCATGGTACATGAAAGGTTATGTTTTATTTTGAATTTCATATCTCCATGGATAACTTGTGCATAAAAGGTTGTAAACTGTGCTTTTTTGATTGAATTCTTTTTATTGGATATATCCAAGTCAAAAGTAGGTACTTGCTAAATTTAAAGGGGTTATTTATGGAGGCAGGTCCATTTACTTAACAGAATATGACATGTACTTGTATGGGGGATAGATTAATTGTACATTTCGTACTGGGTAAGCTTACAAATGCATACAATACTCAGGTGGAAAAAATATGTACCAGAATGAATCATAATGTACTTATGGTATTATCTCAAAAATTAACTTTCCAACTTCTAGAGGATTAATAATTTCTATCTTCTGATAGACAACATTTCTTTGAATTTAAAAGGTGTATATCAGTTACTTATGTAGATATATTCGGTATAAGGAGACAGTTCTTATACAATTTAAACTGACCTTTTTACTTCATTTGTTCATTTTTAGACAGTTTATATCACCCAGTGTATGTTTCATCCAACTATCATCCTGTATCAATAGTCTGAGTCAGTATCAGCAGAGTAAATATTGTGATTTATCAATGCATCGATGATATTGAACTACCTCTAATCACCACCACCATTTCCAACATTCAAAGATAAAGAAAAGACAATGTGGTAGTGTTGTTGTGTCTTTTGATCTGTCAAAGCTGAAGATCAACAAAAAACAGACTTGAAACAAAGTTTTATCCTTTGTGAAAATTTACCTGATAAAATGTGTGTGAAAGAACTCAGTCACTACCATAAGTTTAAATCCTTTGAAACTTAATAATGCAATATCAAGAGCTTGTTTATATTTTATTAACAAAGACTTACAGAATTTATGAAATATGGATTTTACCCAAAGGAATCGTTAGCAATTTACTCGTATAAATATACCCCCCTCCAATCCCCATGTATCGCACCTAAAAGAAAAGCAAAGAACTCTTCTTACCTGGATGCTTTCTGTCAAATTTTGTTGAGTAGTTTTAGAGAAGTTGTTTAAAAGTTTTTCTATTTTTAGTAATGGAGGATAAACATGATTGTGGATCAACATCATCTGTACACATTTGAAAGATCATCTTGGCAGGATGCTTTCTGTCAAATTGGACAAATTCCACTGAGTGGTTCTTGATAAGGAATTGTTTAAAGGCTTTAATGTTTTGTGATGGCCATATCTGATGGCAGATCACCATCATTTTAACAAATATCATAATGACAGACCTTCATGCCAGGATGATTTTTGTCAAATTTAGTCAAATTCTGTTGAGTGGTTTTTGAGAAAAAGCCGTTTAATTTGTTTCTTTCTATTTAGTAATGGTGGCTATATTTGATGGAAGACTGGCATCATTTGAACAAATGTCAAAGTGCTTCATGTCGGGAAGCTTTCTTTCATATTCTGTTAAGTGTTTTTTGTAATATCTTGTACAATGCATGATGGACCATACCCATAGCTCACTTGGCCTAATAGCCAGGTAAGTCAAAAACCTCTCAAAAATGTTCACATTAGCTACATATAAGTACCAGGCATCTTTATTCATCTTGAAATTAAAATAATTTTTGATACCTTTAGGACATAAAATGTAAACCTTGACAAAAACAAGACTCATTCATAGTATTTTGTTTTTGTGTGGTTTTTCTCAAATTTGATATGATTAATTTGATTAAAGTCTCTTAAAAGTTGACAACTAACTTATAGAGGGGTTAAGGGCATCGCCACTGAAGAGAACAAGAGGATTAAGACCGATATTTTGGCAGGACTGGATGTATCCCGCCATTCTGGCAGCTCCGCCTGCTGGTTCATCCTTCTGTGGTTCAATGTTGTACACATCATTGAAGTGAATGATGGTCAAAGTACTATCTCCCATCTCTCTCAAACAGTAATGGAAAATTACAGATTCATCACTCAGAATTTAGTCCTGTATGAGAAGAAAATGTGTATTAAATGTCATATAATTGTATAGAAATATAAGTATTTTTATTCCCCATGTCTAACTGATCTATAAATATATTTGAAACATCAAGTGAAACACGTAAAGGAACCTGGATATACAACTGTAATTAAGGGCTATTGGTAATGCGAATATGTTTCATAGGGTGAGTGGATGTAGTATGCCCAAATATGTATATTATGTAATAAGTGGAAACTTGCATTATTTATTTAAAAAACTGTAAATGGAATGTGCAGGCACAATCTTTTTTTGTGGAAAAGGTATTTATAAGACCTAACATAGGCAATTTGATATTGCATTTTACACGCAATAGATCACAGCATTGAGATAGAATTGAACGACTCCATTATAATTATCATGTTGCATAAAGGCTAAAGATGCAACGAGCGTTACATTTTGCATATACACGGGGCCTTACGTACACCGCGAGATACATCCCTTAGAACACATGCATGTAAGAGTTACATCTTTTTATTTTGTTCAATTTGTTTTTAGAAACATTAAAACCAGACATTGCAAATATTGGATGCAGACAACAGTTTTTCCTGAAAATGGACTGTTCTATAAACTTGAACCGGATAGTGAGCAGTCTGTCTGGTTGTTTACAATGACAGTTTCTTTTTGATTTGAAACACAAACAAGATGACAATGTTAAGGGCCACCTGGCAACGATCAGGTTAGAAATTATAAAGTTTTGTGCTCTTTTTTATAGCCTTGATGCCTTTTGTTTTTAAAATCGGTAGGCGGGTAAGTACAAACGGGAGGGTAAGCGAATGCTATAATGTATTCATGTGTGTCAGTGACATTTCTTGTTCAGTGCATACAGACTCCATATTGCTATACACTGTATCAAAGTCTGTGGACAAAAAGGTATGGAATATTTTTAATTATAACTTATTCTTTCACATACTCACAGCTAAGTGTTACAGGATACTTAAGGGCTATCGGTAATGCAAATAGGCTTCATAGGGTCGATGGGTGTGGTATAGCCAAATATCACGTATAGCATCTAATAAGTGGAAAATTATAAAGTATTAACTTTAAAAAATATCTTTTAAATGTACAGCTGCAATTTTGTTTTGCAGAAAAGGTATTTATAAGAAAAAAAAAGACAATTTGATATTGCATTTTACATGCAATAGATCACAACACTGAGATAGAATTGACCTATTGCATTGTAATTATCACGTTACATCTAGACTAAGCAAGATGCAATGAGCATTACATTTTTCATATATATTGGGCCTTGCGTACACAGCATATAGTAAACATCACGATGCCATGTAATGGGGGCTGCCATATTGGTCTTTATCCAGCTGATCCAATCCCATGACTGACAGTCATATTACACGCATACCTGTAACCTGATGGCCATCTAACTTTCCATATAGAATGTACAGTTGTGGTCGGTACTGTTAATAATGAAGACAATTCCTAAACATTTCTGAAATACATACTATGAAAAGACTTATTTGCTTGTTTACATTTCACTTATTTTCCTCACTTCTTTCACCGCATGTAGTTTTGTAAATATTCATCTGCTAAAGTTTATATCTTCAGGTATTATCAGTCCTTCATTCTTAATACCCATCTATAGATAATGATAAGTATTTGACATTAGCTAATTATCCTAAATAAACCTTATATGTATGCATAAATGGGACATATATTGAATTTGCTTGTAAGTGTCAGAACAATTGTAGTTGTGGTATGTGTGCCGCTAGTGTGTGAGAAGGCACTTCCTGCAAAGTAAGAGGGTGGTTCAAATTAAAAGACAAATTTTACGAAAACTACAAACTGATAAGGTAAGATATATGAGAAGTTGCATACTTTAGAAGAAGGTACTTCATTCAGTTCTGTTTGATGTTACAATTGTCACTAATCTGTGTACTTTTCTAAAGTGGATTCTGTGGTGTGTCGAATAGGCCACATTTAGGGAAAGAGTTGACACTTGTTTGTACAATTAATTATATACATTTTAGTGGTGATTTAGTGACATTTTTTGATATTTTTGATAAATAGTTATTGCTATTGTTTTGTGTGTGACATCTGAACACTGGGTAAATTAGTTTTTATCATGGTACAGTGTTGTCATTTGCAAAGACGTGGGGTGCTTTAGAAAGCAGCATACAAGGAGACAGCTTAATGTGGCTGGTGGTCTACATAAAGGGGAAATATTAGACCAAAGTCTTACATTTTGCATTGAACCCATTACAAGGATACCAAGAAAGTGGTCAGATTTAAACTCGAGACTCAATAATTAATACAGTATAGAAAACTAAATTACCAATTGTGGTAGAATAGATAGATGTACAGCATGTACAGAAAGACATGTGAGCAGAAAATATAAAAACATTCCAGACTGTTCATTTTGGGGATCATCATAATGTTTGTCACTGAAAATTGTGTCATTATTATTATTACCAAACTTACATGTATAATTGTGACATCATCTTCATTATAAAATGCTGCTTTTGGCTAGTACAGGCCACACCACCTTTTTTTAAGAAACTACTGTCAAGGGTGTTTCAGGACTGATACAAATCCATTTTATTTGCAAACAGTATGTGCAGAAAAACAGCTCATGATCAATTTCTCCCAGTTTTATACAAAATCCACTTCCTGCCACTAAATGGATTATTCATAAGTGTCAGTGACATTTCTTTTTCACTACATACATACTCCATATTGCAGTACACTGCATCAAAGTCTGTGAACAAAAAGATATGGAATTTTTTTAATTATAAGTTATTCTTTCACACCCTCACTGCTAAATGTTGCAGGATACTTAACTGAAAGAAATGGGACATCACTATTACCACTATTTGATTCCAGAATCTGAGCACATGTCTACCAATGGAGAGAAAGATGCAGTTTCTGTGGAAATTTTAAAAATGTATAATCCAGCAATTTTATGGGAACTTGTACCAATGTCAGTTGGTAGTGATGGTAACTGTTTATATAGAGCAGTTTCTAGAGCACTGACTGGTTCAGAAACTTTCACGAACTTCTGCGACTATGAACTGCAATAGAACTGATATTGAATCCTATTTGCTATGATGAAAAGTCCAACAGTTTTGTAGATTTGATCTGTGATAATCGCATTGTTGTTAGTGACTATTCAAGGGTTGTGAAAGACGCTATTGAGGCTGGTTCCTACTCTGAAATGGCGCACATTTATGCACTAAGTACCAGCATCTCAAAACCCATTCGTTCTTCTTATCCGTACACAGTTACAAGCCGAGTTTGCATCGGAACCTTTTAATCGTAAGGTTGTTGGAAGGGCAGTGAACAAATCCGCATCTCCCGCAGCATGCATAATGTGGACACAAATGTCTGTCACAGAAAGAACAAATGGGTTTGTACCCAATCACTTTGTGCCTCTGTTATATCAAAACAAGGAGCATATGGTCATTGTAAATGTAGATGACTCAGTAGATGACTCATTAGATGACTCAGTGGGTGTTATTTCTGTTAATTCTGACATGACGGCAAGACACTTTAGTAACGAGTCACATACTGATATAATCGACGACGTAACTGACATACACAACGAGGTAAAAGACGGAAATGACACATACAAACATCCAGCAAAAGGCAAATTAGACCAGGGTCATTTTCTTGACACAGGAAAAGCGATTTCGTCATAATGTGCTATATTTTTTTTTGTTTTCGGTTAGATTTATTTTACCTTGTCTTGTGCAACATGACTTGCAGTTCGATTTTCAAGAGGAACATAATCTTGAATACTATTGGATTAATGAATTCATTGAAACCTGATACATTATGTGTGTAATTAAACGTAAATATTAAATTCTGCCAAATAATGAATAATACATGTTTTTTTACAAAAATGCTTTCCCGAGTTGTCTTTGTCTATCATCATATATCGTGGCTTGTTACGATCACAATATTAATCTCACTCTTGCATATATACTACCGTATACACTTTTGGTACTTTGATACATTTCACTTTCACTCTGTGTATGTATTTCAATTCGCCATTTATCATATATATGTCAAATCAAGTAAAGAGTAAATAATTCATATAAATTTAAATTATTTAGATTTTTATTATTATTCTAACATGTATGACTATTCACCATTCACATATTTCCAAGAAGAAGACTTTCTTAACACCCTTACAATCAACTGTCATATCATCAAAAGCAGTATATATAAGTACATGTTTCACTATTGCCAAATATTTGGAAACCTTTTAAATGTTATTTATTTGTCAAAAACTATATTATTAAAAGTTAAAGTAAATATATAATATAATGTCGGCAAATACTTTTGATACTTCGATACTATTCACTTTCACTCTGTGTATGTATTACTACGATTCGGCATGTATCAGGTCTGTCGAATCAAGTACGACCGAGTGACATCATTACATGAATTGTGCTATAAATAGGAAAAAAGTAAATAATTTGTATCAAAATCACATAAATCATATTTTATTTTGTTTTATATTATTATTCAAACAAAAACAAATCATAATTCCTATGTGTACACCGATATATACAGAGAGAACGTAAATACATATGTATTTCGGTTTTTCAAGTAACCGGTTAATATGCGTTTTCAATAAATGAAATATATTACAGATGCAAATATTAATAATACAGGGACATCATAAACGATCAATTTCTACACCTTGGCCTAATTGTCACATTCCAATCTTAGGTCCCGTGGCACTTATTTCAATGGCACGAACCATGAATATACTTCCGGAAATAGACAAATTTTGCCAAGTTCGGAAAAACGGTACTGCAGCTCAAAAAGAATTATTAGAGTTTATAAACATTTTTCAACAATGAATAAATTAAACAGACATAGTTGAACACTTTCTATGGCGATTTTAATAGTTTCTCGCAATATTATAATATAAGCGTTAAAAATTCACGTCGAGGGCACGAACCTGGAAAATCGAGGATGGCAGAGAGGGTCTATCAGAGCACAGGGGCTCGTTACAAACAAAATTAGGAGTATCAGTCAATGGATAGTGGGCTGGGGGGATCCAACCTGTAACAATATAACACAGGTTGGATCCCCCCAGCCCACTATCCATTGACCGATACTCCTAATTTTGTTTGTAACGAACCCCTGTGTATCAGAGTACCATACCCCACCCACCTGATTTGTGCTTTACCAGTATCGAGAAGCCCTTATGAAGTCTAAGCGCATTCAATGAAAATAAATTAAATTAAGTGGTATGGTGCCAAATCTGCCTCTTGTTCCATCAGCAAACCTTAGAGAATAAGTCATTATTGCAGTGCGCAGTTGAAACGAGTCCGCCCGAAATTTCTTCTGCTATGTTGTTTTTCTTGAGAAATCCCTCCGCTTTCTCTTTGGAGCACGACGGTTCACTGTTTTCTGATACGAATGTTTACACTCAATTTCTGCAGGACAAAATTATGCCTCAGATGTATGTCGGCGCAGTATTTTACAGAAAAAAATCATACATTTTGTTCGCCGAAAATTTCTCCGCAAAAAGAAACTCCAATCTATAAGGACCACCTTGGCTATTTCTGCATTTGGATTGACTGAGGTGTTACGAATGGAAAAAAAAAAATAAAAAAATAGTTTGATCAGTCGTAACTTCTCGGTCAATCCTTGCTTCGCAAATAGCAAAAGTGATCCAAATTGGAACTCTCCACATGCATTCACGATATGATCCGTAGGACTGACTTCGAAGTTGCGATTGGGTAAACAAACCAAGAATATCCAAATGCATTTTTCTTTCTGAATTTTCCCATCCCTTTCCGATGCGAGTCGAATAACTTCGACTCTTTTTTTATAGCATGCGGTGGAAAAGGCCAAAGATATTCCGATTTACCTTTTTAATCTTTCAAATCGGAATATCCTCTGCCTTTTCCGTCAAGTTGAGAAAGCTATCGACCTGACGGAAATGACCGAGCGATTTTTCCATCGTTTTCTTTCTTCAAAAATGCGAGACTGGTATTCATTCGGATGTAACCAGTCTTATCCTCAACAACTTCCTTTTACCGGTTAACATAAGGCAGGAGGTATGAAAACTTTATATTGTCAATTAAAATCTACAACTATCGCTGTCATCTAAAAGAAAAATCACATGGGTTGAATCCAGATACCTTGATTATTTTTGTTGTCATTCATGCAATAAAGAATTTTTTGATAATTTCAACAGTAAATCTCAATTTGATAGTTTTATCATGGACTTAAAAACTGTGGACGAAGCTCAATCGCAACAGACAAATTCTTGAACTCCACAGGCTTGGAATTAATATATAGACACTAAACTGGATTTTATCATTTCTGTTCTTCAAATCTCTGCACGTAGTCGTCGAAGGAACCCAGTGAGACGAATGTGATGTTTTATCTGCTGTCCCAATGAGACCCAGGATGGGTCTATTTGTGCGATATCTTTACGTGCCAATGGCTGTTCATAGCAGAAATAATGACTGAAATCAGAATCTCACAGAAGCATAATAAAGTATGCGAACTTCATTGTTTAAATGGCTACTGATAACACCAAATAGCTTGCCATCACTGAGTATAGATCAGAACTGGATTGGTTTGGTTTAGTAGGTTATTTAGTGCCAAAGCAATTGGAGTAAAATTTTGTGATGGTAGCCGAGAAATGCCAAAACGGTTAAACTCTGTGTTTATTTTGTTTAAATAAAAGGAACGTCTGTTTACATATTGGACAAATGTGATGAGACGTTCATTTTGCTAAAAGAAAAAACAGCCCTTAGTTCAACAAAATTCAGCATTTCTTGGGTACCAACACTCGTCAAGCAACTGAAATGGCACTCACAAATTTTGAAAAATGCAACCACAATGAAACTTTATTAGAAAAACTTCAATGGTTACCTTTGACCATACTATTCTTGTACAGTTCATATATTTTATTGTTGTATTGTACATAATGTGAATACTGTACATTTTAACATCTCTCAAGCCTGTGTGAGATGAACATTTGGCTCAACAGTCCATCAAGATTAAATAAAGTTTATTATTATTATTAAGAGCTGTGTGAAACAAATGTTTTCTGTTACCCAAAGCAGGGGTGTAGCCCTTTCAAGCCCATATGTTGAAATTGTGGCATATTCTAATATGCCAATCTACGCTGTAAGGATTGAAGCAGTTGAATCACAATGACCGTTCAGCTACCTAATTGACCTTACGTGAGATAATAGATTGCTGCGCCTACCGAATCATGTGACATGACGACCTGTTAATCTTTGACAAACATTCAGTATTTGTCAAAGAAATAGGTGTCGATTTCAGTGATATGTTTATTAAAAATGATGTTTATTTTAAAAATATGTAAAATGACCAAGTTGCATAAATTATACTGCAGTAGACAAGATTTATATTTGTATTTCAAGTTCGTATAGTAATGACCTACATGTTTTATTTCAGTAAATCATGAAAATCAATTTTAAAGTGGCTTGAGAACATCCTCGTGTAAAAGAAAATTCACTTCAAAAGATGTTAATGTATTTAGTATAGTCTTGTCTTTATTAATTTAAACTGTTGTTTTTACTGTCTACAGTGATCTCCCCAGACATTTTCGATAGCATCGGGGTAAGTGCATTAGGGTCATAAAATGTTTTAAAAAGTGCGCGTTAACGTCACAAAAGTGAAACAAATTAATATAAATGAAATAAAAAAGAAGTGTATCAGGGGTTGCGCTACCAGGCGAAGTGGGCGACTTAGTCGCCGAAAAAATGTTAACTTCGCCTTCTTTGATTAGGAAAGCAAAAACGACTTTGCCCTGTCATTTTCGGTTTTTTAAAGATTTACATGAGTGCCTGTAGTTTAAGGCTTTTGAGATGCTCCCTCAAGCCAGCCAAGTAGTGTTAAGCCCCAGGCGAAATGAATGGCATGTTGCCTTAGCATGTGTTCATATCAATTGCGCCAACAAAACAAACTCTTGCACATTCACAGACATGTATTTTAATAGCTAATTGAGCAATTAACTCTTTCCCCCGCAAGATATCGCTGCCCGATTTCCGCAAGTTATCATTTGTTGATGAAAACTTGATAACTTGTGTTTTGAAACTAAATCATCTATATGTAAATAACAATTTGTGTTTTAAGAATATAATCGGTGAAAGCACTTTCTAAATATATTTTTTGAAGATTTTAACAGCCGTGCTTGCATTATTTTCTTCATAAAATCAGTTTGAAACCATAAGTGAACCTGCTATGGGGTAATAATGGCGGACATCGCTGTGTCTTGGAAGTACATCTTCATTAGACTGTCTGTTTTCGTAATTCATTGGGCACATACATTAAGGAAATTATACAATGCGTAGAAGGCAAACTAACTACTATGTGATAAAAGATTTAGCCTAAAAATTAAAATTTGTTGGTCAAAAACGTATTGGACAATTCTATGTTGTCGAATTGATAAGCGCTGTAACTTAAGGTCAAGGTTGTTAGCTTACCTGACACATATTTGTGCAAATACGAGAAAGAATAGCAAAGAAAAAATATCCAACCAATACACGACGTTATTGCGAGCACGTAGACAAATATTAAAACCATAAATTTTAAATCCTATATTGGGATTGATGCAACGAAGCTAGAAAGTGAGTGGTCATATGAAGAAAATCCCTGTTTCTAAAAATAGATGCATCTACTTTTATAATACCTAAAAATGACAGTCAAAAGATTTACATTTAATTCAGAATCAGCTCCCTAAAAATGCAGTTGTAAAGATGAGATTACTCATCAGTGATCACTGGTTTGAATGGATGAACACTATGATGCTGAAGACACATTTACATGTGCTCCATGTGCGTGTTATAGCCTAATATAGGAGTTGTTTCAAAATAATTTGGACATGTTTTCATTTTCATTTTCGAATGAAGAAACTAACAAAAAATTAAATTTGTTCTTTAGCTGGCAGTTGCTTGAGTATTTTTACCTATTTTTAAGTGCAATACTGTAATCTAGGTACCCCTGTCAGTTAAAATTAATTACAATGTATAGTTTCTGCTATGCTTTTTTGAAGTCATATGGCCAAAATACATTGCATATTTCTCTCCATCTAAACTTACACATTTTTAAGTATGAATACATTCATACACTTACAACATGTGTTTATTATACATACAACATGGAGAATTTTCTACTTGAAGATGAAATATTCCTTAAAACTGATGTTAAATGCAAATATGCATAATGAGAAATACATGACACAATTCAAATAAGAGAACCTTAGCACATGCACTCACACACACACATATATATATATATATATATATATATATATATATATATATATATATATATATATATATATATATATATATATATTGCGTTTTTTGCATCGCTGCCACTTCTCCCTGTTCTGCTCTCACTTCTCCCTGTTCTGTCCAAAAGGAGAAGTCACTTCTCACTAAATTTCAAGTCTAGCTTGACCCCTGGTGTATATATTTACATAGTATTCTTTATTTACCTAGGTTATAAAAAGGCTTAATGTCTATCTCATTTGTTTCTTAATTTAAATAAATGATATACATCTTTTCTTCTTTTTGACATATATACTGACTGCCACTTCAAAATTAAAGTCTTTAAAGGATTGTCCTTCAGTACTGATTGTCATCAGGTAGTTCAGTACCCTCTGTGACAACCTGTTCCTTAAAACACTTTTAATTCTATTCATTGAGGAGAATGAACTTTCACAATCTGAAAGAAAGAAGAAAATGGAACATAAAATTTATTAATGGATGTACAAAAAAGAGACAAAACTACCTGAATCCTAATCAAGTGAATTACCTAAGACAAAGTCTTCAAGAGACAAGACAGCCATGTGTTTTCAAATAATCATCACATTAAAATAATAATATTCCTTTCCATCAAGAACAGTATATCAAAGTGTTTGTTATTGTTTAATTTCTTCACTGAAGCAATGTCAGAGAACATAAATATTGTTCAAAAGTTTTAAATTAAAAATGACTTTACTGATTAATTAGTAAGCATATGGTTGAAACTATTTGTTATATTTATGAAGGAATACTTTTTTATTTATATCTTTTCAAAAGAGGTAAAACTGGAAGATAAACATTGTTCCGTTTATTACTTGGATAGACAGAAAAGAGAAATGAGAAATTAATAGGGCAGCACCCGCTTAAGTTTAGGTTTACTGACCAAACTATATTTCTCTTGCTCCGAGTCAAGTATGTAAACATAATAACAAATCAAGAATAAAATGCAACTTTCATTCCTTGTCACAACTTAATAAGAACGACTACAATTGCAACTACAACTGCTGGTTACTACTATATAAAAAAATATTGCAATACCCCACCCCCACCCCAGTAGATCTGAACCAAAATTTAGCAATATGGAAAACATACCATCCGATCCAGCAATTTCCACCCAAGGGTATAACGTCTTCCATTCATTGTTAAATATATATAACACACTACCAGTAGACTCCATCGTTGCTGGCCAATCACGTGACTCTGTGCAGTCGAAACCCTCACCAAAGGTCGCGCACCGGCAGTCGTGCAAGCCAGGTACAAAAGATAATGGTTAAGTGAGCGAGTAATTATCCTGGATTATCTTGATAAAATACCCCAGAAGAGGTAAGAACAGGTGTCATTTGAGTAATAGGGCTTTGAATTAGGTGACAGGATATTTGTTTAACAGATTCATTTTATAAGGGTAGTGGAAAACAAAAAAGCGTAGCGGCACAAGAGCATAGTGTAGCGGCAGGTTCTAAAGCATCGGGGGTTATCGGAGTTTGAAACAATAGCGTAGTGTGCCCGCTAAGGTAAAAGGCCGTGGGGAGAACACTGGTCTAAGACGTAAATGAATTCAAAATATATAACAAAATCATAAAGTTACTGTTTATAAATATACTGTTGTGCATAATTTTAAAGTTCTATTTTGATTAGTGATGTATGTTGAGGTAAATGTGCTAAATATATCGGATGATAAAAATATCAGAAACCTTTCTTTTTGTATTTTGTTTTATTAATTAAAATTTTCATCCCCCACCCCTCCTTCAGCTCAATGACTGAAAGTAAAGAGTCGCTCAAATGTCTGAAAGATCGAGACGATGAAGCATTATTTTTGGGATAAACCAACATTAAAGTGTACATTTTCAAACTTTAAAATAATGCAATTTGGGGTTCAGTGCTTCCTATAGAGGAAAAAATACAACATAGCCCGAAGTTAGAGGGTTCTCCACCCATATTCTAGACATTCATATTTACATATTTTTGTTCAATTTCTATATATTTTTTTTTCTTCAAATTATTGACAGGACATGCTTTTCTACATAGTTTTGTGCAAACAAACACTTGGTAATTGCCATTAATTGTGTCCATGATCGAAAATTAATGAACCATTGCAAAATTTGTAAATAATTATGATAACCAATTCATTATCTCTACAATCTGGTTGTCAGAGGAAAATGGCAGACGTAAATGATGCCTTGAGGTGTGTCTAATTTACACTTGCTGATTGGTCAATTGAACAGTGTGATTGTCAAGTGGCGATAGGTCAAGTAAAACATTCCAGTCAGATTTACAATGGAAATTATTTCACTTGATCTCGTGAAAGAAATCGTAAGCATGTCAGATCTGTAGTTGAAACCATGTACGAAATTGGGTTTTTGACTGGGTAGAAAATCTTTGAATACTAATGTTTGGTTCATTTTAACATGACAGTGTTGAATAACTTAGAATATGATGTTAACAAGATTATGTTTGAAGAGTTCATGATGCCTTGCTGTTTAGGCAGCGATGTTAACATCTTTAAAATGATGCCCAGTGGAAAAATTAGACAAATTATGCTGTTTTTAAGAAGGAAAAAAAAGTTCCAGAATTGACTTTTGAAACTTATTAAATCGCATAATATACACCAAGTGGCCATTTGAAATGGAGCCTGTATTCAACCCAAAATAGACCCTATTAACTCTTTAACTACAACTTGTGTGTATATCCGCTGCATTCATGCGCCTTGCCTCCGCAGTGACTGATAAATCTGCTTGTAAACAAAACACTACAACCCCCAGTGACTGATGTATCCGCTAGCTGGTTTTGCTCCCTATACCTCAGTGACTGATAGATCTGCTGTATATGTTCATGTTACAGTCGGTCTTCTTGGTCAATAACGAGAAGTAAAAGGACATTCAACCAAACAAAATAGAGTTAAATGATTGTTTTTACTAAATCTAGGGATTTTTTGCAATTTTATACCACATGTTAGTTAATACATGCGTTTGTAGTAACACGTGGAAATAATGGCTTTTGCTTACGCTAGTGATTCAGAATCCGAATTTTCAGGTTTTTCTGAGGCAGTGACATTGAACTATCTTCTTTGTCAAGTCTGTCTGAAATCGAGACAGAATCCGATGATGAAGACAGCGAAGTGTGGATAAGAGAGCCATGTACTCCGAAAATCACAGTGTTTACCAAAAGTGTCGGCCCAACTTTCGTTTTTCAAATTGACAAATAGTGCAATGTCCATCTGTGTATAAAGCATAACTGTTTCTATAAATACCATGAAGAGCAACTTAAGATGTAGTAGAACATAGTGACTAGTTAAACATTTTTAAGTAATTGCATTATATATTTGACCAATAACTTTGTATAAAAGACTGACATAAATTTTAGTGTTTAAAAATAGTTTTGTGTTCTATTCGTGGATTTTATACCAATCTTGTGGATATCAGCAGGATAAAAGAATCAAACAGACATAAAGTAGTGGTAGCTTTTATATATGCATGGTTTTAGTCTATAAATCAGTCTATTGTACAGAAAATAACTACAACAATTAGCCCATATCCCCAAATTATCAGCTAAAAAGTTATAATTTGGCTGCAGAAGCACCAGGCTCAGGTAGTCAGCCCCCAAATCAGCTGCAGTAGTGACCCCAGCAGCTAAACAGAGCAGTGAGCCACTACAGTAGCACTAGTAGTTCAAGAATTAAAAGAAAAACTGATCATTTTCTATCATTAGTGGCAGCAAAGCTTTCCTTCCTGCTCCAGTTTGGAGGTTTATACAAACTTAAGTATGACTGGAAAGGAGAAGACCTAGCTTCCTTAGACCAATTCAAACCCAGTCACCAATGTAATTGTAATTCGTATCAGTGACTACATGTATGTAATAGGACCCTCACTTCGTGTTCACTTTGTCAGTTGTTTACATTTCAGCACTATGGCTCCCAAAAGAAATAATGTCATACCCAATGGGCACTTTCACAAGGACTGGCAGATAAAAGTACGGACTTGGTTTAATCAGCCAGCTCGTAAAGAGAGACGTCGCAAAAATAGAATCAAGAAAGCAAGAGCAATTGCACCACGGCCAGTGAAGGGTCTTCTCCGCCCAATTATACGATGTCCAACATTCAAGTACAACACAAAGGTTCGAGCTGGAAGAGGATTCAGTCTAGAGGAACTGAAGGTATTCAAGTTGAGGGTACTAGTATTGCAGTCAAGTTCTAGGCAAGGGTTCTAGTATTTTGGGGGTCCTGATCTAAATGTAAATAGGCCTTAATTTCAGAGTAAAGAAATTTTCAAAACTATTAGGTTGGTGCTAGAATTTACCAAGTAGTTGCCAAATTTTTCCAAAATACTGACATTACGACCCATTATTAACTTGCATTTTCTGTCAAAATCCCCTCTAAATTGTGCATTTTTCCTTAGATGAGAAGTTCCTCATCATTTATTACAACCTTAAAATGCTTTACACTAACTGACATAAGTGACTTCAAGGCAAAAGTCGGCAGACATCATCGCCACAAGTCCATAAATTTTCAACCACCAAATATGCTAATGCTGACAGACTACATTGTGATAGAGTTTGCTACTGACCTAAAAATTAAACTACATATACCAAAAGTTCCTGATCTTTTCTGAATAGTCCCACAGTTGTAAAGATGATTGGAGAAAGTTGGTGCTCTTCTGGGCTGAGCAAGTACTTTTTTCCTTTAACAACAAAAGTCAGGCAAGTGCTTATTTTCATGCCATAATCACTTTATCTACCTTTATCTGGCCATTCATGCCTTACAGGCATATTGAATGCTTGATTCTACCCCTCTCCATGTATTTATTTACTACATCCTGTATCACACATGCCAGTGGTCATTGATAACTTGATGCAAGCACACGTTCTATATGACTGCTTGACTGCATATTGTGCTAAGCAACCAAAATTACTGGCCAATCAAAACAATGAGTCGGCTCAGGAGGAAGTTGGTTGTTGAATTTTGGAATCATTTTCAAATCAGCTGCTATGTTTTGTCAATGTCTATAATATTTTTATTATAAAATATTTTGACTGCAATGTTTAGCAAGTCAGGCTTGAATCGAGTACAGAATGGCAGACTTGCCGATCCTGTAATTCTTATACCACATGTGTTTCTTCATATATTTGAAATAAATTGTTACATGCAACAGTGTATTATGCAGAAATAACAATTTTGAAGCATTGGCATATCTGATTGTTACAAGGGCTGTAATGGAATGGGAGACAAGTGTAACTGTTAAGGTCAGGAACCTAAGCTGGTTCACCTATTTTCCAATTGCACATGCCACTAGACTAAAGGGTGAAGACCAGCTAGGCCAGTTAGTAATTGGCCTTGTATACATAAACAGCTATGCCCATCCCCCCTTACCATGACATCTGTCCTCAAATGTCATACATATTCACCTCTCAAAGCGGTTCCAACCCATTCTCAGCCAGGCCATCAGTTGCTGAGAGTTAGACAAGACCCCAAATGTAACAAGAGGGGAAGCCAAGTCTAAATGTTATGGTCAGGAATTGAACCCAGTTCTTTTATCCCCCAGTCAGGCACACATGCCACTAGATTAAAAGGTCTGGATCAACTATGCTGGTCCGTAAGTGGTTTCATATACCTAGACAGCTATACTCTTCCCCTTATCCTGACATTCATCCTCAGATGTCACCCAGATTCACCTCTTGAAGCAGTCACAACCAATTAGTAACTGGGCCACCAGCTACTGAGAGTTGGACAAGCCCCCAAATGTAACAGGAGGGGAGACAAAGTCTTGTTGTTGCATTTGGGAATTGAACCTGGTTTGTATATCTCACAGTTGGCTGCACATACTATAGAAAGTCTTTTTTGGCCGGGGGTGGGGGGGTAGAACGTTACTTTTAATTAGTATCATATAGCCATTTTTGTGCTTTGGTGCTGTTAACACTAATACATACATACTGTCTTTACCATTGTTGGGATATTTTCCCATTCTGTTCAAACTGTCATGTTTTCCATGAAGGATGTATATGAACCCTCAAAATGGTACTTGGGAAGGAAGTTTCATTGGTGGCTCCAGCAATTTGTCATGTCTGTATACCTTTATGATGTAATATATTTATTAGTTATAAAACATCCACCATTCTGCTTTTTGTTTTTAAAAGATAACCACCACACTTCCTTTCCCCCCTCCCAAGCCCAATTTTCAGTTGTAGAGTAGACCTTGATGCTTGTGAGAGTAATCTGTAAATTCTTTTTGCCTTGGGCAACTGTTGCTGTGTATTCATGTAATTTAAAAAAAATAACCACGGGTGCGGGGGTTCCAACATTTAAAAAAAAAAACATGATGCTGTCGTGCCAAATTCTTTTGGAGCCCATGTCTTTCTGTCAAAAATGCCAAAGAAAGGCTGCAGTCTTGGTAGTATGCTATTATGATTGCAAGAATCAGAATTACTTTGTTTTTAGTGCACATTTGCCAGTCTTTGTGATCCAGATCATTTTTGTTTTAGGCTGCTGCCATAAGCAAAAGACATGCTAGGACAATTGGCATTGCTGTAGACTACCGTCGTTATAACAAGTCTGTAGAGTCAATGCAGCAGAATGTTCAGCGGCTGAAGGAGTACAAGTCTAAACTGATCATTTTCCCTAAGAAGCTCAGCAAACCACGAAAGGGAGATGCTTCGGTAAGTATGAAGAGATTGAAAAGGTCATGTACTAAGTAAAACTGGAGCATGAAAAGCGTAAACTTGTGTCCCATGCGTCATCCACAGGTCTGAGATACAATTTTGCACTGGGAGCACAGAGAATCATATCGTGGTGTAGTCAAAAGTTTTCGCCATCCCAATCCCGAATGTTTCTTTGTTGCAAGATCCAATTTTAAGTTGTTTAAAGAAGGTTGGACAGGATCCTTTTTTTTTTTTTTTGTTTGTTTGTTTGTTGTTTTTTGAGGGTATGGAAATAGTAAGGCTCACCATAGTAAAGTGGGAGTTTGTCCGAGCCCCTTCAAGCCAGGTACAGACTGTCAAGATACTAGATAATTAGTTGGTTTGCCTGAAGAGCAGGTCATTGAAGTTTTGTTAAGACAGCTATATTGATAATCCTTTTGTGTTCATTCAAATCACATGCAAACTTTATTTTGGAGATGGTTCAGTCAAGTAGTGCATCATAAAGAGTAAAAAGGTTCAGAATATAAAGGTCATCAAGTTTACTTTTTCCAAAGAGCATGTCAGCATCTTTCTGGCATATTTTTGCAATCCTAAACTTATGTTTGTGCCTCTGATTTAGTACTGGGTTGCTTTGATCATGTGTATATTTATTTGTATGAAACAATAGCTCTTTGTTTGGCCTTGGTTCAGCTGTAAACCTTGCTGACTTCGCTCTGCATATAGTTTTTTATTAGCTCTATTGGTCATAGACCAGAAGAGCTTATGAGATGGTCTGTTGTCTGTCCATCCGTCTGCTAGCACAAGTTTGTTATCGCTACTCCTATACTACTTCGAGGATTGCCATGAAACTTTATAAACACATCCCATGGTATAGTTGGTCCTAAATGAAAATGGTACCTCTTGGGCATCCAATGTGGTCACCATGGCAGCCATCTTGAAAATCTTGTTCACACTACTCCTCCTGAATGGATGGTCATATCAACACAGGGTTTTCACTAAAAGACTTCTTATGATCTCTAGTTTGTCAGAAACAAAAATATTGCCACTCTGACATCCAATATGGCCACCTTGTTATCCATCTTGAAAATCTTGTGATCGCTACACCTACATGGACGGTCATATCAACATGGTGTTTTCACTAAAATACTTCTTATGATGTCTACTTGGTCGTAAATGATCGGACTCAAAAAATGGGTGCCACAGCAGCCATTTTAAAAATCTTGTTGCTACTTTTCCTGAATGGATAGTCACATCAACCTGGGGTTTTCATTAAAATACATCTTAAGATGTCTGCTTGGTCCTAAGTAAAACTGGTGCCGATCTGATGTCCATTTTGGCTGCCATGGCAGCCATCTTGAAGATATTATCGCTACTCCTGAATGGATGGTCATATCAACATGGGGTTTTCACTAAAAGACTTCTGGTGATATCTGGTTGGTCCTAAATGAAAATGTTACCGATCTGATGTCCAATATGGCTGCCACAGTGGCCATCTAGAAACTATTTTTATTGCTACTCCTCCTACATATCAACATGGGGTTTTCACTTGAAGACTTGCTATGATGTGTAGCTGGTCCTAAACAAAAACGGTGCCGATCTGACATCCAATATGGCCACCACGACAGCCACCTTAAAAACCTTGTTATCATAACTCTACCTGAACAGAAAGTCATATTGACATTGGTTTTCACCAGAAGACTTCTTATGGTGTCCAGTTGGTCTTGGATGAAAATGGTGCTGATATGACATCCAATATGGCGACTACATAACGGCCATCTTGAAAATCTTGTTATCGCTACTCTTCATATAAACATCATATAAACATGAGGTTTTCACTAAAAGACTTAACATGCTGTCTAGTTGGTGTTAAATGAAAATGGTGCCGATCTGATGTTCAATATGGCCACCACAGCAGCCATCTTGAAAATCTTTCTTGCTACTCCTCCCAAATGGATGGCCATATCAACATAGGGTTTTCACCAATACACGTTTTATGATGCCTAGTTGGTCCTAAATGAAAATGGTACCAGTCATACATCCAATATGGCTTTCACAACAACTGTCTTAAAAATCTTGTTGCAACTACTCACTATGAATGGATGATCAGAATGACAAGGGGTTTTCACCAAAATACTTCTAATGATGTCTGCTTTGTCGTAAATGAAAATGGTGCCAAGCTGGCATCCAGTATGTGTACCACAGCAGCTAATTTGAAAATTAAGAATATCGGAGATGGTTTCAATACTAGACAGATAAAGGGAAGAAATGGTCTCATCTTTAATTCCTGGAAAATCTTTTTGCCCAATAGAGCGTCAGTCCCTTTGAGGGACTCTGTTTATGCTTGTCGTAATTATCTATCCAACACACCCTGTGAGCTTTCTCCCATAGTCCAATTGTGCTGAGTGTATTGGCGCAGTATACAAAGTTTAAATTAAATTTTTTATTTTGAAATGTATTTTGGTTAAAATGTATACTGGATGCTTTCTTGTTGATGCCTTTGTGGACTTTGACTGTGGTAGCCTTGTTTGTAGTTGGTTTGGAATTTACGCATCAAAGCAGGCCTGTCGGAATGACTATGTTGCCATTGAAATTGGTAGTTTACGATTTCCTACTGCTGATTTGCAGGCCATATTGGATGAGGGTGATGCCACATGAGGCGGCTATCATTCTTTTAGATTTACTTGCAGAAACACAAAATAGGCCACTTTGGCAACACATTTTTTTATTTTGCCTGTTATTGAAAAACTGCATGGTATGTAGGAGGTACAATGGGAATAGGCCTCGAGTCAAAAAGCTGTAGTTCGACAGTTTTGTCATTTTTATCGTTCCAACAGACAACACAAGTAATGATGAATTCCCAGTGTGACTTTTTATGATCTCTATGTGGGCTTGGGCTCTTCTGCAGGCTAATAGCTTATTTTTTGCCACTTCATAGATTACAACTGATGTATATTCCTTATGTTCTGCATCCCGTATTAAATTTTTTAGCTCTACTAGTCATAGACCAGAAGAGCTTATGGGATGGTCTGTCGTCCCTCCGTCCAATAGCACACTTTTTTTATCGCTACTTCTCTGAAACTTTTAGAGGATTGCCATTAAACTTTTACACACACATTCATCTCATGGCCTAGTTGGTCTTAAATGAAATGGGTTCTTCTCAGACATCTAATATGGCTGCCACAGCAGCCATGTTGAAACTATCTCTACCCCTGGATGGATGGTCATATCAAGACTTTTATCTAGTTTGTCCTAATGAAAATGGTGCCGTTCGGATGTCAATATGATCACTATGGCAGCTGTCTTGAAACTCTTCTTATCGCTACTCCTTCTGAATAGAAAGTCCTATTTCACCAGATGACTTCTTATGATTTCTAGTTGGACCTAAATGAAAATGATGCCAATCTGAGGTCCAAAATGGCTGCCACAGCAGCCATCTTGAAAATCTTGTTATATCGCTACTCCTGAACAAAATGTCGTATTGACATGGGGTTTTCAATAGCAGACTCATTGTGATGTCTAGCTGTTCCTAAATGAAAATGACACAGCTTGCACATACAATATGGCTGCCACAGTGGCCACCTTTAGAATCTTGTTATTGCTACTCCTCCTGATTTGATTGTCATATCAACATGGGAATTTTACTAAAAGACTTCCAATGATGTCTAAATGGTAGTAAATGAAGATGGTACCAATCTGATGTCCAATATGGCTGCCACAACGACCATCTGGAAAATATATTAAAGCCACTTCTTCAATATGGCTGGTCAGATTGACATTGTGCTTTCACCAGAAGACTTCCTTATGATGTCACTTCGTCCTAAATGGAAATTGTGTGAATTCAGCCATCTTGAAAAGCTTGTTATTGTTACTTCTAAAAAACAAAAAGTCATATTAAAATGGGGTTTACACCAGAAGACTTCTTACAATGTCTTGTTGGTCCTAAATTAAAATGCTGCCGATCTGACATACAATATGATGTGGTCATCTTGAAAATCTTGATATCGTTACTCCTCCTTACATTGTCTTGTTGGTCCTAAATTAAAATGCTGCCGATCTGATATCCAATATGATGTGGTCATCTTGAAAATCTTGTTATCGCTACTCCTCTTTGATGGAAAGTCATTATGACATGTGGTTTTCATCAGAAGAGTTCTTATGGTGTCTAGTTGGTCCTAAATGAAAATGATGCAAACTGACCCTCGCTATGGCCATGATGGCCATCTTGAAAATGTTCTATCTACTCCCAAATGGATGGCTATGTCAATATGGGGTTTTCACCAATAGATTTCTTATGATACCTAGTTGGTCCTAAATGGTGCCAGTCATACACCCAATATGGCTGCCTTAATGGCTGTCACTACTCCCCCAGAATGGATGGTCATATTAACTTGGAGGTTTTCACCAAATAACTTCCAATGATGTCTTCTTGTGCCTAAATGAAAATTGAGCCAATCTGACATCCAGTATGTCCACCAGAGAAGGTTTCAACACCCCGCAGTTAAAAGGAAGAAATGGTCTTCTCGTAATTCCTGGAAATTCTTTTCACTCAGTAGAGCACAAGTCCTTTCAAGGGACTCTTGTCATGGTTGTCTTTGGCGATTTGGTTTATGATAAGTTTGATCTCTTCAGTGACAGCATTGTCAAGTAGTGTCTTAGATATTTGGTGGGCAATTGTGTTCAGCTTAGATTCGGCCAAGACATGGATTTCATCGGTTTTTTTGGTGTTTTTTTTTTTTTATAGCTTTTATGGATAGTTGCCACCTGATAAAATTTCCAGCTATAGTATTTAGACCACAGCTTAAAGCTGTGATGCCAAGGACAACGGGATGGGTCAAGCAATGACTGTTGATAGTATTCCAATTCCCACTGTACTGGTGCCCAGAGACGCAGCTGTCAGTGTTGTGTTGACACCACCCACCGATTTTACTGTGTGCTTGTACTTTTTGTATAGAGACGCCACTGTTCACTTTTTTCCCATAATAAAGTTTCAGCCTTGCTGAGCCTTTTCAGGTTAAACTATTGCGGGTCTTGGGGTTTTGGATATATAGACATTATAATTCTACTGTAAGCAGCGTGATATGAAACTTTAATTGTCGGGGAGTCGGTTAGATTGTGTACCCACATCTTTTACCAATTGTCTGTGCTTACAGGCAAGATGGTGGCAAAGTCAAAAAAGCTGATAGTCTCACTGAAATCACCAGGTTCACAAATAGTATTATTATTTAGGACTAAAAGTACCATGCTTTTTGGCCAAAAGTTGTGTGATGATTTGGCCTTCATGCTGATGACCATGATGCGGTAGAGTGTCTTTGTTAAAAACAACTTTTGCTTTGTCAATGCTAAGATGAGTGATTAAGGAATTTGTGTACTCCGACAAAAATGTTACAGATGTGATCTTGCTGTCAAACACCACATGACTATTGTGGTAGCCATCTTGACTCTTTTGAGCTGGCTTGATATCAGGTACCCATTTAGTAGCGCCGTCCTGGTAGGCATAACAGTGGTTACCGTCTAACACAAAAGTGTTGTTGGTTATGGGAAACCCACATATCCAAGCTGAGTGACGGGCCCACCTTGTTTCCCAAAGATGGAGGATGATAGCACATACATCATTATCGCAGCATCATCTGGCAGGTCTGGTATCCTATTAGTGACAAATTATTAGCTCTACTGATCATAGACCAGAAGAACTTATAGGATGGTCTTTGTTGTCCATTTATCGCCTGTCCATCCGTTAGCACAAGTTCTCACTACTCCTAATAAACTACTTGGAGGATTTCCATGAAACTTCACACACATTCATCACATGGTGTAGTTGGTCCTAAATGAAACTGGTGCGCTTGGACATCCAATATGGCTGTCACAGCTCTTGTATTCCACAATACTCATTCACAGAGTTTTCTCACGCACCTCTTTTCTCCCTAGTTTTAAGCCAAGCACACTTTTTTGTCATGTAACGCCATCTTTTACATATACACTTACAAGTAATCCCATTTCTTAAAATGTTAAATAAAACGCGAGGAAAAAAGCAGGTTGTTAGGCTGGCCTCAGCTGTTGTTGTTACTATATTGCATTTTTGTCCAGCACTACCTCAATTTTCATTTACCCTTACCTTTTCCATACCCTCAAAAATAATGTGTCCCACCGCATCTTCTATAAACAGCTTGCAAAAATTGGATCTTGTATGATAGAAACACAGGATTGGAGCAGCGGAAACTCCTCACTACACCACGATTCTCCAAGCTCCCCAGGCATGAAAAATTGGATATCATGGCTGGGGATGATGCCCATGGCACATCAGAATTTCTGCAATCGATGATGATGGTGTTTTCTTGCCAACCCATTGTATCAGAAATCGCCTAGAAGTTTTATTTTGCTTGATGCTTGATTGAATATTGCATCTATTGTTGCAGAGTACTAGAACAGTGTACCAAATTTTGTAAGATATCCTGTCAGTGGTCTATTTCAGTCAAACAAGTGATCAGATGCTGTTTGGAGCTTACTTTGTCTGGTTTGTTTTTCTTCTGACGGAAATATGTATGAATCACCAGATATGGTTGGTTGATAGACATAGTCAGTTGTTAATGCAGTTCTTTTTCATGCATACTTGTTTTAGTAGTTCTGTGCTTAGTTTAGATTTTTCCTGTTCAGAAATTGTAATGGCCTATAGTTATTCTACCATGGCCCATACATTTTGTGTGCGACTTGTTGCATTGATCAGGCCAATGCTTTGGGATGGGTGGGGTGGATAATTTCTGTTATTATATTTTATATGTATCGCAATGTGCATTATTTTATGAGTTGTATCAATACATCATTTAAATTCCAATTTATTGCATTGTGATTAATCAGAAATCACAGACTTTAGCCAATATAGGCATCAGTAGAAAGAATGTGCATCTATGAATCGTTACACCTTTATTTGTCACACTGTCTGTTGTGTGTTTTTTTATATAATGATTGTTAACTTTTCAGCACCTTTTAAATACAGATATAGAATTTAAAAAATATGATCATTGGAAATAAAAATAGTGGCTAAACAATTTAAATCCAAAGCTCTGTGTATGTGTGTGTTGATGTTGGGGTGTTGTAATAGGGGAAGATTATGTGTTAGAGATCTGAAAAGTGTGGGGATATGTTGCTCTATAGCTGATTATTGTTATCTGTTCCCATTCAGGAGGAGGAGCGCAAGATGGCCACACAGCTTGTTGGGCCTATCATGCCAATCAGGCAGGTGTTCAAGACTGAGAAGGCCAGAAAGATCACAGATGAAGAGAAGAAATTTAGTGCATTCACCGCTCTTCGTGTTGCTCGTGCTGATGCCAGGCTGCAGGGCTATCGGGAGAAGAAAGCCAAGGAAAAGGCTCAGGACGAGTCCCAGAAGAAAAAGTGAATTAATTTATAAACCCTGAATTAAAAAAAAGAAGTCCTGAAAAACATACTCTCTTGTTATATTTGTGGCCAGATGTCAAAGCAATTCTAGCTAATGGATGTATTATGTCTAAGGTTGCAACATTTACACATGTAAACAGCTTGATTTAGTTTACAACCTGTCAACATTTACAACATTGGTATCTGTGTAAATGAACATGGACAGGGCTTCCAGTTATGCAGGAGCTACCTTTTCTAACTAAATGACATATTTCCACATCTCTGCTTAAGAGGACTGATTATTCTGTTAATTCTTTTCTTTAAAGGATGTATGATTTTCAGATTGAATGTGGCGTCTCAAGGAAAAAGATTACATCTGGTTAATTTACTGATAATACTGACAGATTTCTTTAATCCACTTAATTTACCTCTGGAAAAACATTTTTGTTAACAGAACCTCTGGGGAGTAAGATTTTTTTTTTTAAGTTTCAGGTTTTTAAGCCACTGCAGAGTTTCCTAGTAATTCTAGATCCAACAGAACCATCCTATATGCATGCAGTGTTCATTCGAAGAATGGAAAAAGTGGGGTCACGGGTTTCTACCAGGTAATAAATAGGGGGCCATATATGAAACAAAATAGGGGTTGTATAGATTACTTAAATGTTTCTTGTTTATTTAAGAAAATACAAACACATAATTATTAGGGGTGGGTATTGAATTGAAAATCATATTGCGATATATTACAATATTATGTGAAATATTGCAGTATTATTGCAATATATTGATTTAAGAATGGAATGATCACCTCTGCAAACTGCTTCCTGCCTGGAACATTGTATCGAGGGTGAAGTTTATGTAAAAGGTCTCTAAACTCTGGCGAATCCACTATACGGTATGGACGCAAGTCCTTTATGACGAATCTGCATACCTTGTCAGTTATCAGTAAAGCACATGAAGAATGGGAGGGGTATTTTGTGCCAAGGAATCCTGGTAAGATTCTCTGGGTTGACGATGACACTTTTGCTTTAGAAAGATCAGAATTATCATCACACGATGATCTCCCATCAGTAGACATTGATGATCTGTTGTCTGTCTTCTTGTAATGACCAATTTTCCCAGGATGGTGCTTGTTCATATGGTAAATTACATTTGTGGTTCCACCAGAAAACTTAACATGAGCCTCACATACTCTGCACACAGCAATTGCCTCATCAATCTTCCCGTCCGTTTTACTCTTTCTTAAAGCAAAATGAATCCATATCGCCGAACGCGCTTTCAAATTTTTCACCAGGTCGTACTCAGCCATGCTTGAAACAATTGTTGCTCGAGGTCAATGTCAGTTAGTCATCAGTGTCTGCAAGGTGCTTATTTGTTGAGATAGAGAAGCTAAAGCTTCAAAAGGATGAAGATTTACAATGATGTAACTTCCGATACCCAAGCTGCAACTTCCCAGGGAAACAAAATATAAATGTTACTGAAGCAGATCACCGAAGGTACAGGTATGGAATTCAATCGGTCATTATCAAATAGAAACTATTTTAAATGTGAAACATTGCTAATATAATTTTATTAAAATAACAGTTTCATTGCAACTTTTTATCAAAATTACGTCAATATCGTACTATACCAATATAATATATTTATATCGCGATTATTGTATCGCCGGTTCAATACCACAATATACCGATATTCGATGTTATCGCGCACCCCTAATAATTATCAGCCAGCTCATTCTACAATGCTGAATATACAGAGCCATTGCTTTGGGATGGGTGGGGTTGGATAATTTTCCTCCCTGTATACTACTTTCAAAATAAATGCATCTGTGTTTTTGTTGAAGATTCCATCTTCTTTTCTTTACATTTTCTAACCATGATTATCAACCATGTGTCCTTGATTGGTGCCCATGCTAATCAGAATCGGCAAGACATTTCTGTCAGTCGGTTAAATTGATCGTCTATGCTACTTTAGCAATGAGTGCACCGTGTTCAGTAAGCCAGCTTGGGATGCATTCGATTCAGACAGTCTAGAATCAACTGTAATTGTTTTATTTTTTGGAGTCTTCTTTTTTTTTTTTTACGCACCCAATGGACACAATAGAATCAACTTGCATCAAAGATGAAAACTTAAGAGTCGGTGGCACAACCTAAAATGAATTCTGCAAATATCCAGAAAGTAGGTCTCGTTGCATTCTCAATTTTTAGCTCTACTGGTCAATAACCAGAATAGCTTATGGGATGGCCAATTGCCCTTCATCTGATATCTGTCTGTCAGTTAGCAGTTCGTTTTCACTACTCGTTCTGAACTACTTGAAGGATTGCCATGAAACTTTGTACATACATTTATCCCAACTTATAGTTGATCCAAAATGAAAATTATGCCATTTGGACATCCAGTATGGCTGCCACAGTGGTCATCTTGAAAATCTTGTTATCACTACTCCTCCTGAATGTATGGTCATATCAGCATAGGGTTTTCAATGAAAGACTCATTTTGATGTCTAATTCGTCCTAAATGAAAATGATGTGGATTTGACATCCAATATGGCAGCCATCTTGAAAATCTTGTTATAGGGACTCCTAGATGGTAACATCGACATGGATTTTTTTTACCAAGATACTTTTAATTATCTCTAGTTGGTCCTAAATGAAAAAATGGTGTCAGTGTGACCTCCAATATGGCCACTATGGTGGCCATCTTGAAAATTCTGTTGCTCCGTAGTAGAGGGATAGTCAGATGACTTCATATGATGTCTAGTTTTCCCTAAATGAAAATGATGACGATCTGACATCCAATATCTTGTTATTGCTACTTTTGAATGGATGACCACACTGACCGGATTTTAACCAAAGACTTCTTGTGACATCTAACTTGGTCCTAAATGAAAACGGTGCCAGACTGACTGCCAATAGTCACCATGGTAGCCATCTTGAAAAGCTTGTTGCTCCTCCTAGAGGGATGGTCATATTAACATAGGGTTTTCACCAGATGACTTCTTATTATGTATAGTTGGTCCTAAATTAAAATAATGATGATCTGACATCCAGTATCTTGTTATCGTCTCTTGAATGGATGGCCACATTGACGTGTGGAAACTGGTTTTAACCAAAGACTTGTTTTGATGTCTAATTGATCCTAAATGAAAATGGTGGCAATAAATACATCCAATATGGCTGCCACTATGGTCTTCAAAATATTGTTATCGCTACTCGTACTGAATGGATGGTCATATTGGCATAGGGTTTTCACCAAAGGACTTCTAATGATGTCTAATTGATCCTAAATTAAAATTGTGCTATCTTACATTTTGTTATCGATCAGGAATATCGGAGATGGTTTCAGCACTCAAGTTTAAAAAGAGAAAATGGTCTTGGATTCCTGGAAATTCTTTTTGGCCAGTGGTACATCAGTCCCTTTGAAAGACTTGTTTTATCATGTACATAATATGTAGCAGTATGAAACAATATCAGAATGATTCTAATGATGTTTTACCTAAATTATTGGATTCATTCAACAAAGATGTATTTTACAAGCTAAATTGTGTCATAATGGGTTAAAGATGTCCAGCAGATGAAACCATTGCAAGTTACTTGAGGTATGGAATGCACGCTGTCAATGGTTTGCATATAAATAGATGTTGGCTGTAATCCTAGCATGCAGATCAGCGGAAAGGTTGAGTTTTGAATCGGTTCGAATTAATGCATCATCTTAGTTATTGTAATACCATGTACGCAGAAATGTTGGTAAACTTTGCAGTCTAAATTTTGTCCATCTGTCTGTCCAGTATCAACACGTGTTAGGGTTTGCAATTGGCTGATTTTCTCTTACTTGCCTATTAGACGTGGTGAAATACACCTTTCAGTGAAAATTAGGTCAATGTAACCAATATTTCACAGTCTAGTGATTTTGCTAAATTGTTTAGTTCATTTTTTTTCAGGCACTATTGCCTATGGAGTCGTGTAACTTGGTATGCAGGGTTTGCATAATTATGAAAAAAGCATTAACTTTTGGTGGTTACCAGTTGCTTGAAAACTGCATGCACTTAAGGTCAGCCCCAAAATGTACTGTAAAAGTGTGTTGGAACTTTGTAGTCCTTGAAAAGTGCTTGAATTTTGAAACCTGCATATTTAATTGGAAAACATGAATTTACTGATAAGAAAATGATACAGGTCCATTAAAATGGTGACAAACTCAATCTTCCTGGAATGTAGATCTGTGTTGGGTCACTTGTGTGTTCATTAGTATTCTGCCTTGTTTGGGTTCATAACTACCACATAATGTTAAAATGACCGGTTGCTGTGTTGACTGGGACATTAAGGCTAATTTTAAAAATTCATTAAGTACTCTGATGGAAAGTGAATTTGCAAATGCTTAAGGGGGCCAAGTGATAAAGAAAGAGCTCGGTGTTGAGTTTGTCAGCAAGAAATTATTGGATTCATAAGTGAAAGTGCTCTGAAGCCCCATATTTAGATTGAAATGCATAAAAAGAGGGATATAATGACAACTCCAGAAGGAAGCAGAAACTCTGGCAAACTTGACTGCTAATCCAAAAACTGATTTAGGTGAGATTACGCACATCTCCAAACAGATTTAGGTGTGATGACACCATTAAGACCCATTGGCTACAGTGTCTTTCTCTAGGCTTTGTTTAAAAAGTACAAAAAGTACTCCATAGTTACTGTTAACAATGAAATACTAAATTTGGTGGACTCGACACACGATATAATCACCATTCTTCCTAAGTTGAGATGCAGTTCATTATCGCATTTGGAAATTAATTTATTTCCTCGCAAAGTGCTTGAATTTCGTGATGACATCTGTATAAACCATGGTATGTAATTGCGTCATGAAGAGTACTACAGCCATCAGTGAACTCTGGTTGCTGTGTCCTATATGTCATGATTCAGTGATTTGTGCTTTCCACTGAGCTAGGTTTCTCTTGGGTGGGTGGGGGGGGGGGGTTCATTTTTGTCAGTTTCTCAGACTGTTACTTGTAGAGTAACAAAAGTTTATATTTAGATGTGTCGATACGTGTTTCAAAGGAATTAACAAATGTAAAAAGATTGCTAGCACCTCATTAATAAAAATGAATTTACAGTATTCATGGTTTGCAATATGGCCATACTGCCTATGGCAGTTTTCTATTTCCTTTTGAAATGTGCAAAAAGAGTTGCGAGTTCCCGGCATGGTCCAAAATTTGGAAAGCTTTTGTTGTAAAATTTTTCCTTAATCATAAACTTCTCAATTTTATTAAAAACTCCCATTTCAGTTTTGTTTCTCAGTAGGATTGTAATGTAATTAATAAAATAAATTTTAAGACCGTTTGATGGTGCTTTGGTGCAACGAGTCATTTAGGTGCACTGCAGTTTGTTTTGTACATTACGAATACTGAGGTTTGTAAAGTTGAGCATGTACTTGAGAGTTGAGACCGATTATGCAAGCAGGGCCAGGATTTCTTTACAGCTTGAAAGTCACTGAGCAATTCTTGTTATTTCTATCATTCCTGCAAAGCATTGGTGAGATCTGATTTTTAGCTCGCCTCCATGAAGTACAGGAGAGCTATTGTACTACCCCAAGCCAGTGACATTTCTGCACAGGCCTAGGGCGGCAGATTTTACAGGTGGCAAAATTCCGGAGGCATTTTTTAAAAAAAAGTGCTGAAGTGAATGAAAACATATATTCTCTTCCTGCCGCCCCTCACCTCTTTGCTATTGCGCAGAGGCAGCACTTCTAAATGGGCCTAGGGGTGGCATAAACCTAAATACGTCGCTGTTCCAAACATTGACATCCACACACATAAAAGCATATACACTGTACAGACTACATGATCAATCGTGAGTACTATACTTCATCACAAAAATAGGTCAATGATGCATATTTCATGCTTCACCGACTTGGGGGTTCAGTTTTATGGTTTAAGTTTATTTATCGAGTACTGTTCATGTTATAATTGCCAGACTATATGATTGTGTGCATGTCTGTTAGTACCAAACCCTTACAACAAATGTGACCGTTCACATTTTACTGGGTGCATTTACTTCATGACCTAGTTGGTTTCTTTACATGCCGTGTATGATACTATCCTATTTAGATTTATGAAACTTGATGAGCACTGCACCCTCATTGCATAAGTAGGTCATTAAAGTCAATATTTTACGCTTCACTAACTTTGGTTAAATTGTTTATTAGATAATTTCTCGGGCACTGCTTATGCTAGAATCGTGAAATTGATGAAAATATGCACCTCTTTTAGAACCACACCCTTACAACAAAAGAAGTTCGTCATGACCTATATTTAAACTTTTGCTGGCTTTGGTGAAGTATTTTTACCTATTTACCACACGAGTTTTTTGGCATGCTATTGACATACTGTCCTTCCTAGAATAATGAAACTTGCTGAAAGGATGCATCTAGATAAGTACTACACCCTTATTGCAGAAAGATGTCACTTTCATCTGTTTCATGCTGTAATGACCTTGTTGAAATTGTTTGCTTACAGTTAATTTATTGCGAGCTGTTTATCTTCGAATCGCGCGAAACTTGATAACTGGATGCATCTCTGGTAGTACTACACCATTACAACCAAAGGTCACTGTGACCTACATTTTATGCTTTACTTACATGGGTTACGTATTGAGCTCATGACCGCACATATTTTTCCATTCTGTATACAGCCAAGCATACACGGAAGGCTCTTTCTGACGTGCAGTTTGGAAGGAGGACTACACGTTTGTTCAATGGTAAACATCCCATATTAATGACTATACATTGTCTGTTGTAAAAGGTTGACCGACTGGTTAAACGAGTATTGTACACGTGAATAAGTATAGGAAAAGGAAGACTGGACGGCGTGCTTTTCATGCGAGGCCTTGGCTGTAGTGGCTAAGCAAGGTTATTACTGATCCATGAACTATGCTTCTAACACTGGCTTCCATTGAAGGTTACTCGAAGCCTGTGACTTTAACCAATTGCAATCTGGCCTCTTGGGGTGGACAGTAATGATGGCTTCAGAAGCAGATTTTAAGAACAATGATTTGTATACACCTGTCATAAAGTGGTGCATATTATAGTATGGTGTCCGTCAGTCCGTTACCAATTTCGTTTCCGCACAATGACTCGAGTTGTCTACCGTCTATAGTTACCAAACTTTGTGGATGGCTTGCACTTGGGGTAAGGAAGAACTCAGTTGATTTCAGGGTCTAAAGGTCACAGTCACTGACTGAATGAAGAAAAATGGTTTCTGCACAAAAGCTCGAGTCTTTCACCGTTGACAGTTAACAAACTTTATGCTTGCACTTGGGAGTAAGGAAGAACGCTATTGATTTTAGGATCAAAAGTCAAGGTCACTGTGACTAAACGAAGAAAAACACAAAAACTCGAGTTCTCTATCTTTTTTATACCCACCCAGTCCAGCCTGGGTCAGCTGCCTCTGTGTCTTTGGGAAGAGCAACTTCACTCCCATTTACTTGGCATGATGCAGTGTTAAAAGTTCCGTGAAACGCCACCACCATATACCGTCACCCTACTTTGTTAGTAGTTTGCACTTATAGCAAGGAAGAAACCTATCGATTTCAGGCGTAGGTCAAAGGTCAGCCACAGACTGAAATAAGGAAACTGTTTAAAACTTTGCAAATGGCTTGCATTTGCGACGAGAAGAAAGAAAAAAAAAACTTGATTTTGTGGTCAAAGGTCAATGCCACTGACTCGGAGAAGAAACATGGTTTCTGTATAATATGTTGATTTCCCTATCACCTACTTTGACCAAAATGTAAATGTGTGAAATATATTTCACGTGATTTATATTTCGTGCTGCATTGACTTCAGTAATGTTCTATGTACAAGTGACTTGCCCGTGCATTATTGCCAGCTTTGTGTGGCTGCATCTTGGTGAGTATAACTCTCCTTTCAAAAATTGGTACATGTGAGTTTAGTACCTCTATTTGTTGCTTTGTTGACCTTGGTCAAGTTTTGTCACTTTGGCAGGGATTTCACATATTGCAGAAGAGGATGTGGCCGGACTCTTGTGTTCTATGAACACACTGCTAGTTTCACTTAGTTATATGGTACGGTGGAGAAGAATTTTGTTTATTTTTATTTTGTTTTTAATGGGTGGTGGCAAAAAACAAAAAAAAAAACAACCCAGTTCCCACAAATAACCTATAAAACGGTTGGTCTCTTTGATCACAAACTGCTTGCCCTTTTAACTTACTTTTGGCAAGATAGTGTTGTCCTCGCCAATATGCATTTATGCGAACAGTTGCGTAGCTGCAGCTAACGATGCCCTGAGAAACTGACCCACAAAACTTAGACGAAGTCACTGAAATGTAAAATGTTGGTCATTGTGTCCTAATTTTTAGGTTTATTGGTCATAACCATAAGAGCTTATGGGATAGCCTCGTCTGGCAGTCGGTTAGTACAAGTTATCGCTACTGTTCCTAAATTACTCTGGAGGATTGGCATGAAACTTTACGAACACATTCATCCCAAAATCTAGTTGAATAAAAATGGTGCACCTTGGGCATCCAATATGGCCACCACAGTGGCCATCTTCAAAATCTTTTGCTGAATGAATAGTCGTATCAACATGGGGTTTTCACTAAAAGACGTTTTATGATGTCCAGCTGGTCCTAAATGAAAATAGTGCCAATCCGACGTCTGATATGGGCGCCGTGACAGCCATCTTGAAAATCTCGTTATCGCTACATCTCCTGAACGGAAAGTCATTTTCATGGGTTTTAACCAGAAGACTTTTTATGATGTCTGGTTGGTCCTAAATGAAAAAGGTACCATTCTGACCTCCATTATGGCTGCCGTGGTAGCCTTTCTGAAATTCTTGTTATTGCTACTTTTAAACGGAAAGTCATATTGACGTGGGGTTTTCACTAGAAGACTTATTATGATGTCTAGTTTGTACTTAGTGAAAATGATGCCGAACTGACCTAATATATGGCGGCCATCTTGAAAATCTTATCGCTACTTCTCCTAGGTGGATGATCATATCAGCATGGGGTTTTCACCAAAAGAACTTCTTGAAATGTTTAGTTGGCCCTAAATGAAAATGGTGCCGATCTAACATCCAATATTGCGGATATCTCGAAAATCTTGATTATTGCTACTCCTCCTAAACGGAGAGTCGTATAGATCTGGGGTTTTCACCAGAAGACTTCTTATGGTGTCTGGTTGGTCCTACATAAAAATGGTGCTGATCTGACCTCAAATATGGTCACCATGGTGGCCATTTTGCATTTTTTTTTTTTAAATCCTACTCCTCCTAGATGGATGTTCATGCCAACTAGGCGTTTTCACCAATAGACTTGTGATGTCAAGTTGGTCCTAAATGAAAATGGTGAAGATCTGACATCCAATACAGCCAGCGCAGCAGCCAATTAGAAAATTTTGTTATCACTCGAGAATATCGGATGTGGTTTCAATACTCGGTAGTTAAAATGGAGAAACGGTCTTATCTTGGATTACTGGAAATTCTTTTCGGCAGAAGAGCGTAAGTCCATTCAATGGACTCTTGTTGTAAGTCGGTGTTGTGCTGTAAAGATTCCACCACATACTATCATATGAACGAGGCCAACATTTCTCAAGGAAATGACCCGAACACAAAACGTAACCGAAATCACTGGGGTGTGAAATATACAAGTCTTCGCCAAACCTGCTGCATAGAATTTGACCGATCTTGATCGAAAGCATTCTGGCTTGAAGGTCTTCAAGTTCGTTCAAATTATAATGAATCACCATCAAATGTGGCCACCATTACTAAAAATAGAACAAATATTTAAACAACTTTTCATCCTGGATAGAGGGTTTTAAAATGTGTACAAATGATGCCAATCCACCACTAAAAGTAGAAAAATGTTTATGTGACTTCATCTAAAAACAACTGCTGAATCGATTTTGACCAACTTTGACACAAAGCGTCCTGGCATTGGAGCCCTTCGGTATTATAAAAATTATGATGTTGTGCCATAAAATATGGACGAAGATAGGAAAACTAGAGAAAGCTTGAAACAACTGTTTTCATAACATATGCAATCAACAGTAGAATTGGGGGAAAATAATTCAGTAGACTGACTCAGATTTATTGGCCAACTGCTCTTGCATTTGGCTATCAGACGGATGTCAGCCATGTGAGCTATTTCAGTCCAACTTTGACCTCTCATCGCTTTTTAAAACCGGAAATTGCCTTTGAACACATAGTTTGGCACTTGAACCCCCCTTTAGTAATTATACTGAACTAAATACATGCTTCATCTGGTACATACTAAGCTTAAATAAAACCGATTCATGCCAACATAAGCATTTCTGGATTCTACTTTAAATAACAAGATCCTATAGGTCAAATCTCGGGATCCGCGTTTTTATTTTAACCCTGTGCAAAATACAAAACTATAGAGTGGAGTCTGAACGGATGCTTATACCCCCCATGGGATTTTCACCAAAAGACATCTTACGAAATATGGGTTGGTTCTAAACGAATATGTTTCCGATCTAACCTCCAACATGACTACCATCGTGACCATCCTGAAAATCTTGCAATGCCTACTCCTCCTGAATGACTGGCTATCACAACATGGGGTTTTACTATAACATTTCCTGTAATTTATAGTTGGCCCTATATTTAAATGCGAATCTAACTTCCAAAATGGCTGAATTAGCAACCATTTTGTAAATCTTTTTATAATACCTCCCCAGTGTTTTCACTAAATTACTATAATGTGGCAACTGTAGTGGCCATCTCAAAAAATCTTGTTATCTCTACTCAATAATGAATGGTGGCATTGGCATTGGGTTTTCATTCCTGCAATATGTAATAGTAGGTCCATGTGTGATTCTCTGGTAATAGACCCTTTTCACAATATCTTGTAAGAGCTGTCTCTTGCTGAAAGCATATGAAGAACGAGGCTAAAGGTGTAGGAGATCACTTAATCTCAGCCTGCTCAGATTTTATGTGCATAGCAAATTTGCAGAAAAAAAACCCGGCAAAATAAAACACTTCCTTGAGGTTTGTTTACTTCAAGCAGATTCATTTTGCTCTCATTGCTTGAGAAAGTGTTGCCATTGATATACATCATAATGTACACGATGTCAAAAAGATACTAGGCTTGTATACAACTAAATTGTCCATTAACATTCTTCATGACATAAATTTTAGTTTTCTTTGCCTTGAAGGTGTGAATTGGCAAGCTTTGACTTCATTATTCATTTTATTTAATTTTAGCCAACATACAGCGCCACCTAGCGCCCCTCCTTTTCGGGTCACGTCGTTCTTTTCCCTAGGCTTAGGTTTGGCTTTCCATTGCATAGAAATGAAAGCCAAAGTAGGCTGGGTGACCCAGGCTAGACTGCCAAAGTCTATTTGCTTGTTTCGCTAGAAAAGTAATATGTAAAATGTCCCTGTTTTATGGGTCATAAGACGCTTTTTGGTTGCTTCCTCTATGTCAGTTTGTTTACATTAGTAATACACAACCCTATGATGAAACAGGATTTATTCAACTAAGGCGGGTTAACTATAGCAAAAATCAATAGAGTGCATAAAAAGCAGTGTGACCATACTCCTCACAGAGGGTTTCCTCGTTTGAAAGGGTATGAGCTGCGAGAAGCATGCAGTGTGACACAGTGAAACATGATACATTACTGTCATATATTTGAACGCATTAAACTTGAAATGATCTTCCAATTAGTTCAATAGGTCAAATTACTATTTTACCTTTTTTGGATAAATGTGTTTGTCGGCTGTTATAAATACCAAGCCCCCCACCCCCACCGCGTTGGCAAGTTGTCGCATATTGGCAAGTTGTCGCATATAGTATTATCTATTTAATCAGAGTGAGATGTTAAAATGAATGATATGCAGTTAGTATATTACACTGTATAGTTTACTTTGTTTATTATTCTGTAATATATATATATATATATATATATATATATATATATATATATATATATATATATATCTCCACACTTTTCCAGCCGTATGAGGAAATAATTGTCGCGTTTCAAATGTACCGTAATGTTGGACGAGCCCCAAATGGGCGGGTCTGATATGACAGTACCTTTGAAAAACTATTCAATTACTTCTCCATACAGCTAGAAAAAAATTATACATCTGATTTAATTCACAGCACAGTTTATAAACAAATTAAAAAAATTCCTTTTTTTGCGATTTTAGATGAATATTAAAGTTTTTTGATTACATTTTATTCCTTTCTTTCCCTGAAATATAATGGACCATTCCAACTTTAATGTACATCGTCATGAGCATGAACATCATTGCTGCGCGTGTATTGGTTGAACCAGGTATACAAGACTATATATGGCAAAGTAAAATTGAAAAAGTTGAATAAGTCATTTAATAGCCCTCAGTAATGGACATAATTGAACGAGGTTCATCAATCTTGTGGAATGTCTGGAAATATTTTAGGACCAGCCCGGTGATGCTGCTGTTTGGATCCTTGGATGTAGAGAAAAAAGGACAAAGAGAAGAAAAAGTCGGTGCTCTAGAGATCTCATTAACTTCAACGATTTTGGCAGTTTCACGTTCTCTAGGCCGTAATACCAAAACAAACGGCAATGGATGTATTTAAATGATTTGCATCAATCTTGTGGAGTGTATGTAAATCACATGCTGGACCTTCCTGATGAAAAATGTACGGATATAGAAAAACCTGACGCTCTAGAGATTTCATTAAACTTACAAGTGTCTTTGGAATCTGTAAGCTGCTCTTTGCAATATAAACTTTGTTATCTTAAGGTATTTTAAAATAAAATTCAAATTTTAAATTTCTATTTCGGGAATGAAATTATTGTATTCAGACCCATTTTGAGCATATTATTAATTAGCTTCAATAAATTGTGTGTAAGAACATAAATGTATTTTTGCCGTTTATTTCTGTATCACTTTTATCTCTCTTTCTCTCTCTCTCTCTCTCTCTCTCTCTCTTCGCGAGCTAGGGATGTGGGGATGCAAAACACTGATGATATTGCTGATGTGTCGTTCAATTAATAATTGTTGATGTCTATACTTGAATTGTAGACCTCTCTAATTCAATTGGAGACCTCTCTACACATGGGCGTCCACAAATTCCCCCACCCCTCCCCCATGGATTTGTTAAAAATTTATTGTGCAGTGTGTGTATTGTTACGATTATAGGTCTTAAAAATATGTAACAGAAAGAAAGTGAAACCAACAAAATCAAGTAAAATCAACAGGCAATTTATTTATAGACAATTAAAGTGAAGAAGATTTAAACTTTTAGATGCCTAATTCATGTATAACTTGTTGGAAAATTCCAGACATAAAATTGGACCCTTGATCAGACTGGACAGATTTGGGAAGGCCAACAAGAGTGTAAAAAAAGAATCATCAAAGCATTTACAATGTTTTAGTTTTAATATTTCTCAAAGGGATTGCCTCTGACATTCGTGTAGACGCACACATGATGATGAACAAGTATTGGTTACCTGACTTGGTCTTAGGTAAGGGACCGACACAGTCTACCATTATTCTACTAAATGGTTCGTCAAAAGCAGGAATAGTTTGCAGACAAGCCTTATGTATCTTCTGATTGTGTTTTCTTACCATCTGACAAGTGTGACAAGATGTACAGTATTTATCAACATCACTTTTAAGTTTCGGCCAATAAAAATGATTCGAGATCTTGAGATAAGTCGTACTGACTCCTAAATGACCAGCCAAGGGATTTTCAATGGGCTAGACTACGAATTTCATGTCGATATGACTTAGGAACGACAATTTGATAACTTACTGACCACTCGTCACCAGCGGGTACTTCAGGTGGCCTCCATTTTTTCAAGGACCGCATTCTTTTTTTACAAAGTAACAACCTGGGACTTGTGTGACTTCAGTTTCACTAATAGCCCTCTGAAACAAACAGGAAATCTCAGGATCTTGTTCCTGTTTGACAACGAGTGATTGTCTTTGGGCACCCTGATTAGAATAGAGACAATGAGTTGTAAATAGAGGATCACTGTGATCAATACCTTTTGATTGATCAATATCAAAAGACTGGCCAATAAATGTGTCAGCTAAAGGAATAATTTCCTGATCAACATCATTCTCAAGAGCTCTTTTTGCCATAACTCTGGTAACTGCACAAGCAGGATACAAATCAGAAATTTCAATCTCAATCTGATCAACGTTTTGATCTAAACAAGGCTTGTCAGTTACAAGTGGATTAACCACGACCTAATCTCCAGCTAGGTCATTGCCTAGTAACAAATGGATACCTTCTATAGGTAAAGAAATCACTGCCTCAACAGTCACATGTCCGCAAACTAAGTCTGATGCCAAATTGACACAATGGAGAGGAACATTTACATAGCCGCACTCTACTCCCTGAATAAGTACATTTTCACTAGAAGAAGACTTCTTAGACAAAGGCAAATTATCTGATAACAAAAGACTCTGAGAAGCTCCTGTGTCAATTAATATATTAATAGGGATAGGTTTGGCAGAATCTCCAATAAGTGATATAGAACCTTCTGACATGAATAGTTCATAAGTCTCCAAAATAGAATCAGACTGGGGTTTGTTTGACCAAACAAATGTATTGCTTTCAACGCAAGACCGTGACCTTGACCTCTTTGAAATAAGAGCATTTGGAAAAGCTCGGTCTTTATTCTGTTGCTTATTTTTCAACCTGAAGCAGTCAGAAATAACGTACCGTTTCTTTTTACAGTAAGTGCACGTAGGAAGAAATACAGATTTCTGATCAGTCTTATCAGATGTTTGATTTCTAATAGTTGTGCTGTTTTACAATTTAAAAGTACTCGTTTGAGACTGAAATAAAAAAAATAGGTCTTGACATCACCATGGATGCACCTAAACTCTTCAATTAATACGAACTGTCTGAGATTAACGTAATCTTGATCAACCTTCCTGGCTGAGCACCACCTATCAAATAGTTGTTCTTTTTTCCCATTCAAATTCGACATGAGTTTGTCAGTTTCTTATTTCTACAATTCTTAAACTTTTTTCGATATGCCTTAGGTACCAACTCAAAACTCTTCAACATGCACTTTTTAACCACATCTTAATCAGTGCTTTGTTGGTAATTGTAAACTTCACGAGCATTGCTAATAGGTACACACTGTAATAACAAAGTCCAATGTTCTCTTGGCCATTTCAAGTTTTCAGCAATTTTCTCAAAGTGAAGAAAGCATTTATCTACTTCTTTTTCCTGAAAAGGGGTACTAACCTAATATATCTGGTAATATCAAAACCTGAACTTGTGTGTTAAGGGAGGAAGAGTGCTCTGCTTGTCAGTTCTAATTCTTTTAATTAATATTGCATATTCCTCTCTCTCTCTCTCTCTCTCTCTCTCTCTCTCTCTCTCTCTCTCTCTCTCTCTCTCTCTCTCTCTCTGCATTTCCCATTCCTCTTTCTGAAGCTGAAGCTTTGCTAATTCTAATTCCATCTGGGGTTTTTTTTATAGCTGTAATTCCCTTAATGTCCTATCAAAACCAGATACAGAATTATCAATTAAACCCAAAGAACTATTATTCAAAATTTCTTTTCCAGCCATATATGGAATTAAAATATTCTTTATATCTTGCTTTGTCAAAAACGCTTTCGCTTCAGAAAGATCATAATGTCTAGCAAACTCGAGCAACTCATCATTTTTCATAGACTCTAACCCTACCTGGGTAGGACTTGAAACAAAGTTCTCAACCTTAGATGACATTGTGAATGCTTGTTGGTTTCACTAAAGACTTCTCAAATGGGCGAGATACAAATCTTGACCAGGGACAGTGAAAATTCCAAAACAAAGTAAGTTTAAATTGTAATTTAAAGAAATTCAGATCTGGGAGAGTCCCCAATTTCTGTTACGTCTCTAGGACTTGAAAATATGTAACAGAAAGAAAGTGAAACCCAAAAAATCAAGTAAAATCAACAGGCAATTTATTTCTAGACAATTAAAGTGAAAATTCAAAAGACACTTACAATAAACGTGCATTAAAGTCCAAATAATCCTAAGTGTCCTAATCACAAGTCCAAAAATATAGACTGTTCCGAATGAATTCCAATAGCTTTGAATGACCTGATGTACCATAAGCCTTGAATGTCCTGATGTACCACAGTCTTGAATGTCCTGATGTACCACAATGATGTAATCCTGAATGTTTTGAATGAATTCACATAAATCCCCAAAAGTCCTAAAATCTAATGAGCACTTTAGTATTTCCAATGAATATTGTAAATAAATAATTCCTCTCTCTCTCTGAATTATATCTGATTTCAACAACGCAACTAAAATAGATTCCTTACAGACTGATCTTTTAGAACCACAATTGTAGAATAGGAATTAATTTGTTTAGCAAAATCTGTATATAAATACACATGCCTACATGACCTATGTCGCATCACAATATGAGTAGTTTTAATAGAAAATAACTTTGTGTACCTGACTTTTGTCACAGCAAGACAGAAGTAACAGTCCAGCTGCTAACAAAAAACAAAACCGGCCTTGAATTCATGTTGTTTACAAAATAACCATAATCTGATTAAAGTACAACTTACAATCATGGACACATATTATAAATTCAATATACCTAACTATAACTATATATATATATATATATATATATATATATATATATATATATATATATATATATATATATATATATATATATATATATATATATATATATATATGTATATAACTATATATAACTATAACTATATATAACTATATATATTTATATATATATATATATATATATATATATATATATATATATATATATATATATATATATATATATATATATACGAGCCTGCAATAAGATTTAAACAAACCCCCAAATCCGGCTGTGCGAGCTTTCCTCTCCCCTTGAAGCAACTGGCATCAATTTGAAGGCTCTGGACTTTTGCCTTTGGCCTCCCCCCTATAAAATTCCACCGGACGCCCATGCCTTTACAAATTATAGGAGAGATCATTCTTTAATTGTAGAGCTCTCTAATAGAATTAGAGCCTCTCTAATTCGGCACTGGTTCGCCAAATCTCTCAGTGAATTAGAGAGGTCTTCAAATGCATTAGAGACCTCTTCAATTCAATTACAGAGCTGTCTTATTCATTTGAAGAGGTATCTAAGTAGTGTTTGTAGGCATCCAAGCCCAAGTTCTTTAAAATGAAATAATAACTGCTCACTTTATTAATTTTGTCGCGCTTGAGTGTACATGCATACGTAGTAAGAGTACAGTAGTTTACGCTATCGCTAAAAACAAAAATGGCTGCACAACAAGAAACAAATCATGTCGTCTTGGGCCTGAAGCTTAAGGAAATCAACCGGATAAATATATTTAGTTGTTATGTGAAGTAGGGCATCATACAAGACCAACAACACTCTCAATTTGTTTACTATTCTACTCTAGACAACTTGCAATTCCGTGTTTCGCACATATTGTACAGTACGAGAATATCACTGGACCGCAGAATATTTGTTTGAATTTTAAAATTTCTGAGCGGTTATAGAAATATTTATCGAGTTAACATGAAAGCAACAATATCGGTATCCAGAGAAAATGCCTGTAAGTTGTGTTGAAGAAGAACAATAAGTGAATACAAATGCTAATTGTTGATATATAAATATAAAACTATCTTTAAATGCTTTAGAAAAGTTTCGGATTTACAGACTACTTTCAGTGACGGTAACAATTAGATAAGTAGTATCACCCCTGATAGCAAGATGGTTAAAAATGTACAGTAAGAGTAAAAAATAAATTACGTATTTGATGCGGGTAAATACACAAATATCCATTTAGCTACATTTACAGTACAACTTGAAGATCTCTTAAACTTTACGAAGCAAATTTACACCAATTGGATAAAAATAGAGATAGAATTTATGGAAAATAAAATTCAGTTTGAAACAACACATGGTTACTCAGTTTACAAAGTAGCTGTTTTTGTCTCACCTGCATAAGCATGGTAAGATGTAGTCGTCACTTTTCAGGCGGCGACGGTATCAACATGTTGAAGTTTTGTGTTAAAGTTTGTGAAAGTCAGGTATCTTCTACATCAGTGGTTGCATTTAAGTGAAACTTTGAGATAATATCCCTATATGTCTAAAGTTTATGCTGTTATATACTAGGAGTTTCTTGCATCACGTTGGACAAGGTTAAATTTGTGCCTTAAAGTTTTTGAAAGTCATATATCTTCCACACCAGTGAAACATTGGCATATCACCATAGATCTAAAGTGTATACCATGATAGTATAGGATGTCTTGTCTTGCCTATATCGCCTGCTAAGCAAGGAGCTTGTTGCGTCATCCTAAACAATATTCAAGTTTAGCGTAAAAATTTTTGAAAGTTACATATCTTCTACATCAGTGGATGCTTTCAACTGAAACTTTAGGATAATATTATTGTGGGTCTAAAGTTTATATACCGATATGCTAGGAGTTCCTGTATTGCTTGTCTCGCCTGCTTAAATGGAAATCTTTTTACATCACGGTGAACAGTGTTAAAGTTCTGCATTCGTTTATTAATTTTTGTTTACAGTCACAATTTTTTTTTAGAACAGTGGCTGCATTAAACTAACATTTTAAGGCATGGTTCATATAAAAATCCCAATACCAAATTGTATTACTTTTCAAAGGCTTTTCAAGGTTTGCTTACTTTTAAAGTCGAGTTTTGAAACCTCTTTTACTGAATTTGTGCAGAGTCCATCTTCCAAATTATAAAATAAAATGTGAAAAGTTTAAGTCTTGAAATATAAACATCAACATATATACAATAATGGCAGTGTCAAATATAAACATCAACATATATACAATAATGGCAGTGTCAACAAAAGTTACTGTCAGTACTAATTTTCCATCTGCATGTTTACTTTAGTCAAATCGTTGTATGTTATCTTCCAAGTTATGTCCAATCTCTACATTTTACTTATTCAGGGATTTTACCGTATCATTCAACTTTTCTTCCAGATTATTTATTTTCTGGGTCTTTCCTTTAGATCTTGATGAAACTTGGTATATCAACAATATAAGTATAGTACTTTCATCAGCAAAGCTGTATCATATCAAGTGGGTATGTGACGTCAGTGGATGTTATTAGACGAGTAGTGTTGAGTGTGATCCACTGATGTCATATACCCACTCAAAATGATGCAGCTTTCCCAATCAACCTACTGTAGAAGAAAAATTGAAGATAACTATAGGACCTACCATTTTAACAGCCAAAGAAGATTAATAATACATAATGAGGCATGGGCTTAGCCATATAATGTGTACAGATATGCTGTCCTACTTCTGGATACAACACACAGGAGTATATTCTCGATTTACTTGAAGTCAGTAACTGAATTCCTATTTTGTGGATAGTGGTGGGTTGATAGTGATGCTGCAATTCATTAGTTCTGTGTATTTTATTATTTCACTGTAGATTTCACCACTGTATTCAAACTGGAAGCAGATGATAAGGAACTCAAAGACGGTCAGCAAGTGACACTGGTAGGTAGATAAGTATGCTTTTGTTCGTTGCTGGAATGAATGTTTGACTTTTGTTGTTGCATGAATTTTTGAAGCTATGCATAATTATTTGAAAAATACACTTGTTTCAAATCTATAACTAATGTTAACTTGTGAATTCGAGAGTACTCAAATGACGTCATAAAAAAGTTGCAGTTTTTCAGATTGGTGGAATCAGAAAACGTTGACAGGTGCTATATATATCCATACCTGGTTGTCCGAAAATTATTTGTTGGGGCCATGTATCATCTATAGGTATATGATAAACACTAATATCATCAAATCCTCAGAGAATTGAAATCTGCGTAACTTAATGAGGCATTCTTATGGAAGACCGGTGAACAATATTATGCCCTTTGGGCCTCTTGTTACAAGAAGCATGGTGATAATAATTACTGTATTTTTAATACTGTTCGTGGGATATACATTTTCGTGATCAGATTGTTCCTTGTATTATTGTTCCCCACCCCAAAGAAAAGTAGATCACGACCGGTAACTTAAATTTTCTTACTCTTGTTACTTTGTTGTGTGACGGTTATCCCCGGCACCTGACAAACACCAGTGCACAGACGAGCTTGCTTGTCTTTCTGACAACTCTTGTTGTAAACAACAGTGCAACTATTTATTTTGCAGATTTGTCAACAATCATAATTATGATTACTCAAAAATGTACATTTACAGCTATTTAATTTCACAGATCTAATCCTTTTGCAAACGGTGCAAGCTTAAGGTCATTCTTCCCCCCCCCCCCCAAAAAAAAGTCTTCGTTTGCTATCATGTAACCTATCCATCGAATTTACTGTGACAGAATATTTCCCACGATTCTGTGGATTTTTAAAAGTACTGTTAATTCATTTATTGTCATGGTTACCAATTGTCGTGGTTTTGCAAAAAATGACTTTTGCCAGTACTTTAAATTCGTAGATTTTGGAAGGAGTCCTATTGTTTCAACAGAAGGATTATTGTTTGTTGGGACTATAAATTTGCGGTTTGTAGCAATCATAGAATTCACATCATCAGGCAACACTTGAAAAAAGGTTTATTCATATTAATTGCCAATGTCAAATGTTTACAATTTTTAAAAATCATACAGCAGAAGAAAAAAAATACCTACCTACCTACTCACCCACTTTAAAACTTCTGGGTTGCGGAGAGAAAAACGACACATCTGTAAGCATAGCTATAATAACGTGCAAAAAGAGTTGGTTAACAGCATTTTCATAAGTTTTCACAGTCGTCGATTCTTATCTGATGGCAGTAACATGCACACTTTTCTTTTTTTGTGTGTCGAGTCCCTCTCTCTCTCTCTCCAAAAATAAGTTTGATAATTTGGCGGGCTTGGTTGTCCTGTACACTAGTATTTGTCTAATGCTGGGTATAACCTATACACGACAAAGTAAAATGTGTAAGAAACTTAACTCACTGTGACCTACTTTCCGCTGATACGGCACAAAAATGCAAGTAACATTCTGAACAAGTTCCATAAACACAACTTACCTACAGATGGAGATTTGTTTGACAGCAAGAAAAAACTTTTTACACTGAGGTTGCAAAACAAAGGCATTAGCGTAATCAAAGTATCGAGAGTACTGATATCTTGGCCGTTAAGGATGAACATAAATTGGAAATATTAATTATGTTCCGTTTTATGATTACAAACATTTTCCAATATTCTATAAAACACGCAATCTGAATTTAAAATTATTTAAATGTTTTCTTCTGGGGTTTTATTTGCTCCTAATTGATTTGGGTTTTTTTTTTTTTTTTTTTTTTTGGGGGGGGGATATAATTTGCCTTATAGGAGCATTTTGTATATTAAATGATTCCACATAGATGTTGTCACTCTGAGTATAATCATTTCTTTATCAGATTAAAATTTGAGCTACATCCCTTAACATAACTACTCACATTCTCACGGACAAAATACAAATAGCGCTACAACGTTCCTATTTTTAGACAACAAAATATTTTCAGTAAACTGGTGCAGACAGTATGCCATAGGCTTGAGAGGGATAAATCCAGCCAAGCCTCAAAATTAGACCACTGACCAACAACCTGTTGTGGTTTAGACTGACGTAAGGAGCACACTGACCAAGTTCAATGAACACAGCATACCTACAGCTGGGGATCTGCTTTGAAGACAAAACTTTAACACTCGGGATAATCCATTAATAGCAACCTCAAAAGTCAGGGCTGTGCAAATTGGATTGCCCGACGCCCGGGACTAGAAATTTGTTTCTGTCAGATAAGTACCTGACGCAAAGAATTTAGTCCTGGGCAAGCACAATGTTTCAAGATAGAAAAGTCCCAATTTCAACTGCACGATTATGCACCACCTTTCTTTCCAGTACACTCCTCTTTTGGTTCATCATTTTTCCTCCCAACCATGCTATTATGCACATGCAGTCTGGAATTGACTGCGATTTTACAAACAGTGGCAAGTGACACGTTCGCAGACAAAATGGGCTTTATTTATAGAGAATAAAATAAATGTTTTACCAAAGTATAGATAAGTCAGCCAATAATCAGTGATGTATACTTGGGGGCAGATAATCTTCTACACTGCACATAGACGTAGGGCACCAGATTGGTAACCTGGGTTGTCTCGTGTAGTGGACAGCTCGATTCTAACAATTTCTACGTATAGTCAATGTTTTTGGTTTTTTTTGTTGTTTTTTTTTTTTTTTTTTTCTTCTTCTTCTTCCAGTTTTGCAACATATCTGAGACCATTCTTGTATCTAAGCAATTTTTTACTTTTCTAAAGATCTCAAAATTTGGAGAGGATTCGAACCATGGCTTAATCATAATACATGTAGTAGATATTAGGCTTGTGCATACGCCTTAGGCCTACACGTTCCACAGCTAATTTGGACAGTTACATTTTGAGAAGTAAATTAAAATCAATTTTGTTATATATATATATATATATATATATATATATATATATATATATATATATATATATATATATATATATATATAATCAAACTGATAATTCTTTCTAGCTAGATATGTATTCTATTCTGCTTACTGAGGCAAAATTAAATGTACTTTTTAAAAGTTCAGGTGCTCTCTGCCATTTCTGGGTGGTGGCAGGACTGGCAGTTAAGAAACTGTATTTTACATTTGATAATTTGAACAATACAACTTAGCTGGTATTCTGCCAGCAAGCAAATGAAACATTAAAATGAATAGGTTAGTCATTCTAAAATGAGAAATTACACACATATACAATAGCACATTAGACCTAAATGACAAGGCTACATTACACTGCAGTATATAATCTAGTACTAAATAGCATTTTTCTTCCGTCAGTCACAGTGACCTTGACATTTGACCTTATGACCCCAAAATCAAGAGGCTTCTTCCTTACCCAGCATGCAAGCCATCAACAAAGTTGGGTTCAGGTATCTGATTCACAACTAATGTTATTGTGTGAAAACATTTTTATTCTTTCAGTTGCAGTGATCTTAACCCTTATGCTTTTGACTCCAAAATGGATAGGGTTCTTCCTTATCGAAAGTGCAAGCCATCCACAAAGTTTCATAACTGTAGATGGTAAAGAACCAGAGTTATTGTGCATAAATAATCTTTATTCTTTCAGTCATAGTGACCTTGGCATTTGGCCTCAAAATCAATAGGATTTTTCCTTACCCAAAGTACAAGCTATCCACAAAGTCTGGTAATTGTAGATGAAGAAAACCCTAGTTATTGTCCAGACACCATCTTTCTTCTTTCAGTCAGAGAGACCTTTAATTTTGTATGCCAAAGTCAATAGGATTCTTCCTTACCTCAAGTGCAGGTCATCCACAACATTTTGTATCTGTATTCTGTAGATCAGGGGTGTCAAACTCATTTGCTATGGCGGGCCAGATTTGATATAAATAATAATAAATAATAATAATAAATAATGAGTCTGGCGGGCCATATGTTTGACACCCCTGCTGTAGATGGTGGTGAACTCAAGTTAATGGGTGGAAACCACACTGGCAACAAACAGATGGCCAGATGGACAACATCATAATATATAAGGCTCAACCTTATGGCTGGCATTTTAAAAAAAAGTATTGAGAAATTCATAAAATTTGAGGAAATCCTCTAAATTTCCTCAGAGACATGGCAAGACTCCTTTATGTAAAATTCAAGATGTTAAGACTGTATTTTAATCCATGATGCATGTTGAACGTTTTGTGAAAAGAAATAAGTTACCAACCAAGCAATAAGAAAGATATTTTAAAAATCTACATTTGAGGAAGAAATTTTGTAACAGATTATCTATTTCTGGGTTCTTTGAAGCAGAGATCCCAAACAGCTTTATTTGCCAGACATAACTGATACACGAGCTCAAATGACCATTTTGTTAACTTGACATTTCGGAGGAGGTTGGACATAAGGTTCTCATAATTATCCCATGCAGTTGTTTGGTCATTATGTTGTACTATTTGTTTAAAAACTCGATAGCACCAAAAATGCACAAGACAAAAAAGTTGTGAAAGCTTATCTCCTGGACTTGTCAAAACTCTATAATTAAAATGACTGCCCCAGAGTCTTTACCTCAGACATTACACCAGTCCCTCACACCATATGCTTTATACTGTATTTTGTGTCAGTACATATAATACCTTTAGAACAAAATGTATGTAGCCTAGGTCCTAATTAAAAAAAAGAAAAAAAAAAGATACCAACAGCAACAACTAACTTGTATTATCACTCTCCATAACTTGTTTGAGGACCTGGTCCGGTATTCACAAAACTCCACAAATGTTGATAGTTTACAACAAATACACTTTCTGAAAAGAGCTGGGCCAGACAAACTTTGTACATGACTGAAAAACTGAACATGTCCTGGGAGATTTGAGCTTGCAGAAAATAAAACAATATCACAATAAAAGTTAAGCACGAGTCCCTCAAAAGGGACTGATGCTCTACTGTCCAAAATGAATTTCCAGGAATTCAAGATAACACCATTTCTTCTTTTTAACTGAGGTAAATACTGCACCATTTTCATTTAAGACAAACTATACACCATTCGAATATTCATCCCAAGGTCCAGTTGATCCTAAATGAAAATTGTGATGCAGACATCCAATATGGTCACCACTGTAGCCCTCTTTAAAACTGTGTTATCGCCACTACTCCTGAATGGATCATCAAACATATTAACATGTGGTTTTCAGTAAAAGACTTCTTATGATGTCTAGTTGGTGTTAATCTGACATCCAATATGGCCACCACAGCAGTGATCTTGAAACTTCTGTTACTGCAACTCTTCCTGAAGAAAAAGTCATATTTGCAAGGAGTTTTCACCAGACTACATAAGATGTCCAGTTGGTCCTATATGAAAAATGGTTCCAATCTTACATCCAGTATGGCCACTAAGGCAGCCATCTTGAAAATCTCATCACTATTCTTCCTGGATTGATGGTTATATCAACATGGAGTTATCACTAAAAGACTTCTTACGATGTCTAGTTGGTTCTAAATGAAAATGATGCTGCTCTGATATCCAATAGGACCACCAGGGCAGCAATCTTGAAAATTTTAATATTGCTCTTTCTCCTGAATGGAAAGTCATATCGACTTGGGGTATTCACCAGAAGTCTTCTTATCATATCTTGTTGGTCCTAAATGAAAATGGTGCCAATAGGACCTCAAATATGACTGCCATGGTGGTCACCAAATGACTTCTTATGATGTTTAGTTGATCCTAAATGAAATTGGTGCTCATCTGATGTGCAACAGCCACCTTGGCAGCCATCTTGAAAATCTTATTATCACCACTCCTCTTAAATGGAAAGTTAGATCGACATTGGATTTTCACCAGAAGCCTTCTTATAGTGTCTAGTTGGTCTTTAATGAAAATGATACCAATTTCAAATCCAATATGGCCACAATGGTGGCCATCTTGAAAATCTTTTCCTGTTGTTACTCATCTTGAATGGGTGGTCACATCGACAGAGTTTTCACCAGAAAACTTATGATATCTAGTTGGTTCTAAATGAAAATGGCGCTGATATTACATCCAATATGGCCACTACAATCACAAAAATCTTCCTATCACTACTCCTCTTGAAATGGATGGTCATTATAATTAGGAATGAACCTACCCTCCCATTGTCTGTCGATAAGTTAGTATGTGAAAGTCAGTGATACTTCCAAAGATTATGATTAAAATGTAAGTGATAACAAGTTAAACCATAAATATTAATTCCCAATTTGTCAAAACCTGCTTCAAATAGTAAACACTCACATTATCATGACCTGGACATTGACTACAAGATGGAAGTGACAGACTTTGACTGTTTCATGATATATAGTATCAACTGATTAATGAAACTGTGTACCGGAAGCATGTGGTGCATATAAGTGCTAAATAAACATGCTAATACATGCACTGTGGTGAATTCACAAACTGTACACAACCTTTCTCTCCCTCTCAATTTCTTATACTTGCCCATGGGCAAGCACCTTGCAAACTTGACCTATCCAAGCTGAATTTGAGCTTGTCCCAGGCAAGCCATATAATGTGGATTTGTCCAGTCCTTAAGAGATTTCCAACTAGAAATACATTTAGGTACAGATGTCTGCAATATATGTATAGTTTATTTTGTAACAATTTAACAAATAAAAGACTCAGGGGTAACGGTACCAGGCATAGTGGGTGACAAAGTTGCCAAAAATGTATTAACTTCGCCTTCTTCTATTGGGAAAACGAAAATGACTTTGCTCTGTCATTTTTTTAGATGTACACAAAGTGACAATAGTTTATGACTTTTGACATGCTTCCTCAACCTAGCCAATTGTATGTAGTCAGTGTTGTAGCCCCAAGGTATTGCATATGGCCTTAGAAGGTGTTCATATTAATTGTGCCAACAAAAGAAACTCTTGCACATTTGCAGACATGTGTTTTAATGGCTGATTGACCATTAACTCTTTCCGCCACAAGAGATCTCTGCCTATTTCCATAAGTTATCATTTGATGATGGAAACAAACCAACTTGTGTTGAAAAATTTGAAACTTATATGTAAACAACAATTTGTGTTTTAAGAACAGAATCATTGAAAAGCACTTTCTAAATATATTTTCTGAAGATTTTAACTGCCATGCTTGGATTATTTTCTTCATAAAATCAGTTTGAACCCATAAGTGAACATATCAATGGATAATAATGGTGGACATCACTCTGTCTTGGAAGTACTTTTTCATTGGACTGTTTGTTTTCATAATTCATTGGGCATATAAATTAAGGAAATTATACAATTTGTAGAAAGTAAAGTCTAAATATTATGCGATAGAAGATTTAACCTAAAAATACAAAATTTTAGGTCAGAAACATATGGGACAATGCTGTGTTGTGGAATTCGAGAAGCACTGTAAAGGTAAAAATTGTTTTCTTACATCATTCTTTGTGTGAAAATAATGAAAAAGCAGCAAAACAAATAATAGCCAACCAAAATACAACATTACTTCAAGTACATAGATGACTATTAAAACCATAAATTTATTTAATTTAAATTATCTAAGAATTGTTGTAATGAAGCTAGAAAGTGAGTGGTCATATTAAGAAAATTCCTGTTTCTAAAAATAGATGCACCACATGGCATGCATGGTGCCATATTTCCATATTTGTATTTTGCAGTGTGCCGATTCAGTTATTTTAATGCTTCAGTTCATCGTCAATGAATAGATAAAGTAATGTTTTATCAGCAGCAATGAAATTAAGCATCAAAGTTTTGATATTATTAAATGGTCGGTCCCATACTTAAGGTTTATGTGCCCTTCTAGGTCTCTAAATCATGTATTTCGGCCATGTGACTTAACATGAGCACATTAGAAACTATATATTGTAACTAATTCTAACTAATAGAAGTATCTAGATTACATCATTGTAATTACAAATAGGTATAAACAGTTACTCTACAATCGACTGCCACTATAACAAGCAATTTAATTTTTCTACTTTTAAAAACTTCACCAAAAAATGACAGTCCAAAAGATTCACATTTAATTTTTAATCATCTCCCTAAACATGCAGTTGTAAAGTTGAGGTTACTCATCAGTTATGACTGTGGTTTGAATGGATGAACACTGTGGTGTGAAGATACCTGATATAGGGGTTGTTTTAAACTAATTTAGAAATGTTTTTGACTGCCATTATCTAGTCAAGTTTTAGAAACTAACAAAATTAAATTTGTTGTTTAAGTGGCAGCTGATTAAATATTTGTACCTATTTGTAATTACAATACTGTAATCTAGGTATTCCTGTCAGTTCAAATTAAAGTTTTAGTTTCTGTTGTGCTCTTTTGAACTCATATGTCCAAAATACACTGCATATTTCTCTCCATCTAAACATACACACTTTCATGTATAAATACACTGCATATGAATATGATACATTCATATACTTACAAAATGTGTTTATAATATACATATAACAAAGAGAATTTTCTACTTGAAGATAAACTATTGCTTAAAACCAATATTAAATGCAAATGTGCAACTAGAGAAATAGAGGACACAGTTCAGATAAGAGAACCAGAGCACACTATACATAATAAATACATTTTCCTGTCCAAAAGGAGAAGTCACTTCTCCCTCAAATATAAGTCTAGCTTAACCCCTGAAGACCTATGACGAAGGTTAATTTTAGTCTGAGTGAGAACTCAAGCTGAGGAGTTTCATGAATACGGGGCCTAATCAAATAAAACTTTACCATTAGACTTGACCAGGAATGCCAATTGATTAAGTGCCATGTATTTTTTAGGTCCAAAGTCATCTGTTAACAATTAATTTTTAAAAACAGACTGGCATAAAATACTGTTGTTTGGTGAAATTCTGTAGTAAAGTTTTCTGAAAGAAAGAAAATCATTTTTACAAATAAATAGTTTGAAAGAAAACCAATGAAGCATGCAAGGATACTATTAAAACTAAAGCAACAGCAAATCTGGAACTGAAAATGACACATTTTCTGGTACATTTAATAACTAAGTCCATCAATGTTTGTTTATTTGTTACAACTTTTCGATACCGCACTTGAATATATCTTTTAACATTTTGTCCAGCAAGAACCATCAAAATTTCAGGATCCCTGCTTTGTAACCATTCATTAATTTGGATTCTTGGTAGATCCATATAAAAGTTTTGCAAATAAAATGGATTATTGGGGGTTTCAGTGACTTTACCAAGTTCCACATCTACACATACAAGATCAGGGATTTTGTTTGGCATCAGTCATTGGACACAGTCTAGTCAATTGTTGCGCCGATGTCTGAGTATGATTTAACCAGATTGGACAATTTGTCTGACTGAGTTTTTGACAAATATTGATAAAGATCATTATCCTTGTGATTTAATTCCATAATATTTTCTTGTACTTTCATAACAATGCCAATTTTATGTACAAGTCACTTCTGAAGTTTTGATACACGAGATCTGATTGTCCAGTGTTCATGTTGTTTGTATTAATTTGCTACACTGAACCAATCAATACCAGTTTTTCTTGCACTCTAGGCTAATCATATGTATACAAAATGTGATGATTGGCTTATATAGATTTGAAAGTGTGACTCATGCACAAAAGTATGGGCCACCATTATTCAGATGTCAACAATGCCCCCAATGAAACAGTTACAATTAATGAATTTCTTGTAAAGTCTTCTGACCTGTATCATGAGATTCTTGATTGATAAAGAACAAACTATCAGCAAACCAAAATCTGTGCAGAATTTAAAATCTACCTGATTGAGGATTTACCCATGGTTATCTTACAACAGGAACAATGCATTATATGTATGGTTTGTATGGAATGGGGTAGGAAGAATGCTTTTACTACAGGTTGTAAAAATTTTCACACATCTGCTTTGGATGATCACCAAAAAACAGTTGATCACCAGACAGTTCATTTAGCCCCAAATCATCAATCACATATGGAACAAGCCAGTTTGAAAGTCCAATCAGATGTAGAAAAGGGGGTGCTTGTTGTTGGATAGCATACTGGCTGGCTAGTGAAGCAATGCTACTGAGTAAGATCTGATCTCTAATTTAACTGCTACAGATTGTAGAGGTATCCAATATTAAACATTTCCACCTGTCTGAAAATATATCATCTGAATCATCTTACTCATGTATGGAATTATTTCTGCAATCCATTCCATGTGTTAGCGAACCAGCTATGAGATAAGCTAGAGACTTTACCAACTGTCACAGTTCTTGCCAATATAATTGTTAATAAACATTTAGTCATCTGTGCCCAGATAATTAACCCTGAATGTATACAGTTTTCAACAGAATTTATCACAAATACTAAGATTAGTGAGGAACAGGTTTATCTATTGCCAAAGAAATAAATGAGGAACTTCATTGCCTGAACATAATCCACACATCTCTAGGTAACAGATTTAATCCAGAGACCCAAGACATGTTGTTTAGAGTGAAGACTTGTGGTCAAGATTTGACAGACTTAAATTTTCAAGCCCTTAAGGAGTGGAAAACATTAAAGAAAAGAAAAATTGTTAGTGCAGCTAATGTTTCCTACACTGCAGCATTTCTCACTGGCTTCAAAGTTGTTGTCTTTATCTCTGATGTATTTTACGCATGAAGAGGAATTAAAACTTCATAATATCGTTCTTTTCGTTTTATTTTAAGTAATGCCTAGAATACTGGAACTTTAAAAATCTGTCTGATCTAAGTAACCAAATGTCCACAAGCAAGAACATGATTAGGACAAATGTCAATACAATTTTGGCCTAGCAATATCACTGCAAGATGTGGCAATATCATACAAACTAACAAATTAACAAGAATATAGTTACAGTTACTTTTTATGCTGCTGTTGTTTAGCTCTATAAATATTGGTTTTGGCCTTACTATCAGACACTGGTATTTCAATTTCTTCATCATTTAACCAGTCAGGGGGATGATCAGCACTCCACCCCATCATTTTGTTGTAATACTCTGGCAGACTGAAATCTGAGCAAACAACCAAAAATGGCTGATTCTTAATGAGAATATTCCCATTCAGGTGTGAGAACATATTCTTTTTTGGTCTGGGTTGCACATCAGACATTGTAAATTCTATCTTTCTATGCCAGAAATGGAAGTATCGCATGATTGCAATATATTTGTCTGTATCCTTGTTGTGATAAATTCTGGCCAAGACTTGGCTAGTTATCCTATACACCATCAGTAGAAGAAAGCCTGAAACTCCAAGTGCAGGAAAAACGATCACAACTGGATGATCAACATAAAGGTCAGTGTACAACACATTGCGATATTGATACAAAGTGTAGGCAGATGTGCACCATGTTACCAATACACTTATATAGGTCACTGGAGGATAATAGGTGTATGAATTCAAGTTATTATTCTCATAGATTAAAGAATACTCAGTGCTTACACCATCTTTGACATACTTTGGAGTAAATCTCCGCACTCCTTTTCTTGTGAGCAATGCAGAACGATTAGGAATATAGCTAACCGTCTTGACTCCCAGAAGTTTGTTTTCTGCTGGTGACTTAGGATTCACCTAAAATATAGCAGGAAATAAAATGATATATGAGATAAACTGTGCTCTGTGAACTTTAATTTTACAAACACATGCTTTAAAAATTGTTGATAATCACAAAATATAATAAACTCTGAGAGTTCAATTTTCATGGATACACTTTTTTCCAAATTACTTCAGTTTATTTTGGGATTTCTAAATATATAGCTTTTTGAATAGAACAGTGGAAAAATAAACAAACATAACTACATTGGCAACTACCATAAGCTATTAGGGTCAATAATGACATGATTTCACGTAAGAGTGATCAATTTAAGGTATGATTTGTTTTGAAGATAGATTTGGTAGTATACACACATGGTACAGAATTTGATGTCATTAAATTCATGTTCCATCATGGACAAAGTTTTCCACAAAATTTCATGCCCATGTTACTTTATTCTGAAACACCAGGGTAAATTTATTTCCATATATAAAGGAGACAGTTCCTTATACACAATTAACATTTTTGGTTCAGTAATAGATGTAACAAGACACCAATGTGGTTTTTGTCCTATAATTTTAGCAATATCATTGAAAATATGCAGCTGATGTTGTGATTATGTGACAATGGAGGCACCAAAGAACCAATCTTACTATATTGAACATTAAGTATATTAAAACTGTAGTAATTGGTTGGAGATTCAACAGAATGCTGGTTTTGCTCTCTCACAAAAGATTATGAAACACATTAGACCACTCTCCAAATGAATAATCATCAACTTGAAAAATTTAAGTTGGCAGAATTTTTTTACATCCTTGTTTTGCCATTTTTCTTGGCTAATATTTTGTAATTTGGATAATTTAAATTTTCATGTCCTTTGTTACATCCATGGCAAGGATTTTTCTTTTCCCATTTGGTGTTTGGAAGCACCCACAGTTTCATTACATTATCTCGCTAATACAATTACTGTAAGCCTGGTAATTTTTAACCATTTGCTGATTTTTAAACTGATAAAACATTACCATTCACAAGGTTTTTTGTTTTCTTCAGAAGAAATATGATGTAAAAAATAATTACACTTTTTTATCACTCCATGGAATTGGGACAGCTGGGTATGTTACATCTTGGCCATCAATTATGCCCGTTAACTGGACGTTCTTACTTGTATTACATGTAACAACTCTCTTCTTTTTTTTGTTGAAAGAATTAATTGTTATAAGATCACCTTCAATCCAATATCAAAATGTGTTACTTAAACTTGAAATCCAACTAGTATGTAACAATGGTCACAAATGGAAACTGGTTATCCTGTATGAACGGAGGCTGGAAAATCTTGTGTTCTTGAAAATCAGTTGTGACACTGGAACCATTTCTACGTGAATTTCAAACAAAATACCATGTAAATTGAAACTGTTCACCAATTTATAACTATTTATACTATTTTCCATCTTTACCAAGCAAATATTCCATACACAAATGGTTGTTTACACAGATGTAACTGTGGCAAGGAAGTAGACATACATTGTCTGCCAATCAACAAAAACCATATTCTCTGTATGACATCAGACAATTGTAAATGGGTAGTGTATAGATGTTGTAATATAAACACTGCTTGATGTAAACAATGTCAGCTATTTTTCTAGTTGATGGCAATATTTCATAAGATTCCAAGATAACATTCTGACACCAAACCGATTTACAAAATTCCGAAAACTGTGTCATAAAGTCTAGTGGTGCCAGGGTTCTCAACCGAGTTTCAGGATGAGTCCTGGAGTCTTCACACATGGAACTCAGGAGTCCCTGGCATAAACTCACAAGTCCCTCACTTTCAAAAGAATAGAAAGGAAAATGAACAAGTACTTGATCATTATTTTATTACATATCTGGATTAAATTCTCATCCTCATAAGATCACATTAGAGAGAAACTATTTTTCAGTAACTGTCCAAACAAATATATATCATACTGCACTCTACCATCTACAAACTAGTTTTTGAAATGAGTTAATTTCTTTATTTTCCTGTTCTTTGACTTAATAAATGTATGTATGGCATTCTGGTTATCAAAGTTTTCAAGTACAGGATGCTCCTCCATTATTCTGAGTAATTTATTCACTGTTTTATAGTACGGAACTGTGCTGCTTTGCAGTCAGCATTTTTCACACCAATTTAAAGTTTTCTAAACAGCATATGGGACTGTCTGTCTTCTTGCATAGTATGGCAACCCTCAACAACAATTAAATGAACTGGGTTAAATTCATGATGGCTAAAGGCTTATAGCTGCAAGTTAGTTTTTCCATTTTGAGTGAAAGGATTTTGCTGTCCAGCAGTCTTACTCCACTCACAAACTGCTCTTAATGTACCATCTGATTTAACACTTTCAAACCATGAGAACTGCTTCTCCCACTCAGGTCTCTAAGTTCTCACGTTTGTAGTTCTGCCATAATTTGTATCAGAGTCTTTCACACCATAGTCAAGACAGAGTCAGCATTAAATATACATTCCGAGTTCAAGTTCTCTTTGTTGTCTTCATTTGTGCTCTCACTTTCATCTATTTTTTTACTTTAATTATCCTTAGTGTCATTTTCATCAATTGTCCGATTCCCAAAAATTGAAAAGATTTTGCTGACTCAATTTACCAGTTGAAATGCTTTTCTGCACTCTTTTAAAAAGTGTCTACTGATACTGTAATGTCCTAGTCTAAATCACAAATACTGAAGTAGCAGTTATTATTATTATTGCATTATAATGATTGGACAGTATTGTACAACTCAAACTCTGATAAAGCTTTGATAACTTTCATGATTTATATATGCATTATGACCAATTAAACACCGTTAAAACAACAAAAGACATTGTTTATTTGCTGAACAATCCCAGGTGCTTACATACACATTCAATACAACATCTGTTTCTTTGAAGTCATCACATCAAAGAAGGATTAACTGTTCATTAGTCATGCTGGCTTCATGTCTGTTTACTTAAGTCTACCCATTAGCTATTCTGCATTGTCCATGACTGACCAAATATATGAGGGAAAATGAGGTGTGTCACAGGGATGCACTGCAGAGAGAAAAGGTGTGTCCTCTATGAATTTCATATGTATTTGATGCAGAAGTTCAGGTTCCTGAGAGCCCTGTAGTGCTTTCTTTTTTCATGACTTGCAGTGTTCTCCCAAGGGTCTTTTACCTTAGGGATCCTACTACGCTATCATTTCAGCCAATTATGCTTTAGAACTTGCTGCTACACTATCCACTTGTGCCGTTACACTATTGTTTCCCGCTATCCTTATAGAATTAATCTGTTAAAAAAAAATTCTGTCACCAAAGCCCTATTACTCAAATGACACCTGTTCTTAAGCTCGTCTTGGGAATTTAATTACGATAATCCAGGATAGTTACTCATTCACTTAGCCATTATCTTTTGTATCTGGCTGACCTTACTGCTAGTGTGCGACCTTTGATGTGGGGTTTGTCTTTATACTGACATAGTCACGTGATCGGTCAGCAATGAAGGAGTTTACTGGTAGTGTGTGTTATATATATTTCAGTCATTTCCACTACCAGCTAAAAACGTTACACATATTACATTTTAAGTTCAGCAAATTCTTGTGAAAAATGGACACATCACCTTCAAAAGTACATAAAACTACCCAGCAGGCCCATGTTGGCCTGGGTACAAAGATCAGAGACTGGTGTCACCAATGGTGATTCTGATTCAAATAGTGTGATATTGCCCCAAAGGAAGATCTTAAGAAACGAAGGACAGAGTTCAACACTCAATGGGAGACTTCATATCCTTGGGTGGAATTTGCTGGATCATATGGTAAGTTTTCCATATTGCTAAATTTTGTTTCAGATCCCCTTAAGTATCAACAGGTGGGGGGGGGGGGGGGGCAATTCCTTGGGCACTATTACAATATAGTATTTTTGTTTTTATAATAGTAGCAGTAGTTGTAGTTGTGATTGCTGTCGTTCTCATTATTTTTGGGAAAATGTTACAAGGAATGAAAGTTGCATTTTATCCACAAGTTGCTCTTATATTTGCATAGTAAAATAGTTTGATCAGTAGACCTTAACTTAATTTCTCATTTCTTTTTTTCTCTCTATCCAAGTACGAAAAGGAGCAATTTTAAATATTCCAATTCTACCTGCTCTGAAAACATGTAAATAAAAAGTGTTGGATTGTTCATTCATTTATATTTAAAATATTTTTCAAATAAACAACTAGTTTGCAATTGGAATGTATTACATGATAAATTAAGTGGTGATATTTTTTTTTAGCAGGATTTGCATCTTGACTGACCACTTTCAGGAGAGTGCAAAATTTGATGATGTGATGGTGGAGTGGCACAATTTAAGGCAGCTCTTGGTGCATATAAAGGAGCCCATGTCCTTTAGAAAGACATAGGAAAAATTGCCTTTTTTGAACAATATTTTAGCTCTCTGACATTGATTCAGTGAATAAATAAAACAATGACAAACACATTGATAGTTCTTGATGGAAAGGATTTATGTATTATCTAAGTTATACTGTCATGATTATTGAAAACACATCACTGTCTTGACTCTTCAAGAATTTGTCCCTGGTAAATGACTTCAGATTCAGGTAGTTTTATATATCTTTTTGAACATCTATTAATAAATTTTATGTTCCATTTTTTTCAGACTGTTAAAGATCATTCTCTATGATGAACAGATCAAGAGTGTGTTAAGGAACAGGTTGACATAGATGGTGTTGAATTACCTTATGACAATTAGTACAGAAGGACTTTGCCTAAAAGACTTCAATTATAATGTGGCAATCTAAATACATGTATATGGGGAAGTGAAGAAATGAAGGATATCATCTATTATATACTTAAGTGTGAAATATAGAAACTTATTGGCAAAATAATTTTTATTCCTATATTTTCACATGTGAAAAATATATCCTTATATTTTCACATGTGAAAATATAAGATTTCCCATCATGCCATGTGATGCTTGATTGTGTGTGTCTACAAAAGTTATACCTGCAGCAACTGAAGCGAGCACTTTGTGAGCTCAAACAAATAAATATAAACTGCATTGCATTTCAGACATGGAAATTCATTTTTGCTGAAAAAATCTGACTCAATGCCATTTGCATCTCTATTAAGTTATTTCCCCTTACTTCCTTTACACGAATGATAAACCCGCTGTGATGCATTGCTGAATCAGACTTACTTTGTGGTTACAAATGATAAAATAGTTTACAAAATGTCAAAAATGTAATTTATTGTGACAGATTAAGTCATCCCAATCCAACCACTCTCTTAAGTCACTGATATTTATATGATCAGCTTATGAAAGTGAGGTGAATTTACAAAAAGGTTGGGTGGGGTGGGGTGTTGTGCTGAAGAGTGAGTTTAATCTTCTAAGCTTCGATTCTGGAGCAAGTCTGGTATAAAATGAAAAGACAATTTTCTTTTCTTGCATAAATACCAGATATATTTCATATTGTGGTACCAAAAACGATATATTTTAACTCATGGCTTTGCCACTCATTAAAATATCATGTTTTTTGTACCACATGATGAAATATATCTGGTATTAACTTAGGAAAAGAAAATATGCTCAATTTATTATATACTTTAGTGTGAAATATAGAAACTTATTGGCGAAATCATTTTCGTATTTTTTCATTCCTATATTTTCACATGTGAAAAATATATCCTTATATTTTCACATGTGAAAATATAAGATTTCCCATCATGCCATGCGACGCTGGATTGTGTGTGCCTACAGAAGTTATACCTGCAGCAACAAAAACAAGCACTAGGTGAGCTAGAACAAATAAATAGAAACTGCATTACATTTCAGACATGGAAATTAATTTTTGCTGACGAAATTTGAGTCGACGCCGTTCGCATCTCTATGAAGTTATTTCCCCTTACTTCCTTGGCAACAATGATAAACCCGCTGTGATGCATTGATGAATCGGACTTGCTTTGTGGTCAAATATGATAAAATAGTTCACAAAATATCACAAATATAATTTACTGCGACAGATTAGGTCAACCCAATCATACCGATATCTTAAGTCACTGATATTTATATGACCAGCATTTGAAAGTGAGGTGAATTTACAAAAAAGGGGTGGGTGGGCGGTAGAGTGTGGTGCTGAATAGTGAGTTTAATCTTCTAAGCTTCGATTCTGGAGAAACTTTGGTATATAATAAAAAGAAAATTTTCTTTTCCTGTGTTAATACCGGATATATTTCATCTTGTGGTACCAAAAACGGTACATTTTAACTCGTGGCTTCGCCACTCGTTAAAATATCACTTTTTTGTACCACACAATGAAATATATCTGGTATTTACACAGGAAAAGAAAATATCCTCTATTTATTTAAATTTAAAGACAAATGAGTTTTACATTAAATCATGTTATAACTTTGGGGAAATAAAGAATACTATGTAAATAAGCGTACCACTCCTTTATATCAATGATATTAATTTTTATGATGATAATGTGCATATTTTAAAACATTTTATGACATTAATGTGTGCTTACCCCGAAGCTATCAAAAATTTCTGGGGAGATCACTGACTTGTATTATAATCAGGTTAATAAATGGGTACTTTACTTACAAGGTTAAACACAGTTGGGAACTTATGAGATTGGCATAAAATTTATCCATTTTTAGGACGCAACACTTATGACATGAATATTACATCCCAGACAAGGTTAAAAATAATTTGATAATTATTTTTTCATTCTGAGGATCTCTGCATGGCTTTGAATATGTATAGTTATGCTTTTTCAGTAACCTGAATGCCAATGACCACTCTACTAATGAAAAAATTGGGCTTTATGACGGCAATTAATCATGACACCCACACTGCAGACACAACAAAACTTAGAAATATCCTCAACATTTTGCTTGAAAATTTAAATATTTACAAATGTATTTTACTTTTGAAGAATTAAATATATATCTATCTTATATCTCTATTGTTGACAGTAAATGATATCAGCATCAGCTTTAAGTTTTGTTTATTACTTTTGGAAAAACCACATCATTTTTACAGACATAACACTTGTTTTATGACATTGAATTCTGTACCATATTTGAAAGTTGCTAGTTCATGTGAAAACAGACAACAGCTTCACTAATCAGGTGGTCCTAGCATCATTAACATTAATCTTTCTCAATAACAATACAGCATGCATAGTTATCACCAAAAATTGTGAAAGATTCTATTTTATAGAATTCAAAGAGATTGTGTGAATTTCAGTAAGAAATATAAGAACAAAAAAAATGCTGTCATTGCTGCTTTAAAAATATTTGATACAACTATTGTAAACAATTGTTTTTTCTGAAAAATAAAAAGTGAATTTGATTGTGGGCTTTTCATGCAGAACACGACTTTCTTGCTTTTTTTTTTGTTTCAATGCTTTTGATCAAATTAACTTCAGGCACAAATCAAAAAAGATTTTGGCCAGTTTTTGTTTTTTGATTTTCTTCTTTCCAAAAGCATGAGAACTGAACATATTCATGATTGATCTACCTTTTGAAATGATGCTGCAGGCAAGTATGTCCATATGAATCTATAGCATGCCACAACCTGCACTCTGCTAGAAAATGTGGACTTAAGAATGCCTTGGATGGTTCCACAACTTAGTCTGGATAGTAAAATCATCTTACTGCAAAGAAAACATGAGCTTTTTTTATTCTTTTGAAAATTTGCTACACATCTTACACATAAGCCTATAAATACCCTCTCCCACAAGACAGTTGACAGGAATGTCAGAGTGGTGACACTGGAAATGTTCATAGCAAATACAAAATTCTCCAGTTTTTATTGGAATTAGCATGATAAGGATCAAGTGGTGTGGCAATTCACCCACATAAAATCAAAGAGACCCAAATGCAGACTCACTGGAATCAAGTGGCAACCCAAATGGAAACAAACATATCCAAATGAAAATACACAGACCCAAATGGAGATGAATGGACCCAAACACAATTAAGGAGATCTGAACAGAAATACAGTGACTCTAGCCAAGATCTCAATGGATCCAAGTCGAGAAACAAAGGGAACTTAATGGACCCATGGAATTCAATGGATCCAAATATATACAGTTAGTTTGTTAATTAGATTTATTATTTATTAGTAATTTACCACTGTGTTTCTTAGTAATTTGTGAACATAAAATGATAATATACCTTCTTTTTATAATTTAATTAGTAAAAATAAGCAAGTAGTCTTTCAGTGAGAGCATGACAATTATAAATTAAAGACTCAAAAGGACAGTATTGACTTAATTTTTCAGCCTTATATCAATATTTTTTTGTCTTCTGAGTACATTAGTTTGCCAAATGATAAAGTTTCTTTGGTGAGGATGAAAGGTCGCATTTGGGTCTGTTCAATTCCACTTTGGTCCGACTTAGTTGCATTTGGGCCTCCATTTTATTTCCATTTCATTCCACATTTTGGTCCATTCCTTCAATCTGGGTCCCCTTTTGGGTTATCAAGATTCCTTATGGATCCGTTATGTTCCATTTGAATCTCCATTTGGATCCTGTACATTCCAATTGGGTCTCCTTTTGGTTTATATAAAGTTGAGTCCCTTTACTTTAATTAAGGTCTCCATTTTGGACTACTGAGGTCCATATAGTTTCAATTGGGCTTTCATTTAGGTGCATTTGGATCTCCATTTGGGTCCATTTGAGTCTCCATTTCAATCTCTCTCAGTCACAAGTAGGTCCATTTGAGTCTCCATTTTAATCCATTTGGTAGTAGCAAAGCACTGACATTTTAAATGATACTCAAGCATGAATTTTACAAAAAATATTATAAAACCGTTTTTTATTCAGATGGCATTATTTTGGAATTTGTGGCATGTAATGAAAATATTTTATAAAGTCTATATTCTACATACATTACATTTTTATGATTCAGTTAATTTTGTTCACTGTAGTTTCGTATTCTTTTAATTTTACTGGTTATAGCGGTTGGTATCTTGCAAGCTGTATACAGTATAAATGTACCAACTTTTAGTTCTATCTGCACATACAATCTGCGTCACACGATGCACCTTACAATGTACATTAGGCTGCTCCATCGACTAAAAATAGCATTTCTTTAACACTGTACTCAGTGCAGACGACTTTATATTTCCAAATTAAACAAGTTTGCGCTGACAGAACAAGGTTTGGTTTAAAATTTGTACAGTTTAAAGGGATTAAATAATTCTAAGCTAGAGAGTAACTGTGCCACATAATACTTTCAAAGACTGGAGGTGGGGTACGATTCATAATGGACTGGAACCGGACTATAATCACAGGCATGGCCATTTACTGAATCAGACCAAACTGGACTGAATCTGACAGAATCGGAGTCAGATAGGTGCTATGGAAACAAGATTTAGATAAAATTAACAACTAGAGAAATATTTTATTTCATACTTTAGGGACAAACCATTTAATTTTCAGGGAGGGACCTGGGTTTATTTAGAAAAAAATTCCGACCCTAAATATTCTTGCTCCGAGTTATAGAAAACAAGAACATATCACATCCCGTATATTTGTTGTAAAAATTTCATTATCTTCAGGTTAAAAAAAAAAAAAATCCCCGCTTGTAAGAAAATTCAAATCCCTCCCCCACACCGAAATTATATGATCGGTCCCTTCGCTATTAATTCTTCTGTCGAGTATATTGCCGTTTTCATACATGTATATGCATTTTGCAGCAAAACAGTTTTTAATATACTGAAAATTACATAAGAGAATGTGATTTGGGGTGGGATAAATACAGTGCTTCATCTAACTACTACATCAGTCATGCTTGCAGTTGTGGCTCGTCTTGTGCGAAAATTGATACTTCCTCGAAATATGGCTACACACTACACATACTACTGTATTGTGCACACATCCGCATTTTTACCGAATAACGATAAAAGATAAAATTTATCATGAAGTAGACTTATATGCATTTCTCTTGAAATTATGATTAATATTTCCAATGGCTTGATAACCGTGTAAACAACAATGAAATACTCAACGTGATATAACCTTGCCGTTTTTCAGTATTTCACATCGTTTATAACAGACAGTAAGGGAGATAACTCAAAGGGACAGTTGGGCATTCCATGGGTACATCCTTAGCCTTTTCCGATAAGTAGGTGAAATAACCTTCTTTGTTATGTATCACCATTCATTATTGTACATTTGTTGCTATAACTAATATACCTTTGTAATTTCTGTACATACTAAGTCACCTTTAGTACATGAAAATCCTGAACGTTTCAACATGGTTGACTGGCTCGTTTTTATGTATTAAGGTGGCGCTCTCCAGTTTCGTACTCTGCATAGGTTAGAAATTTAAAGAAAAAGAATTACCCAGGGTTTCCTCACTGGCTGTCCTGGCTATTTAAAAAAGACCTTGTATATCTTAGGGATTGTTAAAAGAACTTTGAATTCCCTTTATTTTGGTGTATGATTGATGGGTGAAATTTGGGTTATAGAGTATACAGCTTGGTCTTACTTAAGATGTGCACCTCTCAAAAAAGTGCTAGCTCCACTTGGTCATTTTCACTTCCTGGACTTCAAAGGTAAATAAAAAAAAAAAAGAGCCGATAACTTTTTTTACTTTTTGGATATTTTTTAATTCATTCATAGTACTTTCAGAGGCTGGTATTGTCTGCTCTGGCAAAATTCGTTTCCCTATTTTAATAACTCCTGAAAATAGTGCACTTTTGACTAATTCAGGCTGATTTTTCGAGTACTTTAGAGCGGCCATTTTGTCTGCCGTGTGCTTAGATCATGTCCAGTGTCCACAAGTACAATATGTAAAGAAATTTCAGCCACAGTACATGAAAGTAACATAGAGGTATGCCAACATTCTCTCCATTGTGCATGTTGCAAATGCAAAATACTTCATCTTACACCTGTCACTCTCTCAGAAGCATGTATTATCTGTAGAGCGCCCCCATTATGACAGCAAAATGATTGACTCAAGGGAAGTAACAAAATGTGTTGGACTGGCATGGATTCAGATCACAATTATTTCTCCTATATAGTCACTACATTTGTTTGTCAGTGGAGGAATTATTGTTTATCATCTTCTCTCTCGCTCTTCTTTCGCTTTTTGTAAATATAGATTAATTTCTCTGTTGGTTTTCTTACTGAAAATAAAATATTTCCTTATGATTCAACGCCTTACTGTCTTTGTCAGCGTTTTGCATCAATCTGTGGTTGTCCTTTACGTCTACAAATTCTGACACATTTCAGAGTTGCTGTGGGGTTTTTTCCTTTTTTTTTTTTACAAGTTGCTATCACGTCAGCTATATGCTGGATGAAGTTCCTCTGAGGTACTGTAACATGCTTCTGCATTCATACATATCGTCCAACCACCCGATCTCGAAAGAATCCTTCAATCGTGCGCCATGTTTCTCGCGACCTAACGCGCTTGTTTCGAGATAATGACGTCATCAACTGTGTCACCAGCGTTCTTCAAAAGTGACAGGAAGTATTTTATAAGTAAAATCAGACAAAATGAGATTCAAACAGGTAATTTTATGTAATTTACAAAACTGATAAGGAAAATCTATATTTTCACTAACGCCTTATTTGTGTCAGACATTTTGGCCTTGAATTTTCTATTATATGCTAAAGATAGGTCCGCCGATCACATGATGGCTTTGTTTACATATCTTGAACAGGAAAACCCACTTTGGGAATTTATACAACTGGATAGCCAAGGTAAATATTTGGTTTTAATCATGTGGGGTTCTTATTCAACGTAAGAACATTTTTATTGTCGAAATGTACATTCACTACGGACTTTTTCGTGTCAGTATTATTTCATAATGAACATATATTCTACATCAAAAGACATTGAGTCTATTATAATAAAATGTGTATCCATTCACCAGTGTCTATTTTTAAATTTCTGTCTGTCTGTCTGTCTCTCAGTCTGTTGAGTCATGTATTTATATGGTAAAGAACAAGCAAGAATTAATGTAAGTGTACAAACTGCATATAGAATTACCGGAAAAAAATTATTCATTTTTATATTCAATTGTTTTTAATTTCAAAAACACGGAGACGCTATAAGCTAATAATATCCACACCTTGGTCTAACTGGCACGTTCCGGTCATATGCCACGTGACTTTTTAGTCAGTGTCACGAACCATGGACCCCACTTCCGGAAAAAAGTAAACTTACACATGGTCGGAAAAACGGTAATTCTGAACTAATGTACATGAATGCCAAACATTTTATAACGATGATTAAATGAAGTAGATATAGTTGAACACTTTCTATGGTTATTTGAATAGATTCTCACACTATTATAACGAACGTGTTAAAATTCACGTTATGTCCACGAAATATGGTTGTTCGAGGATAATATTTGATCAAATTACTATACTTATGAGGTAAGATCGGCAAATCAAGTTTACATCTTTGAATGATCTATCCAAGAGAAAACTTTTAAAACGATGAAAATGATATGCTGCTCGCCTCGTTTTTTGACAGAATTCAATTGTAGGTGCCCACTAAAAAAATCCAGCCTGGTGATATCTCCCCATTTACATACAGTAGTGCCTGTGCGGCGACAGCGATAAAATAAAAATGGTTTTAGGTTCAAACCTACTAATGCGTGAATTTGCCCATATGTAGGCTTCGTCTGAAAAATTACGTTTATTCTTTCCGGCAATTATTTTCAGCCAATCAGTGTCGTTCATTCTTTTAAATACGGTGTTTAACACACGCTAGTTCCGTACCTCATACAATAATTGCTTGCTTGTGACCATATAGTGACTCGTAGAAGCAAACTGGTGCACACATTTGTTTACAAAATGCCATACATTTTTTAAAATTTAAATATGTTGAAGACACCAAAAAGGCAATATAGCAAGAGACGTAATTCCTATATAAGTATACTTAGTGTTTCTATTGGTTTAATGTCGTTTTACGGTGATATCATACAATCAGGACGCCAGTGACGTAATTATTATAATCTAAATGCATTAAATTGGTTCTTATTACACACACTAGAGCGTCCTCTTTATTATTTTTTTTTTTTATTTTTTTTTTTTTTTACAAATCGGATATTTTGGGACGGCTTTAGTTTCCTGAAGTAAAAGAACACTTCCTTATTGGATTGTCTTTCTCACCTTCATGAAGAACGGTATCCATTAATTGCAGAATGGTGTACCAGGCACGTACGATGTAAATAGAATGGGTGTGTCAGACACTAATGGACTGTCGTTTGCATTTTTGGCAAGACAAAGTTATGTTATTATAGCAGAATAGCGTACCCGTCTTTCACGAAGTATAAGAAAAGAGCAGTGTAGACGCAGGCCCGCCGACAGAAATTCTGGGCTCCTGGACAGAGCACTCATGTGACCCAAAACTAATTTAATTTTTTTGTATATAAAAACCTGTGTACAATTTTGCATATAAAACCTGTAGTAATCTACCATAACTTCGATTCTTGCAAGGAACAAATTTTAATATTTACTGCAAAGATTAAATAATTTTTTATAACAGGGTTGACAGCGGGCCCCCAGAAATCGCCGGACCCCAACCCCAGGGCAATTGCCCCTCCCCCCTCTAGGCGGGCCTGTGTACACGACAAAAAAAGTCATTTTTATCGATGATATAATGTTCTGTTTCCGCTTGCTGTGCATGCATTGATGCATTTGTGGCGGGGGGAATCTGCGGAAACGTAGAATGCTGCACTTTTAAAACAAAAAGGCATGCTTTAAAAGGAACTAACAATAATTTGCATCAAAAAGATTGATCTTATTTGGTCCATGGACATTTTTCTTCAGTCAGACATGGATTTTGTAGTCTGCGCCAATACATATGATACTTTTCAGGGTCGGTTCAAAGTAGATTTGTGCAAATTTTCATTATTAATATTAGCAACTAAAATTAGGGACGACACCTCAATAATCACTGTTTTATAGATTTTAATAAGCATCGCTCACAGAAACATCAACTGTGATGAGGGAGGATTATATCTACTTCCTTCCTTTTCATTCACAAATACCAAACATTAAATATGAACATATTTACGTGGTTGACGACGTTGTGGACTCAGACAAGACAGTAGTTGTGGGTGGGTAACTGGATACTGGGTGGCACTCTGGGTACCAACGGGAATTTAACATAAGGCGTGGCACTCTGGGTACCAACGGAAATTTAACATTGGGGGGCACTTGGGGTACCAACGGAAAAAAAAAATGGAACATGGCAATCATTGGAAAATTAATCTTTTCTTCAAAAATGGGTGGCCCTGAAAAGGACTGTTGGTTTTTTTTGGTTTAAAGTACACATCTCCTGGAGGGTCTTCTTTTCCTTAAACTTCTACGGACTTCCGGACCGTACATCAAGACCCTCTTCAGGCAGTCTTGTCTTTCTATATAGATGCGACGTTTCCATATGGCGGTCTCTGTGATTTTAGTATGACCCATGAGGCTTTTACATACATAGGGAATGCTGGGTCAGACAACATCCCCGAGATGATAGTCGATGATTCCACACTTGTCCACATTTTTCTTCTTCTGGAGTGGTCTTGGAGAAAACCGATGAAGCTCTACGAGACAAGCGGTGGTATATATACTCTACGATCGGATTGAAATGCATCGAAATCAACTACCAATCCAAGCGCGCGTTACAAGCGGGTCGGTTTTTCTTCCAATGGGAAGAGAGTAGGGGTGTGACGTCATTTTATGTATAAAGGCATCACAGCGTTCGTAGGGTTTTTACTTTTTGGACAGCCTAAATGGAGACTACCGAGACCAATATGTATTGGGGTGAGCCTGCAACGAATGCTGTGTTGAACTTCCAACCGGAAGAGTTTAATTTAGATTTTCTGTCTCAAGAATTTGAGCCTGAAATTACCACGACTGATGCTATACCAGCCTCTTTGCTGCCTGTCATGGATGATTTCAAAAAGAGGCAACAAGAAGAATTGGAAAATTTTTTAAAGCGACAGAGAGAAGCGGAAGAAGTTTTTCTTCAACAAGAAGAGGAAAGAAGAAGAAAACAAGAAGAAGACCTAAGAAAGTTAGAAGAGGAGAAGAGTGAAGCACCGCAAGAAGAGAGTCAGGAAGATAAAACGGTGAGTCTTCTCCAAGACATTTTATCCGAGTCAATATTCAATATATCAATATTCTTTAACTCAGCCTAAGAGAAAAAGACCATCACGGGCTAAACATGCGAAACCCATCACAACTATTAGTGAGATGCTACCACCACCACCCCCACCGCCACGACCAGTCACTGCTACTACTGCCACCACCAAAGCAGCAGCAGCAGGGATTGGACTGGGTCGTGGAAAAGGATTGCGACAGTTGAAGCTCATCATGTCGAGCCCATAAGTTTGTTTTAACAAAAACAAACAAACAAACACCCCAACGGTCCTTTTCAGGACCAGCCAGATCTCTAGAAAAGAAATCAATTTTGCCAAATCAAGTAAAACTTAAAAAATCCCCATTCCTTGGGTTTTTTTTTTTTTGTGTAAGAGTGAGTAACTGCGTGAGTGCATCCATACTCTAAAATGACAACACAAAAAAAAAACACTTACTTTTTTTCCATTCTGGTCTATTCTCATTTTTTTTTTCTTCAAAATAATTCACCATGAACATCACATAACACTCCAAAAAAAGTTCATTGTTCACTGTCTGTCTCTCTTGTTCTTCTTGAATTTCTTCACAGGGATCAAGGGTTCTTCTTCTTCATTCTCACTGTCTTCCAACCGTCTAGCTTTCTTGCTTTTCTTGACGATATCTTCTTCTTCTTCTTCTAGGTTTGAAGATCCTTCGGCTTCCTCCCTCTCTGGTAGGTTTTCTTGTTTTTGAGGGCACTCTGAAGACCAATGTCCTTTTCCTTTACAATGATAACAAGTATCTTTCCCTTTATCTCTGTTTTGGTTTTGACGTTGTGGACATTCTGGAGCCCAATGTCCTTTCTCTTGGCAGATATAACAAGTATCTTGACTTTTATCTCGAGAGGTAGAGGAGGAGTAGTCCTTTGTCTTATCGGTATACTTTCCAAGGACTCTCTGTAAAATTTTGATAGCCACAGCCGTCTGTTGTGCTGAAATTTTGAGCAGAAGGGCAAGGTTTTCTGACTTCTTCTCTTCCATCTTTACAGTTTGAAAGTTCAATCACAAAGACTGATTCTGAGGGTAAGAAGGTCTCTCTATATATAGTCTCCTGTGTGAAACTCCATCAGATCTAAATCCGATTTCAAGATGAAAAGATCACGCCAAATCTATGAGAAAACAGAAGAAGAAACGAAGTGGCCACGACGACGAAGACTTTCCGTGCCGCCTGAAACACCGCTGGCTGAACTGCTAGCTCAAGTCCATGCTAGCGATTTCGAAGAAGAGATGAGTGAGCCTGAAACCTTACCACCTTCTAACCCACCCAAAACAAAAACCACCACCATCACCAACACCTCTAACCAAGAAAGTCCCACCGTGGCTCCTGAAAATTACTATCGCATTCGAGAGACGCAAAAAATAACCTCTCGAAAATTTAAAACCACAGCCTACACTCACACGGTTCACTTCAAAGACTTCAAGTCCGAAGTACCTCCCGACAACGCGGCGGGGTTCATTAGCGATTTGTGGGGTTCTGTGTTACAGAACTTGAAACGACAATGCGGAGCCAAAGAGGACGATCGATTGAGACTGGCCATCCATCACGACAATTTGAAGTCCCCTGTTTGGATCGAGTTCAGCACCCCGGCAGAATTAACACCAGACAAAGTCATGTCCAAAATAGAACATGTTCAACAATCTAACGACAAGTTTACCATCACGGATGGAAAGGCTACACTTTACATGACTCACGTTGCTCCTCCTCGAGGGAGTGGACGAAGTAGGAAAGCGTTACTGATGGACGACCTTCGCACTACCAAATTCAGTGTCGTCCAAATTGACAATACCCAAGACCAGATGTGCTTGGCCCGGGCTATTGTGGTGGGGCGAACGTATGCCAACAAGAACGAGAGCAAAGAATGGAAAAGAGCCTGGAATAACATTCGACGATCGAAGAAAGCCAAACAACGAAAAGAAGCAGAACTCCTGTTGCAACAAGCAGGCATCCCTAAAGACACCGTGTGTGGTATTTCTCAAATGCAACAACTTCAAGACGTCTTGGCCCCTCACTACACTTTGAAAGTTCACCCTCAAGAAGTGCGCGGAGATATGCTGTTTCGAGGCCCAAATTTCCCCGAAGGAAAATACATTCATTTCGATGCCATCACCAGTATCACAGGATTTTTGGGACACTCTTACTACTGCGAGAAATGTGACCAAGGATTTAACAATCGGGAGCGACACCTTCATTGTGGTGAGCGATGTCGGGGCTGTTTAGCGGACAAACCATGCCTTCCTGAACAACACCACGTCCATTGTGAGACGTGTCGACGCACTTTTGTCAATCCCTTCTTGTTACCAACAGCATCGCAAGACACAAGGGCACCAACAAAAATGTGCTTGCGACTTACTGAAATTGTGCTCCACGTGTGGACAGCAGATTTGCACCAACGACCCCCAAGAGACACGTTTGTGCTGGAAAGAAAAGATGTTCTATTTGTGACCAGAATCGTGGATTATGATCATCAATGTTTTATTCAAAAGTACGACAAGACAGAGAAGAAAGAATTAAAGAAGTAACAAGAACAAAGTGGATTTCATCTTTTTTTATTTTGAATCCATGCAAGAAACAGGCATTCACATTCCCAATTTCTGCGTGGGTCATCGGGCTTGTGAGAAGTGCATTCAAGAAACGATCCATTTTCACTGTCCTTATTGTAGTCGGATTCCTGGAGGACGTGAAAAAATCTTTCGGGGTCCTAACACTTTGTCCGAGTTTGCTGAATGGATTTTAGACCCCACCGACGACAATTGGAGCGAAGAGGACATTCAACGTTACGGAGACTGTCATCGCTATGCGACCGTCATAGCTCACAGTTTCTCGGGATACGATGGATAGTTTTTGTTAAGATATTATTCGCAACAAGGTACCGAACGCCCTGAAGTCACCATGAACGGAAACAAGCTCATCTACATGAAAGTGGGTCAAGTCAAATTCAAAGATTCCATGAGTTATTTGGTCATGCCTTTGAGTCGAATGCCTAAAACATTTGGCATGACAGAAATGGCCAAAGGCTATTTTCCTCACTTCTTCAACGCGGAAGCTAATCAACATGCCGTCCTACCTCATTTGCCTGACCTCCATTATTACGACCTCGACGGAATGCGCTCCGAACAGCGAGAAGCCTTTCACGCTTGGTACCGCGCTCACCAGTCCGATCCATTTGACTTTCAAAGAGGAAATCCTCCAGTACTGTCGATCCGATGAGGACATTTTACGGCGTTGCTGTGGAAAGTTTCGACAGTTATTTCTAGATCACGGAGACGTCGATCCTTTGAAAGATGCGTGCACCGTACCCAAAGCCTGTTCCTTAGTGTACACCCCAAAATTTCATGCCCGAGAACGAACTAGTCTCTCTTTGCCAGTCGTCAATATTCGGCCAAATCTTTGCGTTGACTCCATTACTTGTGCCAAAAAGAAGAAAATGGATACAACATGCCAGAAACGGAGGAGGAGAAAAGAAGATTGGATCTTATTCCGTGGATGGTTGGGATTTAGAAAACCCGCACACGGTGTACGAATTTCAGGGTTGCTTGTTTCACGGATGCCCTACCTGTTTTCCTGACCGAGACCTGAAAAATCCTTTCACGGGAGTCAGCATGGAAGCCTTGTACGAACAGACTTACCAAGGACGACTCAAGTTAGAAAGTCAAGGATACCAAGTGGTTGAAATGTGGGAGCACGAGTACGATCGACGATTGAAAACCGATCCTGAATTTAAGAGCATCATCGAAAGTTACGACGTGGCCGACATCGAACCTTTGGATCCACGCCACAGTTTATTTGGAGGACGAACCAATGCCACTCGCTTGCTGTACGACGTAGACGAATCCAAAGGAGAAGAAATCAAATACATCGACGTGTGTTCTTTGTATCAAACGATTTCCAACCAGACACCCTGAAATCTTGACAGAACACATCGACGTGGAACACATTCGTCAATACGAAGGATTGATCAAATGTAAAGTCTTACCTCCGACAAACTTGTTCCATCCTATCTTGCCTCACCATTGCCAAGGAAAACTGATGTTTCCTTTATGCCGTACGTGTGCCGAAACATGCAACCAAGATCATCCCTGTCACCACACGAAGGAAGAACGCGCTTTGACAGGAACGTGGGTCAGCGCTGAATTGTTTCGGGCTCTGGATCGTGGATACCGTTTGTTGAAAGTGTACGAAATCTGGCACTTTCCAACCACCGCACAATACCAAAAGGACGACGCCACCAATCATCCAGGCATTTTCCTCGGGGTACGTCAACCAATTTTTAAAACTGAAACAAGAAGCCAGCGGCTATCCCTCGTGGTGTCAGACTCCCGAAGACCAAGTCCGATTCAAAGAAGAGTACCGTGACGTCGAAGGCATCACTTTGGAAGACGTGGAAAAGAACGAAGGAAAAAGATCGTTTGCCAAAGTCATGCTCAATTGTTTGTGGGGAAAAATGGCCCAACGACCCATCTTAACCAAGACGGAATACGTGACCGATCCTTATCGCTACTTTCAACTGGTGGACGACAAAAGTGTACTAGTCAAACACGTCGAAATCGTCCGTGATGATTTGATCTTAGTCAATTTCGAAGAAGAACCCAAGTTTGTAAAACCTGACAAGTTTAGCAACGTAGTCATTGCCGCCTACGTGACAGCCCATGCTCGTTTGAAGTTGTACGACGAAGCTTTAGAAGTCTTGGGAGATCGTGTCCTGTACTTTGACACCGACAGTTGTATGTACATCCATCGACCCGGTTGCCCACACCCTACCATCCAAGGAGATCGTTTAGGAGCCTGGGACGGACGAGCACCCTCAAGACACCATCCTGAGTTTTGCCAGTGGCGGCCCTAAAAATTACGGCTACCGATACCGAGACCCGCAAGGCCAACTTCACACCCAATGTAAAGTCAAAGGATTATCCCTAAACTATCGAACCAGTCAAGTGGTCAGTTTTGAGGTTTTGAAAAATGCTTTGCTGTCTGGACAAGTGGAAGACTTTCGAGTGCACACGTTAGAACCTCACAAGATCGTACGGTTACCTAATCACCCAAATTGTCACTCGCCCTTTACAAAAAGTGTACCAAATCGTGTACCAAGAAGCGAGTGAGGACTTCCATACCACACCACTTTGGCTTACGGACACGCCGATCTGCAGTATAAAAAAGGGACCCATTGAACAGAAAGCCAACACCAAGATTGACGATGACTTCAACACCGTGTGATGAACCCACTGCAGACCTCAAGTTGAAAGAATACATATTTCCCGTGGTCTTGCCTGACTATTGTGAGTGTGCCAGTCGATTGAACACATTCAAAAAATGTCCTAAATGGAATGGATTACCTACTTCCAACTCCTTAGGCAGAGCAGGATTTGTCTACTTTGGACAGGGGAAACAAAGTGCAATGTTTCAGTTGTGGTGTAACCATTCGCATGGAACCCTAAAAATTCAGCTATCCTGGAACATGTCAGATTGAGTCTCCAAACTGTGTTTACCTTTCTTTGGCGTTTCCACCAGATTACATTACAGTACTTTGCGGATGGTACAGTCGACAGGTATAAAAAAGGAACCACTTCCAAGCCTAACCATTCATTCTGACTTTCAACGTTGACCGAGCAAGATGAATAAGAATACTCATGCCACCCCACCCACCAAGGGAGAAATCTAGTGTGAACTCCAAGTGCCATCACGACTTGGAGTGCGATGCAGTGCCATGCGACGAAACGGATTCCGTACGCTTTGGGCATCAGCGATTCACACGATGAGACGGATGCCGTACGCTTGGGACATCAGCGATGCTGTGCGTGTGCCTCACCGTCCCTCTAACGATGCAGGACGACCTTTACTCTTTATTAAACGTACACATGATTGTCATACCTACAGGAGTAAAGAATTGACGATACCTGTGGCTTTGCTGGTTATTCCAAGTTTGAAAGGCGACTCCAGACGTTCCAAGACAAGTGGCCTAAATATTTACTACAAGCACTACTGCCAAAGCTTTAGGCCAGATCTGGATTTATCTACTTGGGGAGAAGGAGATAAAGTTCAGTGTTTCAGTTGCGGTGTGAGACTTCACCAATGGGAGCCTACCGATTCAGCTTACATTGAACATGCCAGATGGTCTCCGCACTGTCAGTTCTTACCTTTAGTAGCCTTAGAAGAGTACGGGTACGATGAGCCAGATGACAAGAAGAAGTAACATGTCGGATGATAGTTTTACACTGGTACATTCGCGGTTTACCTTGGAGTTTGCGAGAACGCATTTACAGAGAATGGATTCAGATACAAGTGAAACGTAAAGAACAGTTACATCCTTTACGACACAAACAATTTAACCATTGGTATCTGAATGTTATAAAAATACTGATTAGTGTCAAGATATTCAAATGGTCAGACATTCATGAAGGACTAGAAGACAACTTTAAGAGTTTTGGAGGGCACCACCTACAATGTGTCAGTGATCCATATATTCGATGGAACGAAGTGAAAGGAAAAAAATGTGACCAACGGACAAGAATACCAAAAACTTTTACTAGATAGTGTCACCTCAAGACGAAACGTCTTTACGGCGACTGACGTGTAGTACGGGTCTTCTCACTGATCATCTTAGATATCCTTTACCCACCGATTCCATTTGGCTCAAGTGTGAGTATTTTGTCACCCAGAAGACTATTTTAGAAGATCGCATTCGTGACTTGCCTTCGAAGGCTGCGAGTACGAATTTACAAAGAGTTTGTCCAGATCCAAGTGAAACGTAAACTCAAAGTCATTCCTCGATTTTTAAACTATTGCTACTTCCACCGTATCAGAAGCCTGATTCTGGAGAGAAACTATCACAGCTATTGTGAAGAAAACAAAAGAGAGTTACTTCTTTCCAAGTCAAATACTTTACCAGAGTACATTCGTGGTTTGCCTTTGGAGGTGCGAGAACGCATTTACCTAGAGTTTGTCAAGATACAAGTGAAACGCAAACTCAAAGTCATTTCTCGATTTTTAAGGTATGCTTACTTCCAAACTGTCAAAAGAAAGATTCTGGAGAAAACCTTTCATTGTAGAATCCAGGAATAGTCTATCACAAAAGAACCTGGATATAAAAACCCACCATGCCTGATCTGTGGTCTTCACTTGTGAAACGTATTCCCGTGGAAGGAAGTCAACGATCGTGTTCAGACCTTAGAAGATTATAAACTCTTGATACAATAACTGTTTCCATTGAATTTTGGGCGCTATGCGGTGTGTGTCTTGGTGACTACCTTTCTTGGATTTCGTTTTCCAGGACATTCGTTGTGGAGTATTTTTGAGGATCAGTGTTTGGTCTTGGATTATTTTGGAGGACCCGTGTTGTTTTTGGAGTATTTTGATGAACCATCCAAAAAAAAAAACATGACCATTTCATGCTTTATCGGTACACGAAAGACAAATTGTACTCAAAGTGTTGAGGAGTGGTGATGAAGACGAGTGGGGTACCTCCGTGTGAAGAAGACATTAGTCAGACTTTATCTACCCTTCATACGTTTCAAGAAGTGTGTATTGCTAGTGAGTTACACCATCAACTTGTACGCTTGAGAAAGATGTACGTGACCTGGAGAAAAATTGGTTTCGATGGCTTGGCTACAAGAAGTGGCCCAGTTTGCCAAAGATCTGGCATGTCACTAAGTTTCCAAAAGTGAAATGGGAACCTAAGTAAAAAAAAATGACCTCAGAAACAATCCTGGAAGAACCTGACACAGCAGAGGAAAGACCACACCGTCGTCGTCGGTCCAAATACAACCCCCTGTGGAACACACCCCCCTCCTTACCGTCAGAGACATTTCATTCTTCTACCACCAAAGCAAAGACGAGCAGAAGAATACTACCACCAGTGCCTGTGCCGTCCATTCCTAGGACAGTGTTTTGTTCTTGTTGTACATTGACTTGTTTGTACAGAACTTTAATTCTTTTAGTGGTAGCCTTAATCTTGTACCTGACCATTTTTGTCGGTATGCATTTTTGTCCTTCATGACTTGTAAAAAATGTTTTTGTTGTCTGTTGTTTGTTTTTTGAAAAAAAAAAAACGCTGTATGAAACATATAAAATGTCTTGGGTCTTTTTGTCTTCTTCTCAATAATCTTCCCTACCCTCCGTCATGGCTACATCTTCTTCTGCCTTGTCTACCTCTTCTACTTCCTCTGTGGTCAAAGTGATCGACGAAAAGTTAGATCGTCCCAGTTGGGAAGCTTTGTATCTGCGCCATCCATTTAACATGTTGAGTGCTGGACCCAGTAATTCAGGCAAAACCGAATTTCTCAAACGTTTTGATCGAACACAAATCTCATCTGTTTGATCGTCCACCTCAACGCATCGTGTGGTGTTTACAAAGAGTGGCAATCGTCTACACCTTACTTCGTGAAAGTCAAGGAGAAGCCATTCGTTTGTAGAAGGCATCCCTCGCGAAGACGATGGGATCGTGTCTGACGTGAGTCAAACACATCTGGTCATCTTCGACGACATGTAGAGAGAACGACGAAGAAGAAATTAATACTTTGGTTTACACGAAAAGGACACCATCGAAATGCCAGCATCATTTACATTACTCAAAATTTATTTCAGCAAAGTAAAGCCCATCGTACCATCAGTCTCAACGCTCAATACGTGGTGTTATTTAAAACCCCCAGAGACAAATCTCAAGTGCAAGTGTTAGCCAAACAGTTAGGCACTCCTTGGCTGAATTATGCGTACGACGATGCCACTCAAACACCTCATGCGTATTTACTCATCGACTTAAACCGACCACTCCCGACTATTTGAGATTTCGTGCCCCAATTGTTTCACCATTGGTGTCAAGAAGGAGGTCCTGTCCATTTACACGTCCCCTTCAGCCACTCTCTGAAAAAAAAAACTATAAAAACATCTACCGCGTCATTTCTGTCTCACAGTCTTCGAGATGACTTCCTTTCAATCTCATCCTACTGCTAAATTGATTCGTCGCCTTGTATGGCATCAGTCGCGAAAAAAATGCACAAGATCCGTGCTCATTTGTTAGAAGCTAGTCTTAAAGAAGTGTTGCGATGGTTTACTTTGACGGCACGTCAATTGCTGCAAGGCATCATTCACATCCCTCATCAAACTCAACGTTTTTTTTCAAAAACATAAAGGGCGTTGTCACAACTAGCCGATCCTAGAATCGATCCACGGACTAAAAAACAAATCAATTTTAACCCCTGGAGGGAGCGGTTCTTTAGGAGGGGTCCATGATTCGTTCACTTTTGAAATGGGATCCTAATGCCTAAGCCAAAAAACCCAAAACACCAAAAAAGAAGAAAAGCCCTAAAAAGAAAGCCACAAAAAATAAATAGCCCTAAAAAGAAGAAAGCCCTCAAGAAAAAGAAAAAGTTCTGCCAAGAAGAAGAAAACAACCCACCACCACCACTGGCACCCGCAAGAGAGGTACTTGTTGCCAGGACGCCAAACGTACACACCCGCAAGACACCACCTACAACAGCCAGCAGTGACGCAGGTCTCCTTTTGCGTCCACTTCTTCGTCTTCTTCACCTCCCTTCATGATGAAATGCTGCCAAACGCGGACTTAAGACAGTGTTTCCTAATTTGATGCAAAAATGGAAACCTATTTCGAAAGTCACCACTTCGGGACCCTCGACATCGGCTGATCTTGCCATGGCAGCAGCCGCGAACAAAGTACCCAGTCTCCTAAAACCAAAGTCCAAGAAAGAACCGGCGTGTTTCAAAGTTTAGTGGATTTATCCAAAGAAGAATTGAGACGATTTAGTCCATTGAAAACACCTCAACGTCAAGTGAGGCCTGTCATGAAGATGGTACGTCGTGCTGACAATCAGTGGAGACGTGTTCCAGTATAAAATAGAAGGGTGACCTGCCGGAGACTTCAGACTTACTCCTGACCTCTAAGATGGCTCCCAAACGTGCACAACAACCACACCCACCAAAAAAAGAAGAAAAGCAAAAAAGGACTTCCACCTCGTCTGGCGAAAACATTGGGACGTCTTGTCTGTCCTGACCAAATCCAATCCTCCATGCGAAAACAACTCATTCAAACAGCCCCCAAAGAAATCATCGATACCGTGTGCGGAATGTTGTTTGAAACGCCTTGAAAAGAACGGTACCTTTTGTCCAAGATACAGAAACAAAAAATTAGGCAAACTCGGAACGTTCTTCGTCAAGAGGTGAAAAAGAAATACCTCTCCAACAAAAGAAAAAAATGTTGGTGCAACGAGGAGAATTTCTACCTATGCTGTTAGGACCGTTGTTTAAAAATAGCGGGGTCCTTTGTTAGGAACGATTGCTGGACCACTTTTAGGAGGTGTCATGCGATAAACAAAAAGAGATAAAAAGGACACCCTTCTCTGGGAAAAGACCACACATTTTTGCACCTTTGGATGAAATGGAAGGACGAAAAACTGACTTTAGTACCTTACAAACGATGGATGGAATTCCATCGTTGGAACGAACAAACGGATACCTTATTTACCACCCAATCCTAAATCTCAACGAGATGTCACAGTTACAACAAGAATTACAAACGCTGATGGAACGAAGCGATTTGTCAGGAAACAGAAAAATCCTAACGGTACGCGTAAACTTTTACAACGTCTGCAACTCTTACACCAAAAAGCTGTAGACGAAACAGCTCCACCCACTCTGAGAGATTTCAAAAACCCTGATGACAAGAGAACCTAAAGTACCACCACCACTAAAACAGACACCGCACGGGGATGACAGAAGAAGACGAGCGCCGAGAAGTGTTTTCAAACTCCGTCTGCTGGCATATCTAGTCAAATTGGCAGCTTCCTTGTTGACACCCTCCTCCTACCCCTCATCCGATAAGCATGAAAGCTTGGGTTAAAAAGAAGATGTCCACTCCTTCTTCAGCAGAAGAAAAAAAAGAAAGACAGCAAGACCTGAAGTGCAAAAAGACACCACCAAGAAGAAACCTACCATCATTACCCCTTCTTCACTACCCACTCCCTGTGGGCTCGTCGAACGCGTCCAAGCCCGCTTCGTCCAAACCTCACGACACTCAAAGTAGTAGCATCGAACAGTGGTTGACTTATTGCGGAATCATGGAGAAACTTTTAGCTACCATTTATTACAATCCTGGCCAATGCTGCTGGTTTACGGAGGAGTTCAAAAATTATATCGAGCTGCTAAAAGTAAATGAAAAGGTGTAAGGTTTGGCCCGAAGTACGACGATGGTTACAAGAACAATCGACGTACACGTTACACAAACCCATTCGACGCAAATTTTCTAGAAGTCCAACCCAAGTGGAAGGCAATCGATCATCAATGGGCAAGGCCGATTTAGCCGACGTCTCTCATTTGGCAACCTACACATCGTTGTCACAAATATTTGTTTTGTGTCATCGACGTGTTTTCCAAATTTGCTTGGGTCGTGCCTTTGACTTCTAAAAGCGTAGGTACCGACTTGGGTACGTGCCTTAAAATTGGTGTTGAAACGAAAGTGGTCCGTCAACCCTTTTACGATGGCAAACTGACAAAGGCACCCCGTTTGGTCAAAGCGTACAATCATCATACCATCGAAGCATCGGATGTGCCCCCGAAGAGGGTCAGCCCTGAAAAACGAAGTGACCGTGTTTGATCGATTGTTTGTACACCCCAGAGGAGCAGACCACTCAGAATAAAGCCCTTGCTGGAGTTGAAGACCGGGAAATTGGGTTCGCATCGGAAAAACCAAACGCACTTTTGACATAAGGTTATTTACCCCAACTGGACCTCCGAATTGTTTCGTGTCACTCACCCCCGTGCGTGGACGCCAGTCCATCCGTCTTTAAATTGGAAGATAATGCACGGTGAAGTGCTCAAAGGAACATTTTACTTGCCAGAGTTACAACGAGTGACCAAAAAAAGAAGACGCCTTGTACACATCGAAAGCATTCTCGAACAAAGAACAACGCAAAGTGGGCAAACGTCAAGTGGACAAGTCAAAGTACGTTGGAAAGGATATCCTCCTAGTTATTGATTCTTGATTGCTGGCTTCCCAAGTCGTCGACTATAAAAAAGAAGAAGAAGTAACCTAACATGCCATTCAACACAACCACAAGCCTAGACTCCTTCGCAGAGTTCCTCTCTTCAAGAATTACAAAAACAACCGCTCTGGGTGTGGTGTGGAGAACGTGTGCCTAAAAATCAAATCGTCTTTTTCTGCCAAATCTTTGTAGTGTATTGTGTCATCGGAGCAGCTATTGCCAATTTGAGTTTACAACAAGGGGACAAACAATTGTGGACCATTTTACTTAGCAGTTGCATCGGTTATCTTTTACCCAGTCCCTCTTTGAAATTTACGACGACGGACAACAGTCACCACAACGGTAGTACGACCAACGCCAGTCCACCACCTTCTTCCAGTCACCATAATACCACTCCTCTTTTGGAACCCTTTGAACATCCTTTGAACTCGAGTGACTCCTCAGGACGCCAAAACCACTTTGGACCTACTATGAATGGCCAATTTATATTTAACTTTACCCAGTGAGCAGTTCCATGGATGTGTTTCCAAACAACACCTTATGTTGTTTCACAGCCAAATTACCTCAGGCCATCCAATTGGAATCACGAAGCTCATTGGGAAGTGGCTTTGGTAGAAATCATTCATCCTACGCAAAATCACAAACATCAACGAAGGTCAAAAAACTTTCGTCGTGGGAAATCTTGAACCCAAAAATGCAAGATGATGTTGGAAAAAAATGATCCTAAAATGTCGGAATCAAAAGAAAAGGGTAGTAGATTCTAAATCTCCTGTCTTGTCGCAGTATACCATGAGAATTCCTGTGGGGGTATGTATTTTAGTGCCTGAATCAATGTTGGTGGAGACGATTAGCGGAACGACCTAGTTTTCAGGTCCAATTTGCGCCCAGCCTTAAAGAAACATTGCACGATAATTAGTATAAATTTGTACACGAATCGCTTACCAGTGCTTGTGTCCACCCGGCGATGCCGTTTCATCTTGCAATTTTTTCAAAGAGAAGGTGGGAAACTCATTTGGCGGAAGGAAGAAAGACAAAGAATCTACCCGTGCATGACAAAACACCCTTAACCAAACACTTTTTTTTCCTCCTAGGATTGTATGCTATATTTTTTGGGTGGAAATAAAAATGTATGGCTAATAAAAAAGTCGCAAGGCAACTTTAGAATTCGGGAGATTGGTTTTAAAACCCCTATCGAATTGAACGCTTGGACTGAAATTTAATGTCTTGTGTACTCCGATGTGGTAGGTATTACAACGTGGTGGGACACACAGCTGGCGCCCTTACTGAGAGTCCATCCTTTCAAACTGGATTCTGGCGCTGGTGCTAAAGAAGAATGGTGGTCGGAAACACATATCACGTTCACCGTGAATTTAGAACCAGCCTCATTATCTTCCAGTCAGTAAATCGTATTTTTGACAGTGTCAACATTAGTAGTAAAAGGAGATTTGAGGACACAAGAGTGTGTCATTCATATGACCAAGGCAAAAGTCACGGCGAAACTGTATTTTTTCGAAAAAAAGGTTATCTCTCAACGCATTGTAAACATCCAAAAAATGTAATCCTGTGTACCGAGGAGTGGCCACGACAACGAGGAACATGGTGGTTTAGGGAGATATGTTAAGATCGGCTTTTCGGACGGTAGCCCCTATTTTTGAAACCGATGGTGACTCGAGGATTCCATGGCCTTGAAAGATGCCGCTTTGAACGCGAGGAAGAGAATTTTTGCAAAACGTCCTCATTTGACATAACAAAATCCTAGAAAGAAGCCTTTATGATGAGCAGGCAAAAATGTGTTGATGAAAACACTGGGCAAAGATCTTGATTAGGTCTCCGAGTATGAGAGTCCTATAAATTCACTTCACGCTTCCTGGACCTTGGCATTACTATCTTGCCCCTCCACTTCACTAGCAAGGACAAGGCGTAGAAAGAAGACGACGTCGACAATCCCTTCAGAGTTCATAAAAACACACGGTGGTGTTCCAAAAAAGATATAAGAAAAGAAGAACGCGTCAGACTGAAATTAAGACGTGTTTTGATTAACTAAAAGCCCATTCTGAAAAAAAAAAATACATGTTGCAACCGAGATTCTTGCGAATGTGTACCAAGATCAGAACTGGATATGTTATTACCATGCCTCCCACCGATGATGACGATGCAAGAATTCCCAATGGGTGAGAATTTCCATCGTGGTGATCGGATCTTTGACGGAAATATCTCAATCAGAGCTCCTATCCGAATTTGAAAGTCAAAGGACAAACCGAAAAAGGGGGATTACCATCGCGATACTGGAATCAACCAGCTACTTGTACCTGTGAAACCTACCAAGTACAAAAAAATGACAACAGAACTCCTTCCATGGGAACGGTGACGCGTAGTGGGCACCCGTCAATAATTTCATGCATTCCCTTTTCAGCGGAATAGATTTGTACTTGAATAACAAACAGGTCAGCAGCATAGCTTGGATACTTACCCTTACCGTGCTTATTTGGAAAAATCTCTTGACGTACGGAAAAGAAGCCAAGAACACTCATCTGGATGCTTCGGTGGTCTGGAAACCTGACACCATCGGAAAAGTTCAACCCACACAAATCCTGTCAGTAGCGGCGAAAGTCTACTGAGGATGGTAATAATGGTACTAAAGAGCTAATTCCAGCAGTCCCACACAATGTGGGATTTAACCGACCGTCTGAAAGAAAATCAGACGCAGGTTTTAAGAACTGATGTGACTCGTTTGCAATTGGACATGTGGTTGCCAATACAAGAAATTGTTTAATCGGACGTGGATGAACTTCTGAGACCTGAATCGCAGTAGTTGCCGACTTCCATTTGATGGGCCGAAAAACAACCGAGTGGAAAACCAAAAACCAAGAAGCCAAACTTTTACGAGCTCCGTGTAGAAGTCTTACCTAAAGTAGCCAACTACCATCAGTCAAAACGATGAGCAGAACCACTGCCAAGTAATCCTGTGCGACGCGTGGAAAGTGAAAAACCTTTACCATTGCCAGCTGGACTCCGCTCCAAAGTCGAAGATCACGTCTTCCAAGGACAGCTCCCTAAAACGTTTGCTGATTGGCATC